>CAJNDT010000424.1:437761-1037761 GCA_905221615.1 Symbiodinium sp. CCMP2592
GTTGGGGCTTCTACCTGAGAATTAAACATGTTTCTTGACCTCCTTAACTATCGGTCTGCATAGGGGGTGTCATCGGGGATGTTATCAAGGCCTCCATGGTAGGGCTGCGTGGTTTGGGAGCTGCATGGAGTAGGTTTAGAGGAGTTAGCGTAAGCACCTAATGCAGGGACCATACGTAATGAGATAAGATTTGAGTCGACAGTAGAGGAAAGTTATTCTCATAGACTCTATAGGTGGATTTTGTGACTAACTTGGAGGCCTCTATTGCAAAGGATTGCTCCCGACCTTTCATTGAAGGGCTGTGCAAGCGTGGAATGTTAGAGGTGAACCAGTGTACGTCTTCAACATGGCGCACAAAATCCCAAACGCAAACGGTGTACAGTTTCGTGGCCCAGGCTTCGGGTTCAAGATTGTATCGTGCCCACGGGCTTGCGCGCATTAGTTTCGGTGGTTTTAGGGCTAGGGCTAGGGGTTTTGGATTCAGTCAGCATTTAGGCCTTCGGGTGAAGGGTCTCTACTGTTCAAAACTCAGGGTGTAGGGTAGGGACGCGACCCTGCGAACATGCCTACTGCTTAGACTAAGTATCCACGATTCCCCAAGCCCCAACATCCTAAAACCCCACCTCGCCGAAAGCCTGAACACCCTGCACTCTGCACCCGAAGCACGTACTGAAAGGATCCGAGGACTCAGTATGCGGCTATATGTTCTGGCTACATAAACATCCACATCTCCTGATTAGCCCTTGATCCGGAAAGAAAACACAGCCAGAACGACGAACGCTCTGGGTTGCCCAATTGCGCTCTCGCATGTAGCGAAGCATGCTTGGGAAGAAAGCTCGACTGCCCTTCGACATCCTAGAGTCTAAACCCGGGTGGTTGTCGGGTTGCGGTTGAGTGCGAAGTTTGAGGGGTTGGTTTAGGGTTTCGGGCGAAAGACGCAGAGTTTAGGGCTGGCCCTGGGCAACCCTGGTGTGATTATACCGGAATTTCACTGTAATCAACGCAAGCCCCTACTCCAACTGCTGAAGCCCATGTATAATATACCCTCAACACTTTAAACATCCTTTTGGGGCCGGGGCCCTTGGCGAGGCTCGAAAAAGCCTTGGAGGCCTCAGAAAGTCAGGGTTTTTGGATGAGCCTACCAAGGGTTTGGGACCCAACATTCAACCAAAGTTCGGTGTGGGTTCTATCAGGATTTCGATGTTCGCCTCTGACTTGGCAAGGGGCTGCAACTTTTGTCCAGGATCGATGGTCCAGGGTTTTGGGCTTCATCGGGCGAAAAGTTGCTTTGGCATCCCGAGCACAATGCCAATTCGTGGATTTTTAGCTTGTCACCCAACCAGCAGTGGGACCGGCCTCAGGAGGGAGCCCTTACACGAACAGACCGCTGTAGGGACCCAGACAAGAAAAAAATATTAAAAGGAACCCTCTCATGTGCCCTTCATACAAGCCGAGACTCTCCAAGAGGAGCCGACATGGGCCACCTTCATGAAACATTTGCAAAACCAACGTCTTAGAGTCTGGGCTGGGTCTGTACGAAACATCGGAGGCAGCAATAGTTAGAAACCATTCGAATCCAAATCAGCTAGCACTGGAAAAGGCAAACAACAACCATCCACACAGAAGCATGAACGTTGGAAAATCTCTGGCAACAATTCAAAAGCTACGACAACCTATGAAACGTGAACCCATGTCATAGCATGTGAAGTAAAGAGGCAGAAATCACAATGCACAATCGTAGTCATGTGTCCTTGCTCGACTTACTATAACACTGTGCGATTCCTTCGAGAGCTCCTTAACTGCTGTATACTTCTGTGGCTAGGTTGTAAGCAGGCGATGTTCTAGGAGCATGTCGCGAATACTGCATGTGAGTTTGGTCGATGTTCACACGATATTACTAAGAAACTGATTGTCACGACGTATACAAATCACTTCTGGATCTTCTGCTTTCTGTTTCTAGTGCTGTGACTGATACATCACTTCCACACTATCCACCGTAATTCATCACCCAAATTCGTTTGAGCAGTACTCAACTGCGGAGTGTACAGGTCAATTTGTTTAACCAATGATCAACTACCTAGCATCTACGAAACGTTTGTTAATGTTTCCGTGCTTACCATCCTAAAGAAAGGTTGAATTAGTATACTACTGTGGCAAAAACTATCCACATGTGCACAGGGTATAGAGCAAACCAAACCTGTTCAGCAATTACCCATGAAATACAGATTACTGTCTACTACATTGCTTGAAACTGCGTACTGATCAGATTTGGATCCTTTACACACATGTTCATTCACGACTTCTGTCCTCAACAGACGCTGACATTATTGACATACTTAGTTTAATAAACTAGCAAACAAGCTCTTCTTGGACCACTTGCAGTGACCTACACAAAGCATATACAGTCCTTTGTTCGGAAAAACTGAAAAATCGCATTTCTGGTCGGGTCGCGCGCAGAAACTAACAAAGCCCTGTGTTCACCCTTTCAGAGGTACGTTCGCTGAGTGTCCTCACAAAAAGAGTCATATGAATAACTCTGCTCCACCGTTATCGCTCAGATAAACTAGACTTCGCATTGATATCAACCAATGCTTCCCAAGTTACGAACTTCCTAGGCCCTAGACTCCTCAATTCAAAGAACCATACCTTGGATATACTGGATTCCCTGTTCTCCCGCAGCATGTACACAAGACTCGGATCTTATGCCCTCATTGCAATAAGTATTGCAGCAACATCAGATTCTTTTCATAACCGCTTATGCGAAAGACCATGCGCGTCTTGACGCGGGCTTCTTTGCGACTCCATTCGCAACAGGCCGATGGAGCCGACGACACGACATAGATGACGACAGCACACTGACAAAGCAACGACGGCATCCACAGCCACAGCCGCAGCTCAACGAATCAACCAACCACCCGCCCCGCGCCCCTCACCCCCCGTCGCACTGCGTCCCTCCACCACGCGCCCCACATGCGACGACGCCTGCTCAGGGCTACTGCCTGTGTCGCCCACAGGCATCGCCAAGCACAGAAACTAATACATGAGTAAATATACATGTATGTATGTAGAGAGATAGAGAGATATAAAAAAAAATGCAAGAGAACGAGCGAAAAAAGCGCCTCTGCTGGAGGTGCTCTGTTCCTCCGCGGCAGTCTTGGCCTTCAGGTGACTTTAACAAACACATCTGCAAAAAGCCAGACACCAGGTGCCTCGGCCGCCTCGACAGGAAGCTCGCGATGAAGTGGCTGTGATTCCCAGTGAAAGGAACACAAATGCAAGCGCGTGCATGGATGCCCTCAAACACGACACCCTTATGTCCTGCCAGAAAGCCATTCATTCAGCCATACATGTACCCATGCATGTAGCCATGCATTCAGCCATGCATCCAGCCATGCATCCAGCCGAGCATCCGTCTGTGCACCCACCCATGCATGCATCCACGCATCCATCCATCGCTCCTGAGGCACCCTCCCTCCCGGCATCGTCATAGTCATCGCCCCGCCACTTGGCAGAGTGCCCCGGCACCAGCCCCAACAGTGCAGCACCCATGGAGGATCAGCACTGCGACTGGCACAACAAGATGTGTGGCCCAGGAAAGCAGTGACGATCGGAAGCAAAATGCGCGGCCCAGCCCAGAAGCTTTTGCAAGTCGGGAATGGTCTTTTCGGGAATCGGGAATAGGAGGCTCTCTGATCAAATTAAAACTGGAAGCGTCTCCGTTATCCTCACAACTTCTTCTTGCTCACATGAAGAGACTCGACTCTGGAGCACCTCGTCGTCGATGTTGAAGACCTGGCAGCTCTCTGGAACGGCCTGGTCAGCGCCGCGTTCGGGCCCGCCAGCAAGAAGCGGCTCGAACTGTAACGCGCCTTGACTTTTGATTCGTGGTCCTGGCCTGTCCCGTAGAAGAAGGTGTTCCAGCCCTGGCGGAAAGCTCGTGATACGTAAACCAAGAGCACGAAGAAGCATCCCCAGCCATGATGTTCCATGTGCTTCGTGCTCCTCCAGCACCAAGAGAGCCTAATCAGGCCTAATCAATTCATCTTTTCAGGACGGCCTCGTCCTGGTCAGCTGCAGCCTGCGATCACACTACAAGCAGTTGGAACAAAGTGAGTGAGCTTTCAGTAGATGAGTGAATGATTGAGCAACGTAGAACCTTGCCAGGCCTTGCCACTTGGACTTGATGTTGGCAGAGTGCCCCGACACTAACCCCAACATTGCAGCACCCATGAGCACAACAAGCTACAACAAGCTGCATGGCCCAGCAGGCACCCACTGAGCAAGCAGTGACGATCGGAAGCGAGATGTGCCTGGCCCAGCCCAGAAGCTTTTGCAAGGCGGGAATGGCCTTTTCAGCACCAAGCTCCGAATCCAGAGGAGTCTCAGCCTGTCAACCGTGTGCATGGATGCCCTCAAACACAATATACATCTTGCGCCTGGGCTTCATCAAAGTCCACCAACCGAGTTCGAGAGCACTCCTGCAGCGTTGCTGCTCTTCCAGCCGAAGTAGGTTCGGAAGAACCGAAACTACGTCTGAGGTTCTGCGACGTTGTGTCTAGAGAGTAAAGCGTTACGGTGCAGGCAGGCGAATCAACACTGGCAAATGACTAGGAAAGCTGAATGATGCAACATGATTCTTGAAATATGTATACATGTGTCAACAGATATCACAATGAAGCCATGTACACCTCTCTTTTCACGGATGGCCTCCCGAATTGTACTCACACCTAGGTATCGCCATTAGGCCTCCGACCCTGAGCTTTACCTTAATTTACCTGCAGTGCATTCAGCAATTCAATTTTGCTGTAAAGGATCTGCAGTACCTGAAAAAACGAGTTGCTGCCGATCTCAAAGAAACGAACCGGAAGGAAAAACGGTCGGACGAGGGTCAATTGTATGCGCTGGCAATATTCCATCCTACCACGTCACCCTGACAACGGAACTGAACGTCCGATCGGCGCGGCCGAAGCCACAACCAATGGAACGAGGGATCCAAGGCCACGACGGGATTGCTGGCACCAGCTGGCATATGTAAACGTCCTGGTTGCCGTAGCACCCAGCATGGGACCATGTGGGCCCACTATCATCGTCAGAAATGTTAATATTTCTCGAACCGACCGAGCCTGACCTGAAACCAAAGACCCCACTCCGAACAAGCTGCTGCTTAGGATGACGATTGAGGCGATTCTTGCCGCTGACGTCCGAATCGGTTGGGTAAATCCACGCTACATCTTGCTCTGTCTACCAGGTCTAAGAGGTTGCAGACATCAATGTGATGCAGATTCGCCCAAGTGCGGTGCAGCAACTCCAAAGCAAAGACTGGGAATCTCCGAAACAAGCATAGTAGGAACACCGTGCCACCAAGCCATAAAACAAGAACATGGGTGTTAGCCAAAGCAGGCACTGCCAAGCAGTCCTGGCGCCAACCACTTCGCCAATCCTTCCAACACGTCAATCGGTTTGGAAAAGTCAGCATGTAAGCTTCTTCGATTTCTTCGACATCTACCAGGTCTAAGAAGTTGCAAACATCAATGTGATGCAGATTCGCCCAAATGCTCTGCAGCATGTGCCAATCAAAGGCTGGGAATCTCCGAAACAAGTATAGTAGGAACACCGTGCCACCAGGCCATAAAGCAAAAAACTGCTAAGCAGTCCTGCTGGCGCCAACCACTTCGCCAATCCTTCCCACAAGACCGAAATTGATGTTGGCTGCGCTGTTCCAACACGTCAATCGATTTGGAAAAGTTAGCACGTGAGCTTATTCGATTTCTTCGACATCTACCAGGCCTAAGAACTTGCAGACATCGACGCGATGCAGATTCGCCCAAGTGCTCTGCAGCATGTGCCAATTCAAAGGCCGGGAATCTCCGAGTCAAGTATTTTAGGAACACCGCGCCACTATTATCCATAAAGCAGAGAACATGGGTGTTGGCCAAAGCATCAAAGCAGACACTGCGAAGCAGTCCTGGCGCCAACCACGTCGCCAATCCTTCGCACAAAACCGCAATTGCTGTTGGCTGCGCTGTCCCAACACGTCGACCGGTTGGAAAAATCCGGAACCTTTTACTACAACAAGGGTGCTTACTACCATGGCGAGATTCCAGCATGTTTACTGAGTGTAGTGAGCGGCTGAGATCGACCGAGAGGTACTCCTGAGTCAGTCTTTGGACAGGAGTGGAAAGGTATTGTCAAGGAGGGCCATGATGATGGGACAGTCTATGATCGGCAAGGTGCTTGAAGCCTAACATACACACTGTAGCGACATCAACAATGTTTTGCTGGCGTTGCAAACAACAGTTTAACCGGGACAGATGACTACTATTTACTTCGACGTCGGCCAGAGATATACAGTTTAACTCGGCTCCCAAGCGCTTTTGCTTGGGCATTGGGCTTCAAGCACCGATGAACTGAGGTATCCACACGGTCAGGCAGGAAGGAAAGTATTTGTTTGGGGTGAAAACCACATGACTCCTATCAACCCCCATAAGCCTTGACGTGTATCCCGACATGGTAGTCTCCGTTCAGAAAGGCGGGGGTGTCTGCGCTTGTGGTTTTTGTTGGACAGGCGTGCGGCTTCGAGAAGCCTATCCTTTAAAGGGCTTACTGGTTGCTCGTCGGATTTAGGGTTCAGGGCTCATGAAGCATTCTCCGATCCTCTTGATCAATTACAGGGTTTAGGGTTTGGGCTGAAGCCCAGGATTTGCAGAGCTTGTTCGACAAATGGCGAAGCAAGATCCCAGGTACACGTAGCATTGTGTGAAACGTAGACTCTAGTCATTGGCGGTCCCATCAACTTGCCCCTATTGTACCATCGAAAACCTCGCAGATGCTGGAACCTGAGACACAATCACGTGCACACATCAATGTAGAAGGCAAAAGAACACAATATGAATACACTGACAATATCGAACCCATGCCGCCGGGTCTTGATGGTAGTTGCTGGTCTTGTGCCAGCTGTCCTTTCCAACAGACTAGCCACAGTAGCAGTGAGTAACCATGAAGTGCATAACGACATCCATGCAGAGCCCTGCAGAATAGCCCCCCGCACATCAGCCCAAACTTCCCCCCGACAGAGCCTCATCGGTCACAAGGAGAACATCGCGGGCACGTCCGCGTCCTGCATTGGCAAAGGCAAGGGCGTCGACATATTATTTGGGTTTCAAGTATCGGACGATTCCGTACACTGTAGCGGCGCACAGCAGCACAATCAGACGACCCGCCTGTGCCGATGCCTCTCTATCCTTCTCAAACTTCACAGACCCGAGGACGGGAATTCCTCCAACCCCAATGCCCTACTAGTCGGACTGCGCTACGTAGGACTTGCATGGACCAAAGCGTGGCCCTTCTAGACAGCGCCTGACGGCGAATCGATTTCAGTCCGGAAGCTGACGCCTTCGTCGAGCTTTGGAGCGTCAGCGCACTAGAGGGTAGTGGGTTTGGGGGGTTTAGTGAGTCTAGCATGTGGGATAACAGGGACTATAAGGGGAGACGCGAGTCTGGGACGGCGCTACAAGCACATATCGAGCAACATGAGTACAACTTGTGGGAGAGGGGTTGGACGCAAGCTAGCAACCAGCAGAGGACGGCAGATTGCTCGCAACAAATCGTACCTTCTGCGATGTGTGAGCTGACCACTGCCCCACCCCCCAATACAGCGTAGCCTGTGTGATGTGTGAGCTGACAACATATTCCGCGTCGCGAATCTTGGCCCCCATGTTATGTGTGAACTCAAATATGCACACACAGGTGCTTGTAACAAACAGTACCCTGTGCGCTGTGTGAGCTGAGTGCATATTCGACGTAACAGGTCGTCTCTCCTGTAATGCGCCATCGCAGACACATGCACACGCCCGTGCTCGTATCGAATCGTACCCTCTGCGATGTGTGAGCTCAGCACATGTTCCACGAAACAAATCGAATTGTTATGTGTGATCTCAGAAACATGCACACCCCGATGCTCATTTCAAACCGTACCTTTGTGTGATGTGCTAGCTGACCACATTGATACGTCGACGCGATGAAATGGCACCCACCGTCAGGAGAGATCGCAAACCATACCACGCTAATGCAAGTAGCAAATCATAACCCCTGTGACGTGTGATCGCATAACATCACAGGCCTTTCGACATGCCGTTCCACTGAGCAAATCGCACTGCAACTAAACTAACCCCTTGTTGTGTTCGATGTCGATATATACACACTGCGATATGCATGCCGTGATCTGAACAAAATACACATGCACAGGCCGCTCTACGTAACAAATCGTACACCATGCTATGCGTCATCTCAGACACATAAGACACATACCCATGCCGATGCCGTAACAAACCATACCTTCTGTGATGTCTGAGCTGATCGCTATGTGTGATCTCAAAACCATACACGCAACAAATCGTACCCTTCGGGATGCATGAGCTGCTCACATTCATACGCTGGTGCCTGCAACAACTGGAAATCGCACCCCCTGTGACAACTGGTCTCACAACAGACAGACAGACAGACAAACAGACAGAGACACACACCGACCGACACACACTACGCAAAGCGAGGCGCGCACACACACACACACAGATGCACACACCGATGCTTAGTCTCTAATGCACCATGCACAGGGGGAACGAGAGATCTCACTGCGAATGTCGGAAGCATATGGGGTTGAGCTACCATTCGGAGGTGTGCGCAAGACACGTTTGCCATGACCTAAGAGTAAAGCCCCTGACAAATTCTTAGGTTCCAATCACAGCCGGTTAACCAGCATGGTGAGCATGATTGGGTGCCCAATCGGCACCTGTCAGAGAGCATCATCAACATCATTGGAACCCACCGGAACCGGTGAGCGAGCATCATTGGGGCGCGTTTCAGTTCTTCTCCATCGAACCAAAAGGCAAACCGAACACCACCTTTAGATACCCAAAAGAAGTGCCAGCGCCCGCCCAACCAAGCGCAGTCTGGTCCGGAAAACTGGCGCTAATTGCCCACCCTGAGGGGTGCCCCTCCCCTTGCTGCAACCTTCGGTTGATACGAAACTCCGCTAGACTCGGAAGCTAGCTTTCGTGACCCTTTCGACGTATGATGACACCATGGCGAAAGAGCTATAACACCCAAAGCCATCGCTACTCGAACGTCTGTGAAGCTTCAGAGCTCAAACACCTCTTACCTAGCCGGTAGTCGTTGAACATCTGCAAATTCCCTACATCCTTAAACTAAGCCCCCCAAGACAGTGCGTCTTGAACCTGAGAGCGCACTACTTGAGATTAGCATTTGGTGTTGCAAAGTCCTGAATCAAGGGTTGCAGATCCCCAAGCTTCATCTCTGAGGTGCCGACGGGAACCCACTTGCAGAGCTTTGGCTGCATCGCCCCGATGCCTACACCACGGTTAAGGGTTCGGACTTTGGGGCTTATTTATAGGACGCAAAGGTTGAGGGTAAACGGCTGAACCGTTTCTCTTCCCTAAACCCGTAAAGTTTTCGCGGATTTGCGGGGTTCTTGGGTTTGGCGCTCCGCAACCGAAGGATTTGGTCAGGACAATCGCGGATTCTGGGCAGCCTCCGTTCCTGCAAATGTTACGCCGGTCTAGGAGACACCATGGCGCTCCGACGAAAACATCCACAAGCTGTCACTCCTATATTACTGGCCATTCGCTGATTCGGTTTCCTCGCCTCCTGTCCGAGAGGAGAAAAAAGATGTCTCCACAGGCCACCTTAGTTTGTACCACATGACTTCGCTTCCTCCACAACAGTTGTGTCTTGCTTGGCAGTGCCCTGGACAACTGCACCCGAACCTGTTGCCGAAATCCAATCGTCCCCATTCCGTTGGCAAGAGCCGGGCATCTTTGTCGGCCTTAATGAAGCCGAAGCCTCTGCCTCGAAGGGTCCAGAATTAAAACGGAGGGGGGCATTATCATAGCAGCAGCAGAAGCAGCAGTACTGCTCACAACGCCGACAGCAGCAACAAGCACGATGATCTTACTTACAGACTATTGATTCGAGGATTGTCTTGCAATTGCCGCGGTTGTTACGGATCGAAATTACTGTTCCGCCCGTCCTATCTTTGCGCTGCGGAGACAAGTATTAGCTGTAGCCATCGTAGCAAGGCTTGCAATCTCATGATCACTGTTGCGCTACGTAACAAATACCTGTACCCAAACCGATCAAACTTCACCCACGGCCTGACTCTTCAAGCCAGCAAGTTCTGCACCCTGCGCACGACGTGTTGCAGCTGCCGACCACACCCAGACCGTCTCCAACTCCCAAGCTCCGCGAGCTGGTGGCTTCATGGAAGCGAGCGAGCTGCGGCTTCCGGAAACCAACAATAAGAAACCCAAAGCTCAGCACACCGAAACCCAAAACCCCAAACCCACAAAGCCTGAACTCTTGAACACTCTACCCCGGGCCTTCGACAAGCTTTTTGATCGTACCGGACCTCGCAGCTGCACGGCTCCGGCCCACGAAAGCGCCGTAGAGTTTATGGGGTGTTACAGTCTAACAAGTTTAGGGCTTCGGGGTACCGGTTCACCTGCTAGGGTTGGGTTTTAGGGTTTACGGACCAAGCGCTTGGCTCCGAACTCCGCAAAGCAGACGTTTCCGATTCGTGGCAGAATCTACAACAGCCACTTGTACGCGCAGGACTACCAGGTCGGCTACATGCAGGTCACTGCAGAGGGACGAAAATTTCGCGAGATTGCCCTTGGGGATCCCCTCCGGTATACCTTAACCTAAGCAAACCATGTGGGTCAGGCAACCCATGTCCGTCTGTCTTTTCTTCCTGAACTCAATCGCCCAAAAGCTGTGTCAGTCCCTTATAAAAGGAGAGAGAAAACGACAAGGAGTGTAGTCACTAGGGATTCGGGTTTGGGGTTCGAGAAGAACGGCCCGGATTCAGTGCATCAATGGACCTGTAACAGCGTGAACTACCGTGAACGTCCCATGACAGCGAATCTGCAGCAAGTACACAACTTTCACTTTACACACTTATGCATAAGCGTACGTGTGCATAAGCGGTAGATGTCCATGCAGCTTTTTTGTAGTTAGCTGCACGAGATTTCGGGGCTGAGGATCCGACCACCGTGTGGCATGGGCCTGCACCGATCTCGACAACAAAGCGATGATTGCAGGTGGCGGAAATCACAACCAATCGGAAACCTGGAGTATTTCGCCACACTTCACTCCGAGTTGTACTTACAATTATACGTATACTCGTGGATAAGCGTGCATTCTGCTTGCTGCAACGTCAACTCAGCATCGGGGTCACCGGAGCAACAGCCGTGCCGTTTGTAGCAGCCTGTGCAGTGATTGTTTCGCTAAACTGCGAAGCAGAAGCTCAGACAACTGCGTGGGGTCCACCGCTTGCTTTGCACAGCGGGAGGTCCTGCTTCCCGTAGTGGTGTAGCTTCCCTTCGCCAGTCTGTGGAGGAGGGGTGGCAGGAGGAGGAGAGAGAGAGGGAAGAAGACACGGAGGCGGAGAAGGGGGAGGAGAAGGATGGGAGGGAGAGGGAGCCGAAGAGAGGAGGGAGAGAAGGCGTGAGAAGGAGCCAGAGGGAACAGGAGCGGAAGGAGGATGAGGAGGAGGCATAGGCACTGTCATTGACGTCGCCAGCAGTTCAGTGCTGTCCAGAGATGTTGGCTGCTGTAGTGAAACATGCCATGCAAGTGCGAGGCTGCTGAAGCAAGTGTGTGGCTGATGCAGGGCCTCCCCACTCAATGGGATGGGAGAGGCAAGCGAAGGCTCTGAAGTCACGGAAGAAGCACACTCAGTTCCGCTGCCAACATTGATCGGAAACCATTCACCCACAGGGCAACTGGAATGAGCAGACGAGGAGCTTGAGGCACCAATCCAATCGATGGGAGGCAGAATGTCTTTAGGACTCACGAGATGCTGCTGGCGGGCCAGCACACAGGTCGTGATCCGCTTGTTTTCCCCGATTTCGGATGCCGCTGCCAACATTAACATATTCATACATTTCCTCATGAAATCTTCCCGGCTGCTAGCCATTCTAAACCACTGCGTGCACCCGTCTCGTCTGGACGACCTGAAACCCCAGACGCTAAAGGTGACAGACCAGCAGACCAGCGCTCCAACAAACATAACACCTCATGAGACGTCCTGCCTGACCGTATCTACGATGCCAGGACATAGCAACCGCAGGAACTAGCAAAGCAGCTCAGCTACTTCCAACGGGGCGCTTCTGTAAGTGCTGCTACAATCTCTCCAACGTCCACTCACAGCGTGCTGCTGAGCATAAGCCACCCCATCAACGCTTGCGATAGATCCTGGAATATCACTCCTCTGCAAATGTCTTCTCTAATCGGTCGTCATGTTGAACGAGTGCATGCCATGTGCGTCTTGGTCCAGTCAGCTCGGCGGGTCAAGAGCATCCGTCCTTGAGCACGAAATTTCAAGCAGATCGTCGGATCTGACACAGCCCGAACTGCGAAAGGGCTGCAAGATTGCTCGCTTGCAGACCCTTGCTAAGCCCCCTGACACAAAGACAGCTCTGGAACTTCGAGATTCGTCCAATCCGCAGGGTTTTTAGATAGTGCTGTACTTTTTTTGCGCGTCCTTGCTGAGATTTCTGGCTGCTTCCCTGCCAGGCCTGCACAGCCCTGGAATGCCGTCTCCCACGGTTGAATCTCAGGCTCCCTGAATGGAGAAAACCACCGGTCTCAATGTACACTGAGAAACAGCACGCTGCCACGCTGCTTCTGAGCTTTTTTCCACCGGGATCCGCTCAAACGATCCGAACTCCGGCCGTGAACCTGCGCATGTCCATCGCACTGCCTGCGTGAATGCACAGCTTTCGCGGGATCGGTTAGGTTTAAGCTTGGGCAAAGAGTGAGAGCGTAGGCCTTGAGCAGTGATGAGAAGGGAGCATAACACAAGAATGTCAAGCGCACGATCCCAAACGAACTATCGCAACTTTGCTTTTTCGGATTTTTTTTAGGATCTGAAGTTTAGGGTTTTGGATGTAGGGTTTGCTCCGGAAACCAAGGAAAACATTTCCTGAATCATGGCCCACATACCACGCACGTACGACGAGTGGAGAAGCAATCGGAGGTATGTTCCTGGTTCTTAATAGGTTATCGTACACACTATGGTACTCTATAGCATTATCATACATATTATGGTATACTATAGCGTTCTTAGAGTATGCTTATGCAACTTGCAGTCTATTATTGTAAACTCTAGTACCAGTATTTCCCATCTTTGAGTATATCAGAGTACACCATGGTATGTTCCTCTACACTGCAAACTCAGGCACTTTGATGGAGCACCGATTGCAGCGGCAGAACTAAACTCAAACGGGAGCTCAAACAGTATGAACTCACTTCATGTAGTGAGCTTACTAGTCAGAATAAGGCTTGGGGGGGTTATTTATGTTATGTTTGTCATAACGAATCCTGAAGGCATATGTTGAACTTCTTCGGACCCTTACACTAGCCCGACATCCCAAAGGTAGAGAATCAAACCCTCAAAGGCTCCTGAACCCGTAGCTTTCAGACCCTAAACCCATACGCCAAACCCCCTTTCAAAGCTCCAGAGAACCCAAAAACTCCCAAAGCACCAGCAGTCATCCTCGTTGCTGCTGCAGCAGGCGTCCGACTTTCCGAAGATCATGGCGCCTGGCATCCGTAAGGTTTGCGGCTTCGCGGATTGGGGTTAAGCGCTTTGGGTTTCCTGTGGTTTGGGGGTTTAGGATTTCGGGCTTGGGGTGAGGCGGCTTTAAGATTTAGGGTCTAGAATCTAGACCGGCTCTCCGGATTGAGGGTGCAGGACTTTGCTGGGCTAAGATCCTATTTAGATAAAGATTGCGCTATCAAGCCGGACCTCTCCATCAGGTGGGATCAAACACATACTCGGACAGGGGTTTAAGCTTACCTGCTCAGCTACAAAGGGGTCCAGTCTAGGAAACTCGGGATGTTGGCAGTCAAGGAGCTGGGGGCCTGACATGCAATTCCAACTACCGGCCACCGCTGATTTCAGGGTGACACCCGGAAAGAAGGCTCAACAAGCTCCGTAGCCTCACCTCAGCCTCGAAGAGAGTGGCCTGACCACATACATACATACATACATACATATATACATATATACATATATACATATATACATATATGAGCCCGATACCTTTAGGGTCTATTTAACTAGTCTGCCATATATACAATATAAGATCCCTATCTAAATCATATGTTCCTACATATTATATTACAAGACTTACGCTCTGAAAAGTTTAGCATTACTTAGGTCTATAATATTTTTATCATTATTGCTGACACCATTGCCACGTTGATACCTGATTAATATACAGTGTCACCTATACAGACAACTGAATTTTAATAATCAATACCTATAACAATATCATTACGAATCCAATGGAACACAAAGCAATAACACTCCAACCAAAATAATTATAGTAAGTATTTCTTACATCCCTGTCGCTGCGAATCCTACCTAGTGCAAGTTAGCATCACTACAATCATATATTAGGCATTGCATATATAGTGTCAGTACTAATGCAGTCGAATAGAAATTACAAACAGTGTAACCAAAATCTTTCTTTTTAGTATTGTCTACGCCACTGCGACTATGAATCCTATTCAGCGTAAGTTACCTCCTCTACGTGCAAACTACTTATAATACTTCTTATCTAGGTCCGTGTCATTAGGATGCATATCAAACAGAAAGCAACACCAATACAACCAAAATAATTATAGTAAGTATTGCTTACATCTCTGTCCCTGCGAATCCTACCTAGTGTAAGTTAGCATCACTATAATTATCTATTAGGTATTGCATATACTTTGTCAGTATTAGTGTAGCCGAACAGAAATTACAAACACTGGAACCAAAAATAATTCTACTAAGTATTGTCGACGCCCCTGCAACTAGGAATCCTACATCTCGAGGGAGAGAACTGTGAACTACAACTAACCATCCAGGCTCCACAAAAAGACAAACACCAACTCGAACAAAAGATTGGCCTAAGCAATCGTGACATTACTAATTGTCGTACCTGCGGTACATCAATCCTGTAATCATTGCTGCCATATTGCAGTTGTCTTTCCTTTGCCTCAGCCTCTGTAAGCCCCTCGTGTCTGCGCTGGCACAGGATACGCAGCGTCTCACTCTTATGCGGGACAGCAGCCGCAAGCAAATTTGCGCCTCCTGTGCCCGTTTCGAGCAGCTTGTAATGCTGCCCGTGCTATCCGAATCGCAGTTGATAACTCATGGCAGCCGAATAACACCAATACAACCAAAATAATTATAGTAAGTATTGCTTACATCTCTGTCCCTGCGAATCCTACCTAGTGTAAGTTAGCATCACTACAATCATAGATTAGGTATTGCATATATAGTGTCAGTACTAATGCAGTCGAACAGAAATTGCAAACGATTTAACCAAAAATAATTATAGTAAGTAGTGTCTACGCCCCTGCAACTAGGAATCCTACGTCCCGAGGGAGAGTACTGTGAACTGCCTATAACCATTCAGGCCCCACAAAAAGACATACGCCAACTCAAACAGAAAGATTAGCCGAAGCAATCGTGACAGTACCAATTGTTCTACCTGCGGTACAGCAATCCTGTAACCATTGCTGCCATATTGCCGTCGTATTTCCGTTGCCTCAGCCTCTGTAAGGCTCTCGTGTATGCGGGTTACATATGCTACATATATCTACTGAGGCAAGCCAGGTCTGAACAAACTAGTTCCTTGTCAATAGGGTTTCAATATGAGGAGTGCATGTAATGTATTGGTTCGCCCTGTCCAGGAAGTGAAGAGAAACATTATAGCCCCTGCAATGTGCCAGTTTCTTCTGTCCGTAAGAAGGGCTTTCCGATGTATCAGCTTCATATCAAGAGGGCTTCAGTAGGATGAGTGGGCGTGACAGGTCAAAGGCTTGTAATGTGTTCGTTTGTTCTGTCTGGGGGCTTTCGAATGTATAAGTTCCTCGCCAAAAGAGTTTCGATAGGCGGGAGTGGAGTGACACATTAGAGAGTCTATATTGTGTCAGTTTGTTCTGCCCAGGGGCCTTCCAATATACAGGGTCGCTTCAGTGTATAAGTTCCTTGTCAATAGGTTTCCATGGGGAATGGAGTAACACATTAGAGGGTCTGTAATGTGTCAGGTCGCTGTGTCCAGGAGCCTTCCAAAGTAGGATTTTCCTTGTCAATATACTTTCAATAGAAGGGATGAAGTGACACATTAGAGGGCTTGTAATGTGTTAATTCGTTATGCCCAAGTCAATAGAGTTTGAACAGGGGAAGTGGAGTAACACTTTACAGGGCATGTAATGTGCCAATCTGTTATGTCCTGGACTTTCCAGTGTATAAGTTCCTTGTCAGTAGAGGATCAATCGGAGTGGGTGGAGTGACACATTAGGGTGCCTGTAATATGTCTATTTGATATGCCCAGGTACAGGGGCCTGACAGTGTATAAGTTCCTTGTTAGTAGGGTTTCAGTAGGAGAAATGGAGTGACACATTAGAGGGCATGTAATATGTCAATTTGCCCAGTCCAGACCCAGGAAGTGAAGATACACATTATAGTGGGTATAATGTGCCAGTTTGTTATGTCCATAAAAAGTGCTTTCCGATGTATCAATTTCTTATCAGTAGGGTTTCAATAGCATAGGTGGAGCGACACATTATAGGGCCTGCAGTGTGTCAGTTTATTATGTCCAGGGGTTTTCTAGTGGAAAAGTTCCATTGCAATAGAGGTTCCATAGGAAGGAGTGGAGTGACACATTAGAGGGCCTGTAATGCGTCAATTTATACTACCCAGAGACCTTCCAATATACAGATGCCCTACAGTGTATAAGTTCCTTGCCTTTAGAGTTTCAATAGGAATAATGACACATTAGAAGGCCTGTAATGTGTCAGTTTGTTTTCCCATGTGCCTTCCAATGTATCTCTATACATATCAGATCTGATGTGATCACAGCATTAGCCAAGAAGGATATCACGTAGTTAATAGTCTTCACGATCTTAACAAAGGCGCAATTATCCGTATCGAAGGTATACATTCCCATGAAAAAATCCCTATAGATCCCTTCACAGATCCCTTGTATGGCGCCCTCATAGACAGCCTCTATAGATTCGTATAGAAACTTTATAGATCCCCTATATAGAGAACTTATAGAAACCCCGTATAGATCAACAAATGGAGTTCTTTGTAGAAAACTTTACAAGATCCCTTACATGGAGCTTTCATAGACAACTGCTATATATTCCTTACCCTTTGTAGAAACCACATGGAAGCCCTGTATAGATCCCTCGTATGGAGCCCTTCTGGAAAACCCTTGCAGATTGCTTATAGAAATCTTATAGATCCTCTATGTAGATACCTTATAGAAACCCATTATATAAAAAACTATAGATCCCTTACAAAGAGACTTTCTAGAAACCCATTATGGATCCCTCATATGGGGCCTTTATAGTAAGCCCGGTTACAAAGTATGTAGATGCGATGTGGTAAGCTATTCTTGATATAGTAGTTAAGATAAATCGATTGTATTATGGTTCGTACAATACCTATGAAATTACCTTTGAGAATAGAGGGAGCGGTATTAAAACCAATGAATCCGGCAACGAAGATGATGACGATGAAGAAGATGATGAAGATGATGGAGATGATGAAGATGATGGAGATGATGAAGATGATGAAGATGATGAAGATGATGCAGATGATGAAGATGATGAAGATGATGAAGATGATGGAGAGGGGGTGGGGTGTCCGCAGCCCTGTTGGACCCTAATGGGTTCGTGGTGGGGGTGGGGGTAGTGGGTGGGGTGGGGGAGGGATGTGAATGGGCAGGGGGTTTGTGCTGGCGTGGTGAGGGGTGGGTTTGGGGGAGTGGGTGATAAAGGTGATAAACCGATGATAAATGATAATAGGATGGTGATAACGATGATGGGGAGGAGTAGGTGGTGGGTAGTGGGTAGTGGTGGCTGGCGGGTGCTGGGTAGTGGTGGGTGGTGGGTGGTGGGTGATGGGTGGTGTGGTGGGTGGTGTGTGGTGGGTGGTGTGTGGTGGTTGGTGGGGAGGGTGTGGGTGGTGGGCGTGGCGGGTGAGGGGTGCCGGGTGGTGGATAATAGGTGGTGGGTGGTGGGTGGTGATGGGGTACGAGGCAAGGGGCTGAGATAGGGGGGTGGGTAGTGAGGTATGAAGGGGGCGGGAGGGTGGAGTGGGGGCAAGGGTGTATAATCCCTGCGAGCCGCGACCGAGCAGAAAGCCTGTAAATGCCGCGTTCAAAAAACGGCCAGGGATCCCACACATCTGCGGGCAAAATCTGGCGGAAGTGATCCGCCACCAAGCAAAAGCCTGTAAATACCGCATTAAACAAAGGGCCAGGGATTTCACATATCTGTTGGCAAAATCTGACAGAAGTACCGATTGCTCACTTCCGCCAGATTTTGCCACCAGATATGTGAAATCCCTGGCCCTTTGTTTAATGCGGTATTTACAGGCTTTTGCTCGGTGGCGGATCACTTCCGCCAGATTTTGCCCGCAGATGTGTGGGATCCCTAGCCCTTGAAGTGGTGGGTGAGACACGGCGGTTTGGAGCCTGCTGTCTCTTCCCATTTCCAACACCGATCCTGACGGCGAGGCTGTTCTGTCGAATGACATCTTCGCTAACTCTTTGGTAGGGTGGAGGTGGATTCAGGGGTTGAGGGGCGGTGGGTTTAGGGGGGGGGGCTGGATTAGGAGATAGGTGGTGGGGCAGGGGGCAGAGGGCAGGGCGCGGGAACGGCGGGGGGGGGGCAGGGGCGGGGGCAGGGCAGGGGGCAAGGGCGTGGGAGGGGAGATGGAGGGGCGGGGGGCAGCCGGAGAGGAGGCAGGGGTGGGGGTGGGCGAGGGAGAGGGAGGAGGAGGGGAAGGGAGAGTAGGGATGGCGCAGCGGAGTGGTGGTGGGCAAGGGAATACAGGTGGGCGGGGGAGAGCAGGGGGTGAGGCACTGGCCCTATCGACAGAACCCCATCATTTCAATTAATTGAAATAATTGAAATAATTGAAATAATTGAAATCCTTGTGGTCCGTGAGGCCCTTCCACGGAACCACAGGATTTAAATTAATTGAAATAATTGAAATAATTGAAATAATTGAAATGGGCCCGATTTCAATTATTTCAAGTATTTCAATTGTTTGGGTCACCTAAATAATTGAAATAATTGAAATAATTGAAATAGGGCCGATTTCAATTATTTCAATTATTTCAATTATTTCAATTAATTGAAATCGTGTGGTTCATCGGTTGATCTAGGAAACCTATGGATTTCAATTATTTCAATTATTATAACTATTTAAGTTGGCCCCACAACTCAAATAATTGAAATAATTGAAATCCTTGTGGTCCGTGTGGCCCTTCCACGGAACCATAGGATTTGAATTAATTGAAATAATTGAAATAATTGAAATAATTGAAATAATTGAAATGGGCCCGATTTCAATCATTTCAATTATTTCAATTGTTTGGGTCACCTAAATAATTGAAATAATTGAAATAATTGAAATAGGGCCGATTTCAATTATTTCAACTATTTCAATTATTTCAATTATTTCAATTAATTGAAATCGTGTTGTTCATCTGTTGAACTAGGCAACCTATTGATTTCAATTATTTCAATTATTTCAATTATTTCAATTATTTGGGTGACCCAAATAATCGAAATAATTGAAATAATTGAAATCCTAATGGTCCGTGTGACCCTTCCACAGAACCATAGGATTTCAATTAATTGAAATAATTGAAATAATTGAAATAATTAAAATAATTGAAATGGGACCGATTTCAATTATTTCAATTATTTCGAGTGTTTGGGTCACACAAATAATTGAAATAATTGAAATCAGCACCGTATACTTGAATTATTTCAATTATTTCAATTATTTACAATATATATAAATAAATAAAGAAAACATAGTAGCTAAATAGACCCAAGAGGTAGCACTCTCATACATACATATATATATATATATATTATAGTATATGTATGTATGTAGAGTATGTGAGATTCTATAGGGGATGCCCATTCAGGGGCATCTGCTACTAGGCTACGAAGTGCCTCCTCCCCCAGCGAGTGGGGCCTGGCACACGATGGTCCCCGTGCAAAACCGGTGATGCAACGTCCAAGAGGCCGCGACTACTGTCCGGCTCTTCGTAGGGAATGGGGCTCCTTTAAGGGTTCCTTCAAGGGTTACTAATGGACTAGAAGGGTTAGACTACAGGGGTTTAGGGTTCTTAGTAGGCTGCTGGTTCTTAGTAGGGAGTGGGGGAATGGATCCCGATGATAGTCCTTTAAACTCCCCTATAGTAGTTCCAATAATCCCTCCCCCATTCCCTACAAGAACCAGACAGACTGCTGACTACGCGTCGTTTTCCCATGGACACGTCTAGAGCCCTCTTCCCCAGAACAGCAACTAGAGCCTGCAATCTACTTGTGCTTGACAGTGATGAAATCTAGAACCCAAAATGCTACACCCAAAGCCCAACCTTTCGAGAATCCCATGCTCACCATCATGCGGCCATCTGCTGAGCCAACAAAGTCTATGCCGCACTACGGGAATCACTGCTCCTTGGAGGCGTAGGCTGAAGGTTTGGGGTGCACAGAAGTAGGATTGCAATCACTCGCAAGCTGCAGCCACAAACACCTCCCTCAGGCATACCACGGGCCGTACAGAAACAGGCTCTATTCTCGAAGAGCCTTACCGAAATCCCCACACACTATACACTGTGATATGATATGCCAAACCTACCATATATGGATACGCAGTATGTCTAGCCTGCGCAAGCCGTGAGGGAAAGTGCAAGGACTCAGCTTGCTGCAACTAGCTGTGGCACTACAGCGTGTGTGGAAGTACATACCCATTAACTCCTTTTCACCCTTCTGATCGCGGAGATTCTTCCGCCGTCCGTTCTGAATCGTCCGCTCAGCAAAGCATCGGCGCTTGTGCTTGAATGCCCTCATATGCATTTGCAGCATATGCCGGCTTTACGTGCAGAGTCCAACACGAGGCAGGGCTGTTAAAGCTGCTGGACTGCTCATTCTCCAGGGCCTTTGCTACTTCCGCTGAACTAACACTAATTGCTCCCGCGTTTTAGTGCGTGAATCAAACGGCTGGCCGCCTCAGCACTCCTCGTCCGGACGTCCGCGCCCTTGGCTGAGAGGACGCTGCGGACACGAAGATCCGATTGCAAACTCCGCTTGGCGAAGCCGCAAGCCGGACGGAGACCCCGCGTCCCAGAAAAGCTTCGAGGGTTCCGGAGATCTCGGCTGCACAATGCGGGATGCGCTATGGCGAGTCCTGGTTTTGGAGGCCGGGGAAGTTTATCAGCCGCACGTTTGAGCGCAGTAGGTCATGAGATCCCTCCCGATGACCTTGCTCAGTTGCAGTGGTTGAAACGTTGGCATCTTTCCTGCACTGCAGGGCACTGCCTCAGTTTTTGCACACGACACATGGAACTGCAAGTATCTTGAAGGACCTGCTTAAAGGTCATTTCCAACATTCATGAGTCGATGAAACTGTGAGCGGCCATGATAGAGATCCAAAAAGGATTTGAAATGAACCAGAGCCGCTACTAGTAGATGTGAGAGGAGTTGCAGCGGCAAGCTATTTTGTAGCCGGCTCCGAGTTTCAGTCGGGCCTGAGCTTTGGGATTTCTTCGAGTCCCTGCACTCCTTTTGCCTTGATTTTTTCATGTTTTGCAAATTCGGCTCGCAGTGAACTCCCGCTGCGATGAAGGAGCCACCCTACAGTCACAACGGCTTGGAAGCGCTTTCGGCTTTGCGGGCCTGCCGCTTAGGCCTAGGGTTACCAACTGGGGCCCTCGCCTGTTTGTGTCAGGGAAAATAACCTCAAAGATTCACTGCCTACATTGCTACACGGCTGCAACGTCAGGCATCTGGTCCTGTGAGCTTCGGGAGAAGAGGGCGGATGCTACTCTCTCACATCTTTCGGCCCCGACACGACAAGCACTTCGGGCCGTCCTCGGACCAGGATTTTGATGCAAGCTGGCTGTGAGAGCAGCCCTCTTCACACGCCCCTTGCGGGAAGGAGATAAAAGGCCCGGAGACAGCTTGGAACTGTGGAAGTTTTGGCAGCTCCACCGCCCAGATGGCTCGCACCTAGTTGGTATATTGTTTCGGGCTAAAGCTCAAACACTATATTTCACCGTCCGAAGTTTCGGTGCCGCTGTCACACCTTGGCCGTGCACTTGAAAGCGCGGTGTGATCGTGCACAGGGAGCAGAGTATGAGAAGAGGAACAAGGGCTCAGTTGCATGGCAAGACTGCCAGTAACACTAGGACCCTGCACGTACCCTTTACTATGGTTTGAACAGCCGCTGCTGACGCCTCTGAGGGCTCCATTGAAAGCACCTTGCGTTGTTGGGGTATAGCCGCCGACTTTCAATTCCTTCTTCATGTCCTGCACAGCTGGATTCGGATTGCGAGGTTCAGGGCAAGCAGCTGCACAGCAAACGCAACTGGCATGTGGTCGTGCACAGGGAGAAGAGTATGAGAAGAGGAACAAGCGCTCAGTTGCTTGGCAAGACTGCCAGTAACACGAGGACCCTGCACGTACCCTCTACTATGGTGTGAACAAACCGCTGCTGACGTCTCTGAGCGCTCCATTGAAGGCAGCTTGTGGAGCAATTCCTTCTTCATGTCCGGCACAGATGGATTCGGCTTGCGAGGTTCAGGGCAAGCAGCTGCACAGCAAAGGCAGCTGGTGTCCTGGCTTACCGAGCATCCCCGAGCAGCTAACCTCAGGCCAGACCAGCGACGACCTGCCAAGCAGACTTCTCGAAGAGCTCAGCTCAACACTCTTCGGAGTTGGAGCCCTCCTACGTACCCCTAAACCCCACTATCGGAAGCCTTCTGGCTACAGGGAGATCCTCGACCAGCGGATAAAGATCCTGGAAGGCGAAAATGGTTACCTGAAAGGCTGCGGGGTGCACAGGGCCAGGGCCCATGTAGCAAAGGCTCAAAACGCTGGGCCCCCTGGGCTGTTGTTGAGAGCTTACTGCATTCTCAGAGAGCCCTCTTATCCGCCAGCTTCAGGACTCCGTCTGACAAGGGACAGAAAAGGATGCTGAGGCTCTCGTGAGGAAAGTGAATGGAATCCCGCCGACATGCGCAGCTCAGCCGTGCAAGGCAGCGCCGCGAGGACCATGGATCAAAGTTCCCGAAAGCCGCCACTTGAGCCGTATCTTCTCTAGACTACCGATTCAATATGCATCTGACGCAGTGCCTTGCCAAGAGCTATAGCCTGTGGCCTGGAGCCCCTGAAGCAATGCATCCTGGGCAACGGCGCCCGCATGCCGAGCACTTTCGGCAAGACGCGTTCTGGACACAGGGCTTCACCAACTAAGATTCTCACTAGTTCAGGGCCGCGGGTTCGCACAAGACTGCTCGCACACACCATGCGAGCACCTCGTCATCTGAAAGACAAAGCGAAGCATGAATGGGCAAGCAGCGGTGTCATGCTCAATCCAAATGTCACGTCCTTGATATCTTTGTTTCGCGGAATAGAAGGTCTTTGTTGTCTCTTCAAGCCGCAGGGACCCTTGAACGGTGCAACAAAGCACGCTTGGCTTCAGGAGCAACGCAGGCCGGGCGATTGAATCCGCTTGCCGGTGGGTCAACAGCTACACGCATGATGTGAAGGCCTCCCATTTGCACAGGGCCAACAGAACTTTCTGCGAGATGCACGGCAAACTTTATGCACACGGCGCTGGTGCCTTTGCCATGTACAAACGCCCGCATTACCGTGCAACACCACCCGCGGACTATCTCGGGGAAAGCATGAGATCACGAGGTGGATCAGTGTGTTCTGCAGCTGTAGATCACTTCTGCACAATCGAGCACTGCCCTTCCAAGCAACCTAGGATGCTAGTACTTTGTACAAACTGCATGGGGCGCTAGCCAGCAACCATCGTCCAGCATGTGACGCAGTGCCTTGCCATGCACTACAGCCTGCAGCCTAGCCCCTGAAGCAATGCATCTGTGGCAACGGCTCTCGCGTTCCCAGCACTCTCGGCAAGACGCGTTCTGGACACAGGGCTTCACCAACCAAGATTCTCCTGCAACGAAGCACCCTTGGCATCAGGAGCAACGAAGATGCAGGACAGGCCGGGCGATTGAATCCGCTGCCGGTGGGTCAACAGCTGCACGCCTGATGGGAAGGCCTCCCATTTGCACAGGGCCAGCAGAACTTTCTGCGAGATGCACGGCAAACTTTATGCACACGGCGCTGGTGCCTTTGCCATGTACGAACGCCCGCATTCCCGTGCAACACCACCCGCGGACTATCTCGGGGAAAGCATGAGATCACGAGGTGGATCAGTGTGCTCGGCTGCAGCAGCTGAAGACCACTTCTGCACAACGGGGCCAAGATTCTCCATGGTTCAATGCATTGGGTAGAGAACGTTCTCACAAGACACACCATGCGAGCACCTCGGCATCTGAAAGACCAAGCTAAGCCATGAATGGGCAGGCAGCGGTGTCATGCTCAATCCAAATGTCATGTCCTTGATATCTTCGTTTCGCAGAATAGAAGGTCTTTGTTGTCTCTTCAAGCCGCAGGGACCCTTGAACGGTGCAACAAAGCACGCTTGGCTTCAGGAGCAACGCAGGCCGGGCGATTGAATCCGCTTGCCGGTGGGTCAACAGCACACGCATGATGTGAAGGCCTCCCATTTGCACAGGGCCAGCAGAACTTTCTGCGAGATGCACGGCAAACTTTATGCACACGGCGCTGGTGCCTTTGCCATGTACGAACGCCCGCATTCCCGTGCAACACCACCCGCGGACTATCTCGGGGAAAGCATGAGATCACGAGGTGGATCAGTGTGTTCTGCAGCTGTAGATCACTTCTGCACAATCGTGCACTGCCCTTCCAAGCAACCTAGTTTGCTAGTACTTTGTACAAACTGCATGGGGCGCTAGCCAGCAACCATCGTCCATCATGTGACGCAGTGCCTTGCCATGCACTATAGCCTGCAGCCTAGCCCCTGAAGCAATGCATCTGTTGCAACGGCGCCCGCATGCCGAGCACTTTCGGCAAGACGCGTTCTGGACACAGGGCTTCACCAACCAAGATTCTCCGTAGTTCAATGCAGCGGGTTCACACAAGGCTGCTCGAACACACCATGCGGGCACCTCCGCATCTGAAAGACCAAGCTAAGCATGCATGGGCAGGCAGCGGTGTCATGCTCAATCCAGATTCCACGTCCTTGATATCTTCGTTTCGCGGAATAGAAGGTCTTTGTTGTCTCTTCAAGCCACAGGGACCCTTGAACGGTGCAACGAAGCACGCTTGGCTTCAGGAGCAACGCAGATGCAGGACAGGCCGGGCGATTGAATGGGCTTGCTTGCCTGAGCTCCAGAATTTCGCATTTCACCCAGGACAACGGCAGGGGCCAGATTCGTCTTGAGCAAAAGCTCTTCTGGTTAGCACCCCTACCACTTCTTCTGCAAACAGTATTTCAGGCTTTGTGCACGTCGAGGCAGTGCTGGAGCTGGTACTGTAGATGCAACCGCACCAGGGACCCTCAATTGGCTTCGTCGCCACACTGGCATTGCCAGCCTTAGAAAGGCCGGGTAGAGGCCACGTGCGACAAGGCTGCCCCTAAACACCACACAAGCACCCCGTCCTCTGAGGAAGGCCATATGATTTAAATGTTGCTCAAATTGTATTGGTGAGAGAACTTTGGTGGCACATGTCTTCATTTCTTCTTCAAGACAGATGGTAAGCCTTCAGTACCCAGAAGCATGAAGACTCTGCACGGATCTCGAGGCCTTCCTGAGCATCGGAGTGTCTTACATTCACATGCCCGCCAAAAGCGAGTGGCAACAAGACAGGAAACTCCTCTACCAGGGCTTCTGTGAAGAGTGCTGCAGACCTTAGGACCTAAGGATAATTACGGCTCGCACAGCCCCCGGTGAGTGTGCTCGGCAGAGCAACTGCACAACAGTCCGCATTACGCAGCTTCGGATATGCCTCGCACGCTACGACCTTGAACAAACGGCGAAGGGTGCGAGCCAGGCGCCGTCAGCCAGCACGCGACGCCGCGCTTCGCCGAGGTGGCATGGGGGCTCCGAGTCCGAAGTCTCTGAAGCAAGGGGTCCATGGAAACGGCACCCGAACACTAAGCCTCTCCATGATGAGTTGGCAGTTTGCGAACGTGGCCTGTCGTTGAGGTTCATGGCAAGGGTGTTGGGTGGCTTGGGACGAGGTTGTTGAGGTTTCCACGCCGCAAGAAGCCCTCGCCATTCGGAGGCTGATGGCACCAGACCAAATCCATCTACGAAGACCCGCCATCTACCCTCTATGAACACCCTGAAACCTACCTTTTGGGACCCCAGTCGTCCTTCTGCGGGCAGGTGACTTCCGACACCCTTCCCCTGGACAGGAACAAAGGTGCAAGCACGGCGCCTATACTCACCCCAAGCATGTTGCTTGAAGACCTAACATCATCTGAGCCCCAGACACATGTCCACACTGCCCATGGGCACCTCAAGTTCACCTGACAACCTCCCCTCTCCCTGAAAGTCCAGAAGCTATTTGACAGGCATCCAACGTTTCGGCTTGGAGCCCATAACGGCTTGAGGGGTCAACTCAAGTGCTCATCTAGGATTTTTGCTCAGATGCCGTTGTCAACCTCATCGCCTGTGGACCACTTGCACCGCAGCACCGTCAATGTCGGGTTCAGATGACACAAGTGTGGACATCTCCACACTGAGGTTCAGGGCTGCACTGCTGAAACCAGTGCAAGCCGCGCTCAAGCCGGCGACCACGGCGGAAGCCCAAGCGATCAACAAAAACATGCGGTTGGATTCTCCACTTCAATCTGTACACTCCCCCACACAAACATGGAACCCCATACAGCCCGCCATTTTTAAAGGACAGTAATCTATATAGAGCATTTTTTGCTGTTCCATGTTACTTTGGTGGACTTTAGACGAATGCTTTTGGGCTGCTTCCGTGTGGCTGGATGCAGGCTTTGGCCTAAGGTGCTCCCTTTCGGGCTCCCCTGGCAACCAGGTGCACCAAAGGTCTTGCTGAGAAAAGCGGAACCCTTGGGCCCAGTTTGAGGAGCATGCTTGACGTCCTAAAGGTACAGAAGCAGCACCTTTGGATACCGCTGCTGGCACTCAAATCTTTTCCGCATTCGCAAGAGCTGGTGACACTTCTCTTCTTCAGTCGGGGGCCTCTGAAGACACCAGCCGCAGGACACTGACAACACACAAGCTGGAGCTGGATACTAGGATCTGTTCCCCTTGCGGAATGTAACAGGAAGACAGTGTTGCAAGAACCTGGACCTTGTCGCGGACACGTGACAACCAGCCGGCAGTGGAGCTGGGGCAAGTACCTGCATAGATTCCTTGTCATGCCTGCAAGTGTTTTTGATCATGTAGTGACATCGCAGAAACACGAGGGGGAGCATCGTGGGTGGATTTGCCAAAGCGCTAAGCCCCACATTCATGGATTGCGACGCCGGCGCCCTCTCAGCAGGCCTTCGTGAGTCTAGGGTTTCACCCCTGAAGAAACCAGCCACAGGATACTGACAACACACAAGCTGGATGCGAGGATCGGTTGCCTTTGCGGAACGCAACCGTTGGACGGGATTTGCCAAAGCCCTAAGCCCTGTCTTCATGGATTGCGAGCCCCCCTCCCCCTACAACACCCCCGCGCCCGCGCCCTGTCAGCAGGCCTTCGTGAGTCTAGGGTATCACCCCCGAAGACGCCAGCCACAGGATACTGACAACACACAAGCTGGATGCGAGGATCGGTTGCCTTTGCGGAACGCAACAGGACGGTGTTGCAAGAACCTGGACCCCTGACAACCAGCCGGTAGTGGAGCTGGGGAAAGTAGCTGCTTAGGCTGCATAGCGGGTTCCTTGTCATGCCTGCAGGCGTTCTTGATCAAGCAGTGACATCGCAGAAACACTGAGGGGAGAATCGTAGGTGGATTTGCCAAAGCCCTAAGCCCTGTCTTCATGGATTGCGAGCCCCCCTCCCCCTACAACACCCCCGCACCCGCGCCCTGTCAGCAGGCCTTCGTGAGTTCAGGGTATCACCCTCGAAGTTGAAGACACCAGCCACAGGATACTGACAACACACAAGCTGGATGCGAGGATCGGTTGCCTTTGCGGAACGCAACAGGACGGTGTTGCAAGAACCTGGACCCCTGACAACCAGCCGGTAGTGGAGCTGGGGAAAGTAGCTGCTTAGGCTGCACAGCCGGTTCCTTGTCATGCCTGCAGGCGTTCTTGATCAAGCAGTGACATCGCAGAAACACTAAGGGGAGAATCGTAGGTGGATTTGCCAAAGCCCTAAGCCCTGTCTTCATGGATTGCGAGCCCCCCTACCCCTACAACACCCCCGCGCCCGCGCCCTGTCAGCAGGCCTTCGTGAGCTTAGGGCTGTTTCGAGTTTAGAGCGGCTGGGCTGCTTGCACTTTTTTGCGGAGCTCTTGGCAAGCACTGGCAGAGGAGTCGCCACAGACTCGGAGCGTGTCGTGATGTATCGAGGTCACTGAGACCTTAGCGAGAAGCTCCTCGCTCTTCCGGACGGAGAGGGGGAGGAGTTGGGAGGCTTAGTAATCCATGAATCGTGGTTTTGTGGAAGCTCCCAAAGGGTACCAAGGAGCCAAGGAAGACCCCTAGGGTGTAGGATGCCCAAGGGAATTCTCCGATTAGCATGGCTCCTGCGCAAGGATGACACGCACGAATCGAGAAGTGTGTGGTACCAAAGTACTTGGAACGACACAGTGAAGATAAGCATGGCTCCACGCAAAGATGACACGCACAAATCGACGGCGGGAGGCCGGCGAAAGGGGTGGGGGGCGGGGCGGGGTAGTAGTTTAAGGCTGGCAATAGGGTTTCGCCCTCCGTGGCGGTAAGGCGCCCTCCGTGGCGGTTAGGGGTTTAGGGCCTCAGGGTTTAATAGGGTCTGGGTTTGAGTGGTCGGGTTTTGGGCTGGGTCTAATGGGGCCTGGGTTTGAGTCTGAGTAGTCGGGTCTGGGCTGGGTTTTTCGGGTGTAGCCAAGAAAGGCGATATGAAAAATAGGTCTGGTGGCGGTGGTGAGGGTGGTAGCGGCAGTGAGGGTGGTGAGAGTGGTGGGGGGTGGTGCGCGTGGTGAGGGCGGTGGGGGCGGTGTGGGTGAAGGGGGGGTGCCATCTATGTGTGCTAGCTTCTGTTCGTGGTGGTTAGGGGTTTAGGGCCTCAGGGTTTAATAGGGTCTGGGTTTGAGTGGTCGGGTTTTGGGCTGGGTTTAATGGGGCCTGGGTTTGAGTAGTCGGGTCTGGGCTGGGTTTTTCGGGTGTAGCCAAGAAAGGCGATATGAAAATTAGGTCCGGTGGCGGTGGTGAGGGTGGTAGCGGCAGTGCTGTGTGTGCTAGCTTCTGTTCGTGGTGGTTAGGGGTTTAGGGCCTCAGGGTTTAATAGGGTCTGGGTTTGAGTGGTCGGGTTTTGGGCTGGGTCTAATGGGGCCTGGGTTTGAGTGGTCGGGTCTGGGCTGGGTTTTTCGGGCGTAGCCTAGAAAGGCGATATGAAAAATAGGTCTGGTGGCGGTGGTGAGGGTGGTAGCGGCAGTGAGGGTGGTGAGAGCGGTGGGGGGTGGTGCGCGTGGTGAGGGTGGTGGGGGCGGTGTGGGTGAAGGGGGGGTGCCATCTATGTGTGCTAGCTTCTGTTCGTGGTGGTTAGGGGTTTAGGGCCTCAGGGTTTAATAGGGTCTGGGTTTGAGTGGTCGGGTTTTGGGCTGGGTCTAATGGGGCCTGGGTTTGAGTGGTCGGGTCTGGGCTGGGTTTTTGGGGTGTAGCCTAGAAAGGCGATTTGAAAATTAGGTCTGGTGAGGGTGGTGAGAGCGGTGGAGGGTGGTGCGCGTGGTGAGGGCCGTCGGGGCGGTGTGGGTGCGGGGGATCCGGGCACACATTGTCAGCCTTTAAATACTCTCCAAACACCGACAAATACAGCGGTCAACGCGGTGGAAGTAGTGAAAGCGGTGGGGGCGGTGGCGGTGGTGAGGGTGGTGGCGGCAGGGCAGTGGGGGTGGTGAGAGCGGTGGGGGTGGTGGGGGTTGTGAGGGCGGTGGGGGCGGTGGCGGCAATGAAAGTGGTAAGAGAGGGTGGTAGCGGCAGTGGGGGTGGTGAGAGTGGTGGGGGTGGTGGGGGTGGTGAGGGCGGTGGCGGTGGTGAGGGCGGTGGCGGGAGTGGGGGTGGTGAGAGCGGGGGGGGTGGTGGGGATGGTGAGGGTTGGGGGCGGTGGGGGCGGTGGGGTCGAGCACACATTGGCAGATTTTTTATTCTCTCTAACCACCTACAAATACAGCGAACTCCACAGTACTACAAGGGCAGTAAAGTGGGGTGAGAGCAGTGGGGGTGGTGGTGGTGAGGGCACTGGGGGCGTGGTGCAGTGGGTCTTGGGGTGAAAACGGGCAACTTTTGCTTACTCTCTAACACACTCCCCAGACATCGAACACACCTGTCGGGATAGTGGGGGGGTTGGTGAGGGCAGTGGGTAAAGCCGTGAGAACGTGCAACTTTTGCTTACTCCCTAACACTCTCCCCAGACATCGAACACACCTCTCGGGATATCACTGGCGCCGCCCGCCACAGGGGTCGGCGGATATAAGTGCGCCGCTTTTGGTTTCTTCATGTTTGCATATGTATCATATCGTTGGCTGCGAATGGAAGGGTATATCTAGAGGAGGTAGCAGCTATAGTCGTTTGTCTGTACTCTAGTATACGTATTAGTAGTAGTAGCAGCAGCAGCAGGAGTAGTAGTAGTAGTAGTAGTAGTAGTAGTAATAGTAGTAGTAGTAGTAGTAGTAGTAGTAGTAGTAGCAGGAGTAGTAGTAGTAGTAGTAGTAGTAGTAGTAGTAGTAGTAGTAGCAGTAGCAGTAGCAGTAGTAGTAGTAGAGTAGTAGTAGTAGTAGTAGTAGTAGTAGTAGTAGTAGTAGTAGTAGTAGTAGTAGTAGTAGTAGTAGTAGTAGTAGTAGTAGTAGTAGTAGTAGTAGTAGTAGTAGTAGTAGTAGTAGTAGTAGTAGTAGTAGTAGTAGTAGGTTAGCCCCCCCCGGTGCGACGCCCAAACCTCTTATTTTTGGGACTTGCTGTGGTCGAAAATGCTGTGTTTTACAGCACTTTTTTTCCGCAGTTATCGAAAGTGACAACTGTTCCTGGTTTCGTGTGTATTTTTATCATATTTTCTAACATTGTTCATCAATGTCGCACACGAAAATGCTGGTATTTACAGCACTTGTCTTTGCGAATTTCATGATTTTTTACTGTTTTTGGGTGTCTCGATTTTCGTGCCCAAAACCTAGCGATCAGAATCAAGGTTTTTTGGGCCTCATTTTGATCATGATTTTCATTCAAATCGTTTGTTTGGAGAGCATCCATGTCCAAAACCTAATGACGTCCATGGTCTAGCGCATTTGGGTTTGGAGAGCATCCATGTCCAAAACCTAATGACGTCCATGGTCTAGCGCATTTGGGTTTGGAGAGCATCCATGTCCAAAACCTAATGACGTCCATGGTCTAGCGCATTTGGGTTTGGAGAGCATCCATGTCCAAAACCTAATGACGTCCATGGTCTAGCGCATTTGGGTTTGGAGAGCATCCATGTCCAAAACCTAATGACGTCCATGGTCTAGCGCATTTGGGTTTGGAGAGCATCCATGTCCAAAACCTAATGACGTCCATGGTCTAGCGCATTTGGGTTTGGAGAGCATCCATGTCCAAAACCTAATGACGTCCATGGTCTAGCGCATTTGGGTTTGGAGAGCATCCATGTCCAAAACCTAATGACGTCCATGGTCTAGCGCATTTGGGTTTGGAGAGCATCCATGTCCAAAACATAATGACGTCCATGGTCTAGCGCATTTGGGTTTGGAGAGCATCCATGTCCAAAACCTAATGACGTCCATGGTCTAGCGCATTTGGGTTTGGAGAGCATCCATGTCCAAAACCTAATGACGTCCATGGTCTAGCGCATTTGGGTTTGGAGAGCATCCATGTCCAAAACCTAATGACGTCCATGGTCTGGCGTCGCACCAGGGGGGGACGGCCTAGTAGTAGTAGTAGTAGCAGTAGCAGTAGCAGTAGCAGTAGCAGTAGCAGTAGAGTAGTAGTAGTAGTAGTAGTAGTAGTAGTAGTAGTAGTAGTAGTAGTAGTAGTAGTAGTAGTAGTAGTAGTGAGTAGTAGTGAGTAGTAGTGTCTGGAAGGTATTTATAAGAACTTTCGGTCCCCTCTGCCTTTACGGCTTCATGAGCCTTTCGGCTCCCTCGTGGTCCGTCGAAGGCAAATTTGGTAGCCGATTGGTGCCGTCTGGCTCCACCACCTGAGACAGACAGAGGCCCACGGTTGAAGGGCTCAGGCAAGAGATGAGTCATTCCGCGCCTCGAAGTCCATGAGGCATGCTCGCTGGGATATAGCCCTGATGTGATAATCTGTTTTGAATGCCGGAAGAAAAAAGCAGGTCCTGATCACGCAGTGTCATCTGGAACTCGACTAGGATCTTCCCTAATCGCTTGACCCTTGAACCCTTGAAGCTTTGAACCCTTGAACCTTGAGCCCTAACCCCTCGAACCCTGAGCCATAAACCCTCAAGTCTAAATCCCAAACCTAAAGTCTAGACCGTAAATCCCAAAGCATAAACCCTGGACGCCAAGCCGATTGTCTGCTTATGGGCTCCAGTTCTCACACAATCGACGGGCCCAAAGCAGGGCCCAGTTGCTTCGGAAGCGGGATGACAACGTATTCATTCGTTCAGGCAGTCATTGCATCTATCTATCCGTCTATTTATCTATCTACTTTATATTATAACAAACTGCAAATTATAGGATACCATATAATTAACGTATATATCATATACAATATAGATAAATCAGTAACTACGGCGATAATATGGGTCAGTGTTTTGTGGAAGTGTTTTGGATTCCCACGTCGGGTCGTAGGGGTTCAGCGGGATTTGGATTCTGGGCTTAGGGCTTCACAAGTACCATGATGTGCGATGTAGCTATGAACTGAATCATCTTCCTCATTTTGGAAAGTAGTGTCATTCATCGAGGGTCTACGTCATGCCCGGCATGCTGAATCCCGTGGCTTCAATCCAGCTTCTGAGGCCAGGCGGCTCAAGCATCTCTGGCCCATGACTTTCCATGTCCTTGTCCGAGACACTAATGACACCCAGTGCTGCACATAAGTAACTTGCTACGACACCAGTTCAGAGTCCGAGTCCTTCTACAATTACGAACCCAACTGTCATGGTGATACTTAGCAGGCAATGCTTCACACGGCAATGGCTTGGCGGAGCTGTGGCCACGACGCGAGCCGACGACGGCAGGCCGTCTGGTCATTTCAGGCTCTTCGGACCTCCGGGTTTTGGCGTCCAAGTTTCAGGATTTTCATTGCAAACGTTTGATGTGGCGAAGGTCCCAGTTGACTTGCCTGTGTTTCATGCCGTCGGACTCCTTCATGCGCACATGCATAGAAATGTACGTCGTAGCTGCAAAAATGTCTACATATGTGCGTCGTACCTGCAAACATGCCTACAGACATACAGACAGATCTACCTACATGCATACATACATACACACCGAGCAGTGAAATCCCCACATCAGATTGCCACGGGCTGCAAAGCCTTTGTTCATCAACCCCGTTATTGCCTTAGGAAGGTTTTCCTTAGTTGAGGGCTTTCGGAATCTCCAAGCCTTTATATGAAGATCGCAAATCTTTCATACGCTCACAAAGCCTCAATCCCCGTACAGACCGTGCACAAACATGGTCCATAGTCCGAGTCCATTGCAAGAAGCTTTGCCCAGTAGAAACATGTGCAGAACCTGTCTCGAACAACGTATGAAAGACTGATGTGTGAGCTTTTCGGAAATCACAAAAACCCAATGTGCCCATTTTGAGAGGGTTGTCTGGGTTTGAAGTTCTTGATTCGTATAGAATCGATGATGACAATAGTTAGCCATTCTCTCTATCAGTATTATTATTGTCTGGATCTTGGGCGTTTAATTTATGCTTTGATCCTTGTTGTTTGGCTGACGCGGCAGCCCTTCTGTTACAGTAGCCCTGACGCATTTCTCGAAGGTCAGCCCCTGGGATCAGGAGGTCGGGAGCTTGGGCGTGGCCTTCGACTTGAGGAGGGCTTCGTCGGGTGGACTATGGAAGCGTGTTCATGCTGTGAAACAGGCTGCAGTCTGGCATGCGGATATTACTGGTACTAGTACTCGTGCTAGCACTAGTACTAGGTACTAGTACTCGTACTCCTACTACTCCTCCTCCTCCTGCTGCTCCTGCTCCTCCTCCTCCTCCTCCCCTCCTCCTGCTCCTCCTCCTGCTGCTGCTGGTCGAGGAAGCTGTGAGGAGTTTCAACCCTAGAATAACGGGGGTAGGACACCGGCTGCTTTCCTTCTTTGATCTAACTTGTTGCAAAGAAGCTGTCTTGAACCGAGGTTAAACCTTAAACACTCAAAGCCTTGTTTCTGTTCCGCCCCGTTGAGGCTCCCGCGGCGACGTGAAGCCCAGGAGGCCCACCAACAGGCCGGCCAAGCATCCAAGGCCACATCCCCACGAAGGTATCTTGAACTGGTAGCTGCTCAGATACTCCAATGCCGCTGCAACCTACGCAGCCTGAGTTCTATGCCTTTCCAGTGGTGAGCGGCCCCACACCGTTGGTCTTGCCGATCGCAGCGCAGACATCAGCAACGCCCGCATCGCAATGGGCCTTCTCGGAGTTTCAGCAGCTGCAGACACATCGCATGATGCGGACAGTTTTAAGGACATCCATGCCCGGCACCGCTCGCTCCACATTTCAGAGAAGAGTTGCTTCTGCAAGACCTTCGGTGCAAAGTAGGTAGCTACCGTATGGAAAGCAGCTTTGCAAGGGGGAGGCCACCCTCCACAGCCAAGAAGGCACAGGCTGAGCAGGCTGTCTCCAGGCGGCCAGCATCTCAGAAGGCCAAGTACCTGAAAGGCTTCTGGCACACGGCACAAGGTTCATGTGCTAAGCCTGTTGGCCCCCAGCCTGCTAAGTCCTATGCACGTGGGGTTTTGGTCTCAAGTCCGGTGTGTGGGTTCTCTGAGAAGGAGGGGGGAGGCAGATAACTCTTGCCCCCCCCCCAATCGCTGTAGCAAAGTCTCTGCAAAGCCGTGCCCTTGTGAAGAAGTGCCCGCAGTGCTCATCCCCGGCCTGGCCTTTGAGCGTCAAGTAGCCGGACAAGACGAAACTTCTCTGCTTTGGCTTGAGGATGCTGGGAGCTCCTTTGGCCATCCGAAAAGTAGAGAGAAGAGAGCAAGAGCTCTGCTCCAGGGCCGCTCAGACGGCAGGGCATCCTCTGCTCTTCGTGCTTGAAGCTGCCTGGTGCTTGTCTTTTGTGTGTTGCGCGTGGGAGGAGGTATGCCTCAGCTCTCCCGGGAGTCTTTTCGTCTCGCTGTGGGAAGCGGGCCTGAACTTGGAAGAGGTGTGCAAAGGCTGTCGGCCTTTTGCCGCCTTGGATGTGTGACTCTTGCTTGGCCCTCAACGCGAAGTGTCTTTCTTTATCCATTCCTTTGAAACTGCAGAGGTATCCGGCTACTGGTACCCGGAAGCGGCCTTGGTCCTTTGGAGCCCCGGAGCCCGGAGCCCCATGGGCTGCAAGGCATGGGTTCTCAGCTGACATAGTCTCCTGACTGGGTCTGGGGGTCCGGGGCCGGCAGCCGTCGCCTTGACTTTTCTGCCGCTCTTGAGCGCTCACCAGAAATAAAACGCGGAGGGTTACCACCTTGACAGAACCCAGTGAAAGCCAATCTGTGGCTGCGGACAAGAAGAATCTATGAGGCCAACTTCCGGTGCTTCACGTTCCCGGTTTTCTCTGGCAAGACGAGGGTGACAGACGGATTCGGCTCAAAAGTTCGTAGAAGCTGCAAAGAGAACTCTTTCTGCTTCGACTCGTCAGTCTCTTCATTCTAGGACTGCGCGTGCGCAGAGCAGGCTCAATACCTCATGAGCCACAGAAGCGTTTGCCTCGGTTTGCTCCTGGAGCTCCTCCTGGTTGTGCAGAGCCTTCTGGGCGGGATGTTAGCTCCAGAGGTTTATGTTGCTAAGCCCAGCGTCCCCACAACGCCAGAACCCGGGAACCAATCAAACTCTGAACTCCCAAAACCCCTTGGTCCTTCATCTATTCCCCAGACTATTCTCAAACTCAAAACCCTAAAAGCTCCAGTTCTTGGAGCGAGACTAAGGGGGCGGTCAAACTGTGAAAGTGCCACTGTGAAGCATTTTTCCCTGTTCATAAACACTTTGAGCTTCGGCTTTGCTGTAGAATTCCAGAGGGTGCTGGTATGCTGCCGGCAGAGATTTCTGCGCGATGCTGCGGACCCCACGAAGTAGGTGTCCGAATCCCTAAGAAGTCTTCCAGCACGTGGAAACCCTGCGCTCAAAACGCCACTTCAATGCGCCCAGGCCCTGCTGTTCAAGACAAGATTGAGATGTGGTCAGGCCCGCTGACCCAACTGGGTTTAGGCCGCGGAGTGTAGGGTCTTAGGCTTGGGTTTATGCAATATTCTTCCGCTTATAAGCTCCTCGCCGTGAGGAAAGGGGCCCAGCGCAGGAGCTACGTGCGCGCACGAATCGAGACCTTGCGCCCCATCCGCAGCTTCACAGTTCACAGCTTCCGTTGCACCACTAGCGCTTCTGAAGGGGGTGGGCCGCGTGGGCCGTGGGGTCAGAGTCTACACACAAGTCTGCACCGGTTCACTGATGGAAGTTCGGACCGCGGGGAGCGCGGGCCCGGGCCCCTCCAGCATCTCCTGGACCGGGACCCCCAGGCTTCTGCCCTTTTCGCCTTGTCTTTGGCTTTCGGGTTCCATCTGTCACCTGACCAGGGCGCAGGAACGCAGACGCTCAGTCTCTCGACCTTCTTGCAGCTGTGAGATCTGGAGCTCGCGGTTCTGATTTGCTTACGTGCTTTGGGCCTTCCTGTGTGAAGCGACGGCAGGACCGCGCAAGTAGAATGCAGAAACGGTGCGGCAAGCTGCTTGTAGAACCCCTCCTAGTCCCCAAGAGGAGCACGCCCTATACGATGCCTTCTATCACCCCCTGAAACTCATAGCATCCGCAAGAGGCTTTGACTCTAGCTCCTTGCGCTTCTTGCGAATTCCTCGCGAGACCAGCGCTTGATTCAGATGATGGCTCCTGAAGGGGGCGCCGAACAGGTCAAGCCAACTTCCCTGTACGTCGTCTAGGGTGGGCAAAGCTATTGGGCCCAAAAGTGTCTCGGAGCTGCAAGGACAGCCGTCTGTGCACCGTCCCATTCTGTGCCTCTGCCTGAAGCGCCAGCAGAAGGAGCCCATGCTGATGCTCGTAATGTTGAGCTCTGGATCCTCCGAGGACACCATCCGAAGGAGTTTCGCTGGGAATGTCCATCGGGCTCCAGCAAAGCTCTAGGCCATCGTCATAGAATCGTTGCGGCGCCGATCTTCTCAGAGCTGTTCTGGCTCACTGCAGCAGGAGGCTTGGCAGAGTATCAATTGAACTGCCTCTGCCATTCAGATGCAGACGCCTTCAGATGCAACCGCCGCCGCCGGGCCGCAAGAAGCTTTAAGACGGCGGTGCCATGCCAGACAAGCTGCCTTTGAATCTTGCCACCACTTTGCCGTTGTGATCACGAGGTGCCTCTGAAAAAGCCTCTACATAGTCGCTCCTCATGAACCGATATCACCAGAGCTCTTGGCGAGGCTTTTCACCAGCATGCTGTTGCACGGCCGCTCTTTTGTTGAACTCAAGAAATGTTGGCCGCGAAGCCTCTTGTCTTGAACTGCTGGCACTCGATCCACGGCCAAGAGAAGCTGACCGCCGGAGAGTGAACTGCCGGCTCCCGGCAGTCCCCTCGCTTCACGCAAAGTTGTGACCGTGAAGCTGCAGGGCAAGGCCCCGGAGTTTGCATCGAGCTGTGCTCATAGCAGGATGCAGGTCTTGAGGCTGTGGAAGCGAAAGCATGAGATCAAGCTACTGATGCCGTCCTCCATGCTAAAGAAGAAGCCCCCTCTTGGGGGCATAGCATTCTCTCAGAGTTGAAGCTGCTGGAGGCCGGCCGTGTGCACTCGTTGCATCCTCTGATCGCATCCATGTGCCTGACCCCCCCAAAACCCCAGGCCCCAGACCCTAAGCCAGAGAATCGAGTGCAGCCCTGCCAAAGCTTGCGCAGCTCAGCGCCGACTTCTCTCAGCCGGGCGCAAGAGCTTCATGCCAGTGGTCTCATTTGGGGATACTCCTACACGCCGCCTCAGCCCGAAACCATCTGGAGTGATAGATATTAAAATTACCGAGTTCCCGCAGGTTCCCGGCTCAATCGCAAGCAAAGCTCTCCCGTCGCATCCTTCAGGAGCGCTTCTGCAACTCGTGTGCAGTTTGTTCTGCTCTTGCATCTGCCGAGGCAGATGGCCCGATTTTGCAGAGCACTTCAGAGCTCAAACCTTTGGGGGTTCTAGGGTCTTTGAGGTATGTCTTCAAGGATGCCTCTGCATAGCTTTGGCCGAAAGCTCCTCGGGCGGATCTAGAATCTAGACGCACCGGGGGGATGTGCAAAGATTGCTCCTTCATTAGCTGCGACAGAGCAGGCTCTTCATTCAACCCTTTGGAGGCCTGCCGCGGGAATGCCCGCTTCACGGGAAGCCGTCTTTTTGCGCAGTGGCTCCAAGCACACTGACAAATCATGGGAAGTGTCGGGTTATGCCGAGGCAGACAGCCAGCTTTGTGCTTGCTGCTCTCGACAGGCCTTGCTCTCATTCGACACCCTAAATACCCTAAGCCCTACATAAGCCCTAAACAGACCATCGCCTCGACGCCGAAGCCTCATTTTGCAAACGAACATTCCAGAAGGAGCCATTGCCATTCCGTTGGAATGTGGCTGGCTTGCATTCCCTTTCAAACGCCCACCTTGGCTCAAGAGCTCGATCAGATGCTCTTGGACGGGACATGTAAGCTTTGACGTAACTCAATTTAGTTTGTTCCCCCTGCGCACATCAGCTACATTGAGTAGGACGCCATAACATCGACAAGGTACTTTGTAATCTCCTTGGGCATTGTACGCGCCGCAAACGCTAAACCCATTGATCAACGCTGCCCTGGTGCCAGCAGAGAGCTCTGAGCTCTCCCCCTAAACCCTAAACCCTAAACCCTAAATTGAATCCAGGGAGTGATGCCATTCAGGATGCCACCAGGCCAGGCGTTTCTTGCAGGGCGACTCCTGGGAGCCATCGCCAGCCATCCGGGAGTGTTGTGCTCTTGCGGGGTTGATTGGGTGACGCTGTAGCTGCTGTCTTGCTGCTCCCTGGGCCCGGTAGAGGCCAGATTTGCTCTTCTCAGAGGGTGAGGCTCTGTGTAGCAAGGAATAGATGGCTCCAAGCAGCAGGTCATCTGGTGTAAGCACAGCACAGGGTGGGTATTCTAGTGCCAACCCAAAAGGCCTCTATCAGGGCCCTCGAGGCGTTGCATCGACCGGTTACAGCTACATGCCCGGCAGCTTATGTGTACTGACATAGGCACTTAATGTGGACTTGGAGGTTGCAATCCCCACAAGCCGCCTAGCCCCGAAAGCCGCCTTAAGACCTCAAATCCCCAAACCCTTTTGGATGCTGGCTACTTGTAGCTGAGGGGTGCTCGCAAAGCCGGTTTCAGAGTGAAGCAGCCGCAGTTCCGCACCCATCCCTTGACGGTCTCCTCGAAACCAGCCGGCCTTCCGAGGGCGTGAAAGCTGTTGGCATGTTTATGGCGGTGCCGTGAACCATTCCTTGCACCTTCGGCGGACTGCATCAAGCCGGCTTTAGTGATGTGGGTGCTGAATATAACTGCACTGGCTGTCGTGGGTAGCCGTTGAAGCCCCTTCGAAATCCTGTTGCATTTCTAGATGCCCATTTTCGCTCCACTTCACGATGCTTTCTGCAGGTCCAGTTGCTTGACGTCGGAGTCCCTGCCGTTTCCTAATTCAAACCTCATAACTTGGCCTCAGGTTTCTTGCAGAAGCGGCCTCTGGAATTGCGCCAACAATCGGCTGCATGCTGTCTGTCTTGAGCTTTCGATGCCTTCCATGATTGGGGTCAACCTGCCTTTGTAGTCGTCACTGCAAGTGGCACACCTTGGTCCTGGAGGATGAATGCGCCTTGGCAGCGAAGCCCGACACACGGCAGCTGCGCAACCCCTCCGTCCAGGTGAACGTGAGGGGTAGATGCGTTGCTTCACGAACCTGTTCCTTGCAGCTTGCCCCTTGCCCGCCGGACACCGACATGGAGTTGCTCCGCCGAGCCATCAGCTCACGTCGCGCTCGACGGGGCCTTCTGACTTGCACACACGAACGGCAGATGGATTGACCTTTCTCCCAGGCTTCTTGGACCAGGACCATTTTGCCTAGCTTTCTTTCTTGAAGGTTTGGAGGCTGACCGATGCATCGTCCATTCACCTTCTTTGACTCTTTCCAAGATCGAAAGGGTTTACCTGGCAAGCTCCCCGTAGACTGAAGAGTAGCTGGGTCAGACTATGAGAGCTGAAGGCACAGGAAGCCCTCGTAGTCGCAGCTGGCTGTCTGTTCGTGATGCGCGTTGTCCGGTCTGAGCGAACTTCTTATGGGAGGGTCCAGTATCTCAGTGCACGTCAGACCCTGATCCATTTTCATCATTCCAGTCGGTACTTCTCCGAACTTTCGAAGGACGAAAACAACAGTGCAACAAGAGCTTCTCGGAGCGTCGCAAGCCCGACCCACCACATGCAAGGTGAGCGACTTTTCGCGTGCCTGTCATTTTCTCAGCTGCGCAGCCCGTCTGCTGAGAGTCTAGATGAAGGGCAGGAGCAAAGTTCCCATGCCTTGCTAGCGTCGGCTTTGCCAACCTTGTACCAGGAAGGTTTCGTCGCATTTTGACGCCGTTCACGGAGCTCATGTTTTCATGGCTGGAGAGGCGAGCCTCAGCCTCAGCCCTGAGCTATGGTCTGCACAGCGCTAGGGCCTGTCGCTGGTGAGAAGATGCTCGGGAAGCTCTGTTCGCATCCGCCCGGCGGCCGGCGTCAGCGTAAGCCTGAGTTTTCGTCAACTTGCGGCTCCCGTGCCTTGCCTGCCTGACTGCGAGCTGCTTCGCAGGCTTGACTGACCTCCTGTTGAAAAGGCCCAGGCGATGGATCACGATAGCCAGTGCAGCCAGCACCCCGCAACTACCCTCCACAAGGACCGAACTGCCTGCGAATACTGATCAGCCCAAGGGATGCCCAGCAGGTTCTTGTGAGCAGCTCCCATATCATAGGCCCTCCCCCAAAGTAACCCATGGAATCCCCCCAAAACGGGCCCTATGTAGACTGCCTTCTCCTTCAAAGATAGGGCCATGTGGGGTTCCATGTTTGTTTGGGGGAGGCTCACGCTCGGAACCGGCTCATGATGGTGAATGGTCGGCGCGGCGCATCGGTTTATTCTCCGATTTCTTCAGACGCCCTAGCTATCGCGGACTTGACAGCTGTAAGCCGTGCAGAAATCTCAGGGTTTTGCTCCTGGGCTTCACTCTCTCACAGAAGCCAAGCCTTCAGTGTAGGAGTTAGAAGTCAGACAGTAGCGCCTGATGTAGGGCTTGGCAAAAGCAAAGAAGCAAAGCTTTGGACCCTATTCCCTTCTAACTCCTTGGAGAAGCTGAAGTGAACCCCTGCCGCAAGCTGAGCGTGTGGGAGTTTTGGTATGTTCTGGTGCTCTGCAATGCTTTTTACCAAGGAAGCAGAGGTGTGCTGTGCAGCAACCGAGCACATATCGCCGCTTCTCATTCGCAAGCCTTCTCGTTATCGCTTGCGAGCACGGTTTAAGGCAGCAGCGGACCTATAGGCGTTGTAGCCTCAGCTAGTGCTGCCAGTGCCACAGAACTAAGGGGTGGCAGTGCTCATGGCGACTGCGATTGTATGCAAATGTGCTTCACGATGGGAACCTGTCCGTAGAAGAGGGATGACAATGCCAAAGTCTGTCCCAACATCCGTGCAGGTATTACGTTGTGTGCAAGCAAAGGTTGCAAAGTGATCCGCCCTGTGCGCGCACGCATCTCGACACCCAGCAGCTGCGTTGCTTCACGAACCTGTTCCTTGCAGCTTGCCGCTTGCCTGCCGGATGCCGACATGGAGTTGCTCCGCCGAGCCATCAGCTCATGTGGCGCTCGACGCGGCCTTCTGACTTGCACCCACGTACGGCACGTGGATTGACCTTTCTCCCAGGCTTCTTGGACCAGGACCATTTTGCCTAGCTTTCTTTCTTGAAGATTTGGAGGCTGACCGATGCATCGTCCATTCACCTCCTTTGACTCCTTCCAAGATCGAAAGGGTTTACCTGGCAAGCTCCCCGTAGACTGAAGACTAGGTGTGTCAGACTATGAGAGCTGAAGGCACAGGAAGCCCTCGTAGTCGCAGCTGGCTGTCTGTTCGTGATGCGCGTTGTCCGGTCTGAGCGAACTTCTTATGGGAGGGTCCAGTATCTCAGTGCACGTGAGACCCTGATCCATTGTCATCATTCCAGTCGGTACTTCTCCGAACTTTCGAAGGACGAAAACAACAGTGCAACAAGAGCTTCTCGGAGCGTCGCAAGCCCGACACATCACATGCAAGGTGAGCGACTATTCCCGTGCCTGCCATTTTCACTTGGGATGGTTCAACTGCGCAGCCCGTCTGCTGTGCCGTTGTCTATAACAAACCTGACAGGACGCCCATGACCTCGTGCGCTGGACATGGATCGGTGCATCAAACGTTTTCACATAACCGTGCTGGGGCCCCGAGGCTTGTTTTCAATGGCGTGAAGGCAGAACCCGTCTAAGGCAACAAGCGTGCAACGTTCGTGGATCCCTTTTTGAGCCACTTCTATTCAAATTGCTTGGCTTACCGTCAGGAGTTGAAGTGATTGTGATTCTTCATCCCGTTTGCGGACTTTGCACAGCGTAGACGTGTTCCCCAGCCAGCGTCCTACTGTTGATGGAGGGAATCTTGCATCACCTGAAACCTTGAAACTACAGTAATGCCTGGGGCATAGGGAATTTGGGGTGGTGCCGGATTTCCTCCATGAGCAGTAACAGCACCCCCAGAGCAGCTTCGACCCTTATTCTAAGGACCCCGGTAAAGAGAGATCATAGCTTTGGAGCGCTTATCTGTGTCAATGCAGTCCGCTGACCTAGGCTTAGAACCACATGACGCCTCTCTGGTCAGGGTGTGTATCCCAACCGCTGAAAGCCTCAGAGACGGTAAAGGTTCCATCGGTTAAAGGCTGTGCCTTAAACCTCCATCCTAGTCCTTGGCAGCCGCCCCAATCCCTAACGTTGAGTGGCCCGCACACTCACCTGCAGCCTGCAAACCCCGCTGCTGCCTAACACGCATAAGCTTTGTTTGCTTGCTTCACGAGTTCTGTCCGACTGGCTTAGGCTGAGTTCAGATGCAGAAGCTGTAGCCTCCACCTGATGCGACCCTTGCCTCTCGCGCCAGAGTAGCTCAAAGCTTTATTGACTTCAGGTCAGCGTCATGCAGAGCACAGCTCCCCTGCGCTAGCAGGCCGTAACCCAAGGTGGGAGCTGAACTACGTGAAAGCATCCCTGGCCAGCAGCTGAACCCGACATTGACGGTGCTGCGGTGCAAGTGGTCCACAGGCGATGAGGTTGACAACGGCATCTGAGCAAAAATCCTAGATGAGCACTTGAGTTGACCCCTCAAGCCGTTATGGGCTCCAAGCCGAAACGTTGGATGCCTGTCAAATAGCTTCTGGACTTTCAGGGAGAGGGGAGGTTGCCAGGTGAACTTGAGGTCCATGGGCAGTGTGGACATGTGTCTGGGGCTCAGATGATGTTAGGTCTTCAAGCAACGCGCTTGGGGTGAGTGCATGTTACAAATAAAACACTATGACATGTAATTTTCTAAACCCCTGATAGCGAGCACTCTGGCAGAGCGACAGTGAAGTCTCCATGGGGGCTGCTCGTCCTCTTGCCTCCTTCTGGGGCCGGCGGCATTGGCGGCAGCCATTAAATATGTTTTATGTATGTATGCATGCTGCATATGTACATATGCATATATATACACACAATTATGTATATCTTTAAATCTTAAAGCCCCATAGTCGGCCCGGCTTTAAACGTGACACTGGGAAGCTGCCATTCGCAGAGTTCCAGCGGCCTGGATCGCGCGGCTCACCGCTGAGACCAACGGAGGCAAACGCCTGGCGTGCGGCGGCTGAAGTTAGGGTTTAGGGGTTGCCGTTGAAGCAAACGTCTGAAAGAGCTCGGGACATGCGATCTTGAATCTGGGCTTTGGACTTGTATTGAAGGCTTAGCGACTGGAACGATGGGCTAGGCAAGATGACGAAGCATTTCGACAAGCAGAGGCTTGTGAGTTTTGTAGGACACCCCACTATACACTCACCACGAATATTCCTTAAGGAGCCTTGTACCAGCTCGCGGAAAGCCATGACAGAAACCCTACCTCCAGAACTGAGCAAAAACTAAACATGACGCGAAGCTCAAGCAGCTTTTACGCTGCTGAGCATCGGGCCTCCTCGAATACTTCGATCAGCACCTGGCCAAGAGATTAGACACACTAGATTGTAGATCAAGGTCCCGGTTTGAAACCTAATGACAATGGTGACATACTCGAACTCCCTTGGAAAAGAAACAGTAAGACTTGCTCTTGAGGTACTGTCCGCAAACGCCATGTATACAGAAGAGCACAAACGAAGAACCCACGGTGCTTTGGTAGGGTTTATTTGTGACTATTAGATTAGTTCTAGTTTAGCATTAGCTTTCCTTCGGAACATGGTGGTGCATGCGCATACGTATCCATACATACCTATACTGTGCGTACATTACATATAAATACATACATACATACATACATACATACATATATATATATATATATATATATATATATATATTCACAGATATACGTATACATATAGATGGATAGACAGATAGATAGATAGGAAGATAGATGTGTGTGTGTGTGTTTATGCAAACGATCGCATACGTGTACACACACTCTCTCTTCTTCGTCAGGGCAGAAGCGGCGTGTCAAGCCCCCTGGACACATGAGCCCCCCCCCCATATGTTGTGGGGCTTTGAACGGGTGTGATACTATGATTGATGTGTTCCCCGAAGCAGGCGGAGTTAATATGCTTTCGAAAACACTCTCTCTCTCTATCTCTCTGGCTCTCTCTCTGTCTCTCTCTCTACTTCTCATCCTGTGAAACGAGCGACGCGCCAAACCCTGAAACCTATCCCCGGACTTACAAGCCTGGACCGACAAACCGTCGAGCCCCGCGCCACGAAGCCAAAATCACCCAAACCCGCGAAACTATCAGAAATGCTGCAATATCGCAATGGATTCGATACAGATTACGTACTACGTTCCAAAGCCCTGGCCTTAGGGTCTTGGCTTCAACTCGCCGTGTTCCTGTCGACGCGCCACCTGAGGTGGACCAGGTCCCTCTCGTGAGGGAGGTAATGGCTCAACGTTGTGATCACGGGAACCAGAGGATTCAACACCTGTCAAGATGTGAACCTTCCATGCCCGGATCAGTCAATTGCAGTCGGTAGCGTTGACAGAGGATGCAACACATGTCGTAAGATTAGCGGCTAGCGGGTCGTACCTCCACGATGGAGCCACCCCATGGATCAAGAGCTGCGGCTTTTCGGGGTCCTAAGTTCCCCGTCGGCCTCCTTCTTCCATCGCTGCATCGCCTTGTGCGCATAAACGACAGCCATGAACTGTTCCTGGCGCGGCGGTGTTTTTCTAAGTCTTCTGCGCAATGTCGCTCATGGGCGATGAAAAGAGAGATGTGGGACCACGCTTTAAAGAACGTGCTTGCACCATCAAAGCATTAAATGAGTATTCAGGTACCTGGCTCATAGGCTTCTTTCCTATAAGCTGTACTGGTTCATATGCCTCCCCACCCGCCAGTCCGGCATGCTTCCCAAACAAACACCCAGGGCAGCAAAGAGGAGAAATCTCAGAAGCTTGGGAGTGGCGGAATTTCGCATGCGCTAAGCCCGAAACCCCAAGCCCAGGACAAACCTAAACTCCCCACGAACTGGCCTATCTGGCCTGCAGGATGAGAAAGCCCGAGCCCGCCGATTCTTGGGACAGAGAGGATTTGGGGTTGAGGTTTTTCCATGGTGTTATGCTTTAGCCTGGTAAGGTTGTTTCGATCAGGGTTTCGGGCTTTTGGCCGCAGGTTTTGTGGTGTTAAGGTTCAGGTAGTTTGCAGGGCTAGGTGCTTCGATGATTCCACTTATGGGTTCAGGACTGCTTCCGGAAACTCTCAAGGCCTCAACGGGTGAAGGGCATAGATTGCGTTGCCAGTACAAGGCAGCGTAAGGGATGTGCGCCTTTCGTCGTGTATTGAAAGGTTTCGAAAGCAGTCTCAAGTGGAACTCAGCCGCCCACTGGTCAGGCCGTGGGCCCCAACCACCTTCACCACGGCGCTGATCAGGAGGCCCTGAGAGGGAGAAGTCGCAGGCGGGCCCAAGTCCAGAAGCACTTTGTGAGAAGTGTGCTGCCCAGTTGATGTCTGACATGCCGAACTGCTCGGGAACCGAAAATCACGAGAAGCTTCGTCCCGTTGCTACTCTGCTTTGCCTCTCGTGCAGTCACGATTGTAAAACAACACCTATTCGAACACCTCATGGGTCCATATTTCGACTCGGAACTGGTAAGAACTCAACACCGAAGGCCACACCCGGCCGGGCTTTGCGCCCAGGAGCCAGAGTCTCACGCCCAGATTGTCTGCCTCATCTCGGAAGCAAGCACGGGGATCTAACCGCAGAATGCTTGGCAGTGTTGGCGATGACGTGTCGCATAGCTCTACACTTGAAACTTCCATTACCTACCTTCGCACTTCCTTACTTACTTCTCTTCGTACGTACCTACCACGACCCTCCACACCTCTTCCCAGTGGAAACTCCATACATCGGGATTGAGCTTCCAGCGGTCATCTATAAGAAGGGCTCGAAAAGCTGGCTGCACCTGCAGATTTCCTTTTGTGTTGCTGCTTTACTTTCAGACGGACTCCACGAGAATGCCAGACCCATTCACAAAACCGGTTCTTTGCCTTTTTGGCCCTCCATGCCACACGTGTGCAGCACTTCTAACCTCGTTGTTGGCGCACTGTCCGGGTCGGCAACAAGGTCATGGAACGAAGTGATAACCGAAGTTTGTTAGCCACATATTATTTTGTCAGTGTGGCCAGTGCAGCCGGACTACACATTCGCACCCAAAGACATAACTCGAGATGTACTGGTTGCCACGTTCACGCCGACACATTAAAATGCTCCCGGGGTTGCCCCGTCGAGCTCAAGGTGCTTTCTCATATTAAGGCACGATTTTGCCGCCTCCAAGCGCTTGGAGCTCGTTCGATCCAACGGATTTCAACAAAGCGACTGCGGCAGCTTTCATCGCTGAGCAATGTATGACATAAACATATAGATAATATACATATATACATACACATATTAACCCCTGTGCTGATCTACATGTATTTCTCAAAAACCATTTTAACCCTGTGCTGACCTACATGTATTTCTCAAAAACCTACATGTCTATATATGTATACATATATATATATGTATATATGTGTATATACGTGTACGTCTAACTATCTTTCCGAACTCAGGGTAAGAGGAAGCACATCCGTTCAACAGGAACACAACACTTGGTGTGAAATTCCGTTTACAGTCTCTCGTTGCATCAATCAAAATACGTGACGGAATGAAACCGTGAAAGCCAAACAGGCTAAAACACACAACATAAAAAGACAACGCACAAAAACATCAATGTGCAGGCTGGGTCCAAACAGCAGGTCTTGCGATCTTAGAACTTTTTCGGTCGCAGTTTGATATGCTCTTCCAAATGCAAAGCAAAAGTTCGAGTCCTGAGAGACGCTTCGCAGGTCAATTCTCGCGCGGTTAGCATTTGTATATACATGTAAACAGATAGATAGAAAGATAGATAGATGTATATACATATAGAAACAAGTACGTACTTACTTACTGACTTACACACATACATATACATGTACATAAACATCTACATGTACATATACGCGCATACGTATAAACATACATGTACATATACATCTACATGTACATATATGTATGCATTTACACGTACATATACATATACACGTACATATACATATACACATGCACATACCCATACACATACAGATACAGATACACTTACACACACATACACATATACAAACATACACACATACATGCATACACACACATACACATACACATACACATGCACATGCAGATACACATAAACGTACACACGCATACATACATATACATACACATACACATACACGTACACATACACATAAACATACAGATACAGATACATGTACATGTGCATATACATATACATATTTTCTAGCGAACGCAGTGAGCTCCCAACAGAACCGGGTAATTAATTTGATCAGTCATAAAGCCAAGAAGTATCTGCAAACATGCGGCTCAAAACAGCAGCACCACGTCAACTATGATGAGATTACCTCGAGTATTACCCGGAGAGGCTGAAAGCCTTGGTGCGCCATCATCTGGAACTGAAAAGGATCTAGCCTTTGAAGAGCCTGTGCGTTTAACAATCTTGGGATGGGCATGGTTGTCGGGTTTGAACACGGCTATGGAACCAGCTGTGTGTTTGTATGCGTCAGCATATGTCTCCAGCAACCAGTCAGATTTTGGGCGACCCATCCCTCCTTGTCGAAGTGCTCAAAATCACTGGCGTGTTTCCTGGTACGTCCGCTGATTTGCTTGCTCTCTGTCTACAAATGTGGGAGGCTCTCCTAGGATGCGTCTCAGGCTTGTGTTTTGAAATAAATTTAGTTTAGAGATTCTTGCGTTCGTCAGTTGTATACTTTCAAGCCCATAGATCTTACGATCGCATTGAACAGTTGCAGCTCCCACTTGAGTGATGAGTTCGCCTTTTTCCAAGGTACCTTAAGTCGATTGCACGTCGCTCTACAATCTCCCAGTCTGTTGGCTATTTCCGCCTTATTGTCAAATGTGTCAGGGAGCAAAGTGCCTACGCATGCGGCTGATCTCTGTCTTGGACAAGTCTACCATCGGGTGAGAAACATACTGATGAAACTCCTTGGTTTGCTGTAAGATTCACGCAGTTCCCATAATTCGCTTCAACCCATTGTCCGCACGTTGCGTTTCAATTGCATTTAATCGCTTGGTGATACACCGCGTGTTAGCTCCAAATACTTGCACATCTTCTGCAAACAGGATATCAGACAAGTAGATACCATGTATGGGCTGGAATTGTTTTGGTGTGCACAGTTCTATGTTAATGTTCGCGAACAGAGGACGCAAACAAGTACGGTGAAAGAGGACATCCCTGCCTTATGTCCGAATATTGGCATTCTCCCGATCCAACAGAATGAGAATACTAGCAATTCTTGACTTCTCCGAAATATCTTGTCATCTGCGAGCCATCAATATTGCATCAGAGGTGCTTTTATATATGTTTCTGGAATCCAAGTTGCGTGGTCACTAACCACGAGTCCAGTCCCGTGTCCAATTTTCCTTATAGAACCAATGCTGTGACGATTTTGTAACATGCATTAAGTAAAGATATGGGCCGGTAATTTTCAAACTTTGATGCATCCCCTTTCTTGAAATTCGATTCTAAAACTGCTTGCATAAGGTGATTTGTTTTTCCATTTCTCCCTTTGCTAAACAGACGTTCCCCGCATCTAGTACTACGCTTCTGTTTGGCACATCCAACCGCTTGAAGAGTTCGCCTGGGAGTTGTTCTTGATTCTGTTAAAGGTATATTCTAGCTGAGTGATTGTGCAAGGAGAAACGTCTACTTTCTAGGAGCCGTTTTGAAGTGCAATGTTTTCCCGCAATACCTGATCAACATCAAAATCCGGTGCTTTCCCTTGTACCTTTTCGAGGTATTCGGCTGCTTTACTGGCATAGTCTTGAAATGGGATATGGTTGCCAGCTATATCTTCGAACTTAGTGAACGGTTGACTAAATTTTGCTCTGAGCTTCCTGGGCCTCTTCCAGTTGTAGCCTTGAACTGTGCTTTCTCCGAGCTGTAGGAGGTCATTCTCTCTGTCTTGCTGTGCTTGCTTTTTGATTTTTTACTGATGTCATCTGCAGTCTAGGTTACCATCGTCGGCATTTTTTCGGACTGAAACATTGTAGTTTGCTAGCTGCTGTGTGAAGCCGTATGATGTCTGTACTGTCTCTCAAAATGTCTTTTGGTGTCAGCCTTCGATTTGAAACGAGCATTTGCTATCATCAGCTTGTGGTCTGTTTCCACAGTGTGTACAACAGTTGCGGTGATGTTTGTGACTGCATTTTTCCACTTCCAACTTATGAGGAAATAGTCCGTTTGAGCGAACTTTTGCAAATGCCAACCGAGGCTTCCATTCTTTCACCCCGACTGCTTTATATGCAACTAACTGCTCATCTGATTTCTGAAAGTAGGTGTTCGTAGCTAATATTTCATGTGAAAGACAGAACTCCGCGAATTTTAATCGGTTCTGAAACTGTGCGTCACTCAATTCGCTGAGCTCGTTACCGAGCTTACCTGATGCATGGGCCCCTTCTTTCATTCGCTCTGCTGTCTTTTTTTGACGAAAACTGAGATGATCGAACGGCAATACATGTACATGCGCGATGTTTTGACCGCAGACCGCTTTCGACAAAACTGCAGAAATCCGTCCGACGATGCAGGTCCAGAGGTTGCAGGTCTCACAAACATGGCAGGCGGGGTCCATATCCGTCCCTGCTGGCTTCACAAGCAGGAACCATGCCGAAGGCTAGGCTAGGTAGCTCCCATATATATATATATATATATATATATACATACCTCGCGCGCTTCCTTGTGAGGCCTGGTGCGGCTCTTCAGCCTTGTTGCGGCGGCTGGCCACACGGCACTCTTTTGGTGCCCATCCAATGTGCTGACATAACAGGAACGAGATCTGACAACGGCCATCTATAGAACATCCCGACGGGTCAGATTTGCTGTATCTTACATCCGGCTGATTTGCGAGGACAGTCGAGTCTATGAAATCAGCTGTTCTAGCATGGCATCGATTTCAGCCGAAACCTCACTCGGGACAGCCGCCGTGACCTGCAAACTCGTGGGTGGGAACGGGGCATGTCGCCAGAGGATGAAAATGCCTGGAAACTACCCATTATAAGGGTCCGTCTAGGGATGCACCCGCCAAGAACGCATGCGCCTGCTTTGAGGAGACCGGGCCAGAAGCTCGAGTGACTCGAGTTAGAGTTCGAAGGTTTAGAATTAGGGTTTTGCGCCTAGCTTTGATGCCCACCGACCTGCTCTACCTTGATCCTGGGCAGTGTCTCCGTCAGGAGCCGCCGCGTGAGCACGTTGGCCTGCTCGAAGTGATCGAAGGCAGCGGCAAACGGCTTCTCATCGGTATCACGTGGGACATATGTCACCAGTCGCCACCACTCGGAGACTCCGGGGATTGCTTCGGTCGAGGTGTTGGTGCTGGAATCTTCGGAATCTTGCTGGAGGAGCCAGGGTGTTCGAATTGAAACTTTAGGAAGCGGATTCCAGCTTTCCACTTCATCTGTGAACTCGTTCCAACCCTTCTCTGCGGTCCTACCAGCTTCCTGTATACCTGATCCAAGATGGTCGATGGTATGCTCGATTCCTTGGCTGGCAGCCGTCAGCGCTTCGTTCGCGACCGCGGAACCCTCGCCTGCCACACCGGCCACAAAGTCACCGAAGTCCTGCGCTAAGTCCTCTGCTCCTGATACATCCACCTCGAACTCCACACTGGCGCAAACACCCACCACCAGCACCCCGCAGGCCTCTCCACCAACTTTGATCGAACCATCATTGTAGCTGCCTCTCACATCACCTGAACCGCCGGCTGCCGCACCGACCATCACGGAACCGCCAACTTTGCCACTGACATGTTCATTTCCCACCTGAGCATCAGCAGAGGCCTTGGCATAGGCACCTGCGTATGCTTTTGCTTTTGCTGCACATCCCTTCTTGGTGGTGCAGCCTGCCTCTGCCTCCGCCTTGGCAACGACACCCGCCTCCACCGCCGCAGTGTAGTCAGCGGTGACCCCGTAGCCTAGATCCTGGGTCACCTGAGGCTGGACTTATTGCAAGATGCAAAACCTCAGCCAGACGGGCCAAACCAAGTTGAACCCCAAGTGGGAATGTTCTTCGAAGCGAAATTTGGGCGCGAATTTGGCCTTGGTTTCAGCGCGAACCTTTGCGCCCGCACTGGCGGAGGCCGTGACAGCGCAGCCCTGCACTTGACGACTGCAGCCAGCGGTAGCGCTTGCTTCGCCAAACACCTCGGTCTCCGCCTGCGCTTCCAACCAAGCTTGTCATCGCCAAACACATGTGTTCACCCCTTGCGTGGTGGCCTGAATTCCCGAAGAACCACCAGCCCTATACATCGCCCGATCACAATACACATGCGCGGATTGGTAGTATCACCACATTCGGCTTCGACTGAAATTTACCTGCGCCTACGATTAATGTGAGGGTCGGATTATGGTGTGTTACCCCCCCCCCCAATAATATTTTTTTCGCGTGAGTTATTCCGGCCCGATGATTGTTTGGGGGTACCCCAATAGGCAAAAACTTTCGCCGTGATTCCGGGGCTGGAAATGTTTGGGGTACCCCAATAAGGGAGAACATTTTTGCCACCCCAGATACTTCAGGAGAAACTATTGATATTATGGGGTACCACCAAAACCAATAAATATGATTGAGTCCTGCCTTCGGGCTTTGGGTTTGGACTGCCGAGGCTGCTCAATGCTCAGATACCTCAGGACAAATATGTTGATACCATTGGGTATCACCAAAACTAATTAATGGAATTGAGGCCGGAGAAATGCTTGTAATTAATGTTGGCCCCTGCCGAATTTGGTTTTCTTTATTGGGGGGGCCCTAATCCAATTTTCCACAAAACCGGAGCATTGAGCAGCCTCGCTTTGGAAGCCTCATGCTACGTGCTTTCTTGCTGTTACCGATGGGAAATGGCAACAGAGAGGATTGGACCAAACTTTGCCGGGCAAGCTGCTCCTCCAAATCTGGTCCAATCCTCCCCTTATTTGCTCGTGGCTTGGAACCAAAGGATAAGGAGAAGTGAACACACATACCGAGAATTGGGCCAAATTTTGCCGGCGAGCTCTTTTCGGAACCTTGGTCATATCGCGATGTTTTGGATACCGACGTGAAATCACAGCAGAGAGGATTGGACCAAAGTTTGCCGGCTGGCTGTTCCCGGAACTTTGGTAGCCTCATGCTGTTGGCTTTCTTGCTGTTACCGATGGGAAATGACAACAGAGAGAATTGGACCAATAAGGATTCTTAAAATTTTGATGGTTGTCTAATTTTTCCCAAGACCCATATATATATATATATATATGCTCACACCCCCCCCGAAGACCTACCGCGAGGTGCTTCGGCTAGCAATGGGTAGTAGAACATGTAAGGATTTGAGGAAACCATTAGGATAAAATACACTCATACATAAACAATGGACACATATATCGTGTATAATCAATAGCTGAATACACTGTAATGACCTACGACGGCGCGACATCGCCGTTGGCGGATTTGAGCAAGCTTCAATGCCTGCAATTGTTTAATAGGATACTGCCTAAATGTTCCGGATATTCATAACTCTGGTCATATAGTGACCATAGGCATAACCCGAAGACAGGACCAAGACAGAACAGTGTCTGCATCCTACGTAAGATCGTTAGATGTGCCGGGTAACTTTGTGTTTGTCATTGTCTGTTTTTAATTTTGTTCATGTACTCATAAGCATAACCCAAAGACGGGACCAAAACAGAACGATGTGTGCATCCTACCTAGGATCGTAATGAGGGTTACATGTGCACACATGTTTATTCTGTGTGAAGCTCTTAGGTTACTCATGCGCCAATGTGTATAATAGCTATTACTAGTGCGAATACTAATACTGATACTAAGATTTCTATTCCTACGAATAAGGATATTACTGTTCATAACATAATAGGCTTAATGGTTAATACTAGTATTAAAAATTACACTACTAATTCGAATAGTAGTGCTGATGGGAATATTAACACTCCTGGGGATACTAATACGCATATTCTTATTAGCTGTTCTCAATATGAATACTAACAGTACTAGTTGTTTGGAATACTAATACTTGTCCGAATAATCATACCAATACTCAGGCTACTGCGATTATACATAATAGGACATTAGTATGGGTATTCGTATTAAGGTCAGCATTTCCTTCGAAAGTATTCATATGCGCATCATAATTCATCTTAATACTCGTACGGATATGAATTAGTATGATTACAAATACTTTTACGAAGACGGGTACTTTCAGTAATACCGATACTAATATGAATACTAGTGTTCCTACGAATATTAAATAAAAAACATACCCATACTGATAGTAATTTTAGTATTTATTTGTTACCAATATACACGCAAATGCTAACATTAATACAAATATGCACATAAGTGATACAGTTCCTCCGCAGAGTAATGCGCATAATCTTATTAATTGTTCTCAGTAGTTATATTCACATTAAAAAACCTACACTAACATGAATAGCAGTATTACCACTTGATACTCCAGCTAGTACGAGTATGCATAGTATGAACAGCGATACTGCTATTGATACCAATATTAATGCTCCTACGAATACTAATAATCACGTTCAAACCAAATACAAAAAACAGACACATCAATGTACCAAAGAATCTGTATTTTCACATACCAATAAATAATATGTATACCACTATTCCAATGTTACCATAGACTTACAAATACAGAATATACTGATATGAGACTATACACTGGTTAATATTAACGCTAAGAATAAGGCAGAGACTAAGACCAAGACTAATACGAATACTAAAACTCACACTAGACATTAACACTACCATTAGTACACCTATTGTATAGACTTATATTCAGACTAGTACTAACGCTGACATTGGAATTGACATTGACACTGACGCCAACACTAACAGTAACACTAATCAACACGCTAGAACGCAGATACTAATACTAACACTAATGCCTAATGCAAATCTGAAGACTACTGCGCGTAAACAACGAAACCATTTCCGATCAAGCATGCTGCGCGCTGTATTGGCTCTAAGGCTCCGAGAACCAAAAATCCAAAAAAACAAAAATCCAAAACCTTTGTCAGGGGGGTCGAAACTTTTGGATTTTTTGGTTTTCCTAAGGTTTTTTTGGTTTTCCAACAGAAAACCAAAAAAATCCAAGGTTTTTTTGGTTTTCCAGCAGAAATCCAAAAAAATCCAAGGTTTTTTTGGTTTTCCAGCAGAAATCCAAAAAAACACAGGTGTTTTTTGGTTTTTCACGAGAGACACAGCAGAAAAACAAAAAAAACCTTGTGTTTTTTTGGTTTTCCACCGAAAATCCAAAAAAAGCCATGGTTTCGCCAAGGCAAAGCCCAAAAAACAAAAAAAGACCTAGGACAACCAAAAAATCCAGAAGTTTCGGGCGCCTCAGAAAGGCTTTGGATTTTTGGATTTTTGGATTTTTGGTTTTTTGGTTTCCGCCGTCATATCGTATGGTTTCTTTAATGTTTCTTGCTTATGAATACAGGCATATGAATTTGAAAGAGGACACGAGTAGGCACGACGTTGTAAAGAGACATGACTTCACATCAGCCATGATAGAGAAGGTATCATCCCCGAAAATTACGCAAAACACGAATCGTATGCCAAACGCGAATCCCTGCCAAGAGAAGGTTTTGACGGTATTTACAATGGAAAAGAGGCCGAGGTAGGTCATGGGGGGGGGGGGGGTGTCCATATATATATATATATATATATGTTAGGGATCTAAAAATGTTAAGGCCATTACATGTGTTTAAATCCTCAAAGCTTAAGTGGGCCAGCCAATGAAGGTTTATGGATTGTAAGGATGATAGAAAATTTTAATGGTGGTCTAACTTGTCCAAAAGCTGCCTCTTGTGTATATAAGAGGGATTTAGAGTGGGTTTTCCACACTAATACACACAAGGCAGCTTTCAAACAAACCCGGTTTAAGCCGCACACGGGTGGGGCGCACTAATCAGACCCTCACATTAATTCGGAGAGAGCAAAAAGCGCAGAAAAACAAGCGGAGACATGGTCTAGAAAATCCAACCATCCGCAGCTGAATTAATTACGTTTGTCAACTCCCACCTTGACAGTAATGATTACGCCATCGCCTTCGTAGACCGTGTCCTCCACCGTAACACGAACGGCGGCTCCAACGCTGGCGCAAACACCCTCCTCGCAGGCACCCAGCTCGTACTGAAACTCGCCTTCCAACGACCTTGCTTGTTCCGCTGTGTGTGTTTGTAATCTGCCAGTTATGGAGAGTTGCAAAACGGATTGTTGTCGGATTTCACGAAACCCCGGCAGAAATCCAGGTCACCTGAGGCACACCATCATCGGCAAACTACTGGTGTTTGAGACTTTGGTGTGGGCTACTCCGATGTGCAAATGAAACTTTCGGCCCTTACGTGAACAAATCCGACGAATCTCCGGCATTGCTTGACCTGCCCAGGCGCACCGTGCCAAACTCGGTCTCAGCCTCTGCCCACTTGGCGACTTCAGTGCTCTGGTAGCCAAAGCTTCTGCCGCGTTTGCCCTGCCTCTTCCTTTCCTTCAAATCGTCCTTGGCCATGGTGTCCAAGTCTCTGGCCGTTCGGTCGATGTCAGCATCCGAGGGCGCGTCCGCAGCACGGAAGTTGTGAGACCCTCGAGTACGGCGGGGATAGTTGGGATCCTGCCTTGGATCGGTGCCATTGTCAAGCGAAAGAAACCGCCAGAAGTCTACAAGTAGCGGTAGCTCGCTCTATCGCTCTAACTGAGAGTTGACTGTTGTGGGATCCTGCCTGGGATCCTGGGATGTCTGATCTGTTGCCGGCCACCGATTCTGCTCGTCGTTGTACATCTTCTCGTTTAATGCGCGGTACTTGGCTGCGTTGACCTGCGAATGTGAGGCAGCAGTGACGGGGCTTTGTCCCTTCTTCGAGCATTGCGTTACGGCTTCTCTGTGGCTTCTGTCGAACTCTTATGTGTCCCAATGATGTGCCGCATGGCCTGGCCTTGGCATGCTCGTTGATGACCCTCTTGCGGATGTCGATGAGCCGCTGCCGTCGGTCAATCTCCCTCTGCGCCTCTGCGGCCTTCGCCTCCAAGGGTCGCCGCGTCTGCTCGAGCTGGCTGGCCTGCCTGGGCCAGGGGCCACGGTCGGGAAATAGAAGGAACTTCCCTAAGGGCCCAAGAGTCAAAGGCACGTCAAGGCCGAAAAAAAGCCTGGCTGCCGTTCGTAGAAATCACGTTCGGCGCTACCGGCGTTGGACCGCATCATTTGCTGCCTGCTAAGATCTTCATAGGTCTGCAGCTGCGAAGCAGGCGTTTCTGAACAAGGGACTCTTGAGGGCACCTGTTCACAAGACTTGGGAAGTGCCTGGGCTGTTCTGGAAGACGGTCGCAAGGTCGGTTTGCATGATGATCCAATCGGGGCAATCTCTGCAGTACCCCCAGTCCAGCCTTCCATCCTGCTTCTCAGTGAATCCGGATACGAGGCAATAAGGATGCCTGAAATTCTCCCGGTCCTTCTTATCTGGAGCGCACTGCCCCAGAGGATGCGTGAGGGAACACAGACTGGGATAGTCAACTGCGGCTCGGCAAGGACACAGTCGCTGCCAGGTCTCGTCTCCGAATTTTGACGTGCAACTGGGCTGCGATTGCGATCTGTAGATGCACGCGTTTGCTGAATGTACTCCTGGTGCACCTTCTCCCCCCCACCAAGAGCTTGCATCATAGTCTTTATTCTTTGGCGTGCAGGTCACCCCGGCTACGGATGTAGCAATGTTTTGAACTTTCGCTGCCGTGTTAACTGCATCCCACATGTCATCCGCGCAGGTGCGCCAAATCGCGCTGCAAGCTTCAGTGCACGACTGGCCAAAGTCGGCCAGATGCCAGGACTCCGCATTGAACTGTGGCATCTCGTCAAAGCGGGGTTGGTTTGGCGGCTTCCAAGGACTCGGCTGGGACCCATCCTCAAGGGTTGAAAATGCGCACTTGGTGGCGATGGCTTCTGGTGGACAAGGTCTGCAGTAGCCCCAGTCAGCATCTCCTAAGCCCTTGCTGGCGATACCGCGACGCAAACAATACGGCTGATGGGAGTTCGGAGGGATGTGGCAGCTGCCGAATGAAAGACCATCGTCTTCGGAGCATTGCTCCGTTGGTTGCGTCGCAGGTGGTGGAACAGAAAACAAGACTGCCCACCTGGAGGACTTCGGTCTTTCAGCATGTGGGAGGTTCCTACACAAAAGAGCCCTGAAGCGCATAACTGCAAACACTTACTGGAGCCCTGTTTCAGAAACGCTCCACGAATCCGTGCGAACCGAAGGCTGTGTGCCATCTGCCAGGGTCGGAAAGGCGCACATAGCGACCTCGCAGCAGTAAACCCTACTGTAACAGCACCAACCAACAGAACTCCATAAGATGTACCGTTCGTCAGGCATTTCGGTAGATTGGTCCGATGCACTGGAAAAGTTATGTCAGTTTCCGATCATTCGCTGCTTAGGCTATGCTACTGTGTGCAGATTGCAGATATGCGTGCAATACGCATCTTCTTGCAGCCAAGCGCCAAAGGCTCGACCACGAAAATTTTTCCTGTCGACTTGTCGCGTATGATCGTTGGATCTGTCCCCAACTTGTCGCAGCCCCACTCAGGAAGAATGCTGCCCACTTGATAGTCGCACTCGATGCCAGATCGTTGCTCGGCCCAGACCGTACTATCCCCAAAGTCTCTGCCACACTGCGTAGGGGCTGTGACGTGATGAATGATGCCCATGTCTCCTCGTGTCGCAGAAAATTCCATCACAACGAAAACGGTTTCCTTTGATATCCCTAGATGCACAGATTCCTGCTGCGTACGCCGTTTTCCAACAGCTTCCGATTTGAGTGTTGACCGGGGTATCTCGCATGCATCATGCATGTCGTGCCGACATAAGCTTTCACGCAGCAGTCATATATGATGCAGGGCTGCCACACCCCCCCTCCCCCCCCACCCCATGGTATCCTCCCCCTTCCCCCCCGCCCCCCTGTGGTGTGGGGCCTGTTGTGGTACTCTTTTTGCCGCGACGTTCTTATGTGTCACTCCTTGTCTTCCCTCTTGCTGTGGCACCGGTGATACTGCTCATGATGTTGTGCTGCTCTAGACCGGGACATGAGTCGACAATCAGACCATGCTCAACATCATCCTTGTCGTCGTCATCTTCATCATTAATACCTCAAAAGAATATCTGCCACCATCACCATCACCATTCAACCCTCATAATTCAGCATTGCAATTCATGTCAGATGCTGGAAATTACTGTGCCGATTGCCGCTTTTCCGCACACGGCAGGGCATAGCGCGACACTCCCGATCCGCGCACAAGGTCAAAGGGCGGGCAAGGTGCGGGCCGGGCGGGCCGGGGCTGGCAGGGCGGGTGCAGCAACAGACCAGCAGGGGACAAGGGGGTGGGGGGGGATACCATTGGGGGGGGGGGTTAAACACTGCATGTTACACATCCAGGTGCCTGTCTGTTTCACGTATCACTTGCATGTATCCATGCCTGTTGCTCAAGGTTCTAGTGCAGTGGACTACAGTTGTGCGCCTGTAGCAAAAGAGACACCTGAGTGCCTGTGTTCCTGTACGCCTAGCGAGGGGATACACGTCCAGGTTACATCTCAACGTGGTAGCGGAGCTCCCGGGAAACGGGAAGCTTCACACTTGTGGAGGTACCCGTTCGGTACTCTCTACACAGGTGGAGGCAACCGGAATACCCGGTGTGCTTCACTCAAGTGAAGGTGACCGGAATCTCTCCGGCACACTTCACTCAGGTGAAGATAACCGGAAGAGTTTTCTCCCGGGCCTCGATCCAAGAACAGCGCAATGGCTAGCCACTCTGCGACTATCTTTGAGCATGATGGAGGAGATGAAGATTACCTCCTTCACGGCAATGAATCTTTCGCGACTAATCATCGTCATCTCAATGAACTACACCGTCTTTCAGCTTTCCAGCAGGTGTCCACCAAAGTACCTCCATCTTATGATGGTAGAAGTAGTTGGTTTGCCTACGAAGATGCGATCGATGACTGGTGTGACATTACTGAGCTAGCCAATGATAAGCGTGGACCAGCTTTGAGAAATCGGCTAGAAGGTGAAGCAGCAATCCACAAGAGGCTTCTCGACAGAGATCACCTGAAGGACCCAACCAACGGAGTGAAGTACTTCAAGAGCTTCCTGCGGCCGCTCTTCGTGAAGGGAGCAGCGAATGTCTTTCTCTACCGCTTCCAGCAGTTCATGAACATGCACCGCGGGAATGGAGACATGCTTCGTTGGATTACCAGGTTTCAACTCTCTGTTCAGAGAATGCAAGAAGCGTGGAATGACACCTATCTGCCGATCGTGGACCCGAACAATGCAGAGGTCAGAGCCTTCACAGCAGGACTTCCACCAGAAGAACAAGAAGGACTCACGCCAGAGCAGGCAATGGAAAGAGCCAACGACCGGCTCAGAGATCAGCATGCTCGGACCATTCCGATCACAGCCAATCTCGTTGCTTTGATTTTTGTCTCGTTGTCCGACTTGACGCAGGATCAGCGGCAGGTGTTGACATCGCTGATGGCGCATCGGAACCGAGTCTTAGCTGACTACAATGTGACCGAGCTGCGTGAGGTCTACCTTGAGATCTTCTGCACGACCAAGACTACCGTCGACAATCCTCTCCTCGCTCCTTCCGGCCACGGTGGCCGCAAGACGTTCCTTGTGATCGACGAGGGATACTTGAACGATCATGAAGGCTACTGGGTCGAGGACGAGGAAGATGGCACAGAGGGTTTCCTTGAAGCAGATGAGGACGCCTTCTGGGTCTACGACGAAGAGAATTACTCATGGTTCCAGCGGCGTTTCCAAGGCCGCAAGATGAGGCGCGGATTCAGGGCCACCGCAAAGGCAAGGGAAAAGGTGGCAAGGGATCCAAGGGAAGGCGCAAAGGCACGTCCAATCTTGCCGAAGAATCAGAAGCATGGCAAGCAGAAGGACAATGGCAAGATTACCAGTGGAACGATCAGTCCTGGGATGACTGGTCCTGGTATGAGTCTGAGGAGTCCTATGCAGCCAAAGGAAAAGGAAAGAAAGGAAAGAAGGGCAAAGGAAAGAGCAAGTTTGGCAAAGATGGAAAGGATGGAAAGTCCGGAAAGGACGGACAAGCCCAGCTTGCTGATGCTGCCCAGAGCGACACCACAGCCGCCACAACCTTCTTCGTTGAGCATTTCAACTCTCCGAACCTTTCTTTCATGGCCACCGAAGAGAAGATCAATGAGATCGAAGAAGCCTTCATCTCTCAGCCCTTGACGCCGACCGCGATGGTGTTGGACTTGGGACGCACGAGAGCAATGGCTTCGAGAGTGGCCGCACAGGACCTCATGGAGTTCTGTGACAAGAATAAGAACTGTGGCATTTGGTACACAATAGCTGAGACCACTTCTCAGTTCACCTTTGCCAATTCCGAGTCGACCAAGTGCAACCAGAAGTTGGTCATTTGCATGTACGACCGGGATTATGCAGTTCAATCCACCGAGTTCGACATTGTGGAACAAGGGCATGTTCCCATTCTCATGTCCTTACCTCAGATGCGCAATCTTCGTTTCCAGTTTGAACTCCATCCGGAAAAGGCCTTGCTCAGCAGCCCTGTGCTGGGAATCAAGGATGTGAGGCTGAAGGTTGCACCTAGCTCACACCTGGTACTTGACCTTCTTGAACTCAGTCAGTTGATGTGGAATGTGCGTTTCAGCAAGCATAAGAAGTCGAGCTTCCTCACCTACTTCTCCCACTACGAGTACGGCTTCCATAAGAAGACCGAGGGATGTTGTTCTCAGGAACAGGTACCCAAGAACCTCGTGTTGGCGACGGATGATGAGTGGGTGATCAATGAAGCCGACATGGAGATGATTCGCATCCACAAGAAGATGAGAAGAGTCAAGTACGAACCCAAGGCGGGCTTTGTGCCTATTCCGTTGGAGTATCTGGACGACAAGCGCAAGACGATCATGGAGTTCTCCAAGGGAGAGAACGTTACTCAAGAAGATGACTGGCGTTCTTCTGAGCTTTCTTCAACAAGAACTACTGACTCTTGGAAAGGCAAGACCATTTTCAAGATTCTGCCTGGTGGCATCGAGAGTAGAACCTCGGTGCCAGCTAAGTCCAAGGATCCGACCCGTGGAAAGGTAGGATCTCCAGAGGACATGGTTAGCACAGGTAAGCCTGAAGACAGCTCGAAGAACACAGGAGCATCCGGAAGCTTTCCTCAGGGAAAGGTACCGGTAGCGAGAACGATTCGAGCCAAGGGAAGCTTTCCTCAGGGAAAGGAACCTAAGGAACCGGCTCCTCCTCCTCTTGCTCCTGAAGATGATCCGGATCTTCAAGAGTACGAACCGTCCGAACCGGGGGATGCAGAGTTGCTTCCTCCGAGGGCCCCAGAGGCACAGTCGCTAGAACCTAGGAGGATCGCGCTTCCATTGCCAGGCCACGAGGTCTCAAGGGCTTCTCCGCAGTATCAGCGCATGTTGGAAAAGCTGAACAATGATGTTGAGCTTTACAAGTTGCATGTGAAGCATTCCCACATGAGTCCTGCTCAGTTTCGACGCAGGACCAGCATGCTTGGGCTGCCAGGAGAGATCTATGACAAGTAGGACCGCATTGTCAAAGGCTGTCGTGTTTGTAGCACCTCCGTGCCTACGCCTCCGCGAGCCAGAATTGCAGGGTTGAGAGCATCATCCTTCGGTGATCTCATTTTTGTTGATCACGAAGAGATTAAGTTTGGTACTAAAGCCTACCTGGCTTTGGTTATCATTGATGGTGCTTCGAATCTCCTGTGGGCTACGGCTCTCACAAGCCTGGAAGCGCCAGAGACTCTGGGAGCTTTTCGACAATGGACAGAGGAGAACAACTGCGTTCCTAAAGGAATCGTAGGAGATCAAGCATTTTTCACTCCACAGTTCATGTCCTATTACAAGTTCCATGGCATTACTCCATATCCATGTGGACCGCGAACTCCTTGGCCTAATCGAGCTGAGACCGCAGTGCGTCTTTTCAAACGCACATGGGCCATTATGGCTAAGGCCTTAGCTGATGAAGGTTATGCAGAGAAGGTGACTGTTCGTCAAGCAGTCAAGAAGGTGGCATGGGCAAGAAATGGCCAGCTTACCGTCTCGGGCTACTCTCCTTTGGAGATAGCCACCGGAAGACGTCCACCAGATTTGTTTGGCGTGGAGAACAGTTCTCCTGAACAGCTCTCTGCTGATCCTGCCGAGGAGGATCGAACCACTCTGGAACTCCAGAGAATTGCCATGCGAGCTCATCAAGAAGCCAGACAGTCGCTTGATCTTCGAAAGGACCTGGCGCGCAGAGTGATGCCGTCCGATGGTCCATACTCGAAGGGTGATCGCGTGTTTGTTTGGCACAAGGATGAGTCAAAGAAGAAGTCTGAAGGAACCTGGGTCAGAGGTATAGTTGTGTCACAGGAAGGTGCCATGTTGTCGGTTGAAGTCCATCGTGCTGTTCTTCGGGTTAATCAGTCGAAGGTCAGGCGTGATGGAGATCCGTGGCATGATGTGGCTATTCCTTTGAAGAAAGATGAGGTCCCGAGACGCTCTTCTCAGGAAAAGGCACTCGACCGCATCGGCGACGATATTCTTGATCGTGCCGGTTCTGGGTTCTGCTATGAGCATGAGATCTGTTACCACACTCTCACTTCAGGCAAGAGCGATTTCGTTGAGATCACACCTCGCCTCACCGGGCTTACTGCGTGCACTGTCCATTCTGGACTTGATGCGAGTGAACCTGTGTTGCTTGGTGAATGGAATGCCAAGTCCATCCAATCCTCGATTGAGTCTGCTTGGCAAGTGATCTTGAAGGCAGAGCCTAATCACATTTTCATCCATCCTGTCATTCCTGACGGTTGGCCCAGAAAGGCCGCCAATGCCTTCTGGCACTTTTGTGCCGAGGTCTGCCGTTGGCAAGATGACAAAGGTGATGGATACTTCGTGACCATCATGTATACTTCTCATTGTGGTTTCTGGCTTTCGCAGAGTAGCCGCTCGCTGAAGTGGAGAAGAGGACTTTCATTCCTCACCTTCAAGAACCGCGGTGTACTTCCTTCAGGGGGAGAAGACCACGGTAAACATCAGCATGGTGAGCTTTCTTTTCTCACCAATTTGCCTGAGGGATCATTTGGCCGTTTGGAGTCGCTGGAAGAAGGCTATGACTCTGCTAACGCACTTGACCCAAGGTTTGCTGTGCTGCTTTCGCAGTGTCTTGTGGGTGATGAACGATCAGATCTCCGACAATCTTACTTGTTCGAGAATATCTTTGAGGATTTCGATGATGGAACACTGTGCGCGTTGTGTTTGCGATCAGACCGCAATTCAGAGGCTTTGCCGGTTCTTCCGTCAGAAGCAGAGTACTCGTTACTCTCCAATAATGACGAAGGGAAGCTTCCGCCACCTCTGAGGTTTGTCGCACCACAGCGTTTTGTTACATCGTCTTTGGTCCAGACGACTGTCTCCTTCCGGGTACTGAGTTGGAAGTTCACACGACCAAATCGTCAGAAGCAGTCGCCCTGCGACCCATGATTAAGAATGTGCGCGTGTTGACTCTTCCGTATCTGGAATTCGAGTACTGTAATGTCTACAGGGGGACTCAAGGGAAGACACTTCCGTTGGTTCATCGTCATCCTGATGCTGTTGTCATTTTGTGGCAGAAGGGTGATATGGATCATGTCTTCTTCGTGACGATGGCACAGTTGCTTCCTTGCCTTAAGGATATGCAATCTACGAATTGGTCCATGATAGTGTTCTGGAATGCGTCTCAGAACAACCGTTCCAGACGCGGGCCTGATGTTGGTTTGGACTTCACGGACCAGCCAGCGCCGGCCCCGGTTGCACCGCAACCACCGGCCACTGACGACGATGTGGACTATCCAGGATACGATGATCCGCACGGTGATATGCCTGTGGATGATGAGGATATGCCACTACAGCATCCGGAGCAGGATTTGGATGATAATCCTGTTGAGTTGCATGTAGGTGGTGACCCTCCGTCACAACCTCCTGGAGGCGGTACTCATGTACCGGTACCAGGGGGAGATGATGATTCAGACCTGGATCACGATCCGGACGGTGGTGGACATCCGCCAGGAGGCGGTCCTCAGGGACCGGGACCTGGTTATGGTCCTTCACCGGATGAGCCTCCTCTTCCGATGGAGTTTCACGAGGAGTCGCCTCCTCCTGGAGGTCCTCCCGACTCTCCTCAGCCTCCGCCGCAGTTTGCGAACCCGGATCAGGTTCTCAGTCCACCGATGCCTTGGCCGGCACCACCTTCACCTATTGTTCCTGTTCCTATTCCGCCGCATCCTCACTTTCCGGTGCCACAGAGTATGAGACCGCCTTCACCTCGCAATGTGTCTCAGACGCGTGCCAGAGGCGCACATCCTGATGATGTGTCTAAGGCAAAGTCACGTACTGTTGTGGGACCTCCGGTTGTGTTGTTGCCTGGGCAGTCTGCGGGAAAGAAGGATCCCGATCCGTCGGGTGACTTTCCGGGTTCTTACGAACCTGCTTCCTCTTCTTCTGATCCGGATCCTGTTCCTGGTTTGCCGGTGACTGAGGGGGAATTTCCTATCCAGCATTCGCCTTCCGTCGGACTTTAAGGTTCCGTCCAATTTCCGTTGGATGGTGATGGTTTTGCGTCGTGGTTGACTAAGCAGGACAAGATCAAGGCAGGTACCCTCACGCCGGAAATGCAGCGCAAGTATGCCGCCGAAATTCGGAAGGCTAAGCTTGAAGAGTTCAAGAGTTACTTGGACAACGATGCAATTCGGCTGACGGACCGCCGCAAGCTTAAAAAACGATGTCAATTTTCTTACCGGACGTTGGGTCCTTACGGTGAAGGTTGATAAAAACGGTTACTTTTCCAAGTTCAAGGCCCGTTGGGTCTGTCGTGGGTTTCAGGACAAGTTTGCCTGAAATCAACAAACGGACAGCCCTACGGCTACTCGGTATGGTTTCCGTTTGGTTGCGCAGTGCGCTGCCAATCACTATTGGGATCTTTTTCATTTGGAGCTTCAAGGGGAACACTACACTCTGTCATCTCGCATGGTTGTTGTTCAGTTGCCTCCTGACATCGGTTTGCCTACCTGGATGGTTGGCCTTTGTCTCGGACCGGTTTATGGTCTGAACGATGCACCGAGAAGACGGCGGAATCGTTTGGACAAATTCCTCAGGTCTGTCGGCATCGAACCGACCAGAGCTGACCGATGCACTTATGTCGCATACGACGGCATAGAAGGCAAGAAGGGAAAGAGCCACCTTGCGGCAGGAAGCTCCTCTCAGGAGGAGGAACCTGAAGCAGGAAGCACCTCTCTGGAGGTGGAACCTGCCTACCTCAAGGAGGTTGCCCTTCATGCCATGACATGCTACGCATACGATGAAGGAAACCGTTCTTCCTCCGACCGTGCGGAGGAGAGATCCTATCTTTCATGTCCCGATATCGCTCAGTGCTTCAACACCGATACCAAGAAGATGGTTGACTATGCTTGGAGACCTGTGGCTGATGATAAACTTCTCGGATTCTTGGGAGGTGTTGCTTGTAAGAAGAGAGGTTGGTTCCCTTACGAGAACGGGCATGCTCTCGTTTCTCACAGGGCCAAGGCTCTTCGTACTCCTGCACCTGTCTATCAGGTCAAGGACTACCCTTATCGAGTTTCCATGATCCTTCGTAAAGGCACATGGTGGATTGTCGAAAGGGCCCATGACCTGAGGTTGGACAAGGGTGACAAGACCTGCTTCCTTGAAGAAGAAGCTGAGGTTCTCGTCTCCTTGTTCCTTCCCGAGAAGGCTTCATATAAGGTCGAGAGCTTATCTGAGCTCTCTCCCGAGTTGGTTGATCAGCTTCTTGAACACTTTGTTGACCCTGTGCATGGAAGTCCCAGCAAGGGCCGAAAGACAGTTGGAGTGATGAGTCTTCATGTTGATGATCTCATCATAAGTGGAACCCCTGAGTTCCTCACTTGGTTCCTCAAGAAAATCAAGGAACACTTCACTGTTGGTCATGAGGACAAGAACGACCTTACGTTCACTGGACAACGTGTTCGTTGGGTTCTTGATGCACAAGGGGAAAAGAAGTATATATCGATCGATCAAAAGCTGTGCGTTTCAGAGCTCGAGGAGATCGTCACACCTAAGCATCTTAAGGATGCAGACGCGTGTGATAAAGCTCTCCACACCTCTTATCGCTCTTTGCTTGGTAGCATCAACTGGCTTCAGTCGAGGACGCAATTTCAGGCATGCTATCAGTTCTCTCGTCTGGCATCAGCATCTGCTGCTCCGACCGTCGGTCACTGCAAGGAGTTGAACAAGTTGTGTCGACAGATACGCAGTGAAGAGGTTGAGTTGCGGGTGTGGCCAGTGAAGGGATCTCCAAGGATTCTTGGAATTCCTGACGCAGCAACCTTTTGTAACAACAGCGACAAGTCCTCACAGAGGGCGATGACTATCTTCATCGCAGATGAGAGGGTCAAGAATCGAAGGGAGACCCGAGGCTCTTTGGTCTTCTTCGAATCAACCAAAATCAAGAGAACGACCCTCAGTACCACTGTCGCTGAACTTTATGTATGCTTTGATGAAGTGTTTTGGTACCTGTCAGATGCTTCGTGGTTTGTGGAAGGACATTAGTGGTCTTGACGCCGAGATACACATTCGCACCGATGCTAACAATCTCGTGTCTACCGCTTCTACTACTCACTCACCCGAACAACAGGAAACCAGTCACATGATTCAAATGCTGAGGAAGGAAGCGTGCTCAGGGGCTATTGCTGATCTTTCTCACGTTCGAACCGAACATTGTCTTTCGGATTGTCTCACGAAGCGAAGCGCTAATCCTAGAAACCTCCTGAACTCTGTTCAAACTGGGTGGTTGAAGGAAATCGACTCACATCCTCCTTTTCGTTCCATGATTGAGCACAAAGCCTTCTTGAACGCCTGGCTCCGTAAGGAGTACGCGGTTTTGAGCGCAGTGCAACATGTCATGTTCACGCAGGAGCGTTTGTGAGTCATGTCTGCTTCATGTGTGAGCTGTCAGAGCAATTCAGTGCATGTGCTTCATGAAGAGTTGTTGGTCTCTTTTTAAATTTGTGCCTGCATTGCTCAAATCAGCTGGTTCAAAACTCAAGTGAGAAAGTGGCCCACAACTTCCTCTTCTTCTGTTACCAGCATGGCTGCGGCAGGACCCTCGATGGATGCTGGACGCTCCTCTCATGAGGAGGCACCAATTCAGGTCTACTGGACACCGACTACTGGATGCAACTTCAAGGTTGACATTCGCACTTGTGTTCCTGACCTGTCCTTGTATCAGAAGAGTGCGTCCTGGGCAAACCGTCGTGTACTCCGAACAGTTGGAGACGGCGACGGCATTGCTGCCTATCCTACAAGGGATCTTCGAGCCTATCCTCGTGATGCACCTGTGGCCTCCCTCAGGATCATCCCGGAAGGTGTTCCTCGTTTCTTCCGCCAGCAGGACACCACGGCGTACTTCCCTCGTGGGGAGATGGCCGCGGTGAACATTCTGGAAGGACAGTTGGCATTCTTGTCACACGTCCGGCGCTACGAGGAGAGCCATCATCCGGGAACCCATGTACTGCAGCATCACCTCGTCTGGAAGTGCGAGTTCTTGCGCTGCTTCCTGGGCTGCCTGGACTCTGAGGAGTTGATCGCGCTGGACAGGGAGATCTTCGAGATCTCCAAGCTGAGGCACGATCATGGCGGCTGGGCCGTGCAGTCGTCCAAGCAGCTTTCAAAGCTGACTCGGCACGACGTAAGGGTCACACCGGGCAGGTACATGGAGATCACCCTGGAGACGATGATGAAGCACCCCTTAAGGCCTTTCGATTGGGCGCCCAGGAAGTTCTTCAGCTTCCTGATGGCGAACTCGAAGGGCCGCTTCAACATCTGGGTGGCCCCAGTGGCTCTGCAGTTCGACCGGTTCTTCGACTTCGACTTCTACGTCGGGGTCTCCGCCGTCCAGGGCCACTCGCGGATGCCAGAGCAGGTTTCTGATGTTGCTCTCGGGGAGAAGCTCACCATGGACAGATGCCGCCAGCTCGGAATGATCTTCCATGCCTCGGATAACTCCAACTACGAGAGTATCCGGGAGAAGGGCTTGCTGCTGGAGGCAAAGAAGGCGGCGTGGCAGCGGCACAGGAGAGCCATCCACTTCGTTTACGCGGGTGGAGTGGTTTCTCCGGGGCCTGGGACCGTCATTAAGTACGGCTCCTACGTCTTCTACGCCAAGCTCGATTTCGAGAGCTACCTGAACCACGGCCACGATCTGTATCTTACAAACAATGGCGTGGTGCTCTCGTACGAGGACGTGGCACCGATGTATTTGTCGTACCACTACCGTCCTCCTCACGAGCAGGATCCGGGTGGCCTTCGCCACGAAAGGAAGCAGCAAAGCGCAGGGGTAGGCTCTTCTCAGGAAGAGGGAACCTCAGCGTCTGCTTCCGCTTCCGCTTCCGGAGGCTCTCCACATGGAGGGGTACCGGATAGCAGTTCGGATCCAATGCCTTCGAAGCCAGCTCCCAAGAAAAGGCCAAAGACATCTCAGGATGCCGGCCAAGCGTCGACGGGAAGCTTCCCTCAGGGGAAGGTACCCACTCTGGATGCAGCAGCTCTCCAAAAGCTTATTCGTGACAATGAGCTGAATGCAGAGCGGGAGCGGCAAGCCACAGCCTCCGAAGGGGACACCAAGTATGCGTACCAGTCTGGGGACACCGTCCACGGCAAGGTTGATGCGCACAAGTCCCAGCAGCAGGAGGAGCTTAATGAGGTTCTCCGAAAGGCAAGGACCAATCCATGGCATCTCTTTGCCCATGGCAAGTTGCACATGGTGGACGCTTCTGGCCAGCAGATGCTTAGCACCTATGGCGATGCCCTTGTTCAGGTCACCCCCTGGCACACCTTGACTACGTCGATGAGGGAGTCTTCGGGCGGTGAATACAATTGGGCATCCTGGCTTCAGCATCCCCTGTCGGGGTATTCCCTACACTTCTTCTTGAAGGCATTCGAGATGGGGAAGTTGCAAGGGAATTACCTCGTCGAGCTGGACAAGAAACCGAAGGTTTACTCCAACGGTTACTCTTCACCATGGATGAACATGAAGCGTCACCCTGGAGGTCTTGCCACGATGTTGGAGGACGTCACCCTTGCCGCGCAGAACGAGTTCCGACCAAGCGTCGGGAACATCGGTTTCGATCGCCCTCGTGACTCTGATCCTCGCGCAAAGATGCCACAGACGGAGGATCCTGATTACTCTCGCAAGCTCGAGGCACACAATGCTTTCCTCAAGGAAAGGTATGTGTACGACGAGATCTTCAACGTGCGAGAGGATTTTCAGATGCTCGTCCGCGTCATCAATGAGGCATACGGAGTGGACTTCTTCTCCTACATCCAGCGCCACGCCAATGATGCTGAGGTTCGCCGGAAGTACATGGTGCGGACCCCCGAGGGCTATTGTCTTTATGACAGTACCCTCAAGCAGCCGTTCAACGGCCGCTACCTTTTGGCGGTCCTGGACAAAGTCTTCGCTGAGTCTGAACACCGTGACTTCAAATCGGCTTTCGCCCGCAAGGCGAAGGCGGACTTGGTTGCTTACGAGGACTTGAAGGAGAAGAAGGAGTCTGAGCTGAATGAGCTCCTCACTCGACCATATGAAGACATCATGATCGAGGAGTTCATCGAGCGGCTCCCTTGTCCACAGATCGAGGAGATCGAGGAGCCTCCCGCGGCTACTCAGATGGACACCTCCGAGCCGACGTCTGGATCCACGGACTTGCCACAGGGCAAGAAGGTTGATCCGGTAAAGGCCGAGCCGACCGATGTGCCAATGGAGACTGATGCTCCAGAAAGCTCTCCTCAGGGAGAGGCATCTGGGGCTACTGTCGAACCAATGGAGACGGATGCTCCGGAAAGCTCTCCACAGGGAGAGGTATCTGGGGTGGATGTCGCACAGCAGAAGACCGAAGCTCCGGAAGGCTCTCCACAGGGAGAGGTATCCGAGGTTAAGGTCGAATCTGATGAGCACACGAGTGAAGGAGGTAAGGCCGAGAACAGTGAGATGGCTGAGGAAAACTCACCACAGGGTGAGGAATCCATGCCTGACATTTCTCCCGAGAAGGATGATGAAAGTGAACTTCACGATCAAGGCATCTGGAAGAAATGCAAAACTGTTCCGGACCCTGAGTACTACAAGGCCGCGAAGGATGCAGAGGACCAGAACGAGAACGCGTTCGAAGAGATGGGCAAGGCCAAGGAAAAGATTGAGCTCGCTGATGCCGAAGAGTTCAAACGCTTCCTCTCGGAGGTCACCGATATCGAACGCCAAAGCCCTATGCGGCTGCTCACCAAGCAGTTGCGTGGATATGACTATTCCGGCTTGTTTCATACAGGACTGCGTGATCCTGATTACGAGCCCGTTCTCGCTTTCAAGGTGCAGCATATGAGTTGGAGGGTAAATGTTCCGCCTCACAAGGGACAGAAATACTCTCTCTCTCTGCGGGAGACCTCTTCGACCAACTCAACAAGATGTCTCCCATCTATGAGCGACGTCCTGACAAGAGAGACGTTGTCTTTCGTTCAGGGGGACGCCCGCAGCACCTTGGATGACAAGCTCATGGGTAAGGCCTCTGACATCCGAGAATCAGCTCTGGAGGTTATGGAAGCACTTCTGGATAAGTTGAAGTCCCTGGATGCAAGCGGCAATCCGGCAACTCGACAAGAACTCTTGAATGCTATGCTTCATTACTTCTTGAGCGCCGGAGTCGATGAAGAGGAGATCGGGGACCTCTCTCTTGAGAAGATGCCGAATCCTTACATTCATCGCTTTGGTCTAGCGGAGGACGCTCAGGTCCCCATTTTCACAAGCAAGACCAAGTTCGCCGCGCTCATCGTCAATCTCGGCAACATGAGCAGGGGAAGAAAGCGCTCAGCTCCTTCCTCCGTTGCTGGTCACATTGACTGGGACGATGCTACACCATCTCGAGGAGCCTTGATAAAATCGATTGCACAGTCGAAGACGCATCTGTTTATGCTATGCGAAGCGACTAAGATCGATGACTCCGAGGAAGCTTTCCTCAAGTCGCGTGGGTGGCAATTCCTGCGTAACGAGTCCAAGGACCTGATGGTGGGGAGTCGTACCAATGGTGTCGGATCTTCGATCACCCGTTTGGCTGGTTCCACTCTCAGTGGATTCGCCCACGAATCTCTTCCAATAACCTATATGGTCGTAGAGATCGTGTACGGAGTGACGTTACCGACCGGCATTCATGGCAATCGAGGTGACTTCCCAGATGAGGCATTGACCAAGGTCTTGGAGCGTGCCGGCTCCGACCGCATAAGGGTCTGTTGCTTCCACCTCCACAACGACGCGGCGGCAGACAAAGTGGCGTTAGCTCACGAAGTGTTGGGCAACATGTTCATTGACTGCTTGCACTACCAAGTCGACCTCATTGGTGGCGACGCCAACATGGCCTTGTATCGGGCCACTGGCAGGAAGCAGGAGTCAATCGACATTCGTGGCGGAATGTACCAAAGCCTTCTCGACTACTTCTTGGAGGCCTGGTCAGAAAGCCCGAAGTGCCCACACCTCTGCTCGCCTCGCGCGAGGCATGTGTCAGCAAATGCCATGTGGCTTCTGAAGCAGTATGAGGACACGCTGGGGATGCCATATAAGAACATCAAGCATCCTGACTGGAATACTTTTCCTGGTTTGGATCCTGTTCTGGCCACAGTCATGGAGTGGGGACACAGCATGTCGGACGATCAATGGGCTGACTTTCCAGCTTCTAAGAACGAGTACGACATCCATGTCTCTGAACGGCTGTTGAATTCCACCAGCGCCGCGTACCTTCTCAACGATCGGGACTATGACGCTCACACACCGCTCCTCATCGAGGTTCACGCGAACCAGTACTCTGGAGGCAGGATGAGGGCGCTCAACCGCAATCCCGACACCGTGAAGGAAGCCGCGGACAGGAGAAAGGAGAGACAGAAGTTGAACAAGGCGCGTGGTTCTGGTTCTACTGGTCCTGCAGCAGCCGCACCTCAGGGAGCAAGCTCTTCTCAGGAAGAGGCAGCTTCGGGTGCTACAGCTTCTGGTTCTCAACGTCCTCCAGAACCCGCACAACCTCCTGGTGGCAAAGAAGGCGGCAAAGGAGGCAAGTCCTCCAAAGGAAAAGGCAAGGACGCCGACAAGGGCAAGTCCAAGGGCAAATCCAAGGACAAGTCCAAGGGCAAGAACAAGGGGAAAAACTGACTAGGTTCCGATTCTTCGGATGTGGAAATGGACAATGGTCTCGACGAAGTTCCTCTGGAACATAATGAAGACGTTGCTCCTGATCCACAGATCTCGTTGCCTAGATCCCCTGCAGATCCTCGCGGTTACGACCCTGTTCGCCATGCTCCGGTGGTTCCGATTCATGCTGAGGACATCTACCGTTGGCCTGGTGAACATTGGCGTGACAGAACCTGGGATCGTGACTTAGAGTTCGTCGACTGAACTGGCTGAGTGTTTCACGGAATGCTTCTTTCATAAGAAGGGATCCACTTGAGCATTCGTCATTTCATAGGGAGATGCTTTTCTCAGGAAGAGGGACTTCCTAAAGAACTCTTCTTCAAAAGAAGATACTTATCTCAGGATGAGATACTTCTAATGCCCTTACATATTTGCCGTGCCGCAAGATGTCACGCTGGCATCAAGTGGAGCTAAGCTCTACAAACCTTTATGTTGCAGTAAGCTTTCCGCCTGGAGAGGGAACTGAAGCACAAGTGGGCAACTTTCAAGCAAAAGTTTTCAGTTGAAGATCCGTTTGCGTTTCGTGCGTGTTCTGCTCTTTTCATTGAAGCTGTCTTCAGGTGAGAGAATGTATAGTTTCTCTTCAAGTCGCAGATGTAGCTCAATACTCCGCTAATTCGACCAAGAGCAATAACAGGCTAGTTGAATGCCGACTCCACGGCCATGCAGCTCTACGTGTTTTAAATTTGTGCCTGCTTGAAACACTGAATGTTACACATCCAGGTGCCTGTCTGTTTCACGTATCACTTGCATGTATCCATGCCTGTTGCTCAAGGTTCTAGTGCAGTGGACTACAGCTGTGCGCCTGTAGCAAAAGAGACACCTGAGTGCCTGTGTTCCTGTACGCCTAGCGAGGGGATACACGTCCAGGTTACATCTCAGGGGGGGGGGTGGCGGCCCGACACCCGAGAGCATATATCCCTGACCATTTCGGACTTCTGTTCCAACTGCTTTCACAACGGTGGCGTGGTCTGCGATATTCGGGGGTCCTTCGAAGTCCGATCGGTGTTCTGCATTTCTTACAGACATGCTTCTAGCTTCGCACACCCATGTGCCACACGACAACAGAAGCTTCACGCAGCAGTCATAAATCCCTGACCAGTACGGACTTCTTTGCCAGCTGCTTTCGCAACGGTGGCGTGGTCTGCGATAGTCGGGCTTCCTGCATTTCTTACAGAGATGCTTCTCGCCATCTAGAGGACCAACCGATTTCCCATCGGTGATGGTCGCGTCCTCCCATCGCAGGTAGGCAGGTAGGTAGGTAGGTAGGGTTCGACCTGCAGGACTAGCCGCGGCCTGCGCCGCTCTTCCCCGCCCAGCACCTCAGGGGCTTCCGTAAACGTCATCAGCCCCCTCCGCGGGAGGTTCCAGAGGGGGTCATCGAGAGGCACATGCTGTGGGAATATGCAGAAGGGATGGCAGAAGCGTGGCGCGGGCGCCGGGGAGAGTAGCAGGCGCGTTTACGGCGGTCCTGCGTGGCTCGGAAAGAAAGGGTGTGCATAAACCCACCAGAAGTGGCCCAAGAAAGGGGTCCTTCGTGGTGGATGGAAAGAAGCGGAACCACGGCATAACGAGGGTTGTTTACCCAGACCCCCGATCTCGGAGCGAAAAAGGGGTCTGGAACGACATGAAGAATCCTGCGTTGTGGACGAAATGGAAAGAAGCGGAGCTACGGCCTAACGAGGGTCGTTTTCCCAGACCCCCGATCTCGGAGCGAGGAGGGGGTCTGGAACGACATGAAGAGCCCTGCGTTGTGGACGAAAGGAAAAGAAGCGGAGCTGCGGCCTAACGAGGGTTGTTTACCCAGACCCCCGATCTCGGAGCGAGAAGCGGAGCTACGGTCTAACGAGGGTCGTTTTTACCCAGACCCCCGATCTCGGAGGGAGGAGGGGGGTCTGGAACGACATGAAGAGCCCTGCATTGTGGCCGAAATGGAAAGAAGCGGAGCAACGGCCTAACGAGAGTCTTTTACCCAGGCCCCCGATCTCGGAGCCAGAAGGGGGGTTTGGAACTACATGAAGAGCCCTGCATTGTGGACGAAATGGAAAGAAGCGGGGCTACGGCCTAACGAGGGTCGATTATACCCAGACTCCCGATCTGGGAGCGAGAAGGAGGGCCTGGAACGACATGAAGAGCCCTGCGTTGTGGACGAAATGGAAGGACGGCCTAACGAAGGTCGTTTACCCAGATCCCCGATCTCGCAGCGAGAAAAGGGGTCTGGAACGACATATGAAGAGCCCTGCGTTGTGGATGAAATGGAAAGAAGCGGAGCTATACGCCCGAACGAGGGTCGTTTACCCACAGACCCCCGATCTTGGAGCGAGAAGGGAGGTATCGGGCGATCGGGTCACTCGAGAGATCGACTCCGGCGCGTCCCGCGGCCTGGGAGAAGCCGCCATACTGCTGCGTGCGGTTGTTCGAGTCAAACAAAACCCGGTGCGTACTCGTGCATATTTGCAGCAACGCCAAGCTGCGAGCGACCGACTCCCATTTTGTTCGATTGCTGCCGGGCTCCCAACACGTCGCCTGGGCGGTAATCGGAGAGGATCAGAGCTCCTCGTCGTCATCGGGTTGATTATCCGAGAAATCTTGTGTCTCTCGCAGCTTACGGCATCGCTTGCACTTCGGACCGGACAGCTCGTGGTACTCTCTTCGAACACCCCGAGCAGGTGGACCACGTTGGTCATGCTGTTGACGACTCAGAACTTGCGTCGGAGTGTCTCTGCTCGACGAGCTCCCGGACTTGTTGGGGTTGCGAGACGTCTTCAGGTCGGAAATGCGTGCCTCCTTTGCCGAGTCCAGGCGATGCAGAGGCTGCCGCTTGACCTACGCTGACCCGACGCGAGCCTTCACCGGCGCAACGCTGGTTGCAAGAGCCGCGAACGGGTCCGGTCATCACCGAAATCATCGGTGTTGACGCTGGAGAATCAGTACCACAGACGACACCGCCTCCGACAACCTCGGTTACCCAACAAGAAGAACCCCGAGATCGACACCTTCGACGATGAGTGGGTGCAGGACAAGATCCTCGAGGCGGCCAGACCTGCGACACCGACGCCCTCCCGGACCGCGGGCTGTACTGAGGTGATCCCAAGTGGAACTCCCGAACTTAGACCCCCGAACATGGTCCTATGGACAGCACGCACCCTCTTCGAATCGCCGACCGCCATGGCGACTTCATCGACTTCTTTTCTTGCGGTCTACAATGCTGCGGTCCTACCTCCGATGACACCGGCTTCGACCTCCGGCCCAACAGCCCGAAGGTTTCTGCGTGCGATGGCCTGAGTCGCAAGTCGGTCAACAAATGACGGACGTCACTTGACGATCCTCGAGTCAATCCTCAGTTCGGGTTCAACACGAAGGTTCTGATACTGGGTGTCCCGAACAGCTTCAGTGATCCTCGAGCTACCCCGGTGTATGCGATGGTGTGGCACGTCATGTTGGCATCCTTGCTGGACTTGCGCCGCTCCAGCGTCATGGATCGCACTACCCGACTACGACAGCGGCGCCTGCTCTCCCACGACGTATACACGATCGCGGGCCCGCACAACTTCGTGGGCTCCTCCGACTTCCTTCGGGACATTGCCGCGGCCAGCGACCGGCGTATCACACGACTTCCCAATTTTCCGTCTGGACGACACACTGGGTCGTCAGTCAAGATTCGACACTCGGTTTGACTCGAACACTTGAGCATAAAAAGGTGAGATCGTTTCCGCCCAGGCGATGCACGACCACCACGTTCCCCGACAAAGTCGGGGCACGACTTCGCGAAGCAACATCCCGATTCCACATCGAAACATCGTTGCATTTCCCCTGCTAGGGTAGTTGCCTTAGGCTCCGAGCTGTCTTCTCTTAGGACCATGGATTCGGAGCCTACCTTCTCTCCGGAGATTGTGTTTGGCTTTAGCTTTCCACGGCTTTCCCGAGCCCCCCGATAGTCCTTGACCTGCTCTATGACGCGCCGTTCGAGGCAGCCTACGCCCGCTGACCCCATCGAGCAGCAAATGGCCACACAGCCGATTTGTCAGAACGATCCCATCGAAGACTCAACAGCGCCGAGCCTACAAGGACGACACAGCACAACGAGCTTTGGAGACGGCAGCGTTGCGGTCAGCTTCGGAGAGGATGGGCATCGGACGCCTTCGCGCACACCTGTGTTACCCTCGAGAAGGACCGATGTTCCGGTCGCACGACCCTCTGCGCGAGGCTCCCTGGCCAAGGCCCAAACCCGAAAATAGGGATTCTGCACTGGGTGAAGTCGATGGCCTGACGATGAAGTCTCGTGATTCCCGATGGAAGTTGCGGTTGCAACTCTCGGACGCCTGGGACCTCGACCCCCTCCCTCTGTCATTTCGACTTGTTATAACGCGACTGCTGCGAGCCTCAGAGCAGGGGGGTACAAGTCCGCGAAGGAGATCTTCAGTCTGGCGAGACAGTAGCACGTCGCCGCGACATCCTGCCAGGCACCCCCCGAATTTCACAACTCGAGAGAGCCGCCTCGGTGGGAAAAGATCGCCGCCCAGCCGTTCTCGATGTTAACTATATCTTTCGCACTGTGATGGGGTACATCTTCGTCGCCCGGGCGGTAAACCTTCTTCCGTAATGTGAAGTACGCATCGGTGTACACAGGCGACGCTGTAGGAGTCACGGGGTTCCGTAACACAGTCATAGGACGACAACGACGTATGATGTCTCGAAGAGCTAAGAGAGAGGACCGGGTTGGTTTGTCGACGACGCGCGCAATAGAATTAATTTGTCCTCGCATACCTTGCTTTCCGTGGTGCACGACGTGCCTTCCCGAAGAGTCTGGCAGTCAGAAAGTTGCACTTTCTGGCCATCTGCCTGGCTTCTTCCGGGGAGATGTGGTTCTTCTCCAAACGCTTATCGATCTCTTGGCAACCGTTGTAATCTTCAAAGGCGCTGAAGCTGCCGGTCGCCGAGGATTGGTCCTCATGGATCCGTAGTCATTGACAAACTGCAATGCCGGAGACAAGACGATTGTTCGACGGCACAAATTCCCAATGTTCATGGTTCCTGCTCTTGTTGAGTTTGTCGGCGATGTACGCCCTGTTCTTGTCCTTAAACTCGGGTAAAGGGGTTGGTTTTTCTGATCTTATCGCACATGCCAGTTAACTCCAGCCGTAAGTTTGCCCATTTAAGGAAACCCACTGGAGAGTTCCCGAAGTAGTCGTCGAAGACGGATTAGAACTGGGATTTGGGTCACGGAGTTCTTGCGCTGATACGCTCATTGGACATGTCGCGCCGAACCACAAGCTTCGGCGTACCAGTCGTCGGACGTCGGAGATGACCTCTTGTTGAAAGGTGACAACGGGTGAAACACTCGCCGACGTTCCAAGCACCCTCTCAAAAGTAGGGTCGAGCTTATAGGCGCCCCATTCGTGTCTCGATGTAGGGTCCAATCAAGATGTTCCGTCCAAGCGTACTGGGGCATGTATCGTGACGGCTCGATCTCAAAGGAGGTCCGATGGGTACTTGGCTAGCATTCCACAGATTCGCGATCTTGTAGGGGGCTGTGTCTCGCGCGGTTGATCGTGAACGCTCGCCTCCACGGTCCCCAAGAGAAACGGGAACAAGATCCAGATTGCCGCGGGAATATGACAGGCATTCCGGAGTGCAATGTCACGACGAAGGGAATCGCTGCCTGCCACCCGAAGTAATTTCACGTTGGGCTTCGTTACGTCGTTGTAAGTTCTTGCGGGTCAAACCCTGCACCACTTGACATACACGTTGACGGCGGTCTCGAAGTCGCAATGCCCACCGGATGGCCTCGGTGGCATCGACAAGCATCCATTACCCGTCGAACGCCCCATTCCTCTTGTGTCTTCTCGGCGACCTGGTTTCTCAGATGGGTACTTCTTCCGGTTCGGGTTGATCGTATTGAAACTGGCCCACACTCGTTGTGCCATGATGTCTCCGGGGGGGGTCGCCGCGTACCTCTATTCGATTTGCTGTGTTCGTGGTACATCGTACATCTATCGTTCGGGAACGTTTCGGCGCGCTCCACCCGAGGTGATCTTGCTGTAATCCTCGACGAGCGTTGTATATCCGCGCGCGAGAGATTCTGGCACGTTGCTAGCGCCGTGGAGACCAGCGGCCACAGAGCGAGCAATCGATGGATTTGTCGTGGATCGGCGGCGATCTAACCTGTGTGACGTATTTGAGGTATAGTGACCCGGTCGGTGCCTATCTCATGGCATGTCTCATGTTCGGCGTCCGAGGACTGACAGCCGCGATGGAGCGGGGAAGTCCTTCACCGGTGACCTCCTCACCAGCCAACTGTCGCTTCCAGATGACCAAGAGCTTGGAGTCGGAGGAATTCGGGAATTGTGCGCGGAAGGTACCGATGCCCAAATTTCTCCGACGTGGCTTTGAACACCATCACTTCGACGAGCAAAGCTAACCGGAAGCCACACAACTTCCAGGGAACACGCAGGCCCCGCTACTTGCACACGCAGAGCCTACGTGTACCTATCAAACGAACAAAGAAAATGCCCAGCGTTTCGAAGTACTCGGTGTATGGTTCGAGTCGCGGCTTCGCCGAGCATCGCCCAGGCAGAATCGACAAAGACAATGTTCGGGCATGTCGGCCGAAACAAAGAGCTCCTTCGGAGGGTTGACAACATTGGCTGGTGATCGCACGTCGCCCAAGGGGCGATCTCGGTTGCCTCTCAAATCGGGGAACTCACACCTCGGAGTCACAAGCGAGATGTACTTGAGGTACTCTCGAAGAAAAGGCGACCCGGGTATTCACATCCGCCGTCGGGTGAAGAATCTGGGGGGGCTCCGCGACCAACGAAGGTGTAATGCCCTGACGCTGGGGTACATCCGCACGCATCGAAGATGCGCAACCCAAGATCGCATTGGCCACAAGTCTCAGAGGAACTCGCAGATCGGTGGCCTGGAATCCTGGAACTGCGGCTCACCGACTCGCTGGTCAAACCTCGAAAGACCATTGCAAGCATTAGTCTCGAAGTCGTTGCTGGTGTGGCGTAGGTCCACGGGCGAAGCAAACATCGCGCGCCACACCACCAAAGAATATGCCAGTGTCACCGTAGGGTCGGTGAAACTGTTCGGCACCCTCAAGAAACCAAGAAAAGCATTCTCTGGTTGAGGATGTCGTTGTTCGGGATGTGCGCAGCGAAGTCGATTAAAAAACAAATTCGTCAAGGTGTTCTGATGCGGGGATTGCAGGCAAGCACTCCTCTTTCCCGCTCGGTCACCGGGAGCCCGGTGGACGCGTCCGAGCTATATGACGCTTCTGCAGGCGGTGGTACACAGTCGACTCTGCACGGAGCGTTCGCTCCATCTTCAGTTGTATGACGGACTGCTCGTCGTTGGAGGGTCAACGCTTTGCACGATCCGGCCTACATACGGCTGGGTGGCACCGATTAGTGAATGGTGCCCCAGTCCTCAATGCGTTCTGCCAAGAGGTCGACATTCCTGGGCTCAGTCCTGGCGAACTCAACCGAGGCTGGCGAGGATTGGGTGGACGTTATCACAGGCTTGCTGGCAGAGCAAAAAGGCCATCAGCGCGTGCGCCGACGAGGACTTGCCAATCAGGAACAGGAGTACCGATCGACGTACGGCTTCCGGCCGCTCTCCACCAATCCGCACATACCCTTGCTGCTCGCATCCGTGGAGGGCATAGCTGGCGGGACTAGGCTCCCGCTGGCGCTGGGGAAGCTCGCAAGGGACATCTTGCCCATGATCATGGAGCAGGATGTGTTCGAGGTAGGAGACGCCATCGTATGTAATCTCCCAAGGAGCATCGTGATAGAAAGCAGCAACACAGGATGATTCTGCAGCGATATCGCAACGTTATCGCCGCCGATTTGGAAGAACGCAGTCAACCCGTTGATCACCGGGAATGCATCCAAGTGCCGATTGAAAGCCAAAATGTGGTGCTTCGCCGCAAGAGACCTGACTCGAGTGCACTTTCTGGCCATTTCAGGCGAAATCCAGCCAGTCGCCGTGGAGGTGGAAGAACAGGTTCGGTGGGTTGCATCGATGACGGTCCATACGGGGCTGATTGAAGGCGGAATCGACGGCACCATAGGGTGGGCCGTCGCCCTGGTACCATCGACAAAGCATTCGGGCGGCTCTGCCCACCGGGGCCTACTACCGAGGGTTCGGGATTAGACTGAGTGAAACAGTCACTGTAAACGACGAGCTGGAAGAGGAAGGCAGCCCCAGGTTCAACGTCATCGGCGGCTTCGGGCGAGCTTTCACCCGCACCAGTTCGTCGGTTGTTGGCGTTGGTCTCGACGGTGGTGGTGTCGCCGGTCGGGGATGTTTGTCGCGGATCCGTTCGGAATCCCAGTCTGAACCCGAGGTCCTGGGCCGGTTGAATCTCTTCATCTAAATCATGCCAAGCATCGTGGCCCAGGTTCGAGGGAGGGTTTGGCTTGGATCTCGTAACTCGTAGTCGTCGGGGTATAGTCTCCTCGACCTCGATGCTAATCGCAGTTCGCGGCTGTGGTGAAGCGTTGCAAAATTCATTGTGCCGAGTGAATGGTGCTAGGAAGTTTGTGTGGCATATGATGTTGGGCACATGGTACTTGGGCAAGGGTGCTTCTGCGAGGCTTTGCAAAGACCATTGCGCCGAGAGATTTGTGCCAGGAGGTTTGGGTAGCATTTTGATGTTCGGCGCATGCTCCCGGCTGGTGCACTTGGGTATGGCACGGTGCTTTTGGGAGGCGTTGCAAAGACCACGCTGCCACCTCTCGGTCGGTGGGGAAGCATTCGAGGTCTTCGGTGGCTTTGTCGGTGGCTGTCTGGAAGAAGTCTACCCTGGCGGAAACAGGTCGGGCGTCCAAACCGAGGTGCCGAGGATGCATCGGAGTCGGACTCCCTGGCAGATCCATGGAAGAATCGCGGCTCCACCTGAGGGGTGCTGCTCGAAGCGTGTGTCGCAATGATGTCGGGAAGGGAACTTCGCCTCGGAGTGTTTCTCCTGGTGTTAGTCCATGATGCCGCGGCGGCCTCGATGCCGACCGACGAGGGGAGCATCTGCGGTGCGATCGGTTTCGATCTCGTCCTTGGTCTTGCTGTGGCCGTGCTTCTTCGCGAACTCGAGCGGCATCAGTGGAATGGGGTAACGGTAGTACATCGTGAGTCCCGAACCGCCATTTTCGGATCTCACGTCGCGATAATCGGCCATGACCCGCGAAGCTTCGGCGCGAGTCACTCGACGGAAAGTTTCGGCCTCTTGGCTGCTTTATGTGTCCGGGGGCAGATTCCCTCGAAGTTGCTCCTGCACACGGAAGGCTGATCGCATTGCATCATCGAAGGTGTGCTCGCGCTGGTTCATGCAGTTGTGGTGATACTCGCAGACTCCCTGAAACCACTTGTGGCGGATCAGGTCGGGGCCCCCAATCACTTGCGCCCCCCCCGAATCCATCATCTGCGCCCCCCCCCCCGGGCCGGGTATGGGCTCCGCGCCGACCCTCAAAACAGTCGGACAAGCCCGGACAAGCCCGGACAGCCCGGACAAGCCCGCACAAGCCCGCACAAGCCCGGACAAGCCCAGACAAGCCCGGACAAGCCCGGACAAGCCCGGACAAGCCCGGACAAGCCCGGACAAGCTGGGACAGCCGGGACAGCCCGGACAGCCCGGACAAGGGCCCGGACAGCCGGACAAGCCCGAACAAGCCCGGACAAGGGCCCGGACAGCCGAACAAGCCGGACAAGCCCGGACAACGGACCAGCCGGGACAGCCCGGACAAGGGGGGCGACAAGGGCCCGGACAGCCGGACAAGCCCGGACAAGCCCGGACAACGGACAAGCCAGGACAAGCCTGGACAGGTTAGACACTTAGGGTTTCGTTCTGGGTTTACTCCTTTAGTGTCTCGTTCTGGGTTTACTCCTCTTACGTTCTGGGTTTACTCTTTTTAGGGTTTCGTTCTGGCCGGACAGCCCGGACAAGGGCCCGGACAGCCGGACAAGCCCGGACAAGGGCCCGGACAGCCGGACAAGCCCGGACAAGCCCGGACAAGCCGGGACAGCCGGGACAGCCCGGACAGCAGGGCCCGAACAGCCGGACAAGCCCGGACAAGCACGGACAAGGGCCCGGACAGCCGGACAAGCCGGACAAGCCCGGACAACGGACCAGCCGGGACAGCCCGGACAAGGGGGGCGACAAGGGCCCGGACAGCCGGACAAGCCCGGACAAGCCCGTACAAGCCTGGACAGGTTAGACACTTAGGGTTTCGTTCTGGGTCTCGTTCTGGGTTTACTCCTCTTACGTTCTGGGTTTACTCTTTTTAGGGTTTCGTTCTGGCCGGACAGCCCGGACAAGGGCCCGGACAGCCGGACAAGCCCGGACAAGCCGGGACAGCCGGGACAGCCCGGACAGCCCGGACAAGGGCCCGGACAGCCGGACAAGCCCGGACAAGCCCGGAGAAGCCGGGACAGCCGGGACAGCCCGGACAGCCCGGACAAGGGCCCGGACAGCCGGAAAAGCCCGGACAAGCACGGACAACGGACAAGCCCGGACAGCCCGGACAAGGGCCCGGACAGCCGGACAAGCCCGGACAACGGACAAGCCAGGACAAGCCCGGACAGGTTAGACACTTAGGGTTTTCGTCTACTCCTTTTAGGGTTTCGTTCTGGGTTTACTCCTTTAGGGTTTCGTTCTGGGTTTACTCTTTTTAGGGTTTCGTTCTGGGTTTACTTCGTTCTGGGTTTACTTCTTTAGGGTTTCGTTCTGGGCTTACTTCTCTTACGTTCTGGGTTTACTCTTTTTAGGGTTTCGTTGTGGGTTTACTCCTCTTAAGGGTTGAGCCGATTACTCCTCTTAGGGGTTGGGCCTTCTTTCATTAGGGTTTCGTTCTGGGTTTACTCTTTTAGGGTTTGGTTCTGGGTTTACCCCTCTTAAGGGTTGGGCCTTCTTTCATTAGGGTTTCGTTCTGGGTTCACTCCTTTTAGTTTACTCTTTTAGGGTTTCGTTCTGGGTTTACTCCTCTTAAGGGGTTGGGCTTTCTTTCATCAGGGTTTTGTTCTGGGTTTACTCCTTTCAAAATTTAGGGTTTCGTTCTGGGTTTACTCCTCTCTTTTTAGGGTTTCGGTCTGGGTTTACCCCTCTTAGGGGTTGGGCCTTCTTTCATTGGGGTTCGTTCTGCACTCCTTTTGGTTTACTCTTTTAGGGTTTCGTTCTGGGTTTACTCCTCTTAAGGGGTTGGGCTTTCTTTCATTAGGGTTTTGTTCTGGGTGCCCCCCCGAATCCATCATCTGCGCCCCCCCCCCCCTCTTTGCGGGTCGGGTATGGGCTCCGCGCAGACCCCAAAACAGTCCAAACTGCCCAGACAAGCCCGGACAAGCCGGGACCCGGTACAGCCCGGACAAGGGCCCGGACAGCCGGACAAGCCCGGCAAGCCCGGACAAGCCCGGCGGACAGCCCGGACAAGGGCCCGGACAGCTCACTCGAATCCATCGCGCCGACCCCCGAAAACAGTCGGACAAGCCCGGACAAGCCCGGACAGCCCGGACAAGCCCGCACAAGCCCGCACAAGCCCGGACAAGCCCAGACAAGCCCGGACCAGCCCGGACAAGCCCGGACAAGCCCGGACAAGCCCGGACAAGCCGGGACAGCCGGGACGGCCCGGACAGCCCGGACAAGGGCCCGGACAGCCGGACAAGCCCGGACAAGCCCGGACAAGGGCCCGGACAGCCGGACAAGCCGGACAAGCCCGGACAACGGACCAGCCGGGACAGCCCGGACAAGGGGGGCGACAAGGGCCCGGACAGCCGGACAAGCCCGGACAAGCCCGGACAACGGACAAGCCAGGACAAGCCTGGACAGGTTAGACACTTAGGGTTTCGTTCTGGGTTTACTCCTTTAGTGTCTCGTTCTGGGTTTACTCCTCTTACTCTTTTTAGGGTTTCGTTCTGGCCGGACAGCCCGGACAAGGGCCCGGACAGCCGGACAAGCCCGGACAAGCCGGGACAGCCGGGACAGCCCGGACAGCCCGGACAAGGGCCCGGACAGCGGGATAAGCCCGCACAAGCCCCAAGAAGCCGGGACAGCCCGGACAGCCCGGACAAGGGCCCGGACAGCCGGACAAGCCCGGACAAGCCGGACAGCCGGACAAGCCGAACAAGCCCGGACAACGGACCAGCCGGGACAGCCCGGACAAGGGGGGCGACAAGGGCCCGGACAGCCGGACAAGCCCGGACAAGCCCGGAAAACAAACAAGCCAGGACAAGCCTGGACAGGTTAGACACTTAGGGTTTCGTTCTGGGTTTACTCCTTTAGTGTCTCGTTCTGGGTTTACGTTCTGGGTTTACTCTTTTTAGGGTTTCGTTCTGGCCGGACAGCCCGGACAAGGGCCCGGACAGCCGGACAAGCCCGGACAAGCCGGGACAGCCGGGACAGCCCGGACAGCCCGGACAAGGGCCCGGACAGCCGGACAAGCCCGGACAAGCCCGGACAAGCCCGGACAAGCACGGACAACGGACAAGCCGGGACAGCCCGGACAAGGGCCCGGACAGCCGGACAAGCCCGGACAAGCCCGGACAAGCCCGGACAAGCCCGGACAGGTTAGACACTTAGGGTTTTCGTCTACTCCTTTTAGGGTTTCGTTCTGGGTTTACTCCTTTAGGGTTTCGTTCTGGGTTTACTCTTTTTAGGGTTTCGTTCTGGGTTTACTTCGTTCTGGGTTTACTTCTTTAGGGTTTCGTTCTGGGCTTACTTCTCCTACGTTCTGGGTTTACTTTTTTTGGGGTTTCGTTGTGGGTTTACTCCTCTTAAGGGTTGAGCCGATTACTCCTCTTAGGGGTTGGGCCTTCTTTCATTAGGGTTTCGTTCTGGGTTTACTCTTTTAGGGTTTGGTTCTGGGTTTACCCCTCTTAAGGGTTGGGCCTTCTTTCATTAGGGTTTCGTTCTGGGTTCACTCCTTTTAGTTTACTCTTTTAGGGTTTCGTTCTGGGTTTACTCCTCTTAAGGGGTTGGGCTTTCTTTCATTAGGGTTTTGTTCTGGGTTTACTCCTTTCAAAATTTAGGGTTTCGTTCTGGGTTTACTCCTCTCTTTTTAGGGTTTCGTTCTGGGTTTACTCCTCTTAGGGGTTGGGCCGATTACTCCTCTTAGGGGTTGGGCCTTCTTTCATTGGGGTTTCGTTCTGGGTTTACCCCTCTTAGGGGTTGGGCCTTCTTTCATTGGGGTTCGTTCTTCACTCCTTTTAGTTTACTCTTTTAGGGTTTCGTTCTGGGTTTACTCCTCTTAAGGGGTTGGGCTTTCTTTCATTAGGGTTTTGTTCTGGGCGCCCCCCCGAATCCATCATCTGCGCCCCCCCCCCCCCTCTTTGCGGTTCGGGTATGGGCTCCGCGCAGACCCCCAAAACAGTCCAAACTGCGCAGACAAGCCCGGACAAGCCCGGACAAGCCGGGACCCGGTACAGCCCGGACAAGGGCCCGGACAGCCGGACAAGCCCGGCAAGCCCGGACAAGCCCGGCGGACAGCCCGGACAAGGGCCCGGACAGCCGGACAAGGGCCCGGACAGCCGGACAAGCCCGGACAAGCCCGGGCAACGGACAAGCCGGGACAGCCCGGACAAGGGCCCGGACAGCCGGACAAGCCCGGACAAGCCCGGAGAACGGACAAGCCAGGACAAGCCCGGACAGGTTAGACATTTAGGGTTTTCGTCTACTCCTTTTAGGGTTTCGTTCTGGGTTTACTCTTTTTAGGGTTTCGTTCTAGGTTTACTCCTCTTGGGCCGATTACTCCTCTTAGGGGTTGGGCCTTCTTTCATTGGGGTTTCGTTCCGGGTTTACTCTTTTAGGGTTTCGTTCCGGGTTTACCCCTCTTAGGGTAAGGTTTTCGTCTACTCCTTTTGGGGTTTCGTTCTGGGTTTACTTCTTTAGGGTTTCGTTCTGGGCTTACTCCTCTTACGTTCTGGGTTTACTCTTTTTAGGGTTTCGTTCTGGGTTTACTCCTCTTAGGGGTTGGGCCGATTACTCCTCTTAGGGGTTGGGCCTTCTTTCATTAGGGTTTCGTTCTGGGTTTACTTTTTTAGGGTTTGGTTCTGGGTTTACTCCTCTTAGGGGTTGGGCCTTCTTTCATTAGGGTTTCGTTCTGGGTTCACTCCTTTTAGTTTACTCTTTTAGGGTTTCGTTCTGGGTTTACTCCTCTTAAGGGGTTGGGCTTTCTTTCATTAGGGTTTTGTTCTGGGTTTACTCCTTTCAACATTTAGGGTTTCGTTCTGGGTTTACTCCTCTCTTTTTAGGGTTTCGTTCTGGGTTTACTCCTTTTAGGGGTTGGGTCGATTACTCCTCTTAGGGGTTGGGCCTTCTTTCATTAGGGTTTCGTTCTGGGTTTAGCCCTCTTAGGGGTTGGGCCTTCTTTCATTAAGGTTTCGTTCTGCACTCCTTTTAGTTTACTCTTTTAGGGTTTCGTTCTGGGTTTACTCCTCTTAAGGGGTTGGGCTTTCTTTCATTAGGGTTTTGTTCTGGGCGCCCCCCCCGAATCCATCATCTGCGCCCCCCCCCTCTTTGCGGGTCAGGTATGGGCTCCGCGCAGACCCCCAAAACAGTCCAAACTGCCCAGACAAGCCCGGACAAGCCGGGACCCGGGACAGCCCGGACAAGGGCCCGGACAGCCGGACAAGCCCGGCAAGCCAGGAGAAGCCCGGACAAGCCGGGACAGCCGGGACAGCCCGGACAGCCGGACAAGCCCGGACAAGCCCCGACAAGGGCCCGGACAGCCGGACAAGCCCGGACAAGCCCGGACAACGGACAAGCCAGGACAAGCCCGGACAGATTAGACACTTAGGGTTTTCGTCTACTCCTTTTAGGGTTTCGTTCTGGGTTTACTCCTTTAAGGTTTCGTTCTGGGTTTACTCCTCTTACGTTCTGGGTTTACTCTTTTTAGGGTTTCGTTCTGGGTTTACTCCTCTTAGGGGTTGGGCCGATTACTCCTCTTAGGGGTTGGGCCTTCTTTCATTCGGGTTTCGTTCTGGGTTTACTCTTTTAGGGTTTCGTTCTGGGTTTACCCCTCTTAGGGTAGGGTTTTCGTCTACTCCTTTTGGGGTTTCGTTCTGGGTTTACTCCTTTAGGGTTTCGTTCTGGGTTTACTTTTCTTACGTTCTGGGTTTACTCTTTTAGGGTTTCGTTCTGGGTTTAGTTCTCTTAGGGGTTGGGCCGATTACTCCTCTTAGGGGTTGGGCCTTCTTTCATTAGGGTTTCGTTCTGGGTTTACTCTTTTAGGGTTTGGTTCTGGGTTTACCCCTCTTGGGGGTTGGGCCTTCTTTCATTAAGGTTTCGTTCTGCACTCCTTTTAGTTTACTCTTTTAAGGCTTCGTTCTGGGTTTACTCCTCTTGAGGGGTTGGGCTTTCTTTCATTAGGGTTTTGTTCTGGGTTTACTCCTTTCAAAATTTAGGGTTTCGTTCTGGGCTTACTCCTTTTAGGGTTTCGTTCTGGGTTTACTCCTCTTAGGGGCTGGGCCTTCTTTCATTAGGGTTTCGTTCCGGGTTCACTCCTTTTAGGGTCACGTTCTTGGTTTACTCCTCTTAGGGGTTGGGCCTTCTTTCATTAGGGTTTCGTTCTGGGTTTTTTCCTTTTAGGGTTTCGTTCTGGGTTTACTCCTCTTAGGGGTTGGGCCTTCTTTCATTAGGGTTTCGTTCTGGGTTTACTCCTTTTAAGGTCTCGTTCTGGGTTTCCTCCTCTCTCCTTGGGGTTCATCATTCACATATACATATATACATACATATACATACAATACGTAGAGGACATGTTGTCGATATGAGGGGAAATAATGAGCCCCGGCACAGGGTCCACACTGTCCCCCGGCACTGTCAGGCGAAATGTCAAGTTCCAGTTCCTCTCTTTCAGCAACACTGGAAGCGTCGCAATTATTACACTGCAATACTGGAGCAGTTGTAGTAATTGCAATTTCTGTCTCTTTGCAACACTGGAACGGTCGTGGCAATTGCACTTCCCCAGTCTTTGCAACACTGGAGCGGTCGTAGTGACTGCAGTTTTTACTGTTTGCAATACTGGAGCGGTCGTAGTCATTGCAGTTCCTCTCTCTCTCTGCAACACATGTTCCAACTTTCACTTTGGCGGGCGGGTTTCTAACCATGTTCCAACTTTAGCCTCCGAGATCAAAGTTGGAACCTGTGGCTTGGAGCCAATTTGCTCCTGTGGACACGTTCCAACTTTCCGGCTTCCACCATATTTGGAGGGCAGCGGCAAAGGACCCGAACAACACAAAACAGGCTGCGCGGGGGGCGTTTTGGGCTCCGGGCTGTTTGGCCGGACCGGACTCTGGACAGCGCTCGTATGAAGCCCGCACAGCTCGGGACAGCCCAGACACTCGGACACCACACAGGCCCGGACACTCCGGGCTGAATGGGTGTTCGTCCGGCTGTTCGGACTGTCTCAGCGTCGGGCTGTCCGGGTTTGGGTCGTCCAATTTTAGGGCGTTTTGGGCTCCTGGCTGCGTTGCCGGACTCTGATCTGTTTCGGGCTGCGCTGTGCGAGTGGGCGTGTCCGGGCTGTTGCCCAGCCTGATGGGCTGATCTTCGTGACTGTCCGGGCTTCATATGGGCTTGTACGGGCTGTTGTCCGGGCTGAGTCGTGACTGCTCGGGCTTTTTGTGACCTCGTCCGGACTGCTGTCCGGGCTGAGCGTCGTGACTGTCCGGGCTTCCTGTGGGCTTGTCCGGGCTGTCCGGGCTGTTGCCCGGGCTGATCTTCCTGTCCGGGCTTCATATGGGCTTGTACGGGCTGTTGTCCGGGCTGAGTCGTGACTGCTCGGGCTTTTTGTGACCTCGTCCGGACTGCTGTCCGGGCTGAGCGTCGTGACTGTCCGGGCTTCCTGTGGGCTTGTCCGGGCTGTCCGGGCTGTTGCCCGGGCTGATCTTCCTGTCCGGGCTTCATATGGGCTTGTACGGGCTGTTGTCCGGGCTGATCGTCGTGACTGTCCGGTGGGCTTGTCCGGACTGTTGTCCGGGCTGGTCCGGGCTTCCTGTGGGCTTGTCCGGGCTGTCCGGGCTGTTGCCCGGGCTGATCTTCGATGGGCTTGTCCGGGCAGATCGTCGTGACTGTCCGGGCTTCCTGTGGGCTTGTCCGGCCTGTTGTCCGGGCTGATCGTCGTGACTGTCCGGGCTTCCTCTGGGCTTGTCCGGGCTGTCCGGGCTGTTGCCCGGGCTGATCTTCGTGACTGTCCGGGCTTCATACGGGCTTGTAAGGCTGTTGTCCGGGCTGATCGTCGTGACTGTCCGGGCTTCCTGTGGGCTTGTCCGGACTGTTGTCCGGGCTGATCGTCGTGACTGTCCGGGCTTGTCCGGGCTGTCCGGGCCGTCTTGGTCCAAGGAATTCAGAATGGTGGGCGTCAGCGGGGGGGGCTGGGGGGGGGGGGGCAGGGCCGGTTGGGGGGGGGGGGGGCAGGGTTGATGGGAATGTGGGGGGGCAGAAATGACGGTGCAACCATCAGGTCGGGGACCACCCCGTGCTCGTTGGTGAAATCCGGATGCATGCTTGACGTTGAATACATCGAAGACATACCCTACGTCGTCGTTCAGAAATGGAGAAGACTTCGGAGAATCTCACCTCCTCGAGGGAAGCCTCGAGCATGCTCTGTCGAACGGGGGCATCGAAGTATTCAATGCTGCCTTCACAGATCGAAGGAAACTAAGATGTGGTTTGTTGCTCGGACAATGGCCTTCGCAGCAACTCGAAGTCGCAAAGAAAAATCGAGTTCGATACTTATACCGAAATGGCCACGGAATACTCTTAAGTTCACAATGATCGACTCATGTAGGTCCTCGGAGTCGATCGGTGGTGACGAAAGCTCACACACACATATACATGCTAGACGACAAGTTTTTAATGCACAAGCCATGCCAAGAATCTCTGGCACGCGATGTAGCTTGTCCCAGTGCCAGGGTCGTAAAGACGCTTGCCGAAGCGCAATGCTGCACAGTCCCCTTGCGGAAGCGGGACCCCCAGCTCGTAGTCGCACTTCACACCATTGTGGACTGTGGCATACAGGCACAGATTGTCAGACGAATATCCAAGCGGCGGACACCCTGTGCAGTTTGTGATTGGATGCGCGACTCCGAGAGAGCCTCAGATTCCATCCAGACGGCATGGTGCAACTCTGACAAACAGCCACCCCATCCTGAAACCAGGCGGACACAGATCCGGGGTCCCTGAAAAGTTTCTCTTGGATTCATGGGCTCTTAGAGGTCCATCGCATCCTCTCGATTTCCGCTGCCAAATGTGGAAGTCTATAATTTCTATGATGTTGCTTGGATTTTAGGTGTTGCCGTGATGGATGAATCGGACAAGCATAGTCATACGCGTTGTCGAGGTACTAGTTAACCTACCTATTGCTGTAGACGAACATCTGTCGCGCTGAATGCCAAGAGTCGAGTACAGGGAAGGCTCGATACCACATACACTGCCCCTGTTCCTTCATCATGGACCACTCGGGGACTTGAACCAAGTCGATCGCAACCCCACTCAGGCAGGGTCAAAGTCTCCAGGAAGTCGCACCGGACCCCGGATCGATTTTCCCAAAGTGCCCCGTTGCAAAAATCTCTCCCGCATTGGTTACACGAGGTGGTGCGATGCACGTAACCTTGATTTCCTCGCTGCCGCATACAGGCTCGTAAAAAAGCTGCTCGGGACAACCTCATTACTTCATTCCCAGAACCCTGCAGACATCTTATGAAAACTTGTACTCACTTGCACTAAGCGTCGAGCACAGTCCTCCAGAATATAAACACTTCCGAAGAATGAGTCATGAACTACACGAGGAGAACTCGGCAGCTTGCTACAACCCATTTCTGCAACGGTGACGCCCTGATTGTAGTCGCACAGGATACCTCCTCGGTTCTCGTAGAAGAGCGAGAAATCACACCAGTCCCGATTCCTCTCACTGCATTGACGACAGTCAGCGATGTGATGAAGAATCCCAAGGTCTCCTGAAGCCGGCATTGAGTGGTTGAAGTTTAGGGTTTAGAGCGATTCCGAATATAGGGGAGTGCCCCAAATAGTAGGATCCTTATTAAAAGGATCCCAAATGTGGTACCCCTGACTTTCGGAAACTCCCATATTGTCCCCCAAATTAGTATAGGGTTTGTTTGTGAGGGTTCAGGGTCTCAGGGTTCGGTCTATAGGGCTTTTGGCCCACGGGGATGGCGTCGTGATTGTTATGATGTAACTTTAACATAAGCCAAACACACCAAACACCGTGAGGCGATTGCAACCACGGCATGCTTTCATAGTGCAGCCCAGACTCGAGGGCAACCCTCAACTACAAAAACCGCCCCTGTGCCCGAGTCACGCAGCACGTTAGGCTTGCTAGGCATCTTGTCGCAGCCCCACTCAGGTAAAATGCTGCCCACCGTGTAGTCGCACTCGACACCTGCCCGGTTCTCTCTCCAGAGCTTGTCGTTGCAGAAGTTCCAGCCGCACTGCAGACAAGTTGTGGCATGATGGATCACACCCTTGTCTCCTCAGCGTGCGGGACAGGCTCCACAGAAGCCAATGTCTTAGTGTTTTAGTACCGTAGTTGGATTCTTGACAAATACATAGCCCTGCCAAATGACAAGCGTCGAGGACACGCTGCTTCTTGCCCAAAGCCCAGGGAATGCCCCCATGGTGTGTTACAGGCGCAAAGTCCCGAAGGCGATGCTGTTGAAGGAGTGTGGTGACCTGTGCGGAGCGCCTACTTACTGACTCTTAGCAGAACGGGGAGTGAATGAATTAGGAAAAAAGTCTAGCAACTAATACCTAAATGATTGGATATGACACGCGGGCTGCCACGGGAATGCAGCACATCCAGGAACTTGAACACACGATTTGCCGCTGCAAGGAAAGACTTGCGTAGCAAACATCTGGAGACAAAGTGTATCCAAGCCTTTCAATCTGTCATCGATGTGCATCATTGGTTTGTTCCCGGGATGCCCCCTTCGCTCGCATTATTGAATTGTACACGTTTCGCTTAGTCTATTGGAGTTCTTGTGTTTCTTTAGGCTATCCAGTCCCACCATCACGGCCCGCCGTCTGCGCCGCTCCGCCGCGTATTCACTCACTGCTACACACGGCGCCACGGCGCCGCCACGCACCGTTACTGGGCCTTGCAGCGGGAGAGCTGCCGGATGGCGCCTGGACCCTGGCCTTGCTGTTGGAGAGGTGCTGTTGGAGGGCAGCGCGTGCTTTTTTTCGGGCACGACACGGCCGTTGCTGTTGGAGGGCGGCGGGCGCGCTGTTGGGGTACACTCCTGTCCGTGAGGCGGCGCACGCTATCGCTTGAGGTATATGGCCTTGTCCCGGCAGCGGCGCGAGCCTTTGGGGACTGCCACTGCCGAGCTGTGCCACTCTACCTGCACTCTACCACTCCAGACTGTCTAGCTCACTTTAATATTCCAGAACACTGCCAGAACTGAATCCTGACCTCACCCCAAAAACCCGCCTCTATACCTGACTGATTAAACCCCTGGCGAGGTGATGGAACGTCCCGAATGGCAGCCGAGATCCCTCTCACCCTCTTCCCAATCTCTCTCTCTCTCTCTCTCTCCCTCTCTCGGTGATTTATCCCGACGCCACCCCTTTCTGGATCTTATCCGAGAACAAACCGTAGCGCTGTCTCTCTGTCTTTCTCGCGCTCTTGCTCTCGGTCTCCCTCCCACGCGCTTATGCAGCCAAGTCTCTTCGCTCACATTGCCGCCATCTGCCCCGGAAGGACAGAAAGGCTCAGAGGATGTAACAGCCTCGAATCACAATGCCGGTTCAACGACTCCAGGTATAAAGCTTCACAAAATCGCTCATAGTCCCGTGTTTCTTGCGGTCCCCATTTATCCCTTGGTGTGTCTGCAACACCATAATCTTGATAACGCCGAGCAGAAGACCCTCGTGCCAAGCTCAGGCAAGTGACGAGCACGATGCATAATGCGAACCAAGGCCAGCCTCGTGCAAACGTGCCGACACAAGATGCTCAACTCCTGCGAACAACCGTTCGTTCCAGTTCAAGGCCCTGGACCTTGAGATCTAAACCGCCCCAATGGCCCAGTAACGACCGAGGCAGGAGTTGTTAGTCTTAGCATAAACAAAAGGACGGGATTTTGTTTGCTAGGGATAAACTAACTCGCAGGGTAAAGGTTTGTTTCGCCAGAGATGAACTAACGTGCCATGGCAGAGGTGGAGGGGAAGGGAGGGCAGGACAGGGGAGGGTGGTGGGGGGGGAACAAACTAACTCCGTAACTCGGGCTTGACGAGTTCGTCTCGCTGTCAAAAATAACCTCCGGCCACAGGAGATCTGGGGATAGGAGGGGGAGGGGAGAAATACACAAACTAACTTCGAAAAATCGGCTCAACGCGTTGGGTTCGACAACCAAAAACAAACTGTGGCCGGGCGAGTTTGTTTGAGCTGCGAAGAAAACAAACTCTGCTGACAAGAGCTTGGGGAAGTGGCAGACGTATATGATTATGCGGTGGCCGGGGGGGTTTTCCTGTAAGGAACAAACTCCGACTGGGCAAGTTTGTTTCGCCGACCGAAAACAAAATCCGTGTCGGAGGTCGAAAAAACAAACTCTGGCTGGGACATAGGTTAAAGTTTAATCGAAGGTCTTGTCCGACAAACAATAAAGAAGAAGCCACACGTCTTCGCCTTAAGGGGGATGAAAATTCTTTGGCGTATTTAAGATCTATGATGAACCGGAATCGCCAAATGAGGGGGTGTGTTCAGCACATATGATCGCCAAATAAAGGAGGGGCGTGCTTCAGATGCATGATGAACCGCGGAATCGCCGAATGACGGGGCGTGGTTGATATCTGTGACGAACCAGAATCGCCAAATGAGTGGGCGTGTTTAAGATATATAGATGAACCGAGGGGGGTGTTTAAGATCTATGATGAACAGGAATGGCCAAACGAGGGGGCGTGTTTAAGACATATGATTAACAAAGAGGGCATGCTTAAGACATATGATGAACCGGCATCGCCGAATGAGGGGGCGTGTTTAAAAGCTGTGATATGAGGGGGCATGTTCAGGCATGTGATAAACCGAAATCGCCAGACGAGGGGGCGTGTCTAAGACCTATGATGACCCGGAATCGCGACATGAGGGGCCCAGGGAGTATGTTGAAGATGCATGATGAGCCGAACTCGCCCAAGGCGGGGGTCTATTTAAGATATATGATGAACCGCAATCGCCAAACGAGAGGGTGCGTTTAAGATACATGTACGATATATATATATATATATATAAGAAATCTGTATACATGTATATATATATATATGCGCATACATATGATGATGATGATGATGATGATGAACCGGAATCGCCAAATCGGGGGAGGGCGGGTTTAAGATATAGGTTGCACCAGAATCGCCAAATGAGGGGGGGCGTGTGTAAGATTTAAACTTACGATGGACCGAAACGCCACATGAGGGGGCGTATAGTTAGCTTTGATGACCCGGAATCGCCAAACGAGAGGGCGTCTTTATTGCATGATGAGCCGAAATCGCCAAACGAGGGGGCGTGTCTCAGATATACGATGAACGGTATAACCGTGAAGATATATGATGAACCGAGGGGGCGTGTTCAAGATCTATGATAAACCGGAATCACCAAATGATGGGGCGTGCTTAAGACGTATGATGACTGGAATCGCCAAAGAGGGGGCATGTTTAAGATCTTGTGAACAGGAACGGCCAAATCAGGTGCTATATTGTCTAGAACACGGTCTATCTTAGCATATCGTATAGTATAAGTGCGACCAATGCATGTGCACTTGTACGCGGGACGTGGGACGCGGGGCGAAGTATAGCCTGTCACACGGGGGGGAGGGGGGGGGGGGGGCAAGTTTGTTTCGGCGGCCGAAAACAAACTCCGTTTCGGACGCCGAGAAACAAACGCTGGCTGGGAAAGTGTATCTGTCTACGACTACGACTGCTCAGAAGGGGTTTGGCTCTGGTCTGGAACCATCAGGTAAGTCTCGGCAAACGCCTCGAACACCGGGAACCGTTTTCCGAACTGCTGCATGACGTCTTCGCTTTAGGGGCGGTACGAGGAAGAAAACAAAGTAAAGGGAAACATCACTGAAAACATAGGATAAAGTTCAATCGAACGTCTTCTCCGACAAACAAGGAGGAAGCCACACGTCTTCGCTTGAAGGGTGTAAAAAGGAAAAATGAAACAAACCCACTATTACAGAGTAAGTTTCTCGCGCGAGGGAAATATATCCACTCCTGTGCAGTCAGGTTTTCGTTCCAAATTCCAAAACTACTTTTCTGGGTAGAGTTGATTATATACTCCTTTCGGAAACAAACTCACCCCTGTGAAGTTAATTTCTCGCTCCGAAAATAACCATTTTCCTGGGTAGGAAACAAGCTCCTTCTGGGTGCAGTTTAGTTGTCCACTCCGAAACTAACCTCTCTTGAGGGAGCTAGTTTCTCCTCCCGGAAACAAACCCGGGCAGAGTTAGTTTCTCCTCTCGGAAACAAACCCAGCCCGGTGGAGTTAGTTTCTCATTCCGAAGCTACCTTTTTTGGGTGGGGGGTAGCTTCTCTACTCCTAAACTAGCTTTTCTGGGTAGAGTTAGTTTCAACTTTCGGAAACAAACCCACCCCTGTGAAGTTAGCTTCTCGCTCCGAAACTAATTTTCTGGGTAGGAAATAAACTCCTTCCGGGTGGAGTAGTTTCTCCTCCCGGAAAGAAACCCGGAGCTACACAGATAGTTGCTCGCTCGGAAACTAACTCTGCTGCGGAAGCTAGCTTCTTCTGAAACTAACAAGCTTTCGGTCGGTCGTATATGCAACGGCTGAGCCTTCGTCTACGAAGCCCAATGGCCGTCCCAAAAAATCAAGCCTACCTTGAACTGTTGAAGCCAAACAAATTGGAAATACAGGGAACTATCCTGTTCCACATAACTCAAAAGCCTGTTCACGGCGTATCCTCGCGGATCCGTTCTTTTATGCGGTCTCTCCTGCCGAGCATAAGAACCCGCATGGCCCCAAAGCTTTAATCAAGCAGAACGATCCTCAATGCCAGCACTGGTCTGCTTTCTTGATGATGAATACCGTGAAAGTTTAAGCTTCAGGCCCACACCATGGCGAACCATTCGGTCAGGCATGGACTGCACCTTTCACGCGCATAAGTCATAGCTCAAACTTAGCATCATGCGACTAGGCAAGGCATGCCGCAACGTCTCCGACCACCCATCTGATGCGTTGGCGTGGAGACGGAAAGAAAGTCATGAAAGGATTTCGACTCGTATTTGCCTCTATAGTACCACTACCAAGGGGCAGTAGAGCAGTCAAATTCTCGCCTATGCCGCTTACAGGTTGGTACATGGAGGCTGCCCCAAGTTCGGAAAACAAGTCTGTGTGTGCATGCACTTGGGCGAGGAAGCACCGAATCTGCAGGAATCCTGTCATCGAAGCTAGGACAAAACACATGTACACGAGCCAACCGCATGATCACATATGCAAACAACGCCTACCACAAGATACATTGCATGCACAGGGAAGGGGGCTTTGCTGTTGCCCACCTTATCGGCTTCTATGATAAGAGCTTACAGAAGAAATTTTTCCTGTGCTTGCTGTAGGACATGATTCACGAGGAGGGGTTTCTCTCCAAAGCTGTAGGCGAAGAAATCTGCTGACAACATGGCATGTGCAGATCGGAAGCATGCTAATGACGCTGGCACACGAGGCGAAATTGGCCAGATTAGCACCAGACAGAGAGGCTTGGGTCTTGGCATATTACCTGAAGACTTGGGCAATGCAAACGACAACACGAACCGATGCAGAGAACGATTGTGAATGTGTGGCGCAGCAAAAGCTAACGCGTGAACCACACCCTACCCCTCCCTGATAGCTGCTGGGCATCCGCACCCTCGCTGCAGGTCAGCCCAACAGTCCCACCAAGGCTCCGCAAACAGCAAAATCGGCCGTGACGAGCCAAAAAGGCTGCGACATGGACCGCAACACGAGACAGTAAGTCCGAGATCTGCAGGCCAACCCGAGGCGGGGTGAAACATGAAAGGCGTTGCCTGTATATGTAAAGCATTGCTTCAGAACAGTATGCGGATGCGCCCTTGTGGTTTGCTGGTGCCAGGGCAGATATGTGCCTTCCTCGGCCGAAGGCTTCCAACATCGTCGTGACTAGTCCGTCCACCTGCATCAGCTATGTGGACTGAGACGGCTTTCGGAGAAAAAAAAGCTATGTCCTTTTCATGGGATGTCATTACATTCGCAACTGTGGTTGACATTCTACACGTTTCTATGTGTCATGTCAAGCCATTCACTCTATTGTTTCCCCAAACGCTGGCTTCAGCATGCATGCACCCAGGTATCCTTTTAGCTTGCACAGCTCGCCATGCAACAACTTCTTTGCAATGCCCCCATCTCCGGGCTCCGCGGGTGGAGTTTAGGGTGCAGGCTTCGGGTTTTGAGATTACAAGGCCTAAGCTCCACACCGGTGCTTGTAAGTTGTGCCAACACAATCATATCCAGAAGGGACGGGTACCTCCGAGGACCTGCTGGGACGTGTCGGGACATGTTCTGCCACGACCCGTGCCCTCCCAGATCCGACAAGGCCCTATACAGACTTAGTGCATGGTACATGGCATTGCCCGGGAAGTCCTACCCGACTAAGCTATCATAACAGATTGCATCTTCGGCCGCAGCAGTGGATTTCGGTTGACTTTCTGCAACCAGCACATTCTGAGATGCAAGAAGAGGAAGGCTTTTCTTAAGTGATCGAGAAAAGCGCGCACAGACTTCGCAGGTCAAGCCGGAACTTCACCACGTGGGACAAGGACTCGCAGTGAAAATCCGGAACCGGGACCTTGCAACATCAAAAACCCGGACGTCCGAAGAGCCTGGACTGACAAGGCGGCCTGCCGTCGACTCGCAGCTTCATGGCCACGGCTCCGCTCCAAAGCGAGCTGGTGCTGTTAGACAATGGAGTGCAACGAGGCCATTGACTATAAGTACCACCATCACAATGAGGCAAGACAAGAATCACGAAGAGTAAAGCTTGCGTGAGAACACTCCGGTGTTGTAGCAACATACTTCTGCAGAAAGCTAGATGCCACTAGTTTCTCGGACAAGGGCTAGGAAAGTCATGGGCAAGAGATGCTTGAGCTGCCTGGCCTCGGAAGCTGGGGCGAAGCAACGGGGTTTCAGCATGCCAGACATGACGTAGACCCTCGATGAATGACACTACTTCCCAAATTGAGGAAGATGATTCAGAGCTGAAGGGGAGGGGGGGTTATTTGCGGCCTTCCTTCAGTGTCTTGTTCGGGGTTCCCGCCCCCCCCAAAACCAACATCGCACATCGTCGCACCTGTTTTTGCCCCTTTTCGACCATAAGCTGGGCGCCACTCCGCAGATTGCAGTCGCCGGCCCAGGCTCTTGGCAAGCTTGTCTTTGGGCATAAGGGCTTAGGGTTTAGGGAACTATCTCATGGTGCCTTTAAGGGTTTCTGTAGGGCTGAAAAGGAGTAGCACTGGAATTATGAACTCAGTAGGGTTTTGAGCTTGACTAAAGCGCGTGGCGCTTGGCAAGCAGCGCTTTTCATTCGGCTAAGTACACTTACAGCTACCTAGAGTCCCGATTCAGGTATTTGTAACCTGTATGAATGTAGACCTACCCAAGAACCTTGATGGAGACGTTCGTCCTGTCATGGACCGCACCTAGTTCGCCAAAAAAACACAGGGAAAGGGGCACAATTCAGCAGAATGTAGAACTGAACGGACCGAACAAGCCCAAGGCTTCGCATTGGAGAAGTAGAAGAAGCGAAGCTCGAAAGAGGGTATGAAGTTGAAACCCTTGAAGGCAGGCTTCCAGCTTCTCGAAACCGCCCACCCTGTGCCCCCATACAGGACAGGCGCATGCTACCAAAAAACATACTAGTTAGCGCCTTGATCAGAAGAGTAGCCAGGCTTGCCTCTTCCCGAGACGGCTCTCTTCACCTTCGGACCTTCGGGCCGGGCTTCTGCAAGATCCTGTGCAGAAACGGCAATCCGGCCCGCCCCCACCTTCGGTCAAGGGCGCACCAGATCTAAACTGATAAAGCGACATGTCATGTCTCGGTTTGCTCAGGCTCGAGACCTACTGCCGGGTTCTTGTTTGGTGTCGGGGGCTTAGGGCTTAGGATTTAGGCTTAGAGTGAAATATCCTGAAGTTGAGAACAGTCTTAATGTCTGAGCTTGAGGCCTAGGTAAGAGCATTGCTGTGGCCAAGGGTTTAGGATATAGGGCTTCAGGCACTCGAAGCTCTGAAAAGCTCGATGTCAGAACTCTAAACGAACCCTTCTGCAAATTTTTCAAGAGCATTCAGAGGATCCTATGCAAAAATCTATGTGAACCTCGAGAACCCTATGTAAAACCTACAGAAGCCTTTTTGGAAAACAGCTTCAATCAGCCCGATGTAGACTTGGAAACCCTTTCCATGGAACCAGACAGACATCGCGCTCCCGGGCACTTTGGCCACTCGTTTGCTCCCGCTGAAACTTCGATGTGCTGGGGTTTTCAGATGCACCGGATCTTGCTTGGGGCTTTAGGGCTTGGGCTTCACACCTTGTTGTCTAGGTTTCAGGGCGTGGGGCTTTCAGGGTTTACAGTAGGGTTACTAGGCTTTGGTTTGGGCTGAGGGTGTAGGGCTTCCAGCGTTTAGGGCTGTAGGCTTTGCTGGGTTTAGGTCGGTGCCCTGGAGCTTTAAGCTTTGTTGGGCTTAAGATTTTAGGGCATAGGGCTGTTGGTTTTTTGGGGTTTGAGGCTCTGCTTTGAGGCTTTGGTTGGCCGCGTTCTCAACTGAAGCCCCTCTAAGAGTCCATCAGCGTGCCAAAAGCAGCAAAAAATCTCAAAGGCGATGGAGAAACCCAGCACCGAGCGGGCTCGAAATCTGTGCGCAGCTCGGGGCTGTGCCCTGCGCGACACCTTCAAACGCAGAGATAGGAATGCGAATTTGCAAAGATCCCCTCACAGGCCCTCTATACTTATACAGTACTATGCATGTCTACAGTATATATGTATGTATGCATTCATATGTATATATTTACATAAATATATATATATATATATATGTATATCTTTAGGTCTTGAAGCCTTTTATTCGGCCCCGGCTTTAAACGTGACAGTGGGAAGCTGCCATTCGCAGAGTTCCCGCGGCCTGGATCGCGCGGCTCACCGCTGAGACCAACGGAGGCAAACGCCTGCACGCTGAAGTCAGAGCTTAAGGTTTAGAGGTTGCGGCTGAAGCAAACGTCTGAAAGAGCTTGGAATCGTGAATCTAGGCTTTGGACTTGTGCTTGAAGGCTTAACGTTTGGAGCTTCGGGTCTTGAGGGCTGACTGGAACGAGGGGTCAGGCAAGTTGACGAAGCATTTCGACAAGAAGAGGGTTGTGAGTTTTGTAGGACACCCCAACGATACGCTCACCACGAATGCTCCCTGAGGAGCCTTGTACAAGCTCGTGGAAAGCCATGACAGAAACCCTACTTCGAGAAAACCCCGCAGAACAAAAACCAAACATGACGTGAAGCTCAAGCAACTTCTATGCTGCTGAGGCATTGGGACTTCTGGAACACTTCGATACAGCACCTGGCCAAGTGATGAGACAGACTAAATTCCAGATCAAGGTCCCGGTTGGAAACCTAATGACAATGGTGACATGGCTCGAACCGCCTTGGGAAAAGAAACAGTAAGAATTGCTCTTGAGGTACTGTCCGCAAACGCCATGTATACAGAAGATAACAACGATTCCACGGTGCTTCGTAGATACAGTTCTAGTTTAGAACTAGCTATCCTTCGGAACATGTTGGTGTATACGTATACATATCCATACATACCTATACTGTGCGTACAGTACATATAAATACATATATCGCTTTCGAAAACACACTCCCTCTCTCTCTCGCTCTCGCTCTCGCTCTCGCTCTCGCTCTCGCTCTCTCTCTCTCTCTCTCTCTCTCTCTCTCTCTCTCTCTCGGGCATAGGGGTCGATCAAGACCCCCGGGCATCTTGCCCACCCGATATGATTTATCGGGATTATTGGGGGGTGAAAAACAAATGTAGACCTCGGTATAGGCTAGGGCCTTTCAAGTATACGATGTCCGACTACCAAGGTCGTACATTTGCATTCGACACATGCACGATTTTGGTTTGCCCCGTCTCATCCCGAACCAGTACGAACAATAAAAGTGCCAGTCGTTCGGGAATGCTGGGGTCTACCAATAGTTCTCTCTCTCTCTCTCTCTATCTCTCTCTCTCTCTCTCTCTCTCTCTCTCTCTCTCTCTCTCTCTCCTCCTCCACGAGTGACGCGCCAAACCCTGAAACCTAACCAAAGACTCACAAGACTGGACCGACAAACAGTGAAGCCCTACGCTCCGAAGCCAAAATCACCCAAACCCGCGAAACTGTCAGAAATGCTGCAATGTCGCAATGGATTCTAGCAAGGCCCGTTACAGAATACGTTCCAAAATCCTGGCCTTAGGGTCTTGGCTTCAACTCGCCGTGTTCCCGTCGACGCGCCACCTGAGGTGGACCAGGTCCCCCTCGTGAGGGAGGTAATGGCTCAACGTTGTGATCACGGGAATCAAAGGAGTGCACCTACCATGCCCGGATCAGCCAATTGCAGTCGGTAGCGCTGACAGAGGATGCAACACATGTCGAAAGATTAGCGGGTCGTACCTCCACAGTGGTGGCTCCATGAAGCAAGAGTTGCGGCTTTTCGGGGTCCTAAGTTCCAAGTCGGCCTCCTTCTTCCATCGCTGCATCGCCTTGTGCGCATAAACGACAGCCATGAACTGTTCCTGGCGCGGCGGTGTTTTTCTAAGTCTTCTGCGCAATGTAGCTCATGGGCGATGAAAGAGAGATGTGGGGCCACGTTCTAAAGAACGTGCTTCCACCATCAAAGCCTTAAATGAATATTCAACTTCTTGCCTATCAGTTGTACTTGATCATGTGCCGCCGCACCCGCCAGTCCGGCATGCTTCCCAAATAAACACCCAGGGCAGCAAAGAGGAGAAATCTCAGAAGCTTGGGAGTGGCGGAATTTCGCATGTGCTATGCTCGAAACCCCAAGCCCACACTGCAGAAAGCGTCGCCTGCAGGTCACCGCTTGCGGAACCCCAACCGCCACCAGGAGTCCTGGCCGTCGTGGCAACAGGACACGGGTTCAGAGCTCAAAAATAGGCTTAATCTAAGCTTCGTGCGAACTGCCGAACACCAGAAGCCCCTCCAAGAATTGGCGTCGCGCTCCCGATCAGCGGGATGATCGCGCACAGCGAGAGCATGCCGCATGCAGGATAGTAGATCCTTGGCGGACAAAGGCATGTGACCATGTGGATCAAAAGGAGAACTGCAATCAAAAATGATGGGACCGCTCTTACAGATGCCGAAATGATGGTATCCTCCGCACAAGGACCCTAGATAAACAAGGTACCCCAAAAGGACCCTAGACAGATGAGATAATTACCCCATAAGGACCCTAAATAGACAAGGTACCTCTTTGACTCCAGTAAGCCCCATGTCAATTATGTGGGGTGTGGGAGCCTCTTCGTGCAGCGAAGCCGCCAGAGGGGATCGTAAAGATCCGTGCTCATGAGCCATCGGTTCAGAACCGCCACGGCAATCTGGGCTTAGGCTTTGTATGTGATTCCTTTCATAAGGACCGCAGGGGACTCTAGAAAGTCACAATAGCCTCCAAGTAAGCTTCGCGAGAACTGTACTTTGGGCAGTTCCAACGACTTTGGGAGGTGTTGTGTCCCCTTTCATGCTGGGCTCGATGCCATTATGCCACCTCACCAACTCAACATACCCAAGCCGTCCCATGAAGGATTCATTTTTTGAGGATTGGCTGCTGAAACAGGTCCTTCTGAACTCTAGCACAGAGCTGTAAGAGCTGTCCACGACTGTCGGGGGTGCAATTGTGTTTTACGAGCACTTGGAGCAAAGGGCGGGCACGAAGGATGCTCTTCTCATCGTTCTTACGGTGCTCGTATTCGTACGGGTAGTCTTCCGACTGTAAGTGTTGCTATTGACTGGACCAATACCTACAACAACTACAGTAAGTACCAGTACTGTTGCGGTATGACTGCACGATCAGTCTTGTCCTGCTGCCTCGCATTAGGGGTCTGTCCAAGCCGCATTGCCGATGAGGCTGGCAAGCTGGGCTGCAATGCCGATGGAGCTCAGCGCCTGTTTCGGTCCGGTGTTGTCGAGGGCTTGGAGATCGAGGAAGGGTCTCCACTTTTGGAAGGGTTTGATAAGGATCGGTTCGGGCTTCATGGGATTTTGCAAAGCTTTTGCAGGGGCGCTCCCTTTCTTGCCGCCGAGTTTACCGCGGATTTCGAAAAGCCCAGCTCGACTGCAATGGCAAAGGATTTCTCACGGCCTCTCCCACACGACCAGGCGGCGCGACCCTCGGCAGCTCAGATCTCAAATAGAACCCCGGGCTTCTAACAGTGGGATCCCTACTATGGATCCTAGTGGAAGGCACCAACGGGGAAAATTGGAGTAGGATGTAAAAGACTTGGGACACATTGGAGCCTTGCTGCCCAAGCCCGATGCACTACACCAACACCCTGAACCCGCTATCTTCAGAAACCCCTTCAGTCCTCAAGCCATCTGCCATAAGCCTTGAACTTACAAAAGACCTCCCCCCACTACCCTAATGAATCCCCCCATGAATCAGGAAGGCCCCGAAGACCCCAAACCCCGTGCTGAAGCCCAAAAGCCTGAACCGAAGCCTGGCAAAGCCTCAGGGCTTCTGCAAGGACACGTATCCATCACCATGGCCAAGTTGAAAGCACAACCCTTCTATGGCACCTAAACCCTGAGTCGTAAACCCTCAACATCCCACAGCCCTCAACCCTTACCCTTATAAAAACCCCCAAAAAACCCCTTGACCCCAAACATGCCTAAACCCACAAAAGCCCAAAGGCTTCTGCCGCCGTTGACTTGGGGTCGGGCCCGGAAGCCAGGCGCATGAGCGGAACGTTCGGGAGGCCGGCGTAGTTCAAACAGATCACCTAGGTTTAGGGGTTTAGGGTTCGTGTGGATTCCTTTAAGGTCTTCTTGGTACCATGGTTGTTCGCATAAGACGCTTTTGTATGCAAGTTACGGGGGTTTTAGTCAGGCCTTTTTTCTATAAGCGCTTTGGGCTTTTGTCGGGGGGTTTGGAAGTCCATGGGTCCAAACTCTCAGGGGGCGGGGCTTCTTGAATAAGAGCTTCCTCGCTGTTTGTTCAAAGGGGGTCCTAGTATCTAGGTGTTTTCGGAATGCGTCAAGAATTTTCGGAACTCACACATCTTTCTACTGGACTCTTGGAACAGAAACTTACGCGGAATTTTCCGGATGTTCGAAAATCGAACCCCGAAGCCCAAAGTCTCTGCAACCCTGCACCCTGAAATCTCGAATAAAAATCTTGACCCACATGCATATGGGAACTCCGAAACCAAGATTATTGTAATCCCTAAACGATAGTCTCTATCTACCCTGGGGGAGGGCAAGTATCACCGAGCTCGGGGCGACCACGGCAATGAACCACATCTGCCGAACCTGCCCATGTTGCTCCTTGTGTTGAGAAGCTTGAATCCTTTTCGGGCGGCGAGCTCCTTCGTGTCCCCTGGCCCCGCAACCAGAATAAGATATGATCCTCTCGCCAAGACCGTTCTGACCCTCGAGACGACGACGCCCCAAACAAGGACAGAAACCGATCCCCGCTAAGCCCCCCTTTGGGCACCTCGGCCATGAGGGCCCCGACGGTGACCAGGAAGGAAGACAAAGGGATCTCAGGGATCCAGCAGGGAGCTTCTTGGAGCAGCTGTGCTTCGCTACTGCTCGCAATGGTCAGGACAACATCGAGCAGTTAAACAACAACAGATAGCTACGCAAACGATGCAGATGCCAACACCAATCATCGGCATAGGCGGCAGCAGCAGCGGCAGCAGCGGCAGCACAAGCATTGCATGGCAGGGCAGCGCACGTAACCGAATGATTGCGCCGATGAAGACGGCAATGATGACACGGATAGTAACAGTGACTCGGCGATGGCGAAAGCATGCGCGCTGCTACTCATGATGACAGTCAGCGGCAACAGCAAAACCGCTGAACAAAATGACAAACGTCTGACGGCAGCAAACGTCAGTCTTACTCATGGAAGTCACTGTATTACGGACAAGGCCTCAGAATGACGATGAGCACAGCAAGAACTGCTGCTCGTGTCTACCACTAGTCTGGCTATTTAGCGAAACGAACCTGTATAACCAGACTGCACAATGCTGAGTAGGTTCGGCAGTGTGCACAGCCCCAAAACCCAAAAACCCTAACCTTGGATCCTCACTTGAACGGGCCCTGGCAGCACTGGATCGGACGATCCAGCCATCTCAATCTCAGATGTTAGATAGCTACTTGTAGGGCTCGAACTACTTCTCCGCCCAACCGCCGAAAGTCCTTATCAGCCCAGGGTAACCTTTAGAACTTTAGACCCCAAGTACCGGGATGGAGATCTATAATCATACTATAATCTAAAGCAGCAAGCTCAAGACTGGCGCACCATCCGGCGCAGCAGGAACAGCGGCCCTCCGCCTTGGTCGGGCCGCTGGAGGAAGGGGAGCCGGGAGCTTGAGGTTTCAGGATCCCTTGGAAGTCACGGCTTGGGGTTCGTGGGGCCTTAGGGCGTGGGAGATCACCCTTCCTTGCCGCATCGAAACTGGAAGGCCAATTTGAACACCGGCTCGCGGACAAAGCTGTCAGCACACTCGCCCAGGCTCAGAAACGGCATGCGCGTGCGTGCATCTCTGTTTGTGTGCGCATATAACACTCCGTGAGCCCCAAAATAATCTCACCCTGCCACTACAGCAGAAAAAACAAACTGCCACACCAACTTCCCAATGGTCTTTGCAACGCCTCGCAACAGCACCCATACCCCAGCGAACAAACCACAGTGCAACAGATAGGCTGGGACTCTGCAGACTCTGGGCCCCAAACCAAAATGCCACACCAACTTCCTAGCACCAGTCACTCGGCACAATGGTCTTTGCAACGCGCAACAGCACCCATACCCAAGCAAACAAACCCAAGTGCAACAGCTAAGCTAGGACTCTGCGCCCAAAAACAAATGCCACACCAACTTCCTAGCACCAGTCACTCGGCACAGTGGTCTTTGCAATGCCTCGCAAAAGCACCCATACCCAAGCGAACATACCCAAGTGCACCAGCCAGGACCACGCGCCCAAAATCAAAATGCCACACCAACTTCCTAGCACCAGTCACTCGGCACAATGGTCTTTGCAACGCCTCGCGACAGCACCCATACCCAAGCGAACAAACCCAAGTGCAACAGCTATGCTAGGACTCTGCGCCCAAAATCAACATGCCACACCAACTTCCTAGCCCCAGTCACTCGGCACACTGGTCTTTGCAACGCCTCGCAACAGCACCCATACCCAAGCGAACAAACCCAAGTGCACCAGCCAGGACCATGCGCCCAAAATCAAAATGCCACACCAACTTCCTAGCACCAGTCACTCGGCACAATGGTTTTTGCAACGACTCGCAACAGCACCCATACCCAAGCGAACAAACCCAAGTGCAACAGCTAAGCTAGGACTCTGCGCCAAAAATCAAAATGCCACACCACCTTCCTAGCACCAGTCACTCAGCACAATGGTCTTTGCAATGCCTCGCAACAGCACCCATACCCAAGCGAACATACCCAAGTGCACCAGCAAGGACCATGCGCCCAAAATCAAAATGCCACACCAACTTCCTAGCACCAGTCACTCGGCACAATGGTCTTTGCAACGCCTCGCAACAGCACCCATACCCAAGCGAACAAACCCAAGTGCAACAGCTAAGCTAGGACTCTGCGCCAAAAATCAAAATGCCACACCACCTTCCTAGCACCAGTCACTCAGCACAATGGTCTTTGCAATGCCTCGCAACAGCACCCATACCCAAGCGAACATACCCAAGTGCACCAGCAAGGACCATGCGCCCAAAATCAAAATGCCACACCAACTTCCTAGCACCCGTCACTCGGCACACTGGTCTTTGCAACGACTCGCAACAGCACCCATACCCAAGCGAACAAACCTAAGTGCAACAGCTAAACTAGGACTCTGCGCCCAAAATCAAAAAGCCACACCAACTTCCTAGCACCAGTCCCTCGGCACAATGGTCTTTGCAATGCCGCGCAACTCAAAAGCACCCATACTCAAGCGAACATACCCAAGTGCACCAGCCAGGACCATGCGCCCAAAATCAAAATGCCACACCAACTTCCTAGCACCAGTCACTCGGCACAATGGTCTTTGCAACGCCTCGCAACAGCACCCATACCCAAGCGAACAAACCCAAGTGCAACAGCTAAGCTAGGACTCTGCGCCCAAAATCAAAATGCCACACCAACTTCCTAGCACCAGTCACTCGGCACAATGGTCTTTGCAATGCCTCGCAAAAGCACCCATACCCAAGCGGACATACCCAAGTACCAGCTGGGCTAGGACTCTGCGTCCAAAATCAAAATGCAACACCAACTTCCTAGCACCAGTCACTCGGCACAATGGTTTTCGCAACGCCTCGCAAAAGCACCCACACCCAAGTGAACATACCCAAGTGCACCAGCAAGGACCATGCGCCCAAAATCCAAATGCCACACCAACTTCCTAGCACCAGTCACTCGGCAGAATGGTCTTTGCAACGCCTCGCAAAGCACCCAGACCCAAGCGAACATACCCAAGTGCACCAGCCAGGACCGTGCGCGCAAAACCAAAATGCCACACCAACTTGCTCGCACCAGTCACTCGGCACAATGGTTTTCGCAACGCCTCGCAAAAGCACCCACACCGAAGCGAACATATCCAAGTGCACCAGCCAGGACCATGCGCCCAAAACCAACATGCCACACCAACTTCCTAGCACCAGTCACTCGGCACAATGGTTTTTGCAACGACTCGCAACAGCACCCATACCCAATCGAACAAACCTAAGTGCAACAGCTAAACTAGGACTCTGGGCCAAAAATCAAAAAGCCACACCAACTTCCTAGCACCAGTCCCTCGGCACAATGGTCTTTGCAATACCGCGCAACTCAAAAGCACCCATACCCAAGCGAACATACCCAAGTGCACCAGCCAGGACCATGCGCCCAAAATCAATATGCCACACCAACTTCCTAGCACCAGTCACTCGGCACAATGGTTTTTGCAACGACTCGCAACAGCACCCATAACCAAGCGAACAAACCTAAGTGCAACAGCCAAGCTAGGACTCTGCGCCCAAAATCAAAATGCCACACCAACTTCCTAGCACCAGTCACTCGGCACAATGGTCTTTGCAATGCCTCGAAAAAGCACCCATACCCAAGCGAACATACCCAAGCACCAGCTGGGCTAGGACTCTGCGTCCAAAATCAAAATGCCACACCAACTTCCTAGCACCAGTCACTCGGCACAATGGCTTTCGCAACGCCTCGCAAAAGCACCCACACCCAAGCGAACATACCCAAGCACCAGCTGGGCTAGGACTCTGCGCCCAAAACCCAAAAAGCCACACCAACTTCCTAGCACCAGTCACTCGGCACAATGGCTTTCGCAACGCCTCGCAAAAGCACCCCCACCCAAGCGAACATACCCAAGTGCACCAGCCAGGACCATGCGCCCAAAATCAAAATGCCACACCAACTTCCTAGCACCAGTCACTCGGCAGAATGGTCTTTGCAACGCCTCGCAAAGCACCCAGACCCAAGCGAACATACCCAAGTGCACCAGCCAGGACCGTGCGCGCAAAATCAAAATGCCACACCAACTTGCTCGCACCAGTCACTCGGCACAATGGTTTTTGCAACCCCTCGCAAAAGCACCCATACAGAAGTGCACATACAAAAGTGCACCAGCCGGGACCATGCGCCCAAAACCAGTCACTCCGCACAATGAATGGTCTTGCAACGCGTCGCAAAAGCACCCATCGTGCATACCCGCTCAAACTCAAAATTTTCACACCAACTTCCTAGCACCATTTACTCGGCACCACAACGTCATGCAAATGCACCCATGCCCAAGTGCACCAGTCAGGACCGAAACTTGCTAGCATCAGTCACTTGGCCGAATGGTCTTTGCAGCGCCTTGCAAAAGCACTCCTCGCAAAGGCACCCATACTCAAGTGAGCCAGCCAGGACCATGCGCCAAAAATCTAAATGCCACACAAACTACCCAACTGCACCTGCCAAGAGCATGCACCCACGATAAAAGTGCTACACAAACTTCCTAGGCACAATGGTCGTTGCAACGTCTCGCAAAAGCACCCGTACCCAAGTGCAACAGCCACGACCCTGCACTCAAAATCAAAATGCCACACCAACTTCCTAGCACCAGTCACTCGGCACAATGGTTTTTGCAACGACTCGCCAAAGCACCCACACACAAGAACGCCTCGCAACTGCACCCATACTAAAGTGCACCAGCCAGGACCATGCGCCCAAAATCAATTGCCGCACAAACTTTCCAGCACCATACACTCGGCACAATGGTCTTTGCAACGCCTCGCAAAAAGCACCCACACCTAATTGCACCAGCCAAAACCATGCGCCAAACATCAATATGCCACACAAACACACAAACTTCTTACGTCTTACTCTACACTGCCGCAGATGTTTTCCAGCACTGCTTCAGCGTTCTATACGCAAACTCCAATTTCTCATACAGTTCCCAGCACCATTCAGGTTACGGCATCGAGAAGGCACCCGCCAGCACAAAATCCAAATGTCAGCTCCGTTCAGGCCATATGGGAGTTTCCGACAATTGGGTACCTTATTTTGGGGCCCTTATAATAAGGATCCTACTATTTAGGGTACTATATTAGGGTACCCTATTTTCGGAAACTCCCATAGTAGTTTTGCACAGATCCCTACAACACCAGGCGACAGCCCCCCTGCCAAAGCACCCTCTGGCAGCACCACACACCTGAAATCAAAACGCCCTCGGGTGCACCACAGTTCGCAAGGCTAAGGCGTTATGACAGCACACCCGCAGAAGCTCAGAAGGGAACGCCGGTTCCATGCACGGCTCAGCACAGTCTCTTGTTTACGACTTCTTTCAAGGCCCTGCGAAAGCTGCATGAAACAAAAGAGTGTGACAAACATCTCGCGACAAGCTTGCGCATCCATGCCAGAACACCGCGAGTCTGGAATGCATCCTTGCGGGCAAAGACTGTGGGCAAGACATTGGCACAAGTGCTGCTTCAGGCAAACCCTATACGCCGACAAAAGGGAAGCAGAGGTCTGTGTCGGATAGGATCGCTGGCCGCTGCAAGCTCACCATCGACCGTGTGACCAACTCGGTTTCTGCGGCGATGGAAATCAGATCCAGTGTGAAAACTGTACTGATTCCTACGCATCTTGTTAAAGGGGAACGTCCGAACGAACCTAGATGCAACTACCACCCTGCAGGAAGGCTTGTGAACGGCAGCGACCGCGACCGAGCCGACGCGCAAGACACTCCACTTTGCAGCGAATGTCCCGCACTGCCGATCAAGACCCCGTTTGCACGCAGTCTTTTCACGGCCGGCTCAGTTGCTGAAGCCACCGAACACGTTAGAAGCTTTGTGTAAATCTGTACGAAAGAACCCTGCAAGGGTTAGAAACCTATAGGAGGTATCGACTTGCGTCTGCTGAGCTCTCGGCGCTTTGAGAGGTAGCCGGTGATGAGGTTCCCGGGGATCGCGAGCAGCTGGCCTCCGAAAAACCCGCTACTCTTCGGTGATTGGTAATATTAATTCACAAGTATGTTATATTATATCATTTACAATATGACACATAACATCTTTTGTAATACAACATAAAGCAAAACATATAGTATAAGATGCTACTACAATGTCTCGGCAGCCTCGGGAAGAGAACAGACATGGACTCAACAACTAAGGAACTTCTGAGCTGCTTCAGTGCTCCAAAGATGCCTCCGTCAAACCTGGTGGTCTTGTGCGGTTTGCCTTGTGTCTCCCTGCACAAAAACCAAGGAAGAAGTATCCGAACAACGAAACACTCCGAAGCTCCTAGGACCTAGGAGAAAAAGGGAGGCGCGTCGCCGTTCCCCCAAACGAGGCATCACTTTTTCCCCAGTCTGGGCCTGGGATCATCGTCAGGACGGCGACCTGAAGACCAGGGTCCCAGAAAGAGGGGAGGGTTCGCCTTGGGGTTCCTAGAAGAATACGTCGAGACTGTCGGGCGATGCTTTTCATTGCTAAGTATTCCGAACCCCTGATATCCCCACAAGTCAGAGGGCCCTTTCTGATGTATGCTAATGGTCTCCTTCGTAGAAGGCTTCTGGAGTCTCTGGGATTGGGGCTCTTTGGGACTGCCCAGAAGCGCGGCTAGACGTCAGAGCCGATCATCGGGACTTGTTTAGAAGTTTGTCACTTCAGCACCATTCAAAGACAGAACAGAATTTGTCAAGACCAGGGATACACGGCTTCTGGGGACGTCCCGCTGGAGTTGTGCGGAGGGGTCGAGATGCTGGGAGCAGACTCGAGCTTCGACGGCCCTGGACACCACACACCTGCACTATCCAACTTGCAATCAGGGTTTAGGGCTCACGATTCAATCGCAGGAGCAGGAGCTGGGAGCTCTCAGCAAGTAACCACTCTGCTGGGGCCCAAGGCTGTGATGATCTCCTGCGTCGTGCCGTAGGGAATGAGCCCCATGGACTGGTTGAAGTACTGCCTGGCCACCGCACTTCAAAAACCCACTCGATCCATCTGTCGAACTATGTTTCTGCCTGTCTACCTATCTATCGATCATATAACATAATATATTCAGCTCACAGAAAAACATCTCTCTCCCTCTCTTTCTCTGTCTTTGTCCTCGCCCTCCACCATCGCAAAAGCAGAGAGCAAGTAGCAGATAGCAGAAGGAGTGCTCCCGTCCCAAAATCTCTCACGCGAAAACGGCTCGGAGTTACCCGCCAATGTCCATGACCAGCTGGCCGGCGAACCTCGCAGAGGATTTAGGACGCAGGGTTACGCGGGCTGGGATGTCAGTGTTCTGAAACTCTCCGCCCCTCCCCGTGCCAAGCAGGTGCCAAGGCGCATCAGCAAGAATCCGGCAAACCTGGCGTTAGTCTTCTCTGGTTCAGGCTGGGGTGCTCGGTTGCCGAAACTTTCAAGGGTTTTGGGAGTTGAAAGCTTGAGACGGTGCAGGCATCTCCAGGCTACTGTAGCAGTTGCTTCTTCGATTTGCTGACGTCGAGCCGCAAGACGTCCTGAACCTCCACTGATTGTTTAATCGTAAAAGGAAGAAGAATATCAACAATAACAGCAACTAGTAATTAATGAAAACGACAACATAATCATACAACTCACGGCTACAGTCCCCGACGAGCTCCCCCTTCAACCAAGCAAAGAGGGGCCAAAGTCGACGGAGCCGTCGATTGCCAAAAGCCAGGCGAACCGGCAACACGAACTGCCTGGCGGGACTTGCTTTCGGGGCTTCTGAGGGATCTGCATCATGGATCCTTCAGCGAGGGTGTCCAACAGTAGCCCCTCCCTGAAGCATCCTATAATCTGCAGGACATGCCATCTCCTGTGAGGTCCATAGCTAAAATCTGAAAGCCGTGTCCCCATCTTGGCAAGCCCCCGACAGCCGTGTCAGGAAGCGACAAGGGGAACCCTGACGAAGAAGTCAAAAAAGGCGATACACAAACCCAGTATGCAAAGCCGAGGCTTCCCAGCCTTAGTGGAACACGGACGGTGGCCCAAGTTCTTGAACAGCAGGCTTGACAGCCTCCGGAACAGGCAGGGGGTCTTCTTGTAGGGGGTCTTTCAAGGGGTCCTTGAAGGGTTCCCTCTAGGGGTTTCCGTTGAAGGTTTGTTTGAAGGCTGTGTTTCAGGATTCTACAAGGGTCGGTTCTTGCAGGGGTTGAGCTTTGGGCTGCAGAGCTTTTGGCTTTAGGGATTAGGGATCGCCAGCTTTATCGCGGAGCTGATTCATCAATTCATTTTAACGCCCGCCAGCTGGCAGGCATTACACAACGGCCTATAAAACCCGACCTGAAAGAGGAGGACGAGCCGAATTCTGAAAAAAAGCCTCCAGACACCCCCGCTATCTTGGAAACAGCACGTATGCTTCTCCCTGGACCCTGACCCCTGGAGTCTGAAAACCCTTCTCCCAACAACTTGCCAACCCAAACCCAGGAGCACCTAGATCGTAAATTCAAGCGTCTGAACCCCTCAAACCCGTCAGCTCCCTAACTTGGTCGTTCCTCCAAACTCGCTGAACACTGCAATGTTGTCCCTTGTTAGCAATATACTGCACATTACCAAAAGCTGTTTAACACACAAGGCACCTTGGCTGGATGGAGAGCTGCAGCTTTGAGCGCAGCAGGCATCCGGGTCGTGCAGGTCCTTGACAGGAAAGATCTGCTCTGCGGGCTTCCTTCGGAGGGGGGTCGGGCGCTCTGAGCCGCGAATCCCCTCGATTCCTGGGACATCCTTCTTTCGACCTCTTCCAAGGCCCGAAGTGTCCTAGGGGCCCCGAATGTCTGATCCCAGGCACCGTATCCGACAGATCTGTGGATGTGGAGGTGGTCTCGTGCCTGCAGACGTGGGACCAGGAGATCACTGCCAGACTTGAGTCTTACTGCCGTTGCTAGCTGGCGATCATGGCGGTTATACTTTTATGCCTGACGTGGCCCTGCCCTCTGCTACTACTCTAGATCTGCTCATTACCACTACCGTCGTTGGTTCATTAAGGGGTGCCATCCTTGCAAGTACTGTCGGGTGCTCCGTTGTTGAGAGGGGCTCAGGGGCTGCATCCTCTGATGCCAACGCTGCCTACGCATGCCGCAGGAAGCGAAGAGAAATCCAGAAAGAGCTGCCGTCTCATCCAGTCCTTTACAGGACAAGACGATTCTATACTACAGTGTTACTTTAGGGTACAGTATACTCTTAACCCTAAACCTTACGGTCCTTCAGGGTACAGTATACTCTTAACCCTAAACCCTAAGCGCGGTCTGCAGCCACGAGCCACCTGCCTGCTGCTTGGCTCCTGCAGACCGGGGAGTCGCCCCGCGTTTGTTGCTTCGATGGCTTTTAAGGCTTCGCCGGGGGGAAAGTGGTGGTGGAGACATTTTGCCTTCGGACCCTGCCTTTTTGGCTCATAGAGGACGCCATGCCTTTGTGCTTGTCGTTTGAAGGTTTTCGGCTTGAGGTCTAAGAGGTAGATGAGGCTTTCTGGTCTAGGGTCACGGGCTGCAGTGGTCTAAGCGCTGGGGTTCTTGCTTATGACGGTGTTAATAGTTGAAGGCTCATACCCCCGCATGCTCTCATAGACTAGAGCAATGAACCTCTCAGCCAATGCAGAAGCAGCTACAGTTGGTACAACTGGACTCCGCAGCAACACTGTATAGGTGCATTCAGCACATCACAAGCAGGCCTCTATACAACCTGCCGAAAGACCACATGAGCCCCAAATAAACCCCTAAACCCCTAAACCCTAAATCCTACACCCTAAACCCTAAACCCTAAACCCTAAACCCCTAAACCCCTAAACCCCAAAAACCCTGAACCCTAAACCGAAACCCGTCTGAAGCTCCGCATGACCCCGTCTCCTCGCTCTCGCTCTGCCGCTGCTCGGACTGAGCCGCTCGTTCCTGCCGGCATCGCATTTAGGGTTTAGGGTTTGGGGTTTAGGGCTTAGGGTCTGCACCCAGCGGTCTTGCTGCGACCCCGGCGTGGTTGTTGGAATTTCCTAAAGATGGGTGGCGTCACGTCTAACTCTGAAGAATTCATTTAAAAAAACTTGTTGGATGGCCGGAGCGAGTCACAGCACACCGACACATCTATGCCATTCTCGAAATTAAACTCTCTCCAGGTACCTCTGCACCAACCACATAGCAAGGTGGAAACCCAAATCTACTCAACATGCATCAAACTGAAACAGCATCGTGACACCATCCGGGCAAGTAAGAAACCCCCAAAGAACCCAGCAACAGCAGCAGTCCTTGCGGGCTTCTTCCAGTCCTTAGGTGCTTCACCAAGCGTAGTTTCGGGTTTGGGATACCCGATGCGGGCCGTTGGCCCTTTCTAGGTTCGAAACAACAAAAAGTCAGAGAACGGCAAAGCCTTGGTAACAGACGCCCCTCAACTGGAGAGCATCTCCCTCAAACCCCTTACCCCCACCCCCCCCACCCCGCAAACCAAAAAGCTAAAAATGAATACCTCCACGACCTAAACCCCTCAACGGCAGGCGGCTTCAGGATTTCAGGGTCTGTGGCTCGACACTGCAAGGGCTTTCGGTTCAGAGGGGTCTAGAATTCCGGCCTTCAGATCGCCGCTAGCTTTCAGACCCCAAAGGCTGATATCTCAATCCCGTGCCTGCCAAGGATCGCTGCTCTTCTGTCTCAGCCTCTGCGTCTTGCGTCGGCAGTGAAACCGAGGAGACCTCCTTCAGAAGCTTCGGGGCATCCGGGTTCAAACGTGAGGGCTTCAGGCTGCGCTTAAGGTACACCCAACCTGGACTCGCCCGTCTGAACCTGAGAATGTGCTAAGATGTGCTACGCACACCTGCAAGTCGCAGCAGACAGCTATTCCAAGCCTATCCACAAGCACGCAAGAACCCTGAGCCACCCGTTGGGTGCGGGCGAATACAGTAAACTGTGGCAGAAATCTTGTTACCGCATCTCTGTATGTATATGCCATCTCGCTGACTCGCTGCCGGCCCTTTCACGGGATGCTACGAGAGGGCAATCGCATCTAGAGGTACGGCGAGGAAGAACGGGTGCTGACAGAAACCCTGAAACTGCGACCCGAGACCCTCAACGGACCATCATGTCCTTCCAGCCAGGCTTCTTGTCCATCCTTCGATTGGTGGTTAGCAAGGCCATAGGGTGTTTGGGATCTCCGGATTTTGGGGGCATTCGGGAACGAGGGTTGCGGCTATTTTTGGTGCGGCTCAGCAGGGTGTTTGGGGATGATTAGGGCAGTAGGGAATGAGGGGTTGGCAGTTGAGAAGATTGGGGTTCCTACGTACATGCGATCAAGCTTTCTAGTGCTCTACTGCCTTGTAGCTCGAAGCTGGGACCCGGCTAAAGGGAACCTTAAACTCTGTAAGGTTGTAAACGTATGTACAGTTTGAATGTACTACGGTATACATACGTACTGGTGGGGCGGTGACTTCGGTTTAGCGCGTGTGCTTTTTTATGGACACTTTTCCAACTACAGATATAGCCACCATAGGATGATCAGGAACGCCCTAAACCCCATCAACACCATTCCTTGCAGCTCCTTCATGTGATGATAGTGCCAACAGCCTGATAGAGGCCTTAATACTTGGAATAGGGTCTTGGTTTATCGGTGCTTGTATTGGGACCCGAAACCCGATTCCAGTTCTTCGGATCCCTTCAGGGACTGAGCAGAAGGAAAAAAGCAAGGTAACTGGAGTAGCTGCTAGCTGCTTATAATCCCAAGTGGCACACCCGGTAAGCCGCACCAAGTCCCCTAAACCTCTAAGCTCGGAATCCCCCTCCCACCTCCCGCGTCCTGCACAGAAAACACCAAAGCCCCATCTCTGACCCTTTTTCTAGGGCTTAGGCCTGACCCAGAAGAGCAGAAGAACGCAAAGGGCGCTGAGCACCGCCTTTCCACGTGTCCACAAAATCTGCAGCTTCGCGAAAGGGGGGGACTTCCAAGTTCGGCCCTAAGAAGAAACTTTAAAACCTCAAAAGAAGCAACAGATGCCCTCCAATACCCCGGGTAGTAACAGGCCCCTACATTGCTCTTGCAATACAAAAGTTCTCCCCGAGCATGATCTTCGCAAAGCTACGAAAGCAGCCTTCATAAAGTAGCATAGGGCTCGGGCGGAGGGGTCGTACATTCTACTATGATTATTTCAAGGAACGCTGACACTATTCGGGTCAAATACCCTGAGCCGGGCCGTAGCTTACGGCTGAACTCTGAACACATACCCTTCCTGCAAACAACATAAGAGCTTACATGGAACCGGATGTCGCAGCTTGGCTTGCTGTTGACCTTGGCTACTGCTACTGTGCAAAATATGAGTTGCGCACGGTTCTTCAGGGATCGTTCTTGAGAACCTCTCCACATCCCCTCTGCCCTTCCCAATAAGGGGCCAACTACGCAAGCCCAAACAACAGGGCCTTTGTTTCATAAGGAACCCTAAATCAGATGGGCCAGCAACTTCAAAACAGCACTGATTCCTTTTCCGGCCTGAAGGATGAGAAAGAAGACGGGGTTGTTATCAACCACCTCCGGCTTTCGCAGGGTTCTAATTCTAGGGTCTGGGGGGCTAGGTTTGTTGGCGTTACGGGCTTTAGCCCGAGCACTTCCCTTTTTTGGCAGTAAGATTTTGGGTTCAGGCAATGTAGCTTTATGAGGGCTTGCCACTGAGGCTCCGTCCCTTGAAGTCCCTCCCACTTCTGCATCCGCTCTGCTCTTTCACATTCGTTTTTCACATTACAGAAGCAAGTCGATGAGTTCTGTCACACTGCTGGTCTCCGGCAAACGGCGTAGCGGCGTAGCGTTGGAATTCACCCTGTTTCAGCTGTTCAGATTTCCCAAGGCCCCCGTGAACTGAGGCGCCTTGAGCACCAGCACCAACATCACAGGGATGCCGGTCATCCTCAGATGCAAGGGGGCCGCACAGATTCTACGACACATTGAAAGGGTTCTGTCAAAGTCTTGTAGGATTCCTTTTGAGGGCCTTGGTGGTAGGATGCCCGTTCTGACCCTGGATCATTGATGGGGTCTGCGTTCAACCTGAACCCTACCACCCTGAGTCCTCGAGCCGCAACAACACAAAAACCGCACCCAACCCCGAGCTCGACAACCGCTGAAATCGAAGGCCCAAGCACTGCAGATCCGAAGATAACGGCAGAACGTATGGTGTGTACAGTGCATGTCGGGCCACGCCAAGCTCATGAAGTTGTTGGCGGCAAAATAGGCTCCCACCGCCTCTTCTCGATCCTGACTCCGACTCTTTCAAGGCTCATGTCTCAAAGTCGCAGCAGATCTGCAGCCGTCCCGCAATATTTTCAACCTCCCACCCGCCGACATCTGCAGGGTGTAAGTGTAGTCCCCTAAACCCGCCCTCCGCTCCGGTCTCTCTACAGCAGCTGCGCTGCCTCTGCGGCGGTGACGTCGTTGATGAGCGCCAGCATCACGTTGCCTCAGGAGAGCTCGGGGGGCAGAGCCCTGAAGGCTGTGCCTGGGGTGTGGTTTGAAAGGCAGTGCAAGGGATTCGACTACGGAGGCATTGATTCCCAGCCAAGGGATGTTGGTTTTTCTCGCGTATTCAGGGCTTCGCAAGCAATCTCAAGAAAGCTGCAACTCAGCCGGCCGCTGGTGAGGCCGTAGGACCCAACCACCTTCACCACGGTGCTGATCAGAAGGCCCTGAGAGGGAGAAGTCTCAGGCGGGCCCGAGGAATTCATATACAAGGTCCAGAAGCACTTTGTGAGAAGTGTGTATGGACCCAAGCCCCGAGGTATTGCCCAGTTGATGTCTAACATGCCGAACCGCTCGGGAACCGAAAATCACAAGATGCTTGGCCCTCCCCCCTCTCGCGCAGTCACGATCGAAAAACATAATCTTTTCGCAGACCACATTTCATGGGCCCACATTCGACGACCCGGAACTGGCAAGAACTCCGCACCGAGGGCGACACCCGGGCATTGCTGCCAAAGATCATTAACGCCCTGGGCATGGAGCTGAGGGGCAGCGAGAGTCTGAGGTCTAGATTGGTGAAATGCTCATCTTAGCAATGTGGCATGAACATAGGGCCCCATATAGTTAGAACACGGTCTTTTCTAGACATGTTGCACTACAATTATGTTCGGGACGGGAGGGGATAAAAACTACTAATCCTTCGGATCCCTACTTGAACAAAGATGTCCTCTCTTGCGGTCCGGTTGCTCAAACGCCCAGAAGAGGGCGTGAGAGGCTGTTGGAATCGACAGCAGCATATGTACACTGCGAACCCAGCCCGAGGTGCACAGCAGCATTCCCCAGAATGCTCCTTGATGTAGCTTAGGTCTTTGCATGGAACCAGCATATTAAGCGCTCAGCTAAGCCCTCCAAACTGACATGAACACTTCAAGAACCAACCAAAGGTTCAGGACCTAGTCTGGCAAGGACAAGAACCCGGATACCTATGCGAATCCGCTGACACCGCCAGGTCGCAGAGTATGACCAAAGCTGCTTTGGGTTTGGAAACTCAAGCCCGAGAGCCCAGAACAACACCCCAAAACGCTCCTTGTTAGAGCCGCTTCAAGAAGCCCCCCAAAGAAACCCCATAAAATAAGCCTTCAAAGAGCCCTTAAGGGACCCTTCAACAGCCCGCCCCCTGGGGCTTCGGGCCAGCCGGGCGCGAAGGTGCCCAGGGCGAAGATCGCCGCGGCGAGGCGGCGATCCACGCAGTCACCTTCGGAACAAGGAAGGGGGACAGCTTTTGGTCTACACTACAAGGGTTGAAGTGGTCGGGTTTTGGGCGTGGCGTTTAGGGGTTCGTTCGCGGGGTTGGCGTAAGGGTTTTCATGTAGGGACCTTAGTAAGAACAGCAAGGTTTCTGTAAGGGTCTGGAGCAAAGGGCTCCTTTCGAGGTCGATGATGCAAGCCTTACTTTACGGTTCCGTAAGGGCTAGGGGTTTTGGGCGTCGTAGGGCTTACGGTTTAGGATTCAGCGTTGCATTCTTACATTCTGGTGGCTCTTCAAAAGTTTCCAATAGTGTTTTGGAGAGTTCCCTGAGGGTTGAAGAAAGTCGGCAAGTTTAGTTCTTCGCGTGCACTATCAAGAACGGTCACATGCCCGGTTCACGGCTGCTGCAGAAATGATTTGCAGACAAGCATTGCGACGCACGCACAGTGACCTGTTTCCCATCACACTAAACCGTAAGCCCTACGACGCCCAAAACCCCTAGCCCTTACGGAACCGTAAAGTAAGGCTTGCATCATCGACCCCGAAAGGAGCCCTTTGCTCTAAGGCATGAATTTGCAAGGCATCACAGCACAGATGACAGGCAAGCCAGGGTAAATATCCAGGCCAAGAGTAAGACCCCGAATCTTGAGCCCGACGTCATCCTGTCCCCTCCTTAAGACGGCCCCGATATCCCCTTACCTGGCAGACCCTACTCTCAAGAAAAATCGCTTCTGTGGCCCGTGCAAGAGCAGCTTGGTCATCTGGGTCTCCGCACTAAAACGACCATAGGGCCCACCGAAGATCACAGCCACCTGATGCCGGGCTCTTGTTTGATTTCAGGAAAGTCTAGGATTCGAAGGGGCCGCAGTGGGGCTTTTTCGCTCTTGGTAGGGAACTCAATATGTCTTGATTTTTGCCCAGTGGCTTTGACAGCAGTTTGGTGGTTTGTCAAGGTTTTTGGCAGTGGCTAAAGGAATAAGATGTCAGTTAACGCAGGAGCCTCAATCCGGGTGTGGGGGTGAAGTATCGAGCATTCATACAAGTAGTATGAGAAACAGTCTTGGTAAAGATTCAGGCCTCTCTAGGTTAATTTGAGGGATGTTGGACTCTCTGACAGTGAGGAATGGAGTATTACGCCCGTGCGTTTTCCAGAACCTCTTCTTGCAAACGAAACAACCCCATTCAGACTTTGAACATGTTATGAGGCGTGTTCTTGACTCGGCTTGCCCGAGGCTAGACTTGCTGCTACGACCGGTCCGAAAAAAGCGTCATGATTCACTGCCACTGCGGAATCTGCCCTCACTTCGTATCATTGATGTGACTCCAAGCACCAGGGTTATAGGGTTTGAGCCTCAGGGCTGTAACGATTTGGCGTGACCCTTAATCCTCCACGCCCAACATTAAGCCCGATGTCTCACCACAGGTCTGAGCTCAGGGCGGAATTGATCCCGATTGCTGCGTATGACATGTACTCGGACATGTGATTGCCTCAGCCAGAAAGGAAGCACATTGGCGATAATGCCGCCCACAGCATACAGTAGAAGTGACCCGGCCCCATGCTTCCTAAACCGCAAGATAAGATTCCCCGCACATCCCAAACAATAACCTCTAATCCGATAAGGAAAAAGGCTGCAGCGACATCCAGCACCCGAAAATGACTTCCCAAGCGTTCTTCCCTTTGCCCAAGAATGGGTGTGATCATGGCTTGCGTCACGTCGCAAAAAGGCTTTAAGAGGAGTGCTGTGCCCGAAGCCCTAACACCCCTAAGCCCCTGAATCCTCAACCCCGAAGCCCTAAACCCAAAGCCCCTAAGACCCCAAAGCCCTAAACATCCGATCCGAGGCTCCCGGAGCGCTGAGGGCCGGGCCCCAGACCCGGGCGCGAAGCAAGGACAGCACCTCCGAAGCCGGCGGTTGTTACAGGGCCCTGGGGTTTTTTCGCTGCTTTCAGGCTTAGGGTTTGGAGAGTTTGGAGGTTGGGGTTGGATACAAGAGACGGAGATCTTCGTTCAGCAATCATCACCAATCTTCCTGCGGCACCCAGTTTTTTGGACTATCCAAAAACCCCATGTACCAAAGCCTACTTCACATCCATGAAGGGCCCATCTCAGGCGGTCGCGAAGGTGTCGGGCAGGGTGGCCGCTGCCATCTGCAGGCCAGAGGCCAGGAGCACCTGCACTCCACAAAATCTCAAGCATGGGCCTCTTTGGTGGGTCTCGGTTCGGGGGTTAGGGCCGTTAGGGTTTAGGATCCAAAAGAAGGAAAATTCCAGAAAAGCATAACGCTTTTGGTGCAATAGGCTCGAACGCGACCGCCTACTTCGGCCGCAGAGCGGCCAGAGCACTTCCTTGGCCGTTTATAGGATATCGTCGCGGACCACGGTCTGCAGCTCAATGCAGCTGAAGTCTCTGCGGCAGGAGCGAAGAAACCAAGACCAAGGCCTTGCTTTCTTCACTGTCCTCTGCTCAGGACAAGGGTCGTGAGCGCGAACCCCAATCGCCAAATTTCTTGGTCGATGACCTCCTGGCCAAACTGGCGCAAATCGGCGTCGCTCATAGCAAGAGGCAGAGTGAAACCGGCCGCTGCAAAAAATACGCCGCAGTGGAGGACCCCCTCCTGCACTGCCTGAACGGGAAGAGCCTGCTCCTCTCGGGCATGCCCGGCACCGGGAAGACGCACCTGGCGCGCCAGATCGTGGCGCAGCTCTGCGAGCTCGGGGAGGTGGTCAAGCTCGTGTCCAAGACCCACTGCTCCGTGCAGAACCTCGGCGCCGGGGCGCAAACGGCGGACCGCTTCGTGCGCCGGAGCATCCGGAACGGCAGCTGCGAGCTCGACTGCCTGGTCATCGAGGAGATCACGCAGCTGGACTCCGGCCTCTGGGCCGACATCGCCGAGCTCTCCCTCAACCCCAAGGTGAAGTTTGTACCCGGTCCCCAGGGAGCTGCCCCCAGGCGGAGGGCTTCGGGAGCCCACCGGATCCGTCCCAAGGAGGAGGCGGAGCCGGGAGCGGTCTCCGACTCACTCGGCCCTTCTTCGGCCCTTCGGCCTTCGGCCCCCTCTTCAGCCGTACTCTGAGGGATTGGGTTTTTTTTTGGGGGGGCGGCGGCGGTAGCTTCCTTTCCTGGGGTCTTTCTTCACAGGGGAAGAAGAACGGGAGGGAGGGGGAGGGGGCCAGGAAGTAGACTCCGGAAAAGCGCTCTCTCGGCCCAGCGCAAGCTGACACCCCTTCGCCCTCTCAAACTTCACGCCCCCCCCCCCCCCCACGAAAGCAGAAGCAGGCAACACGACAGTCGGAGGACTCTCGAAGCCGATCCCGAACACTCAAAGAAAAACAGTCTTGTCAAGGACGCTGAGGCCACCAAGCGCGCGCCTTCCAGAGCTGCGGGTTTCGCCTTCAGCTGACGAGACGAGAGAAAAGCGTTCCAGCGGTCGATGGTGTCCAGTAGAGGGCGTCTACAAGGTTTTTCTTGAACTCTTCTTGAACCCCTAACTTGTGAAGACTCCAAACCCCAAACCCTTGCAGCCCCCAAACCCCAGGACTCAGTCCCGCGCGTCAGGAGCCGGCACCGCGAGGTGAGGAAGCTGCAGGTGCCCTGAGCGCGCCGCTCAGGCGCTCTCCGGGTGCACTGAGGCAAGCGATGCAAAGAGCGAGAAAGCTTTGGTCTTCAGTAATGTTCAGGATTCAGGATTTGAAGTTTAGGCTTAGGGATTACAGGAGCTCATGCAAAGCTATGGTTACGTCTCCCCCCCGATGCTTGAAGTAAGCCCCCGATCCCAACAAATCCAGAGGCTCTCAGCAAGCAAAACAGGTCTCTTGATTTGAGACCCTTTTGCAGGGGTCGCTCTGCTGGATGCGCCTCTTTCGCCTCCCCCTTCTCATCGGAGTCCTCCATGCTGCTCCCTGGCAAGGCAGGGGCTGCTGAGCCTAAGCTACCGGTTCCGGGGTCGAGGGATCTGGGATGAGGCCTTCAGGGTTAGCGCCTCTTGGGGCGCTGAGCAAACACGGCCAAACGACACCTCTTGAACGCCAAAGCTGGATCCAGAAGTTGCCTGCCACCCCCAAACATTCAACAAGTTTCTAGTGATCCTTTCATCGTCTGGGATCATACAGTCTCCTCAATGCTCGTCACGTGCAAGCAGCGACAAGAGTCTCATGTGTCCCTTCTCCAACATGAAACCATCTAAAATACCTGGTTACCTGCTTGTCCTGAGCTTCCTGCCGCCTGCCTTGGCCACGCGCACGCGCGGCGGGAGATGGCACGGCACTTGCGACTCTCCAACTAGTGATTGCAGCCTGACAAACTACACGCACGGACGGAATCGATTGTTGTGCGCAATCTCTCTCGGATCATGAATGGCCATGTCGACATTCAATCAGACTTTCATGGTTTTAACATGCCGAAACACGGACCAGGTCATGACAGCTGAGCCAAAAGTCGTGGCGACCAGATCATTGCCGACCCTGTCCAGCCCAAATCCACAAACAGTGTCGCCTTGCCAACGACTCCTACGCTTTCACATGACTGCCTACCGATTTCACACACATACCATCACAAAGGAAGGCAGTGCACTCCCGCGTTCTGGGCAGTAACCGCCCGTGAAACGTTCCCGGCTTCATGACAGCACTCACCAGCAATCGCCACATGAGCAATTGCCCGCGGTGAGTTCATGCTGATGGGCCTGAAACAGGCAGCTGGCGGTCATGAGGTAACTTGGATGATCCAGCTCCCTGATTGGAGCTACAACAAAGACCGATGCTACTTTGTCTGCGAACTGTGTTCGGATGAACGTTAGGGCATGTCAAGTCTCGGGGAGGGTCTGCCTCGGGATCATGCAGTCCAAACCTTTTCGATGTGCCTGGATAGCATGTTCTCGGATACCGCGGCTCACAAAGCCGAAGCACTCCAGACCCTCAGCTTTCAGACTCCAACACATCCCGCAACACCTAGACACACCATGACACACCCAGTACCTGTGCGGACACCGGGCCTGATGCGGGCATGCAGTGGCACTCATGAATTTGGGCTGGAGCGGGGAGCGGGGCGAAACGGGTGACCGGATAGCCACCCAAGTCAGGGGGAGGCAGTGGGGGTAGGCCTTCAGTTCTCAGCAGGGCCAGGGGATCCGGTAGGTGCGCGTGTAACGATGCTGTACTCCTCATCCCGAGCTCCGAAACGCAACACAGAAAGCTTGTAAAGCCCTGGAATCCCAATCCTAAACTCTGAACCCCGGAACCCTGAACCCAAAACCTTGAAGCCTAAACCGGCCAAAAACCCAACGCCACTCCGCCTGGTCCAAGATCCGCAGGGTCGGGCCGCAGGCTTTCGAGGCCACCTCTTCTGGGACCGTTTATATATGTATATATATATATATATATATATCAACATATATATATATATATATCAACATATATATATATGCATATACATACATACACATATACATATACATATACATATACACATACACATATACATATACATATACACATATACATATGTATATATATATATATGTATTGATATATGGTTGTTGATCTAAATTGCTTCGTCCCGGAATGGCCTTCTTCACGGATAAAAAAGTAACTTTCGCGCCACCGTCGCGCAACTTTCGCGGAGGCATACTTACATACCTTTGCAAGCTAGACACCTGATTCCTGTGAGGGTTCCGTTCGGCGTTCCTTGGAGTGTTCTTTTTAAGGCTTGCTGCGGGGTTGCGCTTAAATGGTTTTTTTGCAAGGTTCTTTTGAAGGTTCTTAGTCCTCATCAAAATCCAACCTCTAAGACGGCCTGAAGCAACTTTGCAGAGGCCCTGAAGTGTGTAGGAAAGGCTCCCAGAAACTCTCAATCGATTATGCCCCCCCAACAGCCTTGCAATCGAGAACCCTGCAGGGGACTTCGTCAGAAATCCAAACCCTAAGACTGTTTCGTCAAAAGTCCAAACCTTGAGACGGCCTTAACCATGCCTTTCCAACTACTGTAGCTTTCACACAACCTTCAAACCTCTAGGAAGCTTGCGAGACTGTTAATTACAGTGCTCGTACAAACTTGCCATCGAGAAGCTTGTAGCTTGTAATTCGGGCTTGAGGTTGGGATTCAGGGATTTGGCGAAAGGCACCAACAATGTCCATTGGGAGGTGGCCTTGATCTGGCGACTTCGAGTTTAACGCAACTTACGCGGAACTTGCGCGGAACTTACGCGCTAAATCCTCCACACGAACCTATTTTTTGGGTTTGTCGCTACTTACACTTAGCATCGATAGTGCTGCAAGGAACTGCACACAGCGTGAACCGGAAACTCGTCTTCGCTACTGTGTTACACAGAAACGTACACAAGCAGTTCTGAACCCACCGCGGAGTCATCAAGAGTGGTTGGAGTCGAGGGTCCAAGGTGCATAACAGCCACACTATCATGCCATTTTAGCGCAAGCCTATACTTGCACCAGTTCTGAAGTAGTAGCAATAGCAGTAGTAATAGTAATAGCAATAGTAATAGCAATAGTAACAATAACAGTAGGTCAACACATAACTTTCGCAAAAATTAAAGTAACTTTCGCCGCACCATCGCGGAACTTTCGCGAAGGCATATTTAGCTATGCAGTTGGCCGTTCATATAAACTATACCACAAGGAGCTTTAGATCAACTACCATATATATATATATATTCCCGGAGGCCGTCAAAACGTGGTTTCAAAACTGGACGCAACTGATGGGTTCGAAGTTGAACGCTGAATCGTTTGAGCCACGTCCGTCTTGTAACATGGAGTCGAATTTTCAACAACGATTTCGCTTGGAAACACAGAGCGAGTCAAGGAGCCCTCTTAGATCCGAAACCCTTAAACCTACGTTCGACAAATCATGTATGGCATCCGAACAATGAAGACTCCTCCGGTACTGCGAACCCAAGATCCTCCCTAAAATCAACCTCAAGCCCGGGCCGTGTTGCAACAGAACCAGCGTCTTCCGCTTAACCCCAAACTGCAGCCCCAGACCCTCAACCCTAGCCCCTGGTCCCGGACAGCAGCTCCCCCCCCGCCCGACCTTGGGAAAGTGCTTCAGCGCCCAGGCCAGGGCCTTCTTCTCTGTGTGGAACTGCAGCCGCTCCTCGCGCTCCTCCTCGACCAGGGACACTCTTTTTTCGGAACCCTTCAAGGAATCCTTGAGGAATCTAGGGGGTTCCCCACTAGAAGCCCTTTGACACCCTGATTCTTGGAGGGGTTTATACATGAGGTTCCACAAGGTTTCCATGGCCCTTTACAATCCTTTGCAGCTGTGTTACCAGAGAAACCCTAAGCCCCAGCAGAGGTCCTACACCTTAGCCGGGACGAGGCCGGCGCCGCCAAAGTGGACAAGTGGCAGAAGCGAGACGGCGCCTGGGCCCAGAAAGCATGGAACCCCACCAGCCAGGGTCTTATGGGCGTTCTAGCCAATGTGGCTGGTTTTCTTCAAACCCTTTTTGATCCAACACCGAGAGGTGGAGAATAATCTAGTGGAGAAAAAATAAGATAGTCCATGTGGCCGTTTAACCCGGCGTAGATACAAAACACTTGCATGCTTAGAGGCTCAAAAGCAATGCGAGAAGACTTTATATGCTCAGAAAAATCAATCCTGCAGCCTGCCCTGCACTGTGGAGCTCTCAGCCCGATTTTTGAATCCTCAAATCTCCCAGCCACTGAACCCTTAAAGTCATGAAGCTTCATGGAACCCATTTAGAACCTTCATAGAGCCCTGGTAGAACTCAAAACTTTAAACTCTGAAGCCCGGAAAAGGTGTGGTCACCCACGTCCCCACGAGTACAGTTCATGACCCTTCCACCGGGGAACGGCTACCTTTCCAGGACAACCCGGTTTCTTACAGGGGCTCAGGAAGGCTTCGTTGCGATCTCAAGCGTTCCTACTAAGGGTTTAAGGTTTGGGGGCCACAGGGTTTAGGGTGCTTTTGGGTGGGGTTCGGGTTTCCGGTGTTGTGTTGTTTTGGGTTTAGAAGTTTAGGATCTGGGGCCATCCACTCCGCCCCCACACCGAAATTTCGAGGTTTTACGGTGGTTTGTCTGCCCCGAAGTTGCTACAAAGGCTCTCAAAGGGGGTGGGCTCGTCCTTTTTTCAATTTGCTCACGACCGCTGCTCGAGGGTACCATACGGGTGCCGGATTTAGGGTTTTGGGGTGTGTTGAGATTGGGGGCTTTCGTCATGTCAATGGGGTCGGAGCCGGAACAACGAGTCATGAAAAACCCACATCAGTGGAAACTGCTCTAGAAGCCCTTACGGAACCCTTGAAGAAAGCCGCCTTGCAGCCCGGGAACGACGACGTGGCCGCGGCTGCGTGCGTGCAGCTGATGATGATGGGCCGCCTGAGAAACGCTGGGTTCCCTGCTGGGAGTCCTTTACGGGCACTACGGGGTTCTCTAATGAGTGTCCCCGTTAAGGGTATTGTAGGCGATATAGGGTTCTTGAGTAGGGTCTCCTTCAAGGGACGTGCTTTGTAGGGGTCTGCGTCTGCAGGGTCTGTACACAACAATCCCAAAGCACATACGGCAGCTACGTGTAGGTTCAGGGGTACGTGCCTGGAAGGCTTTGAGAGGCGGATGGATACGGGACGTGGAATTTACGATGTCCAAGGAAGGAAAACACAGAGGCGGTCGTCGGTGTCGCCGCATCCGGCCTTCTGTGCCCTTTTTCCTAAACTTTCTCAACGCCGAAGCTCTTTTTGAGCCACGATCCGGAGATCTCCCAGGAGCTGGTCTTTGCAGGTCCTGAGAGCATGTAGGAGTTTTCCACAGGGGTACTCGTAAATGTTCAGGGTTTGGAGTAAAGTTTATAGGGCTTCGTCTTCATAAGCGGTTTTGGGGCTTCGTCGTTTTGCGGTGCGACGTTTTGTGGAGGTGCATGTTCAAGCTTTCTTGTAATTAGGTTCTATCATACCACAATGTTAGAAACGAATGTTAGTTTCAAGTCACATGTGCTTGGTGCCTGCTATGTGTTTTGTATGGGGAACCGGCATCCCGGAGCCATGGCTCAAAAGCCGGCGTACCTCTGCTGGTGCACAACTGCTCTGGGCTGTAAGCTTGCAAGACTTACATGTTGTGCATGTGTTGCGGAAGCTGTGGGAGCAACTAGGCTGCGCATGTAATTAACTGCGACGACAGCAACCGGAATGACAAACTTGCCCCAGCCTGCAATGGAGCTTCTACCGCCACCTTCGAGATTCAGCGGCCCTGTGCCTCGCTTGAAGACCGCACGACTACGCCAGCAGAGCGAGGGCAGAAGCAATACAGCAAGGGAAGCTGCCACAAATCGACAAGTAGTGCACACAAGAGAAAACCAATCGTGTTTGGCACAGCCTGTTGGCGCTTGGCAATGATGGGTCGTGCATCCAGCTTCTTCTGGAAATTCCTCGCTTCTCACATCAGACCACTCCTACACCTCATCTGTCTGAAGAGATAGGTTTTTGAATGACGAATGCCTTCGGTAAGTTGTTCTTGAACACTAGTAACTTGGGCTTGGGAGGCCCCAAGCTGCAGAAACCGATGCTTTTCGGGGAACAATGCAAGACCGCAAATCCTGCAACATTTCTCCAGGTAGTTGATGCGGTCCCACAGCTGCGCCACCTCAAGGAAGGGTTAGCTCAAAGTTTCTGCGCCGCCATAAAGGCCCGAGAGTGTCTAATGTGAACTGGTGGTATATAGAGTCGAGAGTCACCTAGCGATTATGCAGACAGGGAAGCCGCATTTTCAATTTGCGTTGGCGGATGTTTCCGTGTCTCAAGGTGCAGTGCAAGCGTAGCACAAACCTGTACAAACTGCCTGTGCAAGCTTTACACCTTTAAATTTCTCGCAGAGTCGATGGTCAAGGGCCGTGGAAAATTTACATCCGTCACTACACCATTCTCCACAGTTCTTGTTCCGTGACCAGTAATTACGAGGTCGTCATTCATGAACGGGCAAACGACCAGGGTCTTGGTGTTCTCGCCATACTTGTTCATGTTAACCAGGGCGGCAGCTGCAATGCCTTTAACGGCAGTTGACCCTCCTGCGAGGACCATAACTCCAGTGGTGCTGATCTCAGCTGCCATTGGAGCCACTGCTGCTTGACCCATAGTGGCGCCAGGGATGAGTGCAGCGCCCGCCGTGGCGGCAGCAAGAGCCACAGTCCCTCCAAGGACCGCCCATGGAAGCAAAGTACCCCAAACGCCAAAGATCTCTTCCTTGTCAAAATTGGCGATGACCCGCACGCGATCAACGCCAACACCAGTCACGTAATGCCATGATTCACCTGGTTCTAGCACATTCTTGTATTGCATCCTGGTGCCCATGGGCATGACTTCGCAAGACACGGCCACAGCAAGAGTGGACTCGTTCCGGATCACGACCATTTCCGCTGACAAGTAGCTCTGAACGACTCCCCAAGGAATTGCTGCGAAGAATGGGATCCTCTTTGAAAAGAATCTGTGCCAAAATGATTCTCATATGCAGGGAGTTGCGCTACTGCAATTGCAAAACCCGTGAACCTGCCCCCAAAAGACTCCCCAACAGTCAGCTGCTACGCAGCTCGAGGCTGACTTTAGGGTTGAGGGCGATCATGTCATCCCGGGTGCGTGGCCCAAACACTTCAAGCAGGTTTTGAGCCTTCTCGTCATCGAACGAGGCAAGCGAGCTCTGAAGCGCCTCTGCTGAGTAATGAATGCTGTCAGCCGTGACTTTCTTGCCACTTGTTTGAAATGTTGTTGTTGCTGTGGGGGGGGGCTGCGCCCCCCCCAACCCCCCCGCTCAAAATCTCTGATGAAAGCACAGTGTCGACAAAAGTCTGGCGTACAAGCACACTATTTGCAAATGGGGGGGCTGCGGGAAGCGGGGGTGGTGCCTCGGGAGGGTGCGTGGCTTCTCCCACTGCGAGTAACGCTCACAAGACCTGACCAGAGCAATTTTAAACAATGTGTTTATGAGTTTTTCCAACGCCCACAAACGTAATGAGACAAAAATCGACATGCTGCGCGAACTGCGATCCTAACAAATGCACGCCCCGCCCCGGTAACCCACCCATTACCGGGGCACATCCAATCACTTCCAAGCGTTTTTGCAGCGCCCTCTCTGATGCCACGAACGCCCAGCAATGCCTCAAAAGATCCACAACAAATCGAGAACCCCTCAGTAGACCCCAGAAAGTGCGATTACGCGTAAACGCAGAAGACCCCAAACAGTTCGTTCGCGCGTATGAATATAAACCGAGGCACCGCCTGACAGGGGGTTGAAAAATCGGGGGTGGAGCCTCATTTTTTCATTAGTCCCGTTCCTCACCTTACGCCCGACCGACACTTAGGTCCTGGAGGTTGAGATGTAGCGACCCGCCGGGACAGCACCGAGAGGGACCATGTCCGCTCCCACCCCGAAGGGTCGATGGATGCCGGCCACGAGCGAGAAGCGCACCCAACACTCACACGCACAGCACGTGACTACCGGATGCAGTTAGTGTGGCATTTAGTGAGTACTAGGGGAGCCATCTCGACGTTCCTTGGGTCGGTGCCCCTCTCTATGGCTCGTTACAATGGGGAGGGGGTGGGGAGTGCAAAACGGGCGCCTCTCGCCGATGTCCTTGATCTCCGTGCGTCGCCACTTTACTGCATTAGACGCGTGATGTGGGGGAAGGGCGGGGGGTGGGCGGGGCGGGAGCGCAGAACGTGTGCCTCTCGCTGAAGATGAGGTCCACCGTGCGCCCACTCTTAGACACGCGTCGCGTCCTAAACCCTAAAAACCCTCCCACACCCTCCCAAAGATCGAAGCGTACCTCCAACGTCGTTGACGTTGAAGGTGGGCGAAAATGAAGATCACCTGACCAAGAGGGGGCCCTGGGATTCCGGGAACCAGGCCGCCTTTTCTCGATCCTGACTCCGACTCTTTCAAGGCTCATGTCTCAAAGTATCTCAAAGTCGCAGCAGATCTGCAGCCGTCCCGCGGCAGGACTAACAATCTCAGCGGCCGACATCTGCAGGGTGTAAGTGCAGTCCCCTAAACCCGCCCTCCGCTCCGGTCTCTCTACAGCAGCTGCGCGGCCTCTGCGGCGGTGACGTCGTTGATGAGCGCCAGCATCACGTTGCCTCAGGAGAGCTCGGGGGGCAGAGCCCTGATGGCTGTGCCTGGGGTGTGGTTTGAAAGGCAGTGCAAGGGATTCGACTACAGAGGCATTGATTCCCAGCCAAGGGATTTTGGTTTTTCGCGCGTATTCAGGGCTTCGCAAGCAATCTCAAGAAAGCTGCAACTCAGCCGGCCGCTGGTGAGGCCGTAGGACCCAACCACCTTCACCACGGTGCTGATCAGAAGGCCCTGAGAGGGAGAAGTCTCAGGCGGGCCCGAGCTAGGGGTTTTGGGCGTCGTAGGGCTTACGGTTTAGGATTCAGCGTTGCATTTTTACATTCTGGTGGCTCTTCAAAAGCTTCCAATAGTTTTTTGGAGAGTTCCTTGAGGGTTGAAGAAAGTCGGCAAGTTTAGTTCTTCGCGCGCACTATCAAGAACGGTCACATGCCCGGTTCACGGCAGCTGCAGAAATGATTTGCAGACAAGCATTGCGACGCACGCACAGTGATGGGAAACAGGCGAAATAGGCATGAATTTGCAAGGCATCACAGCACAGATGACAGGCAAGCCAGGGTAAATATCCAGGCCAAGACGAGTAAGACGCGAATATTGAGCCCGACGTCATCCTGTCCCCTCCTTAAGAGGGCCCCGATATCCCCATACCTGGCAGCAGACCCTACTCTCAAGAAAAATCGCTTCTGTGGCCCGTGAAAGAGCAGCTTGGTGATCTGGGTCTCCGCACTAAAACGACCATAGGGCCCACCGAAGATCACAGCCACCTGATGCCGGGCTCTTCTTTGATTTCGGGAAAATCTAGGATTCGAAGGGGCCGTAGTGGGGCTTTTTGGATCTTGGTAGGGAACTCAATACTTCTTGCTTTTTGCCCGGTGGCTTTGACAGCAGTTTGGTGGCTTGTAAGATTTGTCGCAGAGGCTAAAGGAATAAGATGTCAGTTGGTAAAGATTCAGGCCGCTACATTAATTTCAGGGATGTTGGACTCTCTAACAGTGAGGAATGGAGTATTACGCCCGTGCATTTTCCAGAACCTCTTTTCGCAAACGAAACAATCCCATTCAGCCCTTGAACATGTTATGAGGCGTGTTCTTGACTCGGCTTGCCCGAGGCTAGAATTGCTGCTACGACCGGTCCGAAAAAAAGCGTCATGATTCAGGGCCACTGCGGAATCTGCCGCCACTTCGTGTCATTGATGTGACTCCAAGCACCAGGGTTATAGGGTGTGAGCCTTAGGGCTGTAACGATTTGGCGTGATCCACGCCCAACATTAAGCCCGATGTCTCGCCACAGGTCTGAGCTCAGGGCGGAATTGATCCCGATTGCTGCGTATGACATGTACTCGGACATGTGATTGCCTCAGCCAGAAAGGAAGCACATTGGCGATAATGCCGCCTACAGCATACAGTAGAAGTGACCCGGCCCCATACTTCCTAAACCGCAAGATAAGATTCCCCGCACATCCCAAACAATAACCTCTTATCCGATAAGGAAAAAAGCTGCAGCGACATCCAGCACCCGAAAATGACTTCCCAAGTGTTCTTCCCTTTGCCCAAGAATGGGTGTGATCATGGCTTGCGTCACGTCGCAAAAGGCTTTAAGAGGAGTGCTGTGCCCGAAGCCCAAACCCCGAAGCCCTAAAATCCCTAAGCCCCTAAGCCCCTGAATCCTCAACCCCGAAGCTGTAAATCCAAAGCCCTAAACATCCGATCCGAGGCTCCCGGAGCGCTGAGGGCCGGGCCCCAGACCCGGGCTCGAAGCAAGGAAAGCACCTCCGAAGCCGGCGGGTTCTTTACAGGGCCCTGGGGTTTGCGCTGCTTTCAGGTTCAAAGTAGGGCTCAGAGTTTCTTGGTTCAGGCTTTGGAGGTTGGGGTCTGATAAAGAAGGCCCGAGAGATTCGTTCACCAATCTTCGCACTCTCCAAAAACCCCATGTACCAAAGCCTACTTCACACATGAAGAGACCATCTCAGGCGGTCGCGAAGGTGTCCGGCAGGGTGGCCGCTGCCATCTGCAGGCCAGAGGCCACGAGCACCTGCACTCCACAAAATCTCAAGTATGGGCCTCTTTCGTGTGGGTCTCGGTTCGGGGGTTATATAGGGTTTATAGGATCCTAAAGAAGGAAACTGCTGGAAAAGTATAATTCTTTTGGTGCAATAGGCTCGAACGTGATCGCCTACTTCGGCCCCAGAGCGGCCAGAGCAATTCCTTGGCCGTTTCTTGGATATCGTCAGGGACCACGGTCTGCAGCTGAATGCAGCTGAAGTCTCTGCGGCAGCGAAGAAACCAAGACCAAGGCCTTGCTTTCTTTGTCCTCTGCTGCTGGGCTATGGCATCAAGACAAGGGTGGTGAGCCCGAACCCCAATCGCCAAATTTCTTGGCCGATGACCTCCTGGCCAAACTGGCGTAAATAGGTGTCGCTCATAGCAAGAGGCAGAAACCGGATGCTGGAAGGATACGCCGGATACCCGGTCTCCAGAGCTGCCAAGGCGAAGGGGAGCCCGCCGGCTCCGTCTGCCCCCGAACCGAGGAGTCCCAAGGAGCTGCCGGGAGCGGATCGAGTCCCGAGTCTCTCTTAGAGAAGACGCGGAGCCGGGAGTGGTCTCTCAGACTCGTCGGCCTTCGGCCCGTCGGCCTTCGGCCGTATCGGCCGTAGGGTCTAAGTCTAAGGGATTTGTTTCATCGGTCTCTCTTTAGAGTCCTCACAAGGGATAGAACGGGGGGGCCAGCAAGTAGACTCCGGAAAAGTTCTTTCAGCCCTGCGCAAGCTGACACCCCTTCGCCCTCTCAAACTTCACGCCCCCCACGAAAGCAGAAGCAGGCACACGGAAGTCGGAGGATTCTCGAAGCCTATCCCGAACACTCAAAGAAAACAGTCTTGTCAAGGACTCTGAGGCAACCAAGCGCGCGCCTTCCAGAGCTGCGGGTTTCGCCTTCAGCTGACGAGACGAGAGAAAAGCGTTCCAGCGGTCGATGGTGTCCAGTAGAGGGCGTCTACAAGGTTTTTCTTGAACTCTTCTTGAACCCCTAACTTGTGAAGACTCCAAACCCCAAACCCTTGCAGCCCCCAAACCCCAGGACTCAGTCCCACGCGTCAGGAGCCGGCACCGCGAGGTGAGGAAGCTGCAGGTGCCCTGAGCGCACCACTCAGGCGCTCTCGGGTGCACCAAGGTAAACGGAGCAAAGAGCGAGAAAGCTTTGGTCTTCAGTAATGTTCAGGATTCAGGGTTTCAAGTTGAGGCTTAGGGATTATAGGAGCTCATGCAAAGCTATGGTTACGTCTCCCCCCCGATGCTTGAAAGAGGCTCTCAGCAAGCAAGGCAGATCTCTTGATTTGAGACTCTTTTGCAGGGGTCGCTCTGCTGGATGCGCCTCTTTCGCCTCCCCCTTCTCATCGGAGTCCTCCATGCTGCTCCCTGGCAAGGCAGGGGCTGCTGAGCCTAAGCTACCGGTTCCGGGGTCGAGGGGTCTGGGATGAGGCCTTCAGGGTTAGCGCCTCTTGGGGCTTTGGGACTGGAGCTTCGGTGGTGAGGGGGATCACCCCCCCGGGAGCAGCTGAGCAAACACGGCCAAACGACACCTCTTGAACGCCAAAGCTGGATCCAGAAGTTGCCTGCCACCCCCAAACATTCAACAAGTTTCTGGCGATCCTTTCATCGTCTGGGCTCTGACAGATGGTCATGCAAGGATCATACAGTCTCCTCAATTCTCGTCACATGCAAGCAGCGACAAGAGTCTACGCGTGCCTTCTCCAACATGAAACCATCTAAAATACCTGGTTACCTGCTTGCCCTGAGCTTCCTGCCGCCTGCCTTGGCCACGCGCACGCGCGGCGGGAGATGGCACGGCACTTGCGACTCTCCAACTAGTGATTGCAGCCTAACAAACTACACGCACGGACGGAATCGATTGTTGTGCGCAATCTCTCTCGGATCATGAATGGCCATGTCGACGTTCAATCAGACTTTCATGGTTCTAACATGCCGAAACACGGACCAGGTCATGACAGCTGAGCCAAAAGTCGTGGCGACGAGATCATTGGCGACCCTGTCCAGCCCAAATCCACAAACAGTGTTGCCCTGCCAACGACTTCCACGCTTTCACATGGGTAGTTGTCGAAATTGTGGTCCCTACTTGGGCACCCTAAATGTTAGGTGCCGTATTATATTAAGGACCCAAAAAAGGACCATAATTTTGACAACCACCCACATGCAGAGGGCGTCTTTTGCGCTTAGACCACTGAGCGTGGCCTACATCTCGCTACACGGTCCAAGCATCATCACTGCCTACCGATTTCACACACATACCCTCACAAAGGAAGGCAGTGCACTCCCGCGTTCTGGGCAGTAACCGCCCGTGAAACGTTCTCGGCTTCATGACAGCACTCACCAGCAATCGCCACATGAGCAATTGCCTGCGGTGAGTTCATGCTGGGCCTGAAACAGGCAGCTGGCGGTCATGAGGTAACTTGGGTGATCCAGCTCCCTGATTCCTGCTACAACAAAGACCGATGCTACTTTGTCTGCGAACTGTGTTCGGATGAACGTTAGGGCATTTACTCGCAAAGGCGGAAAATGGTGCGAGCGGCAGCTCCAGAAGCACCTTGCGCCTACTCTGCACGGGGATACGATCGAAGGATGTAGCCGGTATGATCGGGTCAAGTCTGGGAGGGGTCTGCCTCGGGAACATGCAGTCCAAACCTTTTCGATGTGCCTGGATAGCATGTTCTCGGATACCGCGGCTCACAAAGCCGAAGCACTCCAGACCCTCAGCTTTCAGAATTCAACACATCCCGCAACACCTAGACACACCATGACACACCCAGTACCTGTGCGGACACCGGGCCTGATGCGGGCATGCAGTGGCACTCATGAATTTGGGCTGGAGCGGGGAGCGGGGCGAAACGGGTGACCGGATAGCCACCCAAGTCAGGGGGAGGCAGTGGGGGTAGGCCTTCAGTTCTCAGCAGGGCCAGGGGATCCGGTAGGTGCGCGTGTAACGATGCTGTACTCCTCATCCCGAGCTCCGAAACGCAACACAGAAAGCTTGTAAAGCCCTGGAATCCCAATCCTAAACTCTGAACCCCGGAACCCTGAACCCAAAACCTTGAAGCCTAAACCGGCCAAAAACCCAACGCCACTCCGCCTGGTCCAAGATCCGCAGGGTCGGGCCGCAGGCTTTCGAGGCCACCTCTTCTCGGACCGTTTATATGTATATATATATATATATATATATATATATCAACATATATATATATATGCATATACATACATACACATATACATATACATATACACATACACATATACATATACATATACACATATACATATGTATGTATATATATATATATATATATATATATGTATTGATATATATATATATATATATATATATATATATATATTCCCGGAGGCCGTCAAAACGTGGTTTCAAAACTGGACGCAACTGATGGGTTCGAAGTTGAACGCTGAATCGTTTGAGCCACGTCCGTCTTGTAACATGGAGTCGAATTTTCAACGATTTCGCTTGGAAACACAGAGCGAGTCAAGGAGCCCTCTTAGATCCGAAACCCTTAAACCTACGTTCGACAAATCATGTATGGCATCCGAACAATGAAGACTCCTCCGGTACTGCGAACCCAAGATCCTCCCTAAAATCAACCTCAAGCCCGGGCCGTGTTGCAACAGAACCAGCGTCTTCCGCTTAACCCCAAACTGCAGCCCCAGACCCTCAACCCTAGCCCCTGGTCCCGGACAGCAGCTCCCCCCCCGCCCGACCTTGGGAAAGTGCTTCGGCGCCCAGGCCAGGGCCTTCTTCTCTGTGTGGAACTGCAGCCGCTCCTCGCGCTTCTCCTCGACCAGGGACACTCTTTTTTCGGAACCCTTCAAGGAATCCTTGAGGAATCTAGGGGGTTCCCCACTAGAAGCCCTTTGACACCCTGATTCTTGGAGGGGTTTATACATGAGGTTCCACAAGGTTTCCATGGCCCTTTACAATCCTTTGCAGCTGTGTTACCAGAGAAACCCTAAGCCCCAGCAGAGGTCCTACACCTTAGCCGGGACGAGGCAGGCGCCGCCAAAGTGGACAAGTGGCAGAAGCGAGACGGCGCCTCGGTCCAGGAAGCATGGAACCCCACCAGCCAGGGTCTTATGGGCGTTCTAGCCAATGTGGCTGGTTTTCTTCAAACCCTTTTTGATCCAACACCGAGAGGTGGAGAATAATCTAGTGTTTAATATAAGATAGTCCATGTGGCCGTTTAACCCGGCGTAGATACAAAACACTTGCATGCTTAGAGGCTTAGAAGCAATGCGAGAAGACTTTATATGCTCAGAAAAATCAATCCTGCAGCCTTCCCTGCACTGTGGAGCTCTTAGCCCGATTTTTACATCCTCAAATCTCCCAGCCACTGAACCCTTAAAGTGATGAAGATTCATAGAACCCATTTAGAACCTTCATAGAGCCCTGGTAGAACTCAAAACTTTAAACTCTGAAGCCCGGAAAAGGTGTGGTCACCCACGTCCCCACGAGTACAGTTCATGACCCTTCCACCGGGGAACGGCTACCTTTCCAGGACAACCCGGTTTCTTACAGGGGCTCAGGAAGGCTTCGTTGCGATCTCAAGCGTTCCTACTAAGGGTTTAAGGTTTGGGGGCCACAGGGTTTAGGGTGCTTTTGGGCTGTGGGGTTCGGGTTTCCGGTGTTGTGTTGTTTTGGGTTTAGAAGTTTAGGATCTGGGGCCATCCACTCCGCCCCCACACCGAAATTTCGAGGTTTTACGGTGGTTTGTCTGCCCCGAAGTTGCTATAAAGGTTCTCAAAGGGGGTGGGCTCGTCCTTTTTTCAATTTGCTCACGACCGCTGCTCGAGGGTACCATACGGGTGCCGGATTTAGGGTTTTGGGGTGTGTTGAGATTGGGGGCTTTCGTCATGTCAATGGGGTCGGAGCCGGAACTCCCAACGAGTCATGAAAAACCCACATCAGTGGAAACTGCTCTAGAAGCCCTTACGGAACCCTTGAAGAAAGCCGCCTTGCAGCCCGGGAACGACGACGTGGCCGCGGCTGCGTGCGTGCAGCTGATGATGATGGGCCGCCTGAGAAACGCCGGGTTCCCTGCTGGGAGTCCTTTACGGGCACTACGGGGTTCTCTAATGGGTGTCCCCGTTAAGGGTATTGTAGGCGATATAGGGTTCTTGAGTGGGGTCTCCTTCAAGGGACGTGCTTTGTAGGGGTCTGCGTCTGCAGGGTCTGTACACAACAATCCCAAAGCACATACGGCAGCTACGTGTAGGTTCAGGGGTACGTGCCTGGAAGGCTTTGAGAGGCGGATGGATACGGGACGTGGAATTTACGATGTTAAAGGAAGGAAAACACAGAGGCGGTCGTCGGTGTCGCCGCATCCGGCCTTCTGTGCCCTTTTTCCTGAACTTTCTCAACGCTGAAGCTCTTTTTGAGCCACGATCCGGAGATCTCCCAGGAGCTGGTCTTTGCAGGTCCTGAGAGCATGTAGGAGTTTTCCACAGGGGTACTCGTAAATGTTCAGGGTTTGGAGTAAAGTTTATAGGGCTTCGTCTTCATAAGCGGTTTTGGGGCTTCGTCGTTTTGCGGTGCGTTTTTGCGCTGCTTCGAGCAAATGGAGGAGCTTCTCTCGGGCATCTGAGCTCAAAGAGCCCTGCAAAGGCTGGCGGAAATGAGGGCCCCCAGCCTCATGCAAACCCCGCTTACTTTTGGGGGCCTTGATAATTAGAATAGGGATTATAGTTGTAGTAAGGTACCCCCAAAATAGTGTGGGGAATTATTGAGGCCCTATATCGCGTGCTTGCTTCTGATGCAATGCTCATGCTTCCGATGCTCTTCCGACCTTGGAACTCTATCGTTCAGCGACCCCCGCCCTTCAAATCTTCAGACTCACTCCCAACCCCCTCCGAAAAAAAGCCCCAGGCGGATCGACTTCAGGGGAGACAGGACTATGTTTTGAAGGCACCATCAGCAGGCCTGGCTCAGAGGGCATCGAAGGAGTACACGGCATCGCTGGCTTTGGTAGGGCCATCGATCTTCAAGACCTTGAACTTCAACTGCGCATCGTCTAAGGGCAGGTCCTGCAAGTTCGTCTGGGCGCTGGTGTCGACCCCACACCAGCCCCCACTCTCCGTCATGCGGACGAAGCGATTGTGCTTCGCACTGTGCAAGGCGACGTCTTCTCCGCCTGAGCTTGGGAAGTACCTCAGGGAAAATCTCTCGCTCGTGAAGCTGCTTGGCAAAGGGCTGGCATCTTGAAGAGGGCTCCCAGTCATGTCGCTGCCCCACATCTTCACAAAGCGGTTCATGGAGACGCTGTGGAGCGCAATCGTGCCGTTCCCACCATCCACAACTGTGAATCGCTCCCAAGTCCAGCTGCCTGGGAGGCTTGCGCCAGAAGAATGCCCGCTGCAACCCATATCGCCCTGGTGGCCCATGTTCAGGAACCTTCGGACTTGGGCATTGTGCAGGGCAACCATGTTGCCGGGCTGGAGGGCAGTGTTCAGCGGCACCACGCTGAGACGCTCCCACTGCCAATTTGCCGGCAGCTGGTTCCAAGCCGTCTGCCCGCTGCGGGAGACGAATCCTTCGTGCGACACGCTGAGGAAGCGATTGTGGGCAGGGCTGTGCAAGGCGATCTGATTCTTGGCCAGCTCGACAACTCGAAAGCGCTCCCAAAGCTGGTCCGCAGTTAAGTCGGAGATTGCTCGGACTGGACTCGCATCCACCTTGCTATCCGTCATTCGTACGAAGCGGTTGTGTGCCGTGCAGTGCAGCGCAATCAGCCCATTCCCCGCATCTACGACCGTGAAGCGCTCCCAAGTTAGATCGTCCGCATCTTGGTTGGTGTCTTGGGTTTGGGAGTCCACACCAGTGGGCGACATACGAACGTAGCGCTGGTGTAGCTTGCTCTTCAGTGCGATCTGGTTGCCGGGCTTTATCATCGGGGGCGGCACACGCTTGATGACGTCATTGTTCGTGATGTTGCTCATGGCGCTAACGGCCTTGTCAATCTCGCTGGATGGGAGATTCATAGAGGTCAGAATGTCCCGCGTCAGGTCGGCAATGTCAAAGAGTCTAAGCCTGCCTGAGTCTACTCCAAAGTCTCCAAACTTGAAAGATGTGACGAGGTCTATCTTGCTGTCCTCCAACAGGCCTTGGATGTCAAAGCTGACCAACCCAGAGACCTTGAACTTGAAGAGTTGGTGGAAATTCCCCGAAGAACTGTCGCTATCCTGCAAGACACTCATAGCCGCCATGCGGTGCAACACCTCTTCGCCTCGCAACTCTGAGGTCTTCGTGATGTTGAAGCCATCTGCCACCTCTACGGTTGCCAAGTAGAGGTCCTCCACGTGCGTGGCCCACCCCGCGTCGTCCTCGGAGTCTGTCTGAGAGATGTTCTGTGCATGCCGCGTGTTGCTGGCGTTTTGGAGCCAGGACCTCGGGAATGGGTCCAAGCCTCGGGTGTTCTGAAATCTGCTATCACGAGGTAGTCCCATCGGGATCATGGCTGAGCCGAAAGTCACGTGGTTATCCCGTTGGTCAGGGATATCCGGGCGGAAGCGGAAGCGCGTGTTGCGGAAGGTGATGCTTGCCACCCTGGTGCCCAAGAAACGCGCCTGGGCAGTTACGGAGGTGACGTGAAAGCCGCCGGGCATGAAGTCGGGCCAGCAAATCGATAAACCAAACGAGAAGAACTCTTTGAGGAAGGAGAAGCTCAAGCCTGCTGCGAAGGAAAGCACCGGGTCCATAGCCCATCCGTAGCTGACGCTGAGACACCTCTCCACAGGTAGGTTCCAGCCGTAAACGGAGTAGCCCTCCCACTTGTCCCAGTGGTTTAGCAGAAACGTGGGGCTGCAGGGCAAGGCAAATGGTTCAAGCTGAATAAACCCATTTGGGTCCCCCTTCACCTGCCAATCCTTCATTCTGGTCCTGTTGTTTCTGCCGGACCTAGTCTTAGGTGCAAAAGCCAAGCACGAACTCGTGTCAAACTCGCTTCCACCAAACTGCGTGATAAGCTTGGAACGGTAGCTTGCATCGCTTGCGGTGAAGCCGACCGAGACTATCCTCGGCAGTTTTTTTTCGTCATCGTCACCGTCGCCAGGGGCTTGCTGCAGCGTTGACATCTCCCGCTTTCGCCTAGAAAGCACATGTTGCGAGTGCGCCTGCTGAGTGTGCGTGCGGATCTGAAGATTGCTCGCCGAGTGGTGCAGCACCGGTGCAGCGCCCACGGCTGGGAACTCGGATCTCACAGCCGCTTGGATCATGGACGTCTTTCCCTGCGTAACCGTCTTGGCCATGCTTGAAGCGATCCTGGCAAAGACCTGGATGAATTCCACTAGCAGTTTATCCATTTTGGCCAAAAAGTTAAAAGGCGGGACCTTCTGGATTATGTCGATCCCCAAGCATTGGATTGCGTCCTTGCCACTGCAGTCCAGAATGCTTATGATCGATTTGAGTGGCTCAGGCCAATGCACTTCCACAGCATCGAACTTGAAGTCGAAAATTGTGTAAGTGTTGCCTGTGATCTTCAGCTCGCATTTCTGCCTTCCCATACTCATCTTGATTTTCTCTTTGGAAATCTCGAGTCCGGGCGCGGACCATGCGCAGTTGTGCCCAAATCCGATATCGTACCAGCCCGAAAGAAGATGATCCACTGCCAATTCTGCGGAGTCTGTGGCGCTCTTGCCGATGAACGAAGCCGCAGACTCCTTGGGATCCAGGCCGGAGTCCACCAGCTCCGGCTCCGAGGCAGCGCTGGCAAACTCGCGCTTCTCAAGTTGCCGGTCGTGCTTGCGCAGGACGCGCTTCAGCACCTCCAACGGCGCATGGGAACGAGAACGAGACTTAGCCTGGGCCTCCACTGCGGACTCCTTCGCCTTCGCCTCCACGGCGCTGCTGCTCTGATGCTTCGTGCAGGCTCCGCAAGCTTTCAACTCCTGGAAAAGAAAGGCCCGGTCTGCTTCCGTAACTAACTGTCAAGAGACATGCAACAGGCAGCAATAACAATAACTACTCTGAAACGAGCCCCGATATCTTCCACTATCAAAATCAAGCTGCAAACACACCAACCTCGTGTCATGCAGGTCATTTGCATCTAATGTACAAAGTAAACAACACGCTTCGAGGAGTGTTGGAGGTGCCCGACACTCCATCTATGTGTGGGTGCCCCGCAACTCCAAGTCGTCCAACGGCGGTGTATACTTGGGTGAGTGTTTGGAAGCTTCGAGTTGTACAACTAGTCGGGGTTGACTGGAGACTCGAAACTTGGAGTAAGGCGTGGTGTCGAGTTGGGACGGCATGCCTACCGACGCTTGCCAGACCCACTCCTGGATCTCCACCTGCTGAAGCTCGACGACAGTCTCGAGCTGTGCCAGCTTGAGGAAGATAAACTCCATTTTTGAGGCAAGTGGTTCAAAGCCGGACGTGTTGCCATCGGTTGCGTTGTCTGGGAAGATGGAGGCCTCCTCCTCAACATCACGCAGCACGTGCTCCGTTTGATCGTCGGTCATGTCATTGGCGGTGCTGGCCGGATGGGTCTCAAGCTTCCTAGCCAGGAGTGAAGATGCTTCCCCTGAGCAACCCTCTCCATGAGATGTTTCCCCCGAGCAGCTCTCTCCCTGAGCATTAGCCAGGACCAAGAGCAGAAGGAGGCAACAGGGCCGAATGGTAGAGCGCCGGCCTGGTAGCATGGGGGGCGGCAGGCGCGAGGCGCGAGAGTCAAAGGCAACAGTCTCCGGGATTCTCCATCGAGCCGAGACTGTGCCGCGCCCGTCCGTTGCGGACAAAAGGAGCTGTGACCGCTTGGATCCCACCATCTCAGAGCCGAGCTCGCGACAAAGGTCGGCGGCGCCTCTCCAGGAAGCGACTTTGCTGGCGTCGTTGGAAACGAGACGCAGCGATTGCTCGTCGGCTGGGCAATCAGTTGGCTTCGTCACTTGGCTCGACAACACGATACATCATGCACTCACGCGTGGTAACGCCTTCAGACCACGAAGCAACAATGAAAAGTCAAGCAAACGGCATTTCCATCTTAGACACAAAGCAGCTCAATCCGGCCTTGAGTCAGCGTCCGTGCTGCGGCATCCTTGAAGCGCTGCGGGAACACCAGCAGATCCGTAAGCACCTGGCATTGGGTTTCTTCGTGCTTCTGAGTTCAGCCCGGCTTCCAGAATAGTTTCGATGTTTGAGGGCGTAGACCTGGTGCTTCGAAAGCAACTCAAGCAATCTCACGGGGGCCTTATCCAACACAGAACCATGACCTGCTTGCCTTGAGCTTCCTGTCGCCTGCCTTGGCCACGTGCACGCGCGGCGGAAGATGGCACAGCGCTTGCGACACTCCAACTAGTGAACGCAGCCTCACGAACAAAACGCACGGACGAAATCAACTGTTGTGTTCTCTCTCGGATGATGAATGGCACTATGAATGGCTACAGCCTACCACCACGTCGACATTCAATCAGACTTTCATAGTTCTTACTTCTACCTACCGTGCCCAAACACAGACCAGGTCATGACAGCTGAGCAAAAGGTCGTGGCGATGAGATGATTGGCGACCCCGTCCAGCCCAAAGCCCCAAACAGTGTCGGTAGCTTTGCCAATGACTCCTACGCTTCCAACAATCCACCCTGCTTCACAGACTAACTATGACAGCCTTTCACGCCTCTTCACCAGTTGAAGTCGAGGTAGGGATATATCGCAGCAGTCGATTTTTCAGAAAAGCCGGCGGACATATCAAACAACGCTCTGGTGAGGGGACGGACACTGATTTGTCTGATCCAGTGGTGGGGCGTCTCGAGCCGTGGCTCTGATTCGGCACGCACCTCATCTTGCTGTGATTCCGACTTGCAGAATGTACACACACACACACATATATATATATATATATGGTCACGCGCCCCCCCATGATCCATACCATGGTTTTTTCTACCTCCTGCTGCTCATGCTTCGATTTCTACATGACTTCACCTACATACAAAATCATTGGTATTTGCGGTATTTTCTGCACCTAGCATCTACTTAGCTCTACATGTTGTAATTTGTTCTCACATGTTATATCCCCACGAAACCCGAAACGGATTCTGATTTCACTTTCGGGCTCCGCTCTTCCATCCAAAACCTCGCACTCCATGTTTCAGAAGGCATCACCGGTGGTTGTGCAAAAACTTCAACATGTTGCCTGTCACTGTCGCCATGTTTTGGTGCCGATGCCAATACTCAAACTGGCAGCTTCGAATTTTCCTGGTCATTGCCTGATTGCCTGGAAAGCGTGACACATACTTCAAGTGTGTTCATAATATTATAGTACTAACGCTAATACTACTACTAATACTTATCACAATATTTATACTAACATCAATATTTGCAATAGTATTGATACTCCTACGAGAACGACTACATAAACTCTTGTGGTGTTAACAATAATGCTATCACCAACACTGATACGGATATTGATAATCTGTTGAATATTCATGAATGCCAGTACTATTCCCAGCATGAACACTTATATTATGGCTAATACGACTATGAATAGTCTTAATTCTAATATCAACATTAAAACTCCTACGAATACCAATAGTATATTCGTATTGATATGAATGCTATAATCTTTTTACTAATAGACACCTGCATATACTAATGTACATAAAAATACATACCACTATCTTAAGATACAGATATATACACTAGTGCATTCATGTACTAATGTTTTGGCATAGACATATACCCATATACCAATGTAATAATATACTTCCCGTTAATGTATGAATATACTATACTAATATGCGAGTATACTAATATACGACTACTGCAACATGCAAGTATACCGACATGACAAATTAGTAGGCTAATATGCCAACATACTGATAGACTTGTAAATATGACTAGACAATACATGAATATAGCACACATACTAGTAAACTAATACACCAATATACTAGTGTACCCGTGCACCAGTTGTGCTAACATATCAAATATACAAGTATACAAGTATACAAATATGTTACTGTTCGAATGCATTAATAATATATTGATATACTAGTCTGCTACTGTACGAAACTATCAATATTCTAACATATCAAAACTAGTTCTTGCGTGGGGGATTGATCTCGACTTGGTTGCTGCTCTCCCCACCAGAGCTGTAATGAATGTAGGTGTGGCTGGCTAGCACTCTCCACAAACTGGACCCTGTCTCTCTCTCGTACTTCCACACGTGCGATCCTATGCAGGCAGAACCGGCGGCCGTTCCTTTTGCACTCACTGCCTGCGGGCGGATTTAGTCGTGTGGGCAACGGGATAAGCCTCTGATTGCTCAGGATAGAAGACACATATGCACTTAGCTATGGGCATTGACTTGAGCCAAACGTTGGGTTGGCGGTCACATAGAAAGGTAAAGATGAGGGATGCGTAGCATGCCCCCTAGAGTCGAGGGACGCGTAGCGTGCCCCCTTCTCTTGCACTTTACACGGTCTTGCTCACAGCTCTTATAGTGACACCTTAGAACTTGACAAGGCATCGCAGTCCGTTCGCACCCCCCATGAGTTGCGTCTCCGACGCTGCTCACCCGGAAGATGGCCCGATAGGACAACAGAAAATGTTCCGCCGCAACGTTGGCATTGAAAATCAGAGCTTTGCATCCCAATTAGAAACGTTGTGACACTCATCTACGTCAGTAACGATCCCCTGAAATGACAAACGAATCAGGCGTCACCGAAGAAAGAAGCATTCGCGATGGCATTCCATGGGCGAAGCTCAGAGGTCACGAATTGATAGGCGAGGAAGATCAGGCGTTGTCTCGCCACCATCTTCGCGTTGACGTAGGATCGCGTTCCCAGGGCCGGAGGTTCTCCTCTGGATATGGGTTCCTTGGCTTTCCCTTGTCCTTGCCTTTGTTTCGGCCTTTGGCGGCGATGTAGTCGTGGTAGGAATTAGTGTTCCAGCCACCATGTTGCTCGCCTCCGGTTCTTCCACGCCCTTTTGAAGGTCCCTTGGATGAAGAAGCGCTTTCACGTTCCTCCGTAGTGACGGGCGTGTCCAGGATGGAAGTACCACCTGGAGGAAGATAGTCAGCGGCCGAAATGTGGTGTAGGGCTTCCGTACGCCTTGTCGTCGGGTTTTGCTGTCTCTCATTCTTGGATCTGTTCAATCTGTCCATGAAGTGCGCAGGCATTTGGATGCTGTGATCCACTAGCAAGGCGATGGTCTGGACTGACTGATCAGAATGAGTTAGCAGAATGCCGACAGGGTCGATGTACAAGAAGTCCACTGGTCCAGTTGGCGTTGGTCGTAGCACCGAGAATTGCTGGTGTCCCGTCACCATTGGGATCACCTCGCATAGGACGTTCAGGCAACAAAAGTGCATTGCCTTTACATCTTCATCCCTGTCGCTCTTCAAATAAGTAGTAGGGCTGAAGTTGTCCCTGCCAATTCCCATCATGTTGGCTCCCCGTACAAGTAAAGAAAGCATCTGGTTCGTGCGGAAGCGCTTCAAGGTGTAAATCCCGTTGGGATCATACTGTTTGAGGTTCTCAGGTTCTTTCGCGAAGCGAATGAGCTCCTCATCAGTCACATCCCTGCTGACACCTGTTTCCTTGTCCACTGCTGCCAAAGATCCCCACTTTCCAAGCACATCATAGCGTTGGCCAAGCGCGAAACTTTCCCTCATCTGAAACAACGGCATAGTCGCCCACTTTGCGAATCCTTACCAAGCTTTGTAGATGGATCGGCATACCACGTATGCCATGTACGACAGAGCGGTCATGTTCGCGTCAATGCAATGGGCATTTCGCTTTCCAGAATAGTAGGATGGCTGCATGGCGGTACGTGCAAGTTGTAGCTCAGGATCGATGTTCAAAGACTGGCCAGTAAGGAAGACGGGACGACGTTCCTGTGCGATTGCTTCCGGAACTGCGTCATCGAAGTCCTCTTCAGGCTCAACGTCCATTTCTTCATCAGGTTCCTGTTCTGGATCGTCTTCCGCAACGACAGATGGTTCTGGGATTTCTTCAGGTTCCGCAACGGTCTCTACCTCCATGGCTTCATGCTCCTCTTCGGGCGCCTAAGGCACTGCGGCTGCTGCGGCTTCCATTGTCTGAGCAATGAAGTCACTGGGGATCTCCGTAGGAGTCTCCCGTTGTGGTGAACCTTGGTAGTATCCGCAAGAAACGAATTGTGACCAGCAGGACGTGCATCGGGAGAAGCATGCTGGAACGATGTTGTAGCATGCCGGGCACACCCTCATTCTCCTTCCATCCTCGTCTCTGCGTAGGTCTTCGGGTCGCCAATTCTTGATGACAAACTTGATCCCTTTGTCCATGTAGTGATGCCGAACCGTGTTCTCCCTGTTGGACTCCAGGACAGTCGTAAGGTCTCGAATGATCTGCTCCTTGCTGGTGTCGTGGGGTCCAGGAGGCATCTCGCAAAGCAATTCCATGATCTTGCTTGGCGTTCGGTATCTCTCGAACTCAGGAAGCAACGGTGATGCATTGTAGTCCAACACCAGCTCTTTCTCCAACCTTTCATCGTAGATCTTTTCCACCAGAGCGAAAGAGTGTGTATCTCGAGGTTCAGGGACGCAAAACCATACCTCCTTGACGAAATGGAAAGGTATCGTTCGACCAACGATCATGATGCCGCTGTCTGTGATACGTCCATCCTCTCGTGCAAGATCTTGCGATGGGACATGAAGAACCGCCAATGGCATATGCTTGGCGTCTCGTCCGTGTACTCGCATCTTGGTCGTTGCGTTCCGGTGATCGAACGGCGCGAACACCCCCCAATAGCTGTGGAGTCTGCCGCCTTGGTTGCCTCGGAATTGGCGTCGATGGTCGAAGTCCCCGTCGGGGTCCTCCGAACCAGGCATGATGCCTTGCGTGACAATGGAATCCAAGTTGCGGCATGCTGTAGCGTGGAACGCACCTCCAAGACGTTGCAAGAGGGTCATAGATGGAGATATTGCGAACATGTTCTTGTCCAACTGAAGCAAGTTGTTCTGGGGATCTGAATGCGCAGAGTGACCACTCGTAGCCCGAACTGCCCATGGCTTCACCCAGCCGTTGCATTGGTTCAGGTACCTCTGGCCATGCCGGCAATGGTCGTTACTCTGGATCTCCGCAATCTGGTCCCGAACTGATACCAACATGTTCGAACCTGCTGATCCAAGAACTTCCGTGCCGGGGTCCTTCACTCTCACACCCAGGAACTGCAACCGAATCTTGGCCTTGTTGCGTTTCGTGGCTGCAATCATGTTCCCCTGGAACAATAGCTGAAGTCTTTCATTGTACACTCTCTTCTTCTGTTGGTCATCGGTCCTTGAGACCCCTTCGGTTATGCGTCTGCTTTCATGGGTCCATAGTGGCTCATGCCTCACCAAGTCTTCGATCAGCACCCACCCTCCTTCATCACATTTGATGACACTGTTGAATGCCACCTGGCACCGGTTGTCAAGCCATTCCGAGCCTGGGCGCCTGGCAATTCTGTGGCGCAAGTCAGATTGGATGCATGATAGCGCCCAATCCGCGTTCAATCTGTGCTGACGGGTGATGTTGCGAAGGACAACTTCGTTCACGATGTCCCACCGATTGTTGATGAAGCTTGCACCCTTGGTTGGGATCAGGTCGAGAATTCCGCACCGGATTGGCCTTCCGACGCCGATGGATTCATAGCCTGGATTGGTGTAGCTGTTGGTGTTCTCGTCGTACACATAGCTAGGACGGTCTCCCCGTTGGGGTAGGCGTCGGTCGCGATGGTCCGAAAGCTGTTCAATGATGTCCACCACCCGCTGGCTATTCTCTGGTCCCGAATCCTGCAGTGGTACGCCACAAGCATCATTTAGGCCCCGACGATTCTCCACATCCGTGCAGAGATTATGTTTGTTCTCATAGCGGATCAAGACCACATCACCCCGAACGGCTTCGCCTCCGCGTCGCGGTCGGGCCTTGGCCTTGGGTCGTCGGTCCGAGGATGCAACACTCACATGATCTGTGGCGTCAACGTCCATGGGTTCAGCCTCTTGTGAAGGTACTCGACGTGGATATCGAAGAAGACTCTCCTTGATGATCTGGACGCTTCGAAGTACCAGGTCCCGGGTTGCAGCATTCTCTGTGCAATTTGACAGAGTGTGTAGGTCACTGCCACACGCAACGCAAAATGTGATGCGATCGCTTCCGACTGACATCTCGCCCTGAGCGAGTTGACAGAGTGTGTAGGTCACTGCCACAAGCAACACAAAATGTGATGCGATCGCTTCCGACTGACATCTCGCCCTGAGCGAGTACGCCAACATAGTCCTGAAGCTGCGTGACAACTCCCTCACGAATTGCATGCCTGGGATCAGGGCCTTCTGCACCTTGCTCTTCTTCGGGTTGCGCATCCACATCCACATCTTGTGCAGGTATTGGTGGAGCAACTGAGAACCCTGGATCGTCCGTGACGTTGTCAGCGGCCTGTGTCTCGTCGGTTCTCGCAATCTCTACGGGGTAGATATCACCATCGACGATCACTGTGAAATCAATCACGAGGTCAGCGGCCATGTTGTTGACGATCTCAGCGACTGCTTCATTCTTCTTGGGCGGTGTCCTTTTGCGCGGGGAGTCAACCGTGATCAGCTCGATGGCTTCGGCCGACGCGTAGCGGAAGAATGATCTTTCGATTCCTCTTGCACACGCATTTGCTCCCTCAAGGCCACCCCAATTCGGAAAATGACTTGGGTGTCTCATGGCAATCGTAAGAAGCCCGAGTGCCAGCTCCAATGTATCACCCAGGAGCTCTTCCTTGGGCAAAATTGACCCTCGGTAGCATTCTTGGCGCTCCTCTGGAGTCAAAAGCATCCTCATGAAACCAGCATAAGCGCAGTTCCCGGCGTCGTAGTAGCAGATGTAGCATGTCTTGCCTTCGGAGTCGTATCCTCTGTCCCACGCCAACTGTTTGGCCTTTCCCCATGCCGCGTACTCGATGGCCTGACTGGCTGTGATTCGGAGACCACCATAGTGAGAAACCGTCTTGCCGATGTCTTCATAGACCATCTCTGCACAAACTTTGAGGAACTCCTTGATGTCCACACGAGGATCCACGAATTGAAGCCTCAGGTCATAAAGGTGCTTTGCGCAAGCCAAGGTGTACTTCTGGGACGCGATCAAGTCATTGAAGGAGCTGATTTGATGCTGCATCTTCAAAGCTGAAGTATGCGCGCACCCAATGCAGTGCCCAGGATACCCGTTTCCGGTGGGTTTGAAGAAGGCTTGTGCGTAGCACTCAGCCAACTTCATTCCTTCACATCCTTGGCAATAGAACGTTCTCCCTTTGACATAACCAGTGTTCGGGGTCGCATAGGTGTCGATCCTGAACCAGTAGTGCCGGTTGTCGTAGTAGGCCTCGGGAACGGTCATGGCGATGTCAAAATCCTGCCAGGTGACTGTGGACGACTCAGCGACCGTGTCACCCTGGGCACCCGACCTGATCTGTTGCTGCTGTTCCCCCGTAAACCATGTCTGCGAGATCTTGGTGGTCGTCTTGACTTCACTCTTGTCCTCCCAAATCTCGACAAGCGACGGGTGAGCAACTAAGTCGGTTCTGACTGTCTCGTCCCATGAGCGAACTTTCGATGCCTCAACAAAGCACGTAGATACCATCTTCTCGCAAAACAGCTGCTTCTCATAGATAGCTAGGCCTAATTTGAACCTGACCCGATTGTCTGGCGGTGGTACCTTCTCGACTGACAAAGTGTGCACGCCAGACGACGCATGTTTCGCCTGACTGTACATTCTTGACCAAAACGAAGATCCATGAATCACCACACATGCTCGGGCCCGCAACTCCAGTTCAATGTACATTCCCAGCGCGTGGAAACCAGTGAACATAGAAGCTTTCTGTCGAAGGTAATTGCTGGCTGCTCCTACGAACCGTAAGTCGTGGTTGATGTTGACAATTGGAGGGCGCGTGGTACGCTTCCCTGCCGCAATGATGGGGTCAACGTACGTGGCTTTGAGCTGCCGCTGCAAATCAGCACGAATCGCTGCTCCGTCTCCGACCTCACTCATCGGAAATGAAATGTTCTCGATGAGGATCGCTTGGAGAGACAGATGGTAGTGCAATGTGACGGTTGCAAGCTGCTCTTCAGTCAAGCCATCCAATGTCTCATTCACAGATTCCAACGATCCCTTCGTGACTTGGAAGTTGTAGTTGGCACCTGCGGTGATCGACGGGCTCACAGTGTAGATCTCACTCCATCCATGCATGACGAGATTCTCCCTCACTGTATGCGATGACCCTCTGGTCCTTGCGACCATGTCAAAGTCTTGGACGAGGATCGTGCATTGAGAGCGCATAGTCGCGGCATCAGGCTTGCCACCCATACCCAAACTATTGCGAAATCCGTTCAGCGTGTTCATGGTATTGATCCTTGCTTCTGCCGGAATTTCATCGTTGTCGACAAGATCGCCGTCTGCCTCGATCAACACAGCCGAGGTAAGCATTGGAGGAGAAGGAAGATGCACGCACGACACCAATGCCAATGCATGGTATAGCCGCGAGTACATCCGTAACCACATTTTCGTGCTCAGCTTCACGTAGACCTTCAGGTTGAGACCCTTGTCGTCACTTTGAGAGACGGAACGAATCCTTGCCAAGTAGGTCACCAGTCTTCTGACGTAATGCTGAATCGGTGTGGTCCCCACGTCGTGGTTGGCCACGAACTTTGGCGTCTCATCAATGGTAGGTGGGTACTCGTCTTGATCACGGGTCGTCGCCAGCAAGCTTGAGCGACAGCCCTTTTCATCGATGTTGACGTAATGGTACCAACTTTCCTGAGCGCCAGCGGGGATTGGAGCTTCCTCCCATGTCGGTTGCGATGGTTCCTCTTCCGGTTGCGAAATCGGTGGTTGTGGAGGAGGTGCCGCAGAAGATGATGACGCCGATGCCGTTGCCTCGTCTGTCCTTGCCCTCTTTGGTCCGTGGCTAGGAGTGGCTCGAGGTTCGGTAGCGGATCCTTGTGGTTGTCCCGGCGTTCTTCCATGCTCAGGGTGCACGATTCCTTCCGGTTCGAGGTTGCTTGCCGTAGGCATCGCCACCCTCCCCGTAGAATACACCCAGCTAGGATGCCGTTGAAGATTGGGCGGAAATAGGCCATCATCTTGTAGAAGCGGTCTTGGTGCCTCCATCTGTTGGAATTCTGCTTCCCATATGCTCAACGTGGCGCGTTTGGTAGAGCAGTCGACCACATACCCAGATTCAACTCCGCATTGATTCCAGGTGTAGCTACGGAACGCATCCGGCAATTGGAAGCCGTTCCTGTCTTGATCTGCACATACAGCATCCACGTGGTGCTTGAGGAAAGCGTACGTGGTGTAGTCGGAATCAGGGAGCACATCATTTGACCATCTGTAATGCGGGTGTCCAGTGTCTGGATCAACCCATGATACGTAGGAATGAAGCACGTGGAGACAGACACTGAACGCCTGGAGCGAGTTCATCGCAAAGGCGAGCGGGTGTCCCATGCCTTGAGGCATTGTGCGCATCATCATGGCCAGCTGGTGAACGTTGAGTGGCGTGGCGCCATCGTTGTTCGCAGCACATTCCTGGTTGTAGGTCCGTAGTCCATATCCAGTGTGTTTCGCGAACATGTACATCAGCTTGCACACCCTACATAACGTAGGCTCCGCCAACAGGTCTGATTGGTCAGGTGCTCTACCCGACATTGGCAACTTGTGGTAGTAGTCCTGATTCACCGTATACCATTGTTGAATTCTCGTGTCTGTCACAGTCTGGTAGGGCGTCTCCACGGAGTTGATGAGAACAGCGAGGTTGTAGCCGTCCGCACTGACGATGTTCCTTGTTGCAGTGTTCAAGTCGAACCGAACTTGCTTTCGTTCTTGTTCCAGTTCAACCACAGCCAATTTTGCATCATCGCGGATCACTTCCTCATCCACCATGAACCTGGTGATGGCATTGTACTTCCCCTCGTGGTCAGCAACAATGTGTTTGAGACCTCCACCAAACTTAGTGACCATGGCGAGTATCTCCCCATAGGGTTTGTCCATGTACTCCTCAGGAGCAGCAAGCAAGCAGGCTTTGAGGATTTCTCGGACTCGAATGGAAAGATCTCCACCTGACGACAGATTTGCACACGTGAACAGCAAGACCAACGGAGGTGCTTTGAAAGCTGCCCATGTGCGAATGAGATCATTGTCGACCACTTTGTCTTTCGTAATCTTCGGCGGGAGCGAGACGCTCTGCGACGCATCCCCAGAATACATCTCCAGGAACTTGTGGAACTTCAGAAACGTTCGCATCATCCCACCAGACGGGAAAACTTCTTCGTGGTCCACTCCTTCGAAGGCCAGCTCGTAGGCATTGTAGCTTTCAGCCATGGCTCGGGTTTCGGTCCTTCCTCCGTAGGAGGGAAGTCCCTACACCCTACTCGACTTCACGGTTCCGGGTTCTCCGTAAGAGGCACCCTTCCCCGATCCGTCTGGTCAGACCTTAGTTGTTCCTTAGTTGGGGCTGTCTAATAGCCCCTTCATCAGCGTCTACACACTGATGTTGCTGCCATGCAATGTCCTCAGATTCATGTGCAACATGACTGACACTGACATGAGCTCGAACAAGGCTGCGAACATTCCTCGCAATTGACCGCCATGAAACATCAATGCGCTGCAACAAACTGCTCTTCGAATCATGGTCCAAGCAATCATTCAGTCTCATCACCAAACGGTCCGCTTCAGGCATGTTAGAGAACATGATCCTGCGTCCACCACCATCGCCATCAGCACCAACATGATCATCAACCTTAACCTTCGTCACCTTGCCACTTGAAACAAGAGCATGCAACTCTGGCCAAGACCAACATGAACATGAAGAAGGCATGTCAAGCGAAAAATAGACGTCGGAAAATTCCGCACACTTCTTCAGCAGGCGTTTGAGAGATTTCAAGACACTTCTGAAAACCTTGTACTTCCCACCAGAACGTTTTTCACCCCCCACGCAAGCCCCTTCACTACTTCCAGGACCAGCACCTGATCGCAAAAGCGATGCCACAAATAGCACAGGTGTGCGCAGGTCGTTCCGGCACGCATCCTTCATTGTACCGATAAGGCTGTCCTCATCGGCTTTGGAGCTGATTAGCTCCTTGTAAGTTATGCGAGAGCAACCTTTAGTGGACTTAGGTACGGCGTAGCCGTTACCCAAGCCACAAAGGTCAACAATCATGCGGTCTGGCTTCCGTCCACCAGCCTTCGACGGCATGGCTACCAATCTCCCATCGCCAGTTGCCTGAAACTTCAAGGCTTTAAGCAATCTTCTGGAGATTTGGCTAGTCAACTCGCATTTATCAGATCGATCCTTAGCGTCCGAATCAGTCATGTGCAAATGTTTGGACGAGCACACATCAGACGACTTAGGATGCAGCGCGACGTTTGCGGCAATGTACTCCCATTCATCCTTGCAGTAGCCGAGCTCAACGGCGGTTCCAGGAGATACAGGATCCCGAAAGATATAACGTTGCCCGTGAGTGCATCCTTGGATCTTGATGCTCTTCCACATGGCATCTTCCTGAAGTCCCTTATACTGCTTGGTTTCCTGGACTGGTACTCGAGGAGGCACTTCGATGATGATTTGGAACCCCCATGACGCCGCTCTGCGCGCAATTCTTTGGACGACCTCCCCCCATGGGTAGTCTGTCCGCAATTTGCCCTTTTCGGGGTTGTCAGCGATTTTCCGACTCAGCCACGAATTCTTGCCCAACACCCCTGCACCAATGAAGATTACGGAGTTAGGGTTGTCTTTCCTTGCTTGCACCACATCAAAGATGTAGGCGCACATGGCGTCGTCAACTTCTCGCCCCATACTCAGAACATTTACTTGCAGCCCAGGGTCGTAGTGAGAATCGGGAGCATGCTGGGCGATGCAATCCTTGCCTGGAGCATACTCATTCCACCAGTTCTCCTCATCGACTCCTATCAATGTCCATACCGTCACTGCCTTTGGAGCATCTTTGATAGTGATACGGTACTTCCACCGGCTGTAAGGATTCTTGTAAGCATGGACCAACCTTCCATCGTGGTCGAGGAATTGGATCACCAGACCCTCCTTGGGCTTGTTTTCGGCGAAATTGACCACGTGAGGCACAATTGCTCCATCATATCCTTGATATTCCTTTTTCTGTTCCGCCGCATCATGCCATACGTCTTCGTACACCGACGACCATTGGTCATAACCAAATTGAGAGGCTTGACTTTTGGATTGGCCGTTGAAACAAAATCCCTGGTGTAATGTAAAGCCCTGGTACCCCCCATGGATGGCACGCGCCAGTGTGACAACCACCGCTCGCCATTTGGCGGGCAGGGCGCGCACATAAGACTGGCCTAGAGGCGGTTCAGGAATAGGCAAAAACGGCGGCGCAAGGACGTCTGCAATGGCAGCGGGGCGCAAATGCCCACGCACGGGATGGTACTGAAACACAGCACGCTCCACGTAGCGGTCGAACTTGCCCGGTGTGTCAAGGATAGCAGCACGATCCTCCATCTGGTGCCACTGCCCTTCACGAAGAATCCAAGTCGACCGAAGGTAACGACCAGGCGGCAACGCGGAAGGCGGCCCCCGCAACATGCGCGGGAACTTGACAACCAGGATGGGGTCCACACTGTCATGTTCTTGCAAGCCTTCCTTACTCGACAAGCCGGCGCGATACAACACCTGAGGGAGGATCGGCGTCTGCGTGTAAGGAAAACAAGGCACCTCGCTCTTGAACGAGTAATGCTGCTGACCCTTCTCATCCGTACTTTGGGAATGAGTAGGTCGCATCAGGTCCATAATTTCCTGGGAGCCAATGAGATCCGGAGGAAAGATGTTGATGAGCTGACACGCATGTGTCCAGGACACAGAATCCTTGAACGACTTGGTGTGTATGTCCGCGGACATCTTGGCAGTGACCTCGTAGGCAAGAGAAACGTAACCTTCCTGAAAGATAGAATGCATCCATCCAATGCAGATGCCGTGGGTACGTTCCAAGTGACGCATAGTCGGATTCTTGCCCGTGCGAATCACCCCGATCATGGTCTGGTTGTCGTCGTAGAAGACGAAGTTGGGGTCTTGCCCCCCAAGCTGCTGCCACAACGTGATAGCAGGCAATCCAAGACGTGACATGGCAAAGTCGGCCGCGACAATCTCGGCCTCAGGTGTGGAATGACTCAAGCACCCTGCCTTTTGCTAAGTCCCGCCAAGGGAAATCTTGTGTGAGAACCTTGAATGTGCAAGTGAGCACCGGAGGTAGATTTCAAACTTTCCCCACAACCTGCATAGTCCGCATCTGCAAACAGCCCGATGGACGAGTCCTCCAAGGAGTTCCCGACCCATCCAATCATCATGTGATGTTTGGACTGGTGCACATAGGCCATGAGATGATGAAGAAGAGCATCCTCCTTCTTGGTCCATTTCGTGATCTTGCGTGCGAGATTGTTGATACTTCGCAGAAGATCAAAGCGGCAAATGCGCGCGGCATAAAGCAATTTCATGAGAATGCTGGCTGCCTGCGGAGCAAGTGCGCCGCGATTGGCCTCGTTGATTTCCTCTTCCTCGGGCGCCTTGGGAATAGGTGGAGGCGGAACGAGCCGACCATCCTTATCAACAGGCATGGTGTGTCCACACCACGTGCATCGATGGCTTTTACCTGACTGTGCCGGAGCGCGAGCTGGGTGATTCTTAGTCTCCTCAGCCGGACTCGGCGATGGTACCGTCTTGAATTTTGTCGGATCGAACCCAGTCACGTCGCAGTACTTCTTGACTGTCATGTCCAGGTACGTCTCCATGTCGTAGGTAACGGTCTGCACCTTCGTTTTGTCATGCAACGTTGCCTCGCCCTTGGAGATGCGACAACCCAGATACAAGCCCAGCGGCGTTTCTTCTTCCAATCGAAGTTCTTGGCGCAACATATCCCAACCCTTGGGTAGATTCTCTTTGGGTCCTGCCATCTTGAGATCATCCACGTAGATGACAAGTAAGAGCTTCATTTGCGGGTGAAAATACAATGATGGCCATTCATCGCCAATCGGCTTGAACCCTACTTTCTGTACCGCGGTGTGGCAATGTTGTTCCCACATGGTTCCTGCGTCAGGATGTCCATATAGAGCTTTGATCAGGCGACATACCGGCCTACGGAATTTGTGCCGTTTCGCAGATGGATGCCAGGCTTCATCAGGCAGTTCAACCCAACACGGAGTGCCCGATAATCTAGCCTGAATGTATGCTTGGATAGCATCCGCCATCTGGACATCGTTGCCAGGAAGACATCCGTAATAATCTGCCCATCGTGAGGCGTCAAACGTAGCCGGGGAATTCCCCAAATCCTGAAACAATGCGGCTTCCATATTCTGGTCTTTGACCTGATCACCGAGTAGTACACCTCGCCCCTTGAACTTCCTGGCAGGATCGTCCTCTTTGAGCTGATAGTTCTTCTCGTAGATCAGTCCGTGTACTCGCGCCATATGTACTTTCTCACCTTTCTTCTTTGCCTCGGCGACGACGTCGTCATATTCACGCGTAGTTGAGAAGTCAAACACTTCTTGGTCCCACAATCCCTTCCATTCTTTCATGAAAGCTTCCATGGCCTTGGGATTGTTGATCATCTCCTTGCGTGTGACGGGTCGAGTGACCATGGCATTGAAGCACGATCCTCCTGCATGATTCTTTTCCCGATGTACGTTTCTGTGAGAAGTCGTACACGGCATAGAAGGAATCCAGTTATCATCCATGACCATATGCGCCGGAACGGCCGGCACGACATCTGCCAAGAATTGTTCTTGTGTATATTGATCCACATAGGACTGTGCCCATGACCAACCATCGTCGTCGTCAACGGTCACGTTGAGTTGCAGATCAATTTCTTCACACGGAACAATCTTGGGAAAGATCATGTTGTCCAAAGCCTTGGTGACTATCTTCTTTCCTATCACAGCCTTCTTCCGGTCTTTCTTGGCAACTCGAGCTTTGTCTCGCTTTTCTTTCTTGTATGCTGCCTTCTTCTCCGCTTCGCTCATCTTCTTCCATGCTTCCGGAGAATAAGAATGGATAGGTCGCCGTGTAGGAAGAGTTCGTCGACCATCACTTCGGATCTTGTACGGAACTCCCCTTTTGTCGATCTTGCAAGCTTCACCGTCATCGGTAAGATATACAATGCCGTCTCCTTTCTTCCCCGTACTCCAATGTTCAATCTCCTCGGGAGCCAACTTCTTTTCTTTCAAGATCTTGATAATCTCTCCAGGTTCTTCGATGTCTCCTTCGGGGATGAGTCTACCGGTTGGACCGACTTCGCGGGGCGATCGTCGATCTTTCCCAGTGACCTTTGGTTCAGAAGGAGGCGGTGCTGCACGTAGACCCAGCTCTTCATCTAGTTCTTCGAGTCTTTTGTCTCCTATGGCATCAATAGCTTCATGTTCTGCTGACTTGAAGACTTCGCCGAGCGGCTCCGCCTCAATGTCAGATGGATCTATGTCCTGTAAGTCAGGATCTTCTCCGGGATCCGGTGGAGGAAGAAGACCATCTTGATCATCATCATCCCCGTCATCACCATCTCCTCCAGGCGGACCGTCACCACCGTCATCGACGTCTTTTATCTCCTTGCCAGCGAGGTCAACGTTGTCCCTGAGTCCCTCAATGGTTGAGTTCATCCTTTCGTACTCGGCTTTCAGGGGAAACGTTATCTCCTCTGGGAAGTAGATAACTTCTGTCTCGTACGGTCTCATCAACTTCCTGGGAACAGATGCGTCCATCGACAAGTTCGCGTTGGCAAATTCCTTCATATCCCAAACGCGATACTTCTTGGACCATCCTTGACCAGCAGTGATGATGTATCCGGCGAAAATGCCTGGAATCCCCTTTGGATCGAACTTGTTGCCGTATGTCTTCGGCCTTGTGTCCGTCGGCTTGAAGAAGACTTTGGCACCAAAGGGTATGGCTTTTCCCTCGAAGTCCTTTCCAGTCATTCGCTTCCATGCTGAATCACCGTCGCCCTCCACGTCTTCAACGTTGAGGTTCTGCATCACGCAATTAAGCGCAAAGGACCAGTATTGAGCGGGTAATCCGGCGTGTAGCATGGATGCTGCAACTGTGTTGATCACTTCTTGATTTGATCGTTCAGCGAGTGAATTGTTACTGGGTTTCCCTGGAAGGGAATGATCGATCACGATCTTCAACTGTGCCATAGCTGAATCGAACTCTGGTGCTTCATCGCTGTACGCCATATGAATCTTGCGTCTTCCCATGAGGCGTCTGATGGCCATGACGACTTCGTCAGTGCTCCTTGAAGCCGTGGGAATCGCTGCAATCATTTTGGTGGCGATGTCCCTGATGACTAGAACTTCACGTGCTCCGTCATCGAGTCCAATACCTGCTTCGGCGGCCTTGCGCATGTCAAGGAAGTCGAACGTCACAAGATCTCCCCAGTGTTTGATCACACGTTGAAATGCACCTCGTTGTGTTCGCAAGTGCTTCATCTTCGCGCGTATGCACGATTCGCAATATGGATTGCGGTAGCGATGAGTACACAGATGTGCCAATGTCTTTGCTTCGGCTTTCAGTGTTCCGACTCTGGCCTTGCGGCTCGGCGCACCGTCGCCTTCCACATCAATGATCACCTCATCATCACCATCCAATGGAATTTCACCCACTCCTTTTCCTTCGTCGTCGTCCGGAGGACGTCCGGCCTCGGACTCTGGTACTTCTTCTATAGGAGGTTCTTGGGGTTCAGGATCAGGAGGTCGTTCATGATCATCACCTTCTTCTTCTGCTTCGATCTCGCTCGGTGCAGCTTCAGCGGCAGCTGCGACGCTGACGTCAACATTGCCTGCTGTCAACGCACCTTTGAAGATTTCGGTGATGGCTTTGGCCTCCGGATCATCATGAACCAATGACTTGGAACTCCCAGCACGGACGTACGGGATGTCACCGTTCACGAACAGAGATATTCTCTTGCCCTGCGGGTTGATCATGAATGGTTCCCTTCCGGGAGGCCACACAAACCCGTAGTTGAAGTTCATACATCTCTTGCCTATGGAAAGCACCGACGGCGTGTCGTCCAACACATAAGCGTTGATCGGTTCCTCGAACGACTCAGTCTGGAAGTTCGACACGAGATCGGTATCGGTGATTCCATTGGCTGTCTGAAATGATATGGGCTCTGGAGTCACGAGTGTTTCGAGACTGTGCTTCTCGATCTTCTTCTGAGATATGAGGTCATGACCACATCCAGTGTCCATGAGAAACTTGATCTTCTTCTTGAGGATGACTGGTTGAACCATGCATTTGAATAAGCCTTGATTGATGATCCGTTTGCTGTGTGCAGCATCGAGTTCGCGCTCAACGATGGAATCCTCACCGTCGTAGAACGAAACTTCTTCCACTCGAGACGTTCCTGGGATTCGTACGAATGAAACTCGATCTCCGCATTGATCATCATCGTCGTCAACCATATCTCTCATGATCTGTGCCCTCAACCTCGCTTTGTGCTTGGCGAATTCCAAGCTCACAGCGCGATCCTCATCATTGACAAACGCTTCCATGTCGACGTGCTTCACCTTCCGCTCTTTGTCTTTCTTCGATCGTCTAGGACACGAAGAAATGAACTTCACGTCATTGGCAAATGTCACATTGCGCTTTGTCACTTTTCGGGTCGACGTAGTCGTTCCCGAGGATTCGTCATCTGTTGAACAATCCGAATCAGCGTCGCTGTCAACGGATGGACAATCTGACTCCTCCTCATCTTGTCTTTGAAGATCGCTTCCATATAGCCGGAGCTGATGGATTCCACCTTCGACACAATCTGATGGCGGGTGCCGCAGGGAGTGCCTTGGCCTTGGCATTCGGCTTCGCTGGAGCTGCCTTCGCTTCGGATTTGCTTTAGCTTTTGCCTTTGGTTCCGGAGCTGGGGTAGCTGCTGCCTCATGCTTGAAAGGACAATTCTCTCTTGAGCACGAGCCTGTGTTCTTGAACGAGTAGCATATCCTGTTTCCTCCTCCTCCAGATGGACTTGGAGTTCTCGTCCTCGGCGTGAAGGGTCGTTCTGGAGTCTTCTTCGAGTGACTGAATGGACACTTATCGCCATTTCGACACCCTGCATCTGTGAAATGGAACTTGCAGCGGATTTGCTTCTTGCTTTTGTCACCTCTGTTGTCCGCTGACTCACTCCTCGTCTTCTTCTTGGGCTTCGGCTTGGTCTTCGCATGACTCTTCGCTTTGCTTTGAGGTAGTACAGGTGTTGCTTTGTCCGGCTTGGTCGGCGAAGCCTTGACCTTTGCGGATGGAGCTGCGTTAGGCGTAGGTTTCTCAGGTACCTTGGCCGGTGCAGCAAGCAAATCCTTGCCCTCAAGCATCTGGCGCAAGCCAATTTGAGTCTGAGTGAGATTTGACTGTTCTCGTTTCCGCATGATGGTACGATCAATGATCTTCATCAGGTTGTCGTACGATCGATCTTCATGATTGTAGGGCAGGTGTTCATAGTGCATGCCCAAGTCCATTTTCATTGCGGGCGAGTCCTTGATCTTGCTGTACAAGCAATCACGGAGAGCTGTTTTGGATGGAATGTCCTCTGGTCTCATCCGTCCCAGAACTTCCAACCACGTCTGCTTGAACGTATGAAGCTTGTTGTCGCCTTGGTACTGGAGCTTCACCAAATACTCAAGAGTGATGATCATGTCAAGACGATCATGCGTTCGAAAACTTTCGTACATCATCGCAATGACTTGTCGTCCTTTGATGATCTTCACGTCAGGCCTGCTGATGTAATCGTTGGCCTTCCGGTTCACCTCGAGGTACAGGTCAGCTGATTTGTCACCACCGGCACGTAGCATTGCGACCATGGCGATCCCCAATTTGACGTCGATGCTCTTGAACTTCTTGTGTCCTGAATCATTCAATGCTTCGACATCAGGGAATGGGTTGAACGCTGGTGCCAGCCATAACATCCAGTCCTCATGATGTGGGTCGGCTGATGCCCCTAAGACATTTGCCGTGCACACAGATCGCCAGTTGTTGAGATGAGTAAGAGTAGGCCATGGAGGAACGGTCACTTTGTCGGCTTCCCTCCTGGAAATTCTCACCTCTGTAACTTCAGGATCCGCATCTCCATCAGGATCACGCGCATGCGAACCAGGATCCGATTCGGGTTTGCCCCCTCCACCTTTCTTCTTGTCATCATCATCGTCAGGCGGATCCGGAGGATCATACCCCGTGCCGGTACCTTCATCATGCTCTTCCTCTCCATTCTCGTCGCCAGCTTCGTCACCGTCATCGTCTCCATTGTTTTCTTGAATCGTTTCAGCGAATAATCTCCACTCATCACGATCAGCTCTGAGACGTTGTTCGGCTTTCTGAGCCTTGAGTACTTCACTACGCAGATCAGCAATCTTCTCCTCGTACTGTTCCGCGATCTCTTTCTCGATCTGACGCCTCCTTGCCTCATGGATGGAATCGTCAAAGGCGACAGGGGGACCAATGTGGTCGTTGCCCTTCGTAGATGCGGTGACACCGTCGATGCCAACAGGTCTTGAGGAGCTGGCTGATGCTGTGGACTTCGATCCCAACATCCCGCGATCCCCCAAGAGTTCGCGTAGCTGTCGATCACGCACGGCTGCCGCATCACTTTTCCCATGAAATCCGCTTGGTATGCCAAACAACGTGGCTGCACTAGGCGTGGAACGCGCAAGCGCTGGACTGCTAATACCTGGCACGTGGTGCTCGGGCATTGCATCCGCCACGATTGGCATTGAACTGCGGCCAGTGAAGAAATTTCCACCGGTGAATGGAATTCCGCCCATCACAAGGTTCTTGTCCTTGTCCGATTCCGAGAATGCGAACTTCTCTTTGGCGACTGGACTAACTTGACTTGGGGACCGTATTTCAGGGGATCGTACCTCATCTCCTACGGAAAATGCAGGCATTACATCCTTTCCTACGTGCTCCCAGCCAGACTCAGTAGTCCTCGAAGACATGGGCATGCTCGAAGGTCGCGTCGCTTCCCTTTGAGTAGAGTTTCGCGCTGCCTCCAATTCGCTGCGTGTCCTCGCTTGAAGATCTTCTTGCGCTTTGAGCGTTTTCCTGAGTTCACTCAGCTCGTCGTGCAAGGTAGGCAATGATCGCCTTGCATGATCTTCATTCTGATGAAGTCGTTCCTCTGCTTCTTGCATCCTCTTCACAGCCATTCTGCAGTACTCTTCCTCTTCACCAAGACGTTCACGAAGCCGAAATCGTTCTTGTTCAATGGCTGCGCTGTTTCCAACTAGCCCTTGGATCTCGTTCACGGCCCGCAACTCCTGGTTCTTGACCAAGTGGAATCGTTCCTGCATTGCTTGTAAGGCTTGTTCCGAACTTGCTGTGTTTGACCGGAGGACCAAGTTCTCTCTGGCATGTTCATGAAGTTCATGAGTCAGACGCTCATACTCACGTGCCATAAGCTCACCATCGCCTTGCGCTCTTGCCTCCAACTGCACAAAGTTGGTGGCTGCCTCCGTGCGGAACACGTGTAGCTGTTGAGCTAAATCCTCGGCAACGGCATGTGCTTGACGTTGTTGAGCAGAGTTCTGTTCATCCATGCGAAACAAAGCTGTTTCATAGTCTCGCTTCATCTCCTGATTGACATTGTTGATGTGCCTCATGGCTAAACAAGCATGATCACGTTGTCGTTCCAATTCTTCAATGCGAATTCCAGATCCTTCATCTTCTTGTTGCATCTCCTTGATCTTGTCCATCAGGGTCTGACGATTCCTTCGTACTCTTGCACCTGACTGCGATAGTACATCTGTTGTGCAAGGTTCGATGCTTCGAACTGTTGCGAAATCGTCAGCTCCTGGTAGGCATTCGGACCGTCAGCTATTGCAGGCGTGGCCACGGATGATGCATCACCACGTGCAGGAATCGTATCCAGAGTCATGTCCAGATCATCAGAATCGCGTGGTTGATTGGTAACCATCCGATTCCAAGTCATGGACTTGTCACGCCCACGGGTAGCCGAAGTCCTCGATCGTGCTGAAGAGCTTCTCGAAGATGATGGTCTTGACTTCTTCTCCAAGGTCTTGACTCCTTTGTCCTTAGCCCTGGACGTAGTCCGAGGTGCCTGAAAACCAGACGCTTCGGCCCGTCGTTCTGGAGCCTTGCCCGTCCTCGAACCTGTGGATGTCGGACGTGAAGGCGTAGATGCTCTTGGTAGACTCTTTGCTTTCCCCTTGGGAACTGCCTTTGCAATGGCAAGCGCAGAAGATTGACCTTTGTCATCTTCCGTGGAGCTATCAACGGATTGCACCACTGTGTCATCAGCTGTTGACTCACCAACGGCTGGCGCTGCCACATCGGCACCGAAAGTCATTGTCGTATCTTGGCTTGATCCTGAGTTCATTGTGGTCGTAGTAGATCAAGTAGTCGTTGCTGTAGAAAGGCAGAGCCGCGTACGGCTGATAACCTGCGTGGGGGATTGATCTCGACTTGGTTGCTGCTCTCCCCACCAGAGCTGTAATGAATGTAGGTGTGGCTGGCTAGCACTCTCCACAGACTGGACCCTGTCTCTCTCTCGTACTTCCACACGTGCGATCCTATGCAGGCAGAACCGGCGGCCGTTCCTTTTGCACTCACTGCCGGCGGCGGTTCGTCTGTGCAACGGGATAGCTCTGATTGCTCAGGATAGAAGACACATATAGCACTTAGCTATGGGCATTGACTTGAGCCAAACGTTGCGTTGGCGGTCACATAGAAAGGTAAAGACGAGGGATGCGTAGCATGCCCCCTAGAGTCGAGGGACGCGTAGCGTGCCCCCTTCTCCTGCACTTTACACGGTCTTGCTCACAGCTCTTATAGTGACACCTTAGAACTTGACAAGGCATCGCAGTCCGTTCGCAGTTCTAGTATTGATACTAATACTAGCACTTCTGCGAATATAAGCTGCGGTTAAGCCCAACATTAAGACTGACACTGATACTAGCAGTGGTGCTGTATTACTGACATTGACACTGGCACTAGCGCTAACTCTAAAACGAGCATGAGCACTGACACTAATTTATGTTTACTAATACTGACATGCATACTATCACAGCAAACACTAGTACTAATATTATTAAGAACAGTACTCATCCTAATATCGATACTTCCACAAAACTATCACGTAACTCATGTGCCGCGCGTCTGGTGCATGCGTCCTCAGTACATGGCATGTCAAAGTATATGTTGTATATCTACTGCAAATGTTTTACTTTACAGACTGTCGTCGGGTGTGGTGTGCTTTGATACAATATCTCAAAGAATTGGTGGCATCGAGAGTATCTTGCAAGGATATGTCACCCCCGTCGCGGATCATGCTGGAAAAGAGGAAAAGAGGGACACAAACGATGACTTTCACTCGGGAGAGAACTGCAACGGATATGTCGCGGAACATACCGCACCTTGACATGGCATTAAAACAAAGCATATGCCGTGTGTATACACGTGACAAACAAAGACATAATAGGAACACAGCATCCAAGGTTAGCAAATGCCGCCTGGCTCGAAAATCCCCAAAATTTGTAAAGCCTGAAATTCGAAAACATCGGCAGGGATCAAAAATCCCCAAAATTCCCAAAATCGTGGCATCTATGGGGCCATGGGTGTTTAGTTTTGCAAAACTTTGGGGATTTTCGAGCCTGGCAATGTTTTAGCATCCGACGTTGACGAAATGCCGCCAGGCTCGAAAATCCCCAAAATTTGTAAAGCCTGAAATGCGAAAACACTGGCAGGGATCAAAAATCCCCAAAATTCCCAAAATCCTGGCAACTATGCGGAGTGCGGGGCCATAGTCTCTCACATTTTGGGGATTTTGGGGATTTTTGATCCCTGCCAGTGTTTTCGCACTTCAGGCTTCAGGAATTTTGGGGATTTTCGAGCCTGGCAGTGTTTTAGCATCCGACGTTGACGAAATGCCGCCAGGCTCGAAAATCCCAAAATTTGTAAAGCCTGAAATGCGAAAACACTGGCAGGGATCAAAAATCCCCAAAATTCCCAAAATCCTGGCAACTATGCGGAGTGCGGGGCCATAGTCTCTCACATATTGGGGATTTTGGGGATTTTTGATCCCTGCCAGTGTTTTCGCACTTCAGGCTTCAGGAATTTTGGGGATTTTCGAGCCTGGCAGTGTTTCAGCATCCGAAGCTGCCCACCTCCCATGATCCACTGCTTACCAAAAGCAAGCATAGTATGGATCATGGGGGGGGGCGTCAGCATATATATATATATATATATGCGAGACCTACCTAACCAAACTGCAAATCACTGTGCACCTGTTGACTGACTGATGGCTGTTCTCTTGAGGATGCAACTCGTCTACTTCAGGTGCAGAGGACGTCTTTTGCGCTTGGGCCACTAAGCGTGGCCTACATCTCGCTACACCGTCCAAGCATCATCACTGCCTACCGACTTCACACACCCTACAAACCAAGGCAGCGCGCTCCAGCGTTCTGGGCAGCAACCGCCAGTGAAACGTTCTCGGCTTCATGACAGCACTCACCACCAATCACCACAGGAGCATTTGCCCGCGGTGAATTCATGCTGACGGACCTGAAACAGGCAGCTGGCCGTCATGAGGTAACTGGGATATACTGGGATTGTTAAACTCTCTGATTTGTGCAACAACAACAACAACGAGGTATGCATGGTGGGGCTTCAAATTCGTCTGGGAACTGTCTTCGGATGAACGTTCGGGCGTGTACTCGGAAATGCGGTACATGGTGCGAGGCAGCATCTCCAGAAGCATCTTGCACCTAAGCATGGATACGATCGAATGGTTGTCGCCGCCAGTATGATCGGATCAAACCTGGCGGGGTCCGCCTCGAGAAACGTGCAGTCCAGACCCTTTCGATGTGCCTGCATTTCATGTTCTCGGATGTCGCAGGTGAAAACGCCGGGAAGCGGGGACAGGGGCGAAACGGATGAACGGATAGCCACCTATAAGTCAGGGAGAGGCAGTGGCGGCTGGAGCCTCCGCCGCGCGGGAACCGCCAAGCGTTGAATGGACAGGCGCTGCCAGGGTCAGGATCTGCCCTAAAACTGATGCTTTGGAAGGTCGGGGACCCTGCTCCCCCAAAAAGACAACACATTTCAGACCCCAACACATCCCTCAACACCTAGATAAAACTGGATAGCCTGAACACACCTTGTACGTGTGAGAATACCGGGCCTGATGATGGCAGTCAGTGGCACGCATGAATTTGGGTCGGAGCGGGGAGTAACCGCTCGAAAGGGACTAGAACTTTTGAGAAACAGAGAGCAAACCACTTAAGTAACCAGGGTGTTCGAGAAACAGCGAGCAAACCGTTCGAAAGGAACTAGAGTAGAACAGGAGCAAACCGCTCAAAAGGGACCAGAGTGTGCTTGAAAAACAGAAAGCAAACCACCCAAGTGACTTTAGAATTCGAGAAACGGCCAGCAAACAGTCCGACAGCGGGGATAGGCCGGGATAGGTTGGGATGGCCCCCCCCAAGGGCAACCCCCAAGGAGAGTTTCCGGTCGGCCCGGGGCTTCTTGGACCCCTTTCAGCCAATCCCAATCCGAAACTCTCAACCACAAACCTTAAAAACCTTGAAGCCTGAACCGGCCTACACCTTCAACCCACACGCTCACACCACTCCGCCTGGTCCAAGATCCGGAGGGTTCGGCCATAGGCTTTCGAGGCCACCTTTTCTCGGAACGGTTCAAACATGCACGAAAGGCCCCGAAAACGTGCTTTCAAAACTGGGCCTCACTGGGGGCGGGTCTGTTTGTGACGGGCTTGAATCTTGAAGTTGAACGCTAAGTTCCTCCGTTGGAGCCAGGTCCGTCTTGCTATCCTCGGGACATGACATGGCGTCGAAGCTTCAACGATCTCGCTTGGAAACACTGCTAAGCGTCGATGCAACCGTCCCAAACACAACAGCACGGCCACAGAGCCCCAAAAGCCCCGAAGCCAGGCCCGGGGCCCTTAGCGACGCCTTGAAGGCGTTGTGGCAGTCCACGCAGCACCGGATGGTCTTCCGCACCGTGATGCTAGAGCCCTGGCCGGATGCCCGGAATTCGAGCAAACAGGGCACTGTTAAACATAAGCTTTGAAGGCAAGATGCTGACATGGGGTGCTCGGCCTCGACACCTCTTGGCCTACGCCTTTTCTTGGTCCCTAAATTGTGCTGCGCAGCTCTTGAAGCAAAGTGCCGTGCTGATGCTAGTCTGCACAAGGCATTGTTTAAAGGGTGGGGATGACACGACGGGAGCGTTCATACGCAAATTCTCAACGACATCAGGAGGCCAAGCTTGACAGTGCACAGCCGGTTTTGCAAGACTCAGCTCCCTCTTAGATCCGAAACTCCTCCGGTACTGCGAACCTAAGATCCTCACGAAAATCAACCTCGAATTAGCACCTTCCCCTAAACCCGAAACTGCAGCCGGAAACCCTCAACCCTAGCCCCTGGTCCCTGAACCCTATGAGCCCACAGCAGCTCCCCCCCCCCCGCCCGACCTTGGGAAAGTGCTTCAGCGCCCAGGCCAGGGCCTTCTTCTCGGTGTGGAACTGCAGCCGGTCCTCGCGCTCCTCCTCGAATATCGGACGTCCGAGGCGGGTTGGGAAGCAAGCTGTTGGGGGCCCAGGGGTCTGGCGGGGCGCTGGGATTTTCCAAGAAGGGTCAGGCTTTAGGTCAGTATCTTCGTCAGCCTCACAAAGTTCTAAACTCCGGCACCGAGCTATACCGAGCTCAGATGCCTAGAGGAGCTCCTCCATTGTGCTCGAAACAACTCTAACACGCCATAGAAAGAACTACAGAAGACGCCTAGATTCCTAGATGCCTGCAGCACCTTTCAATCAGCTCCTGGGAAATCTCCGGATCGTACTGCCAGAGCTGCGGCTCGTACCTTGCTTTGCTCAGAAAAAACCGGGTGAAAGGTCCCTATTCATCCCTCTCCCAAAGCCTTCCAGTCAGGTACCCGTGAACCTACAAGTCGCTGCCACGTGTGCTGGCAGCGTTTTGTGCAGACCCTGGAAACCCCTCCCCAAACCCTAGAACCCTTAAAGGAACCCTTCAGCTAAAACCCTTAAAGGAACCCTTCAGTGAACTAACTCGACCCTCCTTATAGAACCCTCAAAGGAGCCACTGTAAAGGACTCCCAAGGAACCCAGCGCTCTTGAGGCGGCCCATCATCCGCTGCACGCAGGCGGCCACGGCCACGTCGTCGTTCCCGGGCTGGCAGGCGGCTTTCTTCAAGGGCTCTGTTAGGGCTTCTAAAACAGTTAGAGGGGTTACTCTTTAGGGTTTGGGGTTGATCTTTTCTAGCAAGATTTGATCACGTTCTATGAAAGCTTACACTGATTGATACGACTAAAGCCCTTAAACTCAACACAACCCAAACCCCTAAATCCCTTTGAGAACTTTTATGGCAACCCTGAGGCAGACAAACCACGTGGAGTAGAGGGCCTCAGATCCTAAACTTTTAAAACCCCAAAAACACAACACCCGAAACCCGAACCCCAAAAACCCACAAGCACATGGCCCCCAAACCTTAAATCCTTGTAGGAACCCCTGTGATCGCAACGAAGCCTTCCTGAGTCCCTGTAAGAAACCGGGTTGTCCTGGAAAGGCAGCCGTTCCCCAGTGGAAGGGTCATCCACTGTGCTCGTGGGGACGTGGGTGACCACACCTTTTCAGGGCTTCAGAATCTAAAGTTCGACCGTTGTGAAGGGTTTTTGTAAAGCTTCATAGCTTTATATTAGGTTTCAGCGGCTGGGAGATTTGAGGATTTTCATAATCGGGCTTGAAGCTCCAGATTGCACGGAAGCCTGCAGGATTGATATTCTGAGCAGAGGGAGTCTTCTCGCACTAATTTAAAGCCTGCAAGTGTTTTGTGTCTAGCTGTCTACGGAACCCGGAACCAGGGACCCAGAATAAGGGCTATCTTATGCTACAAACTAGATTGTTCTCAACTTCCCGGTGTTGTTTTCAATATGAGAACAAGAAGGGCGTGAAGAAACACAAGCACGTCCACGGGCAAGCCCAAGGAGACCCTGGCTGGTGGGTTTCCATGCTTTCTGGGCCGAGGCACCGTCTCGCTTCTGCCACTTGTCCACTTTGGCGGCGCCGGCCTCGTCCCCGGCTAAGGCGCAGGACCTTTGCCAGGGCTTAGGCTCAACAGGGCCTCGGAAACCTGGTGAAGCCTCCTGTATACGCCGCTCGACCAATTCAGGGTTCCGAAGAAAAACAGGATTCTCTTGCAGAGGTTCCCTTCAAGAGCCTGCAAAAAGCAGTGCCGAGAAACTGCCGGGCAAGCGTGTAGCACGCAGACTTCACGGGGCCCTGGAGCCTGGCTTTCTTCCTGGGGCCGCAAAGACTGGATTTCAAGCTTGGGGAGGTTTAGGGCGTATGCGGGTCTATGGCGGCATAGGAGTTTAGGGCTACCAGAGGCATGAGGGCTCAGGGCTCGGAGGTGGATTGAGGGGTTTCGGCTCAGGGGTTCAGGGCTCTTCCTCAACAAAACCCTAGGATCCCATATATTGGCGGTTGGGGTCTCTGTCTGGATGCGCGGACGTATCTCCAAGCTTTCGCAGGCGAAGAGTATCGGAGAATCTCGAGGGGACTTCTTGGGCTTTTCCAATCTTGTCGAGTCTGTTGCAAGTGGTGCAGCTTTGTTCGACATGTGCAAGTGGTTCAGCTTTGTTCGACATGTGCTAGAAGACTAGAAACGGTTCAGTCTCGTTGGCCGGCCGAAGCTATGATACCATACAGTACCTCGAATATCCAACTCGAATGATTGAGCACCGATATATCATGACTGCTACAATGACACCACCTTTTAAAGAAGGGGCCCGTTGAAAAGGGAAGCCTTTTAAAGGAAGCCCTTTAAAGAACAGGGGCCCGGTCCGCCAGGCTCCACTATGGGTGGTTTAGGTTTTAGGCTTTCAATGATTTCAAGGCTCTGCACTGAGGGTCTCTTCAGGCCAAGGCATATAGGGCTTAGGGTCGTTACAAAAACTTGTTCGACCCTACACCCTAGACCCTTTGAAACCCTAAACCCTCTTGAAACCCTCTGCACACCTTGTCTATGAGGCCCTGTCTCTTCGAAGCCGAGCTTCAGGATCTGCAGCGCGCAGCGGTTGTCCAGGGCGGCCCGGCAGCCGGAGAGGATGCTCGTGTAGCCCTCGATAGGCAGTGCCACCTCAAGGCGAGCGCCCAGTGGGTGTGTTGGGTGCGCTGCACAGGGGGTTGGGCCGCTTGGGGTAGGGTTCCGAAAGTAAGTTTGCAGGGATGGGAGTTTGGTGGTCACCCGGCCTTCTCGTTGGCCTCCTGGAAATGTCTGACGGCCTCCAGCAGTTTGCCAGCCTTACTATAGACCGCGATGATAGCGCAGTGGGTGTGCTCGTTGGGCTCCACCTGTGCGAACGCATCAAAGCCTTCTTCAGAAGCCGCCGAGAGCCGCATGCATCAAACGCCGCACCGCACCCTAAACCCCTAAGCTTAGACCGGACCCTGAAAGGGGAACCCGCCGGACGCCACCGGATCGGCCTCGCTTCTCTGCATCAGGCTTATGATGGTCTCGGCGCCGGCGACGTCGCCGGCTCGGGCGCATTGCGCGATGGCGGCAGTGTAGAGGAAGACGTCGGGCTCCACCTCTGACGCCAACGTGATCCCTTCAATGGCGCTTCTCACCGGACCGAAGAGTCTAAGTCTCCCCAACATGGAAAGGCTCCTGTACTTAGAGCCGGGTACTGGCGTGATAAGCGGATAAGCACGTATGCCGTGCTTTCGCGTAAGCCGGATGTCAAGATTCAGACTTGAGGATTAGCCCACCATGTCCAAAGGCAGCCCCATGCAGGAGCCCGAAGAGCATCAAGGTAGTGACCATGAATCAAGAATTCGACCCTTGCAATCTGCCTTCGCCATGGCGTCACCAGAAAATGCTTCGACCATAGATCCACACCCCGAACCCGTAACCTTAAACACCCTGGATCTATGCCTTTGAACGGATCGCGAGTAGTCAGTTGCGGTTCTAACCAGCTCTGAGTGCATTCAACCTATTTGTTTGCCTGTGTACTTACTAGGTCGCCAGAAGAAAGCGACCCTCTCTGGAATCTTGGCACCTTGTAGACCTCGCGGACACTCTCCATGAGAAGAACCACGGCACCTGAGCTTGTGGCGAAGCTCGCAAGACCAGCAAGAGCATGTTTTCAAAACCAATGCTGAAGTCCACGGTGCACACGCCGTAAGTGCCCTGGGACACATACTAAACCCATTCCCACGGTATGATTATAACTACGAGTGTCTTAATTGGGTCTGAAGTGCTTCAGATTTAATGAACGAAACCCTGACCAATAAAAATAATCCTACAGTACACGTGCCCACCTGTATCGTTCGCGAAGCCAAGCGCCGTCACCACCTGGCAGAAAGCTGTTCCCCTAAAGGCTGTTTGGGGTCCAGGGTGCGGTTCTGGCGGATTTGGGATACTGGGGATTCTACTCCCCAGTGTTCTAGGGCGTTGCAGATGTCAGGGTTCAGGATTTAATGGCGTAGTGCGCTGCCGCGTGCTTATGCGCATTAGCTACTATCACCACCTACTACTTCTACTACTACTACTACTACTACTACTACTACCACCACGACGACTTCTACTATCTACTAGTACTAGCACACCATGGGATGCTTTCTGGCGGGCCGGGAGCTTCGGAGCCTGGACGAGGAACTGGCAATCCAATTTCAGCTCGCAGCTCTTGGCCAGCTTGAGCACCTCCCAAGCGCAGGCAGCGCTCCGAAGCTCGGAGGAGTTGTGAACCCGAAACCGCCGCTAAAAACCCCCTAAAGGCCCATAGAAACCCCATACGAACCCCTGAAGCCTAAAGAGAGGGTTCAGAGGGCTCAAGTCGAGCGGGCGAAGCAACTCCAGACCAACACGCCAAACAACACTCCCCTGACGACCTCTGAATTTTGACAACCCTGGCAAAATCTCGTAGGCGACCACAAAACCTGTCCCTCGCAACCTCCCAGGTCTTGTTCGTCACGGCGCCCGCGCGTCGGAGGCAGCCGAGCATGCTCGTGAGCACCTCTTCGGAGACCAAAACATAAAATTACAAGGGGGGGCAGTACCAAGAAACCAAAAGAAAGCTGCCGGCTATGTGTCCGCGTTCCGCGTTCTCGACCCCCCCCCCCCCCCAATGGTATCCCCCCCCCCCCCGGCACGCCCCATGAGATATTATATTTTTCCCCCTTCCTTGCCACCCTATGACATATGGTATCCGATGTTTTGCTTGGGCAAGAAGGGTTTGGGCCATGTGCTTTGGGTTGAGGGAGCACAAACCACGGACAAAAGGAGAGAAGCAAGGAAAGCAGAGGAAGCAGACACGACGGACAAAAGGAGAGAAGCAGAGGAAGCACAGGTACCACAGGGGGGGGGCGAGAAGCAGGCAGAAAAGGAGACAAGCAGAGGAACCAGAGGTACCACAGGGGGGGGGGGAGAAAGGAGACAAGCAGAGGAACCACAGGTACCACAGGGGGGGGGGGGGAGAAGCAGAGGGGGATACGATGGGGGGGGGGGGGGGGGTGCGCAGATGCTGGCACATATAAGCCCCTGCAGCTACAGCCAGAATAAAGGTATCATCGTTCATACAGTCACCCCTGTGATACCAAACTGCACAACCATTCAAAGGCCTCCAGGTTGGGCGTCAGCCCCTGCCAGTCGAGCTCCCCCAAGAGCTCCTCCACCACGGACGCGTCCGAGCAGCCTCGCAGGAAGGAGGCTTCAGGCTTTTGCAGACAGTTTGAAGGGTGCCTTTGAGGCTTCTACAGGGGTCCGGGTCCTCGTTTTGCATATGGGTTTCGGGTTTAGGGGCTTCATGTTTTCGGGGTAGGGAAGCTAATTTACGTCTGGGTCAGGAGATCCGCAACCCTATTGGCGAGCTTCTGCCCAACACCCGAACCTGCAGATCTGTACTTACAGGATCAGCGGACTTCGTAAGTGATATATAGGCAACATAATTGTGATGAGAACCCCACCTAAGCTATGCCTGAGTCTCAACCCATGGCCCATAGCCAGAGCCCATATACCCTCTGCGCCCCGCCGCCCTCTGCGCCTTGCAGCATGGTGCTCATGAGCTGCAGATCCGCCTCCGCTTTGCTGCGCTGCAGCTGGTTCCAGAGAGCCCAGAGCACACTCTCGGGACCGCCGCCTTGAGGCCAAGTCCAAAACCCAAAAAGGGAGGAGAGGAGAGAGTCTCTCTCTGGAGTCTGGGCACCCAGAAAGCAAGGAAAACTCCAAGGTGGGAGGAGATGAATATATATATATATATATATATAGTATGATTTATAAGATTCTGGTTATCTTTGAACTGAAACCAGATTTCCCGACCCGTCAAAGCCTTTGTCAAGCCCGCCTTTGACCACTGCATCGAAGAGGGCCGTGTAGGTGTAGCGGTTTGGCTGCAGGTGCTCGGGCAGCTGGCTGAAAAGCTCCAAGGCCTTTCGGTAGCAAAAAGGGGCCTTTGACAGCGAGAATAGCCGCCCTTTTCAAGGCTTCCTTTTGGGGTACGCAATGTGCTAATTTCAGGAGCCCTACGGAATACTTTCACACATTACCCAACTCGCCCGATCGGCACGGCAAACTCAGGCCCCAAGGCTGAATCCACCCCAGGGGCCTTGGGCCATCGCCCCACGCGGCCGGCAACCTCTTCGGGCAGGCGGTTCAGGGTTTAGGGAGTTTAGGGCTCGAGGTCTCCAGGTTTCCTCAGGGTCTACTCTTAAGTCTTCTCACGTTTTGGAAACGCGATGCTGCACACCAGTGGCGGATGCACCTAAGTGCCATGCACTCGCCTTGTCCCCGGGACCAGATCCCAAGACACTCCTCTCTCGGACCCTAAGAGGCAGAAGGCCAGTAACCAGGGTGAATGAAGTTCGTCCAGCAAAGGAAGCCCTGAAACATGATCTGAAGAAGATGGTGGCATCACGCTCACAAGCCGAGTCAACAGATGGCAGAAGCACCCTCCCGCGCCACGCGCAAGAAGGGGGCCCGGGCCTTGAAGATGGCGTTGTAGGTCGAGAGGGGCGGCTTGCAGCCTGCTGGGAAGCGGCTCAGCGCCGCGCAGGCCGCCTCGAAGGCCTCCAGGCCAGTCTGCCCCGATCGACTCAGCCCTGAAGAAATCCGAGAAAAGAAGAGGAGAAGAGACGACGGCGCAACGCACCCAAACGATGGAGAGCTCTACGGCGGCTGAGCCGGGAGAGCCCGAAGCCCCTGCAGCGCGTCGCAGGCAAGCACTCAGCTTCTCCGCAGTCGTCTTGTTTTCTTCCTTTTCCCTAAGTTCAACACCCTTGCCGCTACTGTATGCGTCTATCTATGCGTATTTCTTTGTAGTTGATATTTTTGCGAGTGATAGTGGAGACATTGATGTCGACACGAACACGCGAAGAGAAAGAAGAAGCAGCCCCCGCACTGGAAAGTAGCGCAACAAATGCAACTTCTCATCCTCGCCATGAACATCATCACCATCATCTGCTGCAGCGAGAATGAAGATGATCGCTGACCGGGATATGGATGCTCAGGACAAGGCTAGTTGTGACAGCGATGATTATGATGACGGTCCTGGCGCTAGTGATGTCGAAGCGTTTGTGACGGCGGCGGTGATGGAATGCCAACTTTTCTGGAACCCCACATTGGCATCTCCATTGATGTTACCCAAACAGCCACATGACTCGCAATCAATGAGTTTGAAAGCAGGCACAGAGATTAGGCTCTCCGGGAATTTCCGGTAAGCTTCCACAGCCTCAGCTGTCTGCTGCTGGCAAGCGAGGGCGATGGCCTTGACGAGCCCCTGGCCACCCACGGCCTGGTCCTCGTCGCGAGTGGAGGGTTCCCTTCTAAGGAGGTCCTTGTAGGATCCTTCGACTTCAAACCCCCTGTCTGGTGGGCCCGGAGTCATTTTGGAAAGGATCCATTTATGTTCAAATTCCTTAGCATCGTGCTATGCATGAGAGGACGTTTTGAGGTATTTCGGCGGTGGCACAACCCCTCAATCTCTGCTATAGAGCTTAGCTTTCAGCGTGGCAGATGAGAACACGACTGCTCCGTAGCCGCCCCAAGCATCTCCGTTCTCTGTAATACCGCCGATCCAAAGTATATACCACGTCATATCATATCATATCATATCATATGTCATCATATGTCATATCATATCATATCATATCATATCATAACATATCATATCATATCATATACACATATATATATATATATGCACCTATATCCATACTCTATTCTACTCTGTCATATTATGTTACATTGCATTACATTACATTGTATTGTTATATGTATATTATGACTTCCTCATTGATTATGTCTGTACATATTACATATATTAGATCAAATTAAAAGTATTTTCTATTGCATATTATGGGTTTCCAAAACGGCAAGAATCCGCCCCACAACGACAGGATAACTCTCGTCACCGCTCTCGTGGGAAATTTAGATACCAGTCTAGACCCCGGAACATGAACGTCCCTATGATTAGACAGTGTCTTCCCTTGCCTTGGCCAGCACCTTGGCCACCGCCGGCCAGCCCTTGCCCAGAGCTTGTGCCAAAGGGCACTGGGCCCCCAGCCGCTTCGCTGCACCGGACACGAAAGCGGACCTTGTGACAAGATTTGCGGATTGCTAGGCTTTGGCCTTAGTTGTTGCAGCGAACAAATACACGAACCCTTTACTTGAAAAATTGCTCAGAGCCTGCTGATGGCATTGGGAATCACCCGAAGCACGCTAATCCCTGGGGGCTTGGGAACTACTCTCGTTATAGGTGCATCACAGGGAAGCTGCGGTGCCTTACTTCTTTGGTCTTCGTACAAACACTTGTAAAACCGTTGCAAACTCCTCCATACACAAAAGCAGCCCTTGCCACAAGCGAACTCAACAAAAGACTCGCCGAAGGGGCAGATTCGACACCGAGGCGGGGCGGAGGCTCTCGAGGAGCTGCTGGGCCGCGGGCTCCGGCAGCCCGGCCAAGGCTCCGATGGCGCTGGAGTCCAAGTCCCCGAGAGTCCTGGAAAGAGGACTCCCAGAAGCTTAGGGCTTCGGGCGGGTTTCGGTTTCTATAGGGTTTTAGGGTTTAGGGATGTGTAGGGGTAGAAAGGTGTTGTGACGGGGTGCTTGAAAAGGATCTGGGGATTCTGCGAAGGGTGGCTTGCAGGTAGCCACTGAAAGTCAAGAGCCCTGAACCCCACATGCCTTCGGAAAAAGCATTGAGCTACGAAAATGAGCGCCGAGGCTCCAACCCGAGCCCGCGAGCTTCGCCTCCAACGCCTCCCGTAGGGCCGCAGGCAAAGCGGACCCAAAGCTGTCGCCGACGCCCTCAGCACGGGGCTTCAGGAGGCTCTTCTAGATTCTAGGCTTTGTAGGGTTCCTATATATATGGGCTCCGAGGAAGGTCCTACAGGCCGTTCAAGGCTTCCGGAGCCTCTCGCAGTCCCGGCCTTGATGACCGTGGAGCAGTATCTGTTGATGTCGCGCACCCTGGCGCCTTCTTCGAAAACCTGGGAGCACTCTGTAAAAGAAGTGTATTTCCCAAAGGAAGATGAAGTGATGAAGATGCTAGGCGAGGTGAGCTGAAGGGTTTGGGGATGAGCAGGAGTAACATCATGCTCGCTGCAGAGGTAGTACTGATGCTGACGAGCATGACGGTCTTCGCGAGGGAAGGGACTCAAAACCCAAAGAGGGCTGAAATGAAGAAGCAACTCGCCCGCTCCCGCATGCTCCCGCCTTCCGCAAGCGCTCGAAGCAGACCTCGCGCGCCCCGGCGCTCAGACCCGCAAAGTCCAAAGCCACACGGCCATCGACGCCCCAGTCCTCGGGGGACAAAGCGGACAAAGCAATGCCACGGCCCAAAGGCGGCCCCCACGGCCCATCTGGCAAAGGCTGCTCTTTTCGTCTAGGCAAAAAGCAAGAGATGCACAAGTTTGAGCTTTGGGGGCAACCCAGCCAAAAACAAGGCACAGTCGAGTGACGGAAAGGCGAGAAAGATTGTTAACAGCGGTACTGATGAAACGAATGTTCAAACTGTGGCTGATTTGATTAAACCGATGTGCACTGCACTACTAGAGATAGTGTTGCACTCAACCCGTTCGAACAGATGTGCAAAGACCTGTATATACATATATATATATATATATATATATAGAAATATACACATAAACTTACATGCACCTACTTCACCAGTTGCCCCCTTCTACATGTACGTCTTCATCCCACGAATGGGTGAATGAGTGTGAAGGGAGGATGAACAAGTCTGTTTGGAATCAAAGACATCGACATCCGCCAAAGCTCGGCCGGGAGCTCGGAAGGCACTGTCGCTTGGCGCCGGCGCTTCGCGGAGGGCGAAGTCCCCTCTTCCTGGCTTGTGCCTCAAAGAGACGAAAGCTCTAAGCTGCGCCCGGGCTGTCGAACCTTTAGGGCCTCAAAGAGTGGGGGGGGGGGGGGGGGCTCATTTTCATTGCGAGCGGTCGAGGAGTCCAGAGGAGGTTTGGGTCTACAAGACTATTATGGGTTCTGGGTTGTGCGGTGTTCTCTTGGCCTTTTGTGGATTTGGAGGTCAACGGCTAACTATTAAAAAGGCCAAGGTCCACGGTCTATGAGGCTTTAGCGCTGCTGTGGGCTCTGAGTCAAAGAATATCGCCTGTTTCGGCTCTGGGCCGTTCGATGCTGCTCCGAAATCAAAAGCAGGCACGTCTTTGTTTGTGAGGAGAGCCCTTACACTCCCCATGAAGAATCCATAACTCGAACAAGGCCTCGCTAGAAAGCCGAAACCGGGCACCCTCAGACTTGGGGAAAAAACCATAGATAGGACACCCAACCCCCTGACCTTAACCCATTTGGACATTTGGTACTTATGGGGAGCACAATGGTTATTGTACGGAAAGACTTACTACATGATTAGAGTCAACAACTGAAAAGGCCCTCAAAAGAGGCCCCGGAGACCTAGTCCGAAAAAACTGAACGGCTCCCTTCCACCCCAAGGCACAGGAGAGCCACAGGTCCTGCATCTGGCCGTCCTTCAGTGCAATAAAATGCATCTCCAACTGTGTATGTGTATAGTATGTGTATATATATACATATACACATATATATATGTCTGTGTGTGTGTACATTGTGTATATAGATGTATACTTTAATAATGCACATACTCTATCTATCTATATATACATATGTATATATATATATATGTATATTTCTACATAAATGTTCAACCTACTATTTTGAACTAGAACGAAGGACACCGAGAACAATACAAGATTCTGTGAAAGTCTGGCGTACTTGAAACAACTATTTCCTTGTATTTCCTGTATGGATTCCGGTAGGAAAAAGCAACTTCACAGAAAAGCAGGTAGAAACAAGACAACTCCAATAGTCCTGGGGCTGGAAGGATGCGTCCAAGGGCGTGGGCCGGGCCCAGCGGAAAGCACAGAGCCTGGGTGCTTCGTGGCGAAATCGCGGAGAGCGAGCTGGGGTCTAAGCCAGAATATTATAGGGAACTCCAGAAAGTTGGAATGTGGCTTAAGGGTAGGATACCTTGTAATTTACCATAAAGGGTTTAGGATAATCATATTCCAACTTTCTGGCTTTTTCTTTAGAGGTTTAAAGCAAGCGGTTTTGTGAGCTTTTCTCAGGGTGAAGTACATCCAGCGCTGCAGCAGGCCCTTCTGCTCTTACAGGAGTACAAACAACCGATCACGGCGCAAGGAATCTTACAGGCGTATGCACATGTTTGTTTATGCCATGCAGGTACATACACAGGTTCGCTAACGGTATTATGCATAAACACTCCCGGTTTCAGATAACGCGGGACCCTTAAAAACAAAACCAAATGCTTCTTCTGAGGATACCTTGATTTGACTGAAGACAGTGAATACAGACCTACAAAACAAACACTGTGCAAGACCCTTAGGAAAACAACTTTCTCTTACTGGGAAACCTTTTCTAAGCCCGATGTTGAAAAAACGTGGCCTAGGCGCTGTGTGGAGGGCTCCAGGGGTCCCGGCAGCAAACTCAGGGGTGGCGAACTGGCTTCGGCTTTACCTCAAGGGTTTCAGAAACCTTTGTGAAATCTCAGAAGGGCTTTCATGAGATTCTAGACGTTCTCAGAACGGCTTAGAAGGTTCCAAGCGGATTCAGAATTCCTGCTAGACGGGCTACAGTTATCAGGCTAGAGGGGTCTCTATGGGGTTTCGTGACCATTGAAGATTTCGGAAGGGCTTGAAAAGGGCAGGGCTTACAGCTTTCGAGAGCGTCTGCAAAGGATTTCTACAGGGCCTAGTAAACGACACCCCGAACGTGGCGAACCCCAAGAACGGCCCAGCTGCTGGCCACGAAGAGGTTCAAGCTCAGTCTTGGACCGCACGGGGAGTGCTGCTCTGGGACGCCGTGGGGCACGCCCTTCTCGATCCTTTGGGAAAAACTTTAGGGCTTACGTTTGGGACGAAGGGCCGGGGGTCTAGGGCATCAGCCGCGAAGCCCCCTAGAGCCAAACCTACGCTGCTCCCAACAGAAACACCCTCCTCACGGCACGGCCCTCGGGCAACATCAGCGCTGTGTCCGCGAGAAGCAGCGGCCGCTCCGCACCCAAGGCCAACGTCAGCTGCTGCAAGGGGTGGCTGTGCCTTAGGAGGGTGTAGAGTTTGGTATTCGAGGTTGTCTCGTTCAAGGGCGACGCGAGATTGGGGCTTTGGCGCTGTGACCTTTCTTTCCGGCTGCCCAAAAAAACTCGACTAGGTTTTGCGCCCCCGCGAAACGACATAAGTCCCTGCTATGATATCGCAATAGATCATACTATATTCTGGTATATTATAGCACATTCATCCCTTAGGCAATAAGTTCAAAGCTGCACTGTCCTTTTCGGATGATGTTAAGAGGAACTGGGGCATCTGCTCCGAGGTGCAGTTCGCAGCTCCCCTGGTTGTCGTCGTAGCGGCAGAGCACGCATTTGAGAGGAATCAGGGGCTCACCGGCGAGCTTCGTCGCTTTTGTCAGCAGGCGGCGCAGCAACTCCTCGAGCAGGTCGTCGCGGCCAGGAAACTGCAGGAGCCTGCTTTTCGAAGGGATCCAGCTCGCCGACGAACTGCTGAGAAGATGTTCCAACGCACCGTCGGGCACTTTGACCTTGAATGTGGACATGCCTCTGCTGAAAACCTGCCCGAAATCTCTACCGATGCGGCAGCCGCCATGGCGTCAAGCCGCCTGTGTCCACAACATCGGCACAGCGCCATGCCGTCAAGATAAGCGGTGAGACGCGCCGAAAACCCCTGGTTCAGGCTGAGGATGCAAAATTTTGCGGCTTAGGGTTCGGGGTAGGTTGGCACGACATGTTGATGATGAAAGCTCGCGGTGGCATGCGAGTGCACGGCTTTGCTCAGCTACACACGAGCTTGAAACATCGGCCAGAGTGATTGTGGCTGCCCTGCTGTGCCAAAGCACATTGAATGAGCCATCGAACTTGCAATGTGTCCAAAACCATGTGTGTACCAGGCATTGCAAAGGCATGAAGCACAATACTTTCGATTCATGGGACTACGACTATGATGAAACAAACGACCGCAACGGAGGATACTGCTTGCCAACGCACTACGATTCTGCAGCAAATACCTCAACATGGAAGTTCAAGCTCGAAACTCTCACTCCTTTGTCTCCAGAGCATCACGAGATCAAGGGCGTGACATCACACCTTTGCCGGGTATGCACGCACAGCAGTCAACATGCATCTCTTATTGCAACCATCGAGCAGAGTAGCACGAGCCTTCTGGCAACCAGGAGCTTGAGTAACAGTGTCGGCACAAAAGCTGTGAGCCCTGTAGCTGCAAACATTCGGTCAGCCGGTAGGTCTCATGTAAGACGAGCTGTGTCACTGCAGTTCGTAGTCCTTGGAAGGCCTACAGCTTGCACAGCGCAATGTCTTTTGCTTCAGATTCTGCTCCCCAAGACCGAATGAAATGGCAAGCAGCGCGACATGGGAGACACCGAGCAGACCTGGTGATGCAAAGACAATCGCCACGAGTTGATGCCCCTGAAATGAAATGGGCGAATCGAAGAGCTGCTCCTTATCGCAAGGAGCATGTACAGGCTAAAAAGGCGAAGCCTTTTTGAAAGTGTTTGAGCAAAGTACTTTTGGGTATGCCTGAATTTTTCGAGATAATGAAAGACTTCAAAAATCCGTATTTACACAATTGAACTACGGCGAACTACGGGTCCTTCAAGTTGCAGACATTCAGCGGTCGTAGGAACTGGGACCACCTGCCACATCCACGAGCACGGCAGACCTTGCAACATGTCCGCAATCCACGCAGGCGAGCACCTTGTAACAGCATTGTTCTACAAGCTACGCCCGACACTTCACCACTGACGGCAAAGCGACCCATCGAAACAAAATGCGACAGGGCCATCCCTTCAGCAGGCATCGATTTGCTCAAGCTGACGCATTGCTCAGGATACTGAAAGGAATCTCATTGTGCATATGCACGATGCTCCAGCAGATTGCAAGGCCATGGAGCACTTCGGGTTTTGCAACCCGGGTTGGGACCAGGTGCTCGGTTCCAACCCGGGTCCGCAGCGAAAGCTCCGAAAATGGGCTAAGGTAGCCTTACTTGAAGCTCTCCACACAAGTTTTCGCCAAAAACGATTCCTGAAAGCAGTTGGGTTTGGAGGGATTGCAGATACCCCAAGCTCCAGAACTCTAACGCAACCCCAAACCCTAGAAACCAAAACCCTGAAATCCGGAAGCCCAAGTCCAAAGCCCCAAAGAGCCTGCAAACCCTACACCTCGAGCTCCAAGTACCCAAATCTCAACAAACCTACGACCATTCCAAACTCTCAAAGCATTTCAAATGCCCAAAACCCAGAAACCCCCAAAATTGGGTTTTGGGGTGGAGGTTCGAAGGTGTAGCGCGGTCTTAACTAAGCGGGTTTGAGCTTTACGGTGGGATTCGGTTATGGATTCGAACTTAAGGGTTTCTGGAATCACAGCCTAAGAGTTTAAATTTTGCCTTCTGCATAGCCTACAGTCTCTTGGTTTGGTGGTTCAGGGGTTTGGAGTTTGCGGTCCGTCAATGTTTCAAATCTGCAACTGAGTCGATTGACCGCATGATTACCGAAGAACTGATCATTCGAATATGTTTCAAAGAACAAGAAAACGTCTCCGATGTGAGCATAACGAGCACTCCAACAACTAAGAATTTTTAAAGTTGGAGTCAACGTTTTTTGAAGCACTCACCACTTCCGATTTGTTTACTGTTTCTGTGCACTTCTGGAAATCCGTGATCATGATGGAAGAATTGAAAGGGATCCGCTGCGCAGCTTATAGCTCGGGTGAGAAAGAATTTAATGCCACTTTTGGGATTGAGTTTGGGTTTAAAGTCAAAAATTTGGGATGGAACCAATCCGGGCAGTCACGAAACCGAGCATCGACGCAACTGGAAATCTTCAGGGCACCAGACACGGAGTTTACGGCTGGTGCTTCAGGGCTAAAGAGTTGCGAATCCGTCCATAATTTTAATCCGAAAAACTGAAGCTGGATCGAACGAGTGATATCACCAACAACAATGTTGGATTCTCGGTCATGAAGATTTTATGGCCAAACTTTGGCATGGAACCAATCCGAGCAGTTATGGAACCGAGCAACTTTCCACCGGAAATCTTTAGGAAGCAGCGCCTTATAAAAATAAGGGACCCAACCCCTCCGATTTGTACAAAACAACCGTTTCATACGGGATCCGAGTCGCTGCATTCTATAGAGGCAACGTGGTGGAGGAAGATGAGGACGATCTGGAACACGATCAGAAGGTTCAACTTCCTCACTCTGACCCTGTCATTTGACGCTATCCTGGAGGAACTGCCGTTTCTAAGGGGATATCACGTCATGCACGAGTCCAAGACGATTGGAGTCTTGTGTACTCGTATCTGCTCGATGTTCACTTTTTTTTGGCGTGAATGGGCCTTGTCGACCACGGCTGTAGTACTCGGTCCCTATAAACAAACAGACTACAAACAAGCAACAAAAACTACAAAGCGGTGAGACCAAAAGCGAAGCTCTACAAGGGCTGCGGCGCACAGGCTTTGCCGGAGCAACAAAGAGCCGTCGGTTTGAGCTGCCCAAAGCAACAGGTGGAGCCAAGTCCAAGCTCCGGCAGCCGTTCTAGTCTTGCCAGCAACGAACAGCCCCTACGCTTTGTTCCGTCACGATCGAGCACACTAAAGTCCAAAAGTCCAATGTTCGCGGGCCATTTCTGGCCGGAGTCGCAACGACTCGAACACCGCTGGACCTGAAGCTCTTCGCTCCGGAACCAAAATCGGGACAGACGATCCACAGTGTGCGAATCCTGTGGTGGATTGGCTGCCGGCGGTCAATTCCTCCAAACATCGCGCACAGTCTGACCAGGGTAGGGTCTAAACCGTGGAATACGTCTGGTGTGCGTCAATCCGGCAGCGCAATTCCAAGGTAAGCAGGTCACCCAAGACAGAGTCTGAGCTATGATAAGAGCTCTGTGTCGTGCGAAAGACGTCATGCGCACGCCTGGAATCATCTGGAAGAAATTTTCGCTCATGCCCGTCAAAAGACCACGCAGTTCGCGTTCCGCTGGAGTGTCTGCTCGATGTTCACGCTTGCGGCTTTCCAGTGAGGCTGAGACTCGCTGTGAGCAGGCTGCAAAGATGAAAGCACATGTTGCTGAAGTGGCGAAGGGTGCCACAGGCGTTGAAAACGCCGATCCATTGCCTGGGCTGCTAGCTCGAACATTCGCGATGACAATGTTCCAGGGTGCCATGGACCCTCCGGGTGACTATGCGCTCGACGCTGTCACGAACCGGTCCAAGGCAGGCGTCCGGTCGAATCGAACAGCAATCTTCAGGGCCAGCGACCGATTTACGCGTGCTTATCAACTGAGATGCTGGTCTTGTCAGCCATACCATGGTTACAAGCATGTCAACTCTCCCTGTGTTCCATCCGCACATTCCCTCAACGCGACATTCATGACGCTGTCCGGGCCTGCAATGCCAGAGAGGCCAAATACCGATCTGTCGGCAGAACATCTGTGTCATGCAGTCCATTGCTTATCGACGACGCACAAAACATTCGCTGCCACGATTCCGGACGCAGAAATGATCAATTTAATGCGGAAGCTGATGTTCCGAGTGCTGACACAAACGAAGAAGTGTCCTTCCACTGCTGCCGGTGGACCGTAGAATCGCCCTCAGGATTGTGAGAGAGGCGTTTATAGAGCGTGAGAGGGAATACATGAAGGCCAACGCCGGAGAAACCAGTGGCCGGATTCTTCTCCAGACAAATTTCCTGGATGAGAACGATGAACCATCCGAGCTTGCTCTTCGATGCATCATGGAGATTGCCCGGACGGACAAAAATCGAATGTACTTCATGGACTCGGAATCCCTAGTGACCTAGTGTTCAACACGGCCTTCAAATAATTGGAGGTACGAAGTTTGGCACTGGCTCCGAGCAAGGAAACTACAAGCGGAAGACGTAGCCGCTCGCTAGCTTCGACTGCCCCATGTGCGGAGCTTCATTTCCGGTTGGTCTCCACATGTGCCACTCTTGCACCAAGCCGATCACTATCCTGACGGAATGTTCTTTGCCGATCCTGTGAATCCCTTCCAGGTTGAACACTACGGAAGTCATGCTGAGTAGCTCAACGAGCTTTTCGAATGAAACAAGCTGACCGAGTTCCAGCTTCACGAAAATCCTGCAATAAGGCAGCTGAGGACTTCCCGGTCTCTCGATTGTCCCCCTGTGTAAAAGGGGGAGAGATATGCACGTGACAAGCAAACTCGGTAGCGCGTTGGCAGTGGATCAACCATCATGCATACACAGTGGCTTTTCGCGGCACGTGGCGAATACCGCTCCGTGCTTGACAACGTGGTTGCACAATGGATCGACTGCGAATTGAAGAAATCTTGCACGCCACATCGAGCCTCCTTGCCAGTAATCCCGGCAACAAGCCTTTCGATAGATGTCCAAGCGAATGGCGCCTTGAATCGTTCCGCGCACGCTCCTCTTGAACAGCGATGTGTCAACTGCGATGCACTTGATCGGCGACACTCGAAAGAAGCCTCTGCAGAACGCCAATCTGGAGATGAGATAGCGAATTCGACTCTCCACGAATTTGATACAGGATGAGTTCCGTGCCACTATCACGGACACGCAAAAGTATCAGCGAAACATGCGTGTCGACAGTGAGAGCCTTTCCGCGCTTCTGCCAAGGTTGTGAAAACACAGCAGCAGCGCGCTGAACCCTCTTTTTCTCACGGCTTGAGCCAAAGTCAGCAGCCGGAGGCTTTGTCTGTGCAACTGGCCACAGATATTCCATGTGCCATAGCACTGCAAGTGAAACACTGCTCAGCCACGTGTTCTCCACAACTGCAAAACAAACTCAAACGTCAGTGGGAGTTCTCGGGACCTACTCAAAACTAGCGCAAGCAGAACTACAGCTACACAGTCACTCCAAACGTAGTTACACCAAGGAAAAACACTTCCCTACACTCTCAAGCACTTCAAAAGGCTTTCCACTGAAAGCAAGCTCGTCAGTCAAGCCTCCAAGGCAAAACTTTCAGCTAAAACGACTCACACCTGAGCAGGCATGCAGGACAACCAAAGTAACATGTCTTAAACATGAACTTTCACACCCCCGCTTGGACTGTAATGCCTCAGCGCAACAGTGTAAGCACAGCTCTTTAGGCTAAGTGCTCTGTTCGTCATCCTCGGCACACGTCCGCACGGCAGTCCCTTCTACGGCTACTTTCAAGACTCGCTTAGCAGCACGCAAAAGAGCCCTACCTAGCTTGGTGGGGTAGTAACCGGTTGCCTCAAGACTTTCAGGAGCAACATGCACATGATTCTTGTCACAAGATTTCCCGGAGAAGATTTCACACCACTCCGAACAGTTGCAGGCAAACCACCATCTCTTATAGACCAAATCAAAAGCACATCGGTCTACTTCTCGTCCAAAGGATAGGCCAAGGGACTTCTTCACTCTTTGGTACGTTTCTTCCTTCCAAAGTCCACAGGTCTTTGGCCACTCCTGAGTCAGCAGGACGTCCTGGCAGTGGTTCTGCAACAGCTTTCCTAGCGTTTTCCACGAAGCAACATGCTTCTTCATCTGCTCACGCCAGCGATGGCGAAACTTCGGTTTGTGCCAGTTCTTAAACCGAAAACTACAACCTGCAGTACACGGCGACGCTACATGGATATAGATCTTGGGCGGATTTCGTTTCAACAGACAGAGCAGAACTTCTCCTAAAAACAACTGTGTGTTCTTACTCAAGAAGTCTTCTTCCTGAGTGATGCCAATGTAAGCAACGCTCTCACGCTTGCACGCTGCACACAACGCACTATCACGGGCACAGAACAGCTCAACCACCAGCAAAGGAACAACCCCCATAGCCAAATCAACGGCTACTGGACGATACTTCAGTAAGTTCTCCGGAAGCTCTTCAAGCTTCTCGTGGAGGTTCTCAAGTTCCTCCACTCTCTCTCGAAGTTGTTCAGGTACACACAGTGTCTGCAAGTCTTCCTCACAGATCCGCTCAAGTCCACAAGCCTCCAGCAGATGCTGGAGCATAGCTTCTTCAGGACTCTTTGTGAGTCCGTCGCTCGGATTCAGGCATCCTTGGATGAATGTGAGACGCAGTCTCTCACTTTGAACAAGCTCTTGCAAGTACCGATGCCTCAACTCCAAATGCCGCACTCGACGCAGCAGGCCTTTCATCTTCGAAATAGACAATGCCGCTTCACTGTCAGACGACAGGTAAATGGGATACGATCCCGTGTCACCGGCAGGCAGGCCTTGAAGGAGCGTTTCCAACAGCAGGGACAGGTACACAGCTTCCTTGGCAGCTTCAGTAAGCGCGGCCAGCTCTGCTTCAGCTGAGCTTAAGGCAGTCACTGACTGCTTCCTTGAGAAGCACTTGATCATCATGCCATGCCAAAGGACAATGGCACCAGACACTGAACACACGTTCCACGAGGCATCCACATACCCCGAAAGCAAGGTCTCCGACTCAAAACTCTGGTCGACCCAGCCAAACGCAGAGAAGCGCTGAAGGTACTCAGGCAACGCCATCACCCAACGCACAACTCTTCTTAAACAGGCTTCGGCTTGGCTGTCAGGATCACTCTGAAAACGACCTAGAAACCCAACAGGATAAGCTAGGTGAGGAAGCGTGAGACTGGCCCACATGAGCTTCCCAAGCACACGTCGATACCTTTCGTACGACTCAGTGCTTATTGAACCTCCAGGTTCCTTCTTCCGGTACTCCCTCTCAAGGTTTCCCAAAACAGGCTTCACACCTTTTCCGCTGATCCCAAACTCTTCACCAAGCGACTTCAAGTAGCCCGGTTTCAAGCCGAACAACACAGGTCCAGCGTCCGTCACACGGACGATAATTCTTCCTAGAAACTCAAGTTGCCCTTTCTTTCCAGGCTCCAAGATCCCAGTCTGCTTCATTTTGTAAATCTTGGCCAACTGAGCATACAGCTCCTTTGCAATCTTTGAGTTCTGGGAGAAGATGATCAAGTCATCAACATACACCAGCACCAAGGTCAAAGAACCGTCTTTCTCGAGACGGTGGTGCACAGTAGGGTCCGCAGTTTCTCCAAACCCAAACTGCCCACGCAACGTGTTGGTGAACTCCAAGTACCAACTCAACGGCCCAACCCGCAAGCCATTCATGGCTTTGTGTAACTGAGCAAAAAGCGGATTGCCCTGATCGTCATACATCCCGTTCGGAAAACGGATGCACTCAACACCTTGGACAGGCGCCTGCATGAAGGCTACCGAAACATCGGCAGACAACAGCGTTCCTCCACGAACCGCGTGCACAGCAAGGACACCTCGTAAAGCTTCCAAGGAGGTCGTAGGGGAATAGATCCCGTCAGCCAGAGGGCTGGATCCAAGCGCGTAGTCACGCACAACCAAACGCGCTCTCACACGGTCAGGGTTTGTCACAGAGGGTTTGGAAGTTAGAACCCAACGAGTGGTGTGGATTCTTCGCACGGCCTTCTTCCGGGCCTCAGCTTCTCCAATCACGGTTGCCACACCAAAGGCATCTAACTCCGACAGCTCAAGCTTCATCCCTTCTTCAAGATGCTTCCTAGCGAGAACCTTCCCTGAAACTTCACACACCGCGTTATCTGGGACATGTACCCAGATTTTTCTACCTCCAAACTTCATACTGAACCACTCAGCGGGATTATCTCCCCTCCTCAGCTTCTGCGTCACACGAAGGTCAGGTCCTTCATAGAGCTGGCGAAGACCATACTCGTACAGCCAGGTCAGGCCATCATCCATGATATTATCTTCACCATCACCCATCTCAACATCATCCTCATCAAGGACACCACCAGGAGGAGGTTCGACATCCATCCCTTCACCATCAGCAGGAAGAGAGGGGGAATAATCTGCTAGATCCTCATCCTCCATCGCATCAGGAGCTCCAGGCTCTTCTGCTTGTCCCACAGGGAACTCTAGACTACCATCAGGCAACGCCGGAGGGTCAGGAGGAGGCTGAGGGCTGAGGTGCATCCAGAGGCACATCAAACTTGATGGGTCGCTCGGGGTCCTCCCGGTTTCCTTTCAGTTGGTCTAGCACTGCTTTGTCAAACTCTACCGGGTCCCGGGCACGAAACGAGCTGAAAATCTCCAGACGAGGCGGCTTCCCATCTCCTAAGGGAACAAAGACACGTATCCCAGAGCCGTTGGCGCCATGGGGCCCAACGTAAATCGCCCTCACTAGGCGCTTTCCTCGATGCTCTGGATAGTCCTTTTGTGGCTTTCCAAAGCCTACCACCCCAAACTCACAACTCTTCACAGCTTGGACTGTAGAGCCCCTAAGGCGTTCCAGAGGCGTGCTTTGCTCCTTGGACACATGAAACAAGTTATGCATCCTAACAGCATACCGCATGGCTTCAATAAACAAGTAGCTCCCTAACGGCAGCTGCCCTCCTACACGCTCTTCCAGTCCTAGCCAAACAGACCAAAACGCTTCTTTCACGAGGCAAACGTTACGCTCAACAATGCCTTTTGCCTGGGGCCTGTTCACTGCAAACGGAACCCAATGCATGGACCGTCCTACAAACGTCCTATGCTTCGCAGAATCCCGGAACACACTCTCCAGGAGGTTTTCTTGGTCACCGTGGACCACAATGTCCAGCCCGTTGAGGCCCATCTCAGAAAGAGCCTTGCAAACGGCTGGTACAGGCACCGGGTCCTCAGGACCCAAAACAACAGTACTCAAGTATCCCGACAGGACGTGAACGATCAACAGAAACCGAACATTTCGACCGAAGAAGCCAAAATCTACTTGAAGCTCTCCCGGCGCATAGTGGCTCTTCATGTTCTTGCGTCGTGCTGGCACACGACCACGTGCCGACTGGCACACATCACAGAAACTCAGATAGGGCTGATGCCCTTTGTTCCGGTGCGCTCGCAAACGCTCTGAAGTAATGTATACTGGAACCTCAAGGTCTTCAGGAGGAGACAAACCTGAACCAGACGGCTCGGGACGCGGTTCGGGGTCAGGAGGGCCGGGAGGTCGAGGCTTCGGGTCAGGGTCTGGCAACAACTCTTCTTCAGAATCAACAGTGATCTCAACCGGCAGACCTGCAAGCATACGCGCCCTATGCACAACACGCTCGGACACAACATGCTCACGCACAACATGTGGGGCCTCAGGAATCCGCGGTGCTTCTTCATTATGCTGCCCACGCAAGGCAGCAACTTTCTTAAGCACTTTGCGGACCAAGCACAACAACCTTCTCATCATCGGCCGTTGGACTCTCCAGGGGAAACACCGACGGGGATTCCGACCTTTCAAAGTTACTCGCACCCACTTGTGTCTCCTACGGCTTCCGAACCGCAGCTTCCTACGACCCCCGCTTCGACGCACTACCACAGCTACAGCACAGACTGTCAGCAGCACGCAAAAGCGAAACCCCGCAACCTTTGAAATAACCCTGAACAAGGCTGCGGCACACGATCTTTCTAAGGAACACCTGGGCAGAGCGAGACACTTTGTGGATCCATTCGGGTAGGGCGTAGCTTCGGGAACACTCAAGCAACACGCACCTACCGCACCACACTCGAGGTTACCTTCTCCTAAAGCACTGCACTCACGACAACCTACCGCTTCGGCACTGCACTCTAGACGTTCTACAGCTTCGGCACTGCACTCTAGACTGCCTACCACTTTGGCACCGCACTCTTGCACCTTTTTCGGGGAAGACACAGAAGAGCTCACTTTGAGGATGACGGGCCTCGAACCTAAGGTTGAGGCCAAAACCTCAGAAGAAACACACCGCCTCAGATCGAAGGTGATCGATCTCTCTTCTTTGGCTAGAGTTGCCCTTGCTGTTGGCCGTGGTGCTTTTGACGGCCTGACTGAAGGTCTCACTGTAGGGCGGGGCGGTGGAGTTTGAGGCACAACCGACACACTCGGAGTGATGGGCGTCACATGCTGGCCCACAGCTCCAAACACCTGGCGCAACGGCCCGGTGGACCACGGATTGAAAATGCCTCGGTATCCTGGCGGTGGTGCTGGAGGCACTGGTCCCATGTACCCCAAGAAGGGCGGCGCCGGCGGGAACATGTGCATCTTCCCAACAACCTGCGGTGCTTGTGGTACAGGGCCCATTGGCCCAACCATCGGCGGCGCTGGAGGTCCCATGTGCCCAACATCCGGCACCTGCCCCACCTTGGGCATCGCCTTCACTTGAACAGCTCGGACCGGCGGCCTCAAAGCAACTCGAACCGCAGGCCTCGCAGCAGCTTGAGCAACAGGCCCCGCAGCAGCTGGAGCAACAAGGCTCAGCAGCTTGAGAAGCAGGGCTCTCCGGAACCTTGGGCATCGCTTTCACCAAAGGTGATCGTTGGGGTGTCTTTGGAACCGCAGATCCAGGCGACACCGGCGTTGTCGGAGGCGTTCCTGGAGGAGTGATAGCTTCCACACTCGAAGACGACAGGCTGATCCGCCTGCTGGCTGGTAACTCCGGAGGAGTCCCAGACTCTACGGCTCCCTCGGGGGCCGCTGAACTCTCGGGGGCACCAAGGGCATCCCCAAGTTGTAACTCCAAAGTAAGCAAACGAACTGTAGCAGCGGCTTGCTCCTGAGCAAGCAGGGCTGCTTGGAGCTCTGCCTCCTTGCGTGCCCTCTGTTGGGGCGTCCACATTGGCGGCTGCCTTCGCCGCTGCCGACGCTCGCTCCTTCTCCGCCAAGTTCTTGCTGGCGGCAACCATCTTGAGCTCTTGCTCGCTCAGCAAAGCCACTCCTTCGGCGGCCTTGTCTCTCTCGCCCTCGTTGTGGTCCTTCTTGTCCTCGGCGACCTGGTCCTTTTCTCGTGCACGGCGCTCCTTGGAGCCTTTCTTCTTCTCCTTCTTCTTGTCCTTCTTCTTCTTCTCCCGAGGAGTCTCCGGTGGTGTCTCGGGCGGCGTCGGGGGTCCAGGCGGCACCACAGGCGTCCCCGGTGGAGGCGGGCTCGCAGGAGGGCCTGGCACCGCCTTCCATTTCCCCCAATCGTCGGCCTCGTTGCCCTCCTGAGTGGGAGCGGGAGGTTCTCCAGAAGGCAAGGCCGGAGAAGTTAGGGAGTGAAATCCCCGGTGGAGCAATTCCTTCGAATCGCATCTGTTCATTGCCACTAGTTCTTCGGCCTCTCGCCTCTGCTCCACGCTGCGACTCAGCTGCAGCTTCTGCACCAACTGCTGTCGCCTGCTGGATGCCGCTGTCTGCATCGCTGTGAGATCTTGCCATCTCTCGGACATAACCATCATCTGGGCCGGCTCCTTTTCCTGAGCGACCCCTTCCGACGGCATCTGGAGCAAAAGGGCCCTCTTCTTGACACACAGTCCCCGTCGTAACGGAGATGACTCCATAGAGAAAAAATCACCCACCGCAAGGCTCGAGACAGAACCGCGGCAGAAGAGATACGTTTATGCTTGCTTTTACGTGTCCCTAATGCACCTGCACTTGCACACTCCGGACGACAGGCAGCTTCCGAAAACCCTGCACACTCACTCCTACAGGCAGTCTCCGAAAACCCTGCGCACTCACTCCTACAGGCAGTTTCCGAAAACCCTGCGCAAACCTCCACTGAAGCAGCTTCCGAACCACAGGCTCTCACAGTACTCTGAGGCGTTGGCGGCAAAGGCTCTACACTCACACATGCACTCGCACTCCTACCGCTCCTACGGCATGCTTCGGTGTGTGTGGTGCTTGCTTGCTTAAGCGAAACAGCTGCGGACGAAACACAGACTTCAGAACCTACCACACAACCCGCACACAGCTCTTCAGAACAAACTGCAGGCACTACCTCAGTCTCAGCTGCTACTTCTGCTGCAGAAACACACTCGCACGAAAACTCACTGCAAAAGGCTCGCAACAAGAACTTGAAAGGAGTCACTTCCAAAGCTCTCTGCGGATGCTTGTTCGGATGCGCCTTCTCCTTGGCGCGGTCCACTTCCATTGCATCTCCCGTGTCGTCGTCTTCTTTCCCAAACTTCGGTGGGGTACCTTTGGGCACTCCTGCTTTGGACTTCGCTTTCGCCTTAGCTCTCGCGGGGACGATCTCCTGGGCCATTGCCCACCAGCTCCTGGCTTCCGTCTCTAAGGGAACCCAAACCCAGGAACCCTTCCCATTCTGCTTCATCAAGCAACTCTCTCCGGGTGTGGCAGTGAACCAAGAACACCAACCCGAAAGCGACGCCTGCCAAGAACTGATCACATTGAAACCAATCTGACAAACCAGGACCTTCTGAAGCACTACAGGCCCTAGCCTCCCAAACTTCACACGGATATCGACCAACCCGAGGCATTCCATCTCGGTGTCGCTAGCACTCATCAAGACAGGCAGCGGTCCCGAATGCTCCTTCACGACTTCGTAAAACGACAAAGAAGCAACAGACAACACGTGGCACGTGGCTCCACTATCAACAAGCCACGCAAAGTGACTGTTCCTCGAAGAGGACTGGTTCAGCTTCTCTACTTCCTTATCCGTCATGGTGAGACGTGGGGGCTCAGCATCATTGGGCTCATTCTTCACTGCTTTCCCTGGGCGCATGCCCCTGAGACGATGAAATCTCAAGGCCATCACTTGCTCCGACGGCTCGTCTTCAACAGCGCGTCCCTTGGACTTCGCTTTCGGCTTCGCCTTTGGCTTTCCCCACTTTCCTTTGTCCTTGCCCTTCTCGCCCTTCTTGTCGCCTTTGCCCTTTCCTTTGGGCTCGCCTCCTCGACCGCCACCACCAGAGGGCTTTCCACCCTTGCCTTTGTCTTTGTCTTTGCCTTTTCCTTTGCCACCCTTCGGTGGTTCAGGACACTGCCAACTGTAGTGACCAGCCTTGCCGCAGTTCCAACACAAACCCTTGTCACCAACAGCGTGAAGGGCTCCAGCGTCGCAAAGCCTGGTCTGTTCCTCAAAGAACCGGATGCTCGTCACAAGCTCTTCCCAAGTTCCAGACTTGCCGTGCAAAACAACGTAATGCCGGCACTCAGGGTTGACAGATTGAAGCAAAATGGTTAGGCGATCCGAGCCGCCGGGCTTCAGCTCCGGAAAACGATGGAGCTTCTGATCCACTTTGCCCAGCTCATCCTCCAAGAACCGGACCACATCAAGTGGCCTCTTGTAGGTTCGGGCTCTGGCAGGCAACTTCAGGGCCTCATCTCTCACTGCAATTGCCTCCATTCTTGAGACAATGCTGAAAGTCGCATGCATTTGCCGCATGACTTCGTACCCACAAGCAGCTTGAGCTTGCCGCATGGACGTGCTTCTCACAAGCTCCATGCCTCTCTCAAACTTCTGCAAACTCTGTTGAAGGTAGTAAAACAACCGAGCAGACCTCGAAGCCACAGGAGCAGACATCTCTGACTGCTTGATCTCCCTGTTGTGCACCATTGCTTGGCGCAACTCGTTGACGTAGTTGTCGTCTATGAGCGCCAACCATGACGCCAAGACTTCACACCAACGGTGGTACTCTTCCAGCTCTTTCACACGCCCTTTTCCCATCGATGGAGCGTCGATGGTGGGCAAAGCAGGGAGGTACTTCTCAGCTCTGTTGCTTCCTACGTGCACAGACGGACCAGCAGGCGCTGGAGGTGGAGGAGCAGTAGCTTTAGCTGACGGACTTCCAGCCGCAGCCGTCGAACCAAAGGGGTCAGCTACAGCTGCAGAGGCAGCCTCAGCTTCTCGCCTTCTTCTCTCATCTGCGTCCATCCTCGCCATCATGACCTGGAGCGTCTGCTGTTGCATCTGCATCATATTCAGCATCAACTGCTGCAGCTGTGGGTCCAAACCAACTGTCGTCGTCACTGCAGGTGGAACCGGTGCTTGCTGTGGCACTGGCTGCGGTGCCTGCTGCGGTCCAACAGTCGGGACAGGCTGAGGTCCTGGGTTCGACGGCTGACTCGCCTCTCCAGGACTCGGACCAAACAGTTCAAAGTCGTCCTCCTCAGGCACTGGGGTCGCGGCACTTTGGGCAGGGTCAGCCATGGCTTCTCTACAGCTACGAGCGTGCTACACACGCTCCGCTACCATGTGAAAACACAGCAGCAGCGCGCTGAACCCTCTTTTTCTCACGGCTTGAGCCAAAGTCAGCAGCCGGAGGCTTTGTCTGTGCAACTGGCCACAGATATTCCATGTGCCATAGCACTGCAAGTGAAACACTGCTCAGCCACGTGTTCTCCACAACTGCAAAACAAACTCAAACGTCAGTGGGAGTTCTCGGGACCTACTCAAAACTAGCGCAAGCAGAACTACAGCTACACAGTCACTCCAAACGTAGTTACACCAAGGAAAAACACTTCCCTACACTCTCAAGCACTTCAAAAGGCTTTCCACTGAAAGCAAGCTCGTCAGTCAAGCCTCCAAGGCAAAACTTTCACCTAAAACGACTCACACCTGAGCAGGTATGCAGGACAACCAAAGTAACATGTCTTAAACATGAACTTTCACAAAGGTTACACTGACAACATGCCTGACAACATGCTACGGCATCCCGATAAAAAATGCCTGGCTACATCTCTGATGATGAAAGAAGAGGAGATCGAGGGAGCCGCAGCGGCAACTGAGAAGGAAAGGCAAAGGGGACGATGACCCCAACGTTCAAGCTATCAATTGGCGTGAGTTGGACCCCTTGGGACGGAAGCTCATTCCGCACCATACTGATCCCCGATTCGCGATTATCGAGGAGGGAATACCGCACTCCTTGACGATCCTGATACGCCCGATGAAACGCGTAAGGATTTCAAGGAATTTGTTCGCGATCACGCTCACAAGATAAAGGAGTGTTTCGATGAGGATCGCGCAACCGAGAAGACATTCTTCACTCTTGTTGAAGGAGTGAAGGGTCAGCTCCCTGATGCTAAGAGCACTGACCCGATTCTGATGAAAAGGGATGATGATGTCTTCGAGGCTTCGATGTTGCAGCTCGCCAAGCACAACGACGCGGTGAAACGCCTCAGCGCAGAGTGCAAGTCACCGCGCAAAGGCAAACATCGATTCCCGAAGCTCATACCATTCCCGTTCCTCCAGAAGAAGAGGATGAGGATGATACTGAGCTGGAACGGGTGAACCGACACGATCCGAAGCCAAAGCGCCGTGGACGGGAGCATCTCGGACGTATCGCTCCTGAGACGAATCCGTTAAAAACCTACAAGGCGAACAGCCCTTCAGGTTTAAGGCAAACAAGTTCCAAGCACCCTTGCAAGCAAAGCAAGCTCACAAAACACTCGGACAGTTCACACTTTCAGCACGCACAGCTCACGCTGGTCTCACGTGTCTTGAGCCAAACGACAGTAGTCGTGGCACCTCTTAAAAGCTCCCAAGCACTACAAAACAAGGGAAAACAGGTTGAGGCTACCGCAAAACCGTCACGCAAGCTCAAACTACGTTCTACAGGCACTGACCACCTGAAACTAGCAAAACTGTACAACTATACAGGTACCGAGGAAAACTCTGTGTCGCACCTAAACACTACTGGGCAGAGCACTGGTTTTCTACACCCCCCCACGACGCAGAAGCTGTCGGAGGTACCAGGTGGAGTTCCCTTAAACAGTACTCGCACGCCACTTTAGTAGCGATGCGATTCGGAATCGCGTTCCTGAGGCCGTGGCAGTCCCTACGCACGTGGAAACAGTCTCCGTAAGCAGAAGTAAAGACAGCCATCTTCTGGCCCGACCTTGGCAGAAACGAAAGAAGGTCCTGCACAGTCTTGACGCGGGAGCTCTCGGTACGCAGTTTCTGCAAGCACACTCCAAGCGCAACACCCACAAGCAGTGGGACAAGCACAACAGTGAGAAGCCCTACACTCGGAACTTCGAGAAGCTTCTCTTGCACTTCCACAACCAGGCCAAACACCATGGCACGCTCGGCAGCGAAAGGGACCAGAGACATCTTAAACGTCCTGGCAAAGAAAGAAAACACCGGAAAGTTTGAGCAAACGGGCTGCGCAGCAAACATGTAGCAACATGTCCTCGACAACGACAAGACTCTCGTAAAAAGTCAAGAGCGCAACGCTTCGAAGAAGGACTTTACAAGCTCTACCGGGTAGTGCTGTGTATTCTTGAGGTCGAAGTCCTTCGAGTGCTCATGCTTCCCAGAGCAACGATAGACACGAATGCTCTCAGCGACTGCTGGGTGTGTGGTAACAACACGCCATCGCTTGGCGATCAGCAGATGATCGCGGCCCCGCATATCAAGCGCACAACCATCAACTGGAACGTCGTGCAAAACGTAGGGGCGTGAGGAAAGAAAATGCTCAGTCTGGCGCCAAGACCAGTAAGCACAAGCACGCGGCCACTCAATGGCCCAAGCATGCACAAAGCTAGTAAGCTCGACCAAGCTTCTCCAGAGCTTCCGGTGAAGCCTCCAGTGCTGAGCCAACCGCCCTCGGCGATAAGCTGGATCACGGGCACGCAGCCTCTGATACGGGCAGCCTCCTGTGCACGGGGTACTAGCCCACAAGAAGACAAAACCCTTCTTCTTGATCTGCTCAGCAAAGATGGCTTTGAGCTCAAGCAAGGTCTGTGCACTGGCACCATCATCACGCTCACTCACAGTAAGCACATTCACCCAGTTTAAGTCCTGGCTAGCCGCTCTCATCGATGACTCAACGGGGGCACAGAACTCAATCACCAACCAAAAGGCATGCGGCATGGCGACAAAACGGTCACGCAAGCTAACATGGTTCTTACCAACAAGCATTGCACCGCACAACGCAACAAAGCCATCAAGCACACACGCAATAACGGCAACGTCACGCAAGCCAAGTCCCCACATGTGCTTCAAGGTAACAGTCCAACTCAGAGGTTTGGTGAACAAATCTGCAACATTGGCTTCACCGCGCACGCCAAAGATAAAAATCTGCTTTTGCCTGAGCTGGTCTTGGATAAAGCACGCCCTAAGGTCAATGTGCCTCACCTTCCTCAGCCCATCAGCCTTGCTGATAGCAACTGCAGCCTCGCTGTCACAGAAAAGATGGGGCTTTGGCAGATCAGCCCATCCAAAGACATGCGAGATGGCGCGGCGGATAGAGAGAGCCTCTTTCGCGCCCTCCACAAGCCCATAGAGTTCGCTCTCGGCAGAACTCAAGGCAACAGCCTGTTGTAGACGACTCCAGGCCTTCAAACAGAAGCCTCCCAACATCACGCACCCTCCGCTGATGCTCTTCCTGTCAACGTTCTTCTCGCTACCCCAGGAAGCGTCCACATAGCAATCAAGGCGCAGGTTCTCTTCATCAACCGGGTTCACTACCTGCTTAAAACCCTGAATATACTTCAAGTAACGCAACATAGCTCTCATAGCTCTCTCGTGTTTCTCGAGTGGATTCGCCTGGCCTCGGGCCAGCATGCTCACGTAGTAGACCACATCCACCCTCGTCATCGCAAGCCATGACAGCCTTCCCAGGGAACTGCGAAACCTCGCAGCAGCTTCAGAAGACAGGGGTTTCTCCAAACAAGGATCTTCTTTGTCGTACAACTCCTTTAGGTTGGGCGGCGTGCCACACGCGGTCACCTTGGAGTTCCCGAAGAAACCCTTGTAGATTTCCTCGTAGTAGGAATCGGACATGGTGACACACAGGGAGTCACTAGAATGCTCTCGGGCAATCTGTCTTCCAAGAAAGGTGATCTGACCGTCGCGGTCCAGATCGGCTGTGACCTTCACCTTCACAGCGGTCTTCAGCTGCTCCACCACATGGTAGATGGCTTCATCGCTGTCTCCGGTGATGAGAAGATCATCAACGTAGCAAAGAACAACCACACGCTGGCCTCCAAGCACAGAGCCTGAAAACAAACAAGCCTCAGTTTCACAGGGCTCCAGGTCACAGAGCTTCTTCAGCAGCTTCGCCAGGTGACGCGACCAGGTCTGAGCTGCGACTCTTAGACCATATAGGGCCTTCTTAAGGCGCAAGTAGCCACGGCGGCCGTCCTTGCCCTTCACTCCGTCTGGCAGCCTGACCACAATGTGGCCATCTTCCTCGTCGAGGTCCGCGAAGAGAAACGCGGTGCTCACATCCAACCCGACGATGTTCCTCCTCTTGGAACCCGCGTAGAAAAGAAAAGTTCGCAGCGCTTCTGCAGAGCTTGTGGCAGCAGAGATGCCAAGCTGTGCCGCGGTCGCTCCCTGCGCAAAGTCACGAGCAACTACCCGACACCTGACAAGCGGATTCTCCTTCCCCTCAACACGCTCTACTTTGGCATTGGAGACCCACCTTGTAGAGATCACTTTCTGCTTCGGATCAACATGCCACACAACATCACCGACAGCAAGCGATTCAAGAGCACGAAGTTCACGCAACATGCCTTCATAGGTCAAGCCAATATCAAGCAGGTGCCCCGTCACATCATCCTTTGCAGAAGCTGGCACTTCGACAAGCAGCTTCTCCCCCCCAAGCTCGACAACCTGAGGAGTAACAACCTTGGTGGTGGCTCCCGCAAAACAAACCGACGCACCAGCAAAGGAGATGGACTCTCGGTACATCACACTGGACACCATGGCCTCCCGCTCTTCTTCAGGGAGTGCCTCAAGAGGTTCAGGATCAACTTGCATAAAATCAAGCTCGCCTGGGCTCGGGGCCTCGATCTGCTCGAGTTCTTCTCCAAGCTCTACTTCATTCTCAACTCCAGGCAGACTGGGCTCATACTCAGCCAAATCCTCATCCAACGGAAAATTCGGGAACGGATCAAGATCATCCGGCACCTCAAGCCCAAGATCAACACCAAATCCAGCACCCAAATCATCACGCCCAGTCACTTCTTCTTCAATTGGGGCTTGATCGAGGATTGCCCGGCTGGGATCGAAAGAGTTTCTCACAAACTCAGCGTATCGATCACGGCACTTCTGGGTGTGCCAGGCCTTATCTGCTGGAAAACCGCGCAGCCGGCAAGCTCGGCACCTTGGGGTTCTCCCGTTTTCTTCAATCCACTCTGGTGGTGGTCCTCGGATTGCGGTGTTCGGCAACGGGAGGTCGCGCACATTGTCACCACTGCTCTCTGGGAGCTTCTTCTGGGAATCATCCTTTCTTCCGGGCAACATGCGACAAACACCTTTCAAGCTCGACACCTCAAAAGTGAGAGGAACCAACATCCGGATTCTTGCGCTTCTCGCAATCTTCAAAGTGCCATCCCGCAGCCTAAACTGCACAATGTGGCTTCCACTTCCGACCTCTGGTCCAAGGTAGGCGGCGTGGCCGTAACGGCCGGTGATTTTATCACGCAAAGAGGGAGGAGGAGTGGCAAGCACAGCAGCACCCCAAACATAGGCGGCATGCGGTCCACGGGTGGTCTTCAAGCACCGCTGTTCTGGGGACAGCGCTGACCCAGGATGCACCTGGTACCGGTTGTAGACCTGGGCAACGTGCATCAAAAGATACGTAACACCCTTCCCACAGGGCTCCAAGCCGACCTGTTCCAACCCAGCACACAGTGTGTTTGCACCTTCCTTGATGGTCCTCACAGCACGCTCTGCAACAACAGCATGCCGACCAACAGGGGCATCCACAACCTCGATGGCACCAGCGGTCAAACCATCAGCAAAACTTTGCGCAAGGTTCTTCACAACACCCTCAATGTCCGACTTCACACTCACCGTCAACTCACTGGGAGCAACACCAACCAAGCCAACGCTACGACTCCATGCCGACATGTCACTCAACATGGCTTCCTTGGCTGCTGGGCCTCGGGATCCGCTCACCTCACGATACGGAACCACCCCGAGGGCAAAGGCACCAACCAAAACCAACACCAGGAAGGCGAGGCCCTTGTAGAAAAACTTATCTATCTGCACCTCTCTCATCCCTGAGTCCTGGGGCCGATCCTGGCTTCTGGCGGGTTCAAGCCCACGACCTTGCACGCACTGCGGGCAAGACGCATTGTACGGCACATGCGATCTAAGAACATGTTCTCGCTCTAGCTTACCCCAACTCTCCTGCAACAACAGTTCCCGATCCCCTCTAAGCAACCATGCTTCACTCTGGCTATCATGGGCCTCGCTCCGGTCACGCTGTGGTCGGTCCTGGCCAACATGCTCAAGCAACTCACCATGCTGCAAATCATGCTCACCCAAACCACCAACACATGCATGCTCACCAAGCTCAACGGCAACATCATGCTCACATGCAAACGCAACCTTTTCTTGCATCAGAAGCGAGAGTCCCAAGGAAGAAGGACCATCGGATATTCCTGGATGGTGGGCGTCCTCGGAAGATTGGCGGGCGTCCTTGGAGGATCCTTGTGCACCGCCATGGCTCACTCTATCTCGATGCTCTCGAGCTCCACCACCTCGCCCCGCGAGTTGTAGATCTTGCCGTCGTCCCCGATGTGCAACTCCTCGGCTCTCCTCTCTGCTGGGGGCTCCTCGGCTCTCGTCTCGGCTGGGGTTTCCCTGGCCCTTGCATCCACCGGCACACTGGACACTGGTGACCATGGCGGCAGACTGGACACAGGTGACCACTCTGAGGGTGCAGAGGCCCCTCGTCCGGCTGACCTCGGGTCTCTCGGTGGCGTGGGAAGCCTCCTCCGCGGCGGTACCGGTGGTGGGGGATTGATCTCCAAGCCTCCTTCCACCTTCAGCTGTGGCACCTTCACTGCACGCGCGGCCTCCACCTTGGATCGTGCTGGTGGCGTTCTCGGTTGCGGTACCATTGGCGATCCTGGTGGTCCTGGGGGTTCCTTGATGACTTCTGAAACCGTGACCTCCACGAAAGGAACTTCCAGGCCTTTGATTTGCGCGAAGTGGTCCTTGACATGTCTTTCCAATGTCCTCCGCACCGGAGGCCCCTTGTGCTCCTCGGCCTTCTTCTTCATGGCGTTGTTGATGGCCTTCATGAGGTAGCCCTGCTTCTTCTTTTCCTTGGCTCGCTGCGAAAGCATTCTCAGCGCAGTCTCCGTCTGCCCGGGAATCCCGCGCTGGGCCCGGCTCTTCAAGACGATCTTCCGGACCTTGGCTGGCATTGCCTTCACCACGGGCGGCTTGGGCTGCCTCTTCACCAGTGGCTGTGGTGGGTCCTTTGACCCCGAAGACGGCTCCGCCTTTGCTCTGGCCACACTGCCCTTGGGCTTCTTGACCTCTGGGACCCCGATCGCTTCGGCGACCCTCTTCTTGGCCTCTGTGGCTGCCTTCTTCTCTGCCTCCACGGCCTCTGTGGCTGCCTTCTTCTCTGCCTCCGTGGCCTCTGTGGCTGCTTTCTTCTCTGTCTCCGCGGCCTCTGTGGCTGCTTTCTTCTCTGCCTCCTCGGCCTCTGTGGCTGCTTTCTTCTTTGCCTCGGCCTTGGCGGCTCTCTTCTTCTTTGCTTCCTCTGCTTCCTTGGCCCACTGGGCGCTCTCCTGGCGCTCCTTCACGAACTTCTCCGCCGCTGCTTTCGCAGCTGCCTTTGCCTGCTCTGCCGTCTTCTTCTTCACTTCCGCGGCTGGCACCAAAAGCAGGTTCTGGCCCGGCGTAAGACCCACCATCGAGGTTGCCGTAAAGGCGATCGTGGATCCCTCGAAATCCTCGTGAGTCCTCGTAACAGTCGCCGCGTGCTGCTCCGCCAGGTGGCGGCGACCCGAAAGGCGCCACTCCTGCTCCGAGTCGGAGGAGGACTCCTCGGGTGCCCGGTTGCTCCTCCTCATCCTTCTTAGAAGGCCTTCCCGACGAAGGAGCACAGCCGTCACTACGCTTCAAGCTCGCTCGGGCGGCAACTGCAACGGAAAGGTCAAGCTCAACAGCACTCGAGAAAACCCATCCGCAATTGGAGACCCATCTCGTGCGAAGAACGTACCCAGCGGCCTCAACTTTAAAACTTGGCAGGAAATCCACAACCCAGCTCTTGCCCAGCAAACGCCCTAAGGACAGCAGGTTAAACTTCACAGGAGCAACAAGCACTTGGAGTTCTGTTACCACCGTCTCGCCCGAAACCAAAACGAATGGAACCCTGACAACCGCAGACCTCCGAACTCCAATGCTGTCACCCGTTGCAGAAACACACTCACTGGCAGACTCACTGTGGCTCACAACGTGCACCCGGCTCAAAGTGTCCTCGTTGATGATGTGGGCCGACGCGCCGGAGTCAACGAGCCACCAATCCATGGTGTCATGCTGCTGGCTGGCTGCTGCTGTCTCGTGTGCTACCATGCCATGGTCAGATCTACCTACCACATGCAACATGCCATGCTCAACGACATTTTGAAAATCTGCAACAAAACGACCTGCTTCCAAGCTCAACTCTGGGGACTCTGCAAGCTCGACTGTGGTTCTGTCTGGGACCTGGTGGGACTCTGCAAGCTCGACTGTGGTTCTGTTTGGGACACCGCGGGACTCTGCAAGCTCAACTGTGGCTCTGTTTGGGTTGTCACAAGGAAAATTATCAAGCGCAACATGCAACATGGAACCCTCAAGCGCAACAGGCTCACCGCCTTCAAGCACAACAGGCTCCGACCAAGCACACTCATAAGATGCAACGAACTCCTCCCAATCCTCCTGGGAAAAATCCGAGCAATCATCCTCATCAAGCTCAACAACCGGACAACTCAGATCAACCGCAGCTGCGAAAATCTGAGGCTCCAAAGAGGCAGCCGCGACCTGCGGCTCAAGCAAAGCAGCTGCTGATGCTCTTTCCCTCTTGGGCTTGGGACACTTATTCGAGTAGTGCCCGAACTGGTCACAGTTGTAACACTTGACGTTCTTCAAGCGCTCTGCTTTCTCCTTCTCCTTCTCCTTGTCATTTCCAGAACTTTGCTTGCCGTCCTCTGCGGCTGCAGTCTTCCCCTTGTCCTTGCCTTTGTCCTTTCCACCTTTCCCTTTTTCTTCCTTTCCTTTCTCATTCCCTTTCTTGTTGTCCTTTCCTTTGTCCTTTCCTTTTCCTTTTTCTTCCTTTCCTTTGTCACCCTTCTTGCCCTTTCCCTTGTCTCCGAAGGTCAAAGCATTCGCGTGATCCTTTGCTGCTCCCTTTCCTTCCTTCTCTTGGAAATTCAGGATCTTAAGGTTGGCATCATAAAACTTCAAAGCAGTCTCAAGCTGGTCCATGGAGTCAACCCTAGCATGCAAAAGAACATACTTCTTCACTTCGACATCAAGGTTTCTCAAAACAATCATGCAACGGTCTGCCTCACTCAACGCAAGATCTGGAAACCCTGCGGTCAAGCGGGTAAACTTGGCAAGCTCCAACTGGATGTTTCGAAACATGTCAAGTGGACGATTGGCAGGAGTGCTCGCGCGGTACTGCAGGGCCTCATTCCGAAGCGTCGAAGCCTCGATGCGGCTCGCAACAGACAACTCCTGATGCAACCTCCTCATGCACTCGTACCCAGCTGGGGAGCCAAGCTGCTCCTTCTCTACTTGCTTAACCAAGTCAAGCCCACGAGCAAACCCTTGCAAAGCTTGCTTCAGGTACAAGAAGGTCCTAGTTGAACGCACGCTCTGTCCCTTTTCAAGCGATGACTGCTTGATGGTGACCTCAGAAGCAATCGATCGATGAAGTTCTTCCGGGATCCTATCATCAAAGAGAGCAATCCACGGCAGGAATTGCTCCAGGAACTCAGCCCATCCTTCGATCTCCGAGCGACGGCCTTTGCTCATCTTTCCACCATCAATCGCAGGCAGCTTAGGAACATAAGCTTCAGCTTTGGGATTCCTGATGGGAGCACCTCCCTCATCAACCTCCATTTTCCCCGACGAATCGGAGATGGAACTAAGCTCTCCACCGTGGCCCTTGCCTCTCGCAGTAGGTGGCGCAGGCACTTCCCTGCTCACAAGAGCCTGAACTAGAGACGTAAGCTGAGCAACTTGCTGCTGCTGCTGCTGCACCGTCTGGTACAGAAACGTCTCCACGGTGGGCGGTGATGGTGCATTCACTGGCGAAACTCCACCAAACTCTGGCAAACCTGGTGGCGGTGGCAACACACCTCCAAGAGGGTTCGGCGAGCCAGCTGGGCTTCCCACCACCGGGCTTCCGGTTGGATGCATACCCCGTTCCAGAGCCGACAAGTTCGATACCGGACTAAAGGCAGCACCCCGAGGCACACTGCTTGCTCTCGGCCTCTGGTAAGGCGGCGCAGCGTCTGACCTACTATTCCTTCGGATCATACCAGGCTCACCTGGCACATCACCGATGTTGAAGTAGCTTGGCCTGCCACGGCCTTCCATTTCTCACAAGCACAACCAAGCAAGCAACACGCCTCAAGTCAACGTATTGGGCTCTTTCTTTTGGTTGCAAGGCAACGAGCGTTCACCACGCTCCGCTACCACGTTAAAAACCTACAAGGCGAACAGCCCTTCAGGTTTAAGGCAAACAAGTTCCAAGCACCCTTGCAAGCAAAGCAAGCTCACAAAACACTCGGACAGTTCACACTTTCAGCACGCACAGCTCATTGCTGGTCTCACGTGTCTTGAGCCAAACGACAGTAGTCGTGGCACCTCTTAAAAGCTCCCAAGCACTACAAAACAAGGGAAAACAGGTTGAGACTACCGCAAAACCGTCACGCAAGCTCAAACTGCGTTCTACAGGCACTGACCACCTGAAACTAGCAAAACCAGGTACCGAGGAAAACTCTGTGTCGCACCTAAACACTACTGGGCAGAGCACTGGTTTTCTACAGAATCCGCCCCCGCCTCGCGAAATGCCGCCACCGTCGAATCTACCGACTTGAAAATCACAGCGGCAATCGGGCTACAGCGCTGCTCACCCTGATGGAGAGACACTGAGGGTGTCAAGGAGGGCACCATATTCCGATCGGATGAGGTTGCCCTCGGTACTGCGAATGAGGACTCGGCTTCAGGAACCAGATCTGAACAATCTTGAGGAAGTCATTCGCATGTATCATTCACCGAACACGCTTCCTATCCTCAGGAAGAAGGCCGCCAGCGTCATTATTGCGATGGGTGCGAATCTGTTCGTGTGTAACTTAGTGCACGTCGTCCCAAGTGGAGTGTGTAAAGTAATCACAGGAACACATGAAACATGTGTGTGAACCGCGACACGGAGGCTTAAGCAAGTCAGCCCGCGAAGTGAGAAAAGTGTATTTGCGAGTAGTGGGAAGGAAGGCTGCGTGGTAGCGGAGCTCCCTGATTCAGACCTCTTGGGAGCGATGAAGCCATCACAGGAACAACAGGTAGCTGTTGCCATGGTTTCCTTGGCTTGTCCTTTTCGCTGATGTGTCTGGCGAGCTTTGTGAAAGAACTTGTGAGAAAGGAGACGGTGGAGCGCGTTGCTCCGGCTGAGGAAGAGCTCCCAGAACTCTGGTACTCCCCTTACGGAGAGCCCACGTTTCAGGAAGATGATGGCCTCAGGAACGCAACCAGAGTACACCGAGCACTACCATGCAAGTGCTGCTGCCCCAACGGACTTCGATCCCGAGAACAACGCATCTTCGAGCACAAGAGAACCTTTTTGGAAGCAGCAGGAAAGTACCTTTGGCCAAAAGTCTTTATGGTTGTGGTTCTCATGGGCATGTCATGGTTCATGGTGTTTGAGTGAACGAGACCTACGGCTCCCGTTGGCCACGAACCGCATGCTGAACTACAAGACAAGGTCCTCAGCCTCGACAACAAGAACCCCAAGAAGAAGCATGTGATAAAGGAGATTACCCCAGCGGACGTTGTACTGCCGGGAAGAGCCAAGAAGGTGATCACACAGAACTTTTCACGTTGTGGTCGCATCTACATGAGCCCAATACCGAACCGAGAACGAGAACGAGATCTACGTCACGAGCTACTTCAAGAAGACGAACGTGTACTCCAAGTTCTACAAGAACGAAAGAAGAAGAACATAGTTGCAACTACAGTTTTCATGAAGGTGATGTCGCGGAGTATAACGAGAACCTAAAGAACGAAGAAGTGCCCCACGTGAACTACTGCAAGAACCTTGTGTTTGAGTTGGTTTTGGAGTTTCAAGAGTACCTTGTGAAAGCAGGAAGAAGCCTTGAGCCCGTCGTGAGCTACGTCGTGCGCACGTGTCACCCAGCACGACTTCTACTTGGGACCCTGCTTGGTTGGTCACTGGGATCTACCTCTATTTTTGGGTCAGAGTTAAGCAAACAAAAAGAGAGCAGTTGAAGAAGAAAGTTTCGAGAAGGAAGTTGCACAGGTCAGTTTGCAGCGTTCTTTTCAAGAAGCGAGTTTGGTTGCATGTTGTGTTGCTTTACAGTCACATGCAGAGTGCAGTTGCAATGGAGGAAGCCTTGCAGAGGCTTACGGACCTCACTGCCCAAAGCACACAACAGATACAAGCACTTGCCCAAGCAATGAACAGTCAGCAAGTACAGGCAGGTGCCGCTTCACAACAACTACAGGAACTCGCGCAGTCAGTTTCACAGCAGCAGAGAGCAATCACTGAAGCTACCCAAGCAACCAACACAGCATTGTCACAACAAGCAGAGCTTACTGCAAACGCGGTTGCAGCAACAGGAAAGCTTACAGCAGACGCAGTCACAGCACTGTCGCAGCACGCAGAGTCAAGAAGGCCAGGAGAGATCGACCTCCACAAGATGATCAAATCTCCAGAAGTATTTGGCCCCACTACATATAAAGAAGAACGTGATGGTTTTCTAGAGTTTCGGTTGAAGATGAGAAGTTGGATAGGTGCTCTCAACAACGACATCCTTGAGAAGATCAACGCAGTTGAGATGGATAGGAGAGAAGCATCATGGGAATGGTCCAAACTCGCACCAGGTGAGCAAGCACTTTCAAGAAAGCTACATTCCATTCTCACCAGCTATACGCGTGGCCGTCCTCTACGAACTCTAAAACAAGTGCCCAACGAGAACGGTTTCGAAGCATGGAGGTTGTTGGTTGAAGAACATCAGCCGCACAATCGTGCACGTTCTCTACAACTACTTAACGGAGTTCTCCACTACAGGTTCGACAAGCAAAGGTCAACGCAAGAAAATATTCTAAAGTTCGAGGAGTTGATTGAAGAGTACGAGAGAGCGAGTGGAGACCTTGTTGCGGACGACATGAAGATTTCCATCATTCTTGGAGGAACTGAAGGGAACATGAGACAACATCTTTTACTTAACCAGAAGGAGACCACAAAGTACGGAACACTACGACAGTACCTCCTCTCCTACGAGCGACCACCAAGGACAAGCAGACATGGATGTTTCACGAGTTGAATGGTGGAAAGGCAAAGGAAAAGACAAAGGGAAAGGAAAGAAAGGAAAAGGATTTGGCAAGTACAAAGGCAAAGGTTTCGGAAAAGGAAGAGGAAAAAGAGAAAGCCAGTATCAGTACTACTACAAAGGCCGAGGAAAAGGAAAAGGACGAGGAAAAGGAAAAGGCAGAGGCCGAGGATATGGCAAAGGCGGGGGAAAAGGCTACAACAGCAAAGGAGGAAAAGGCAAAGGCTACAACAACCCAGGAGTTGCCGTCTGCCACTACTGCCAAAAGCCTGGACACTATGAAGCCAATTGCAGACTCAAGCAGAGAGACATGCAGCAGAACGTCAGGAACGCACAGGAGGAAGACGAGCAAAGCGTCAGGACACAGCCTACTACAGTTCCAAGCAGTAGCGCCTCAGCAGCAACAACAAGAACTACAAGCGCGAAGTCTACAGCTAAGCCAACAGTTCGACAGATCGCGATGTACCACATGGACGACGATCCCGTCACTTACCCTGAAATTTTTGAGCTTGATGAAGACGAAGAAGAGCTCGAGATTGAGTACTTTGGAAGAATCTTGAGAGTGACGGAAGCAGAAGAGTTTGTGTTATCAGAAGGAGAAGAGAGCGAAGAAGAGCAAGAAGATCCTCTACTAAACTGGTACCTTGGACGTGAAGCACTACCACCACAAGAAGTTCTCTCAGTACGTGTTGTAGAGGAAGAGTTTTTCCAGGAAAGTGATCTTCACCAAAGAATTGAAGTTATCCTGGACTCTGGCGCAGACGTTTCTCTTGTGCCATCTTGGCTGGGAAAGGAAGGAACCCCTTTGAAGGTTCGCCCTTCGTCCATTCAGGACGCACAAGGAAAGGCAATAAAGACAGAAGGCAGAAGGATGCTGAACTTAACGTTCTTTGACGATGACGGAAGCTTTTGTCGCATTCAGGAAGCCTTCACCGTTGCCTCGGTGATCAACCCGCTGATGGCCATAGGCAAGCTGTTTCGAGAAGGTTGGGAGTTGCGAGTTAATGAAGAAGAAGGTATGTGCCTTACAGATGGAAGCTCAAGAATACCAGTGCATCTCCACAGGAACAGCTTGGCAGCCTACGCCTACGTACAAACTCCTTCAAGAAGCAGAAGTTACAGCAGCAACAACTACAAGATGGTTCGCACAGTTGTCCAGCTTAACAAGCACGTTCAGGAAGCAGTGAACCAAGAAGAACCTGGTTGGCACAACACAGACAGCACGGTGATCGTGAAGTGTGCCACTCAAAGCAGCTATGAGAACCCATCTCTCATGTACAGCCCTACGCACTTTCCATACAGAAGCACTTTGGTGAAAGAAGAGAGAGGATGGAGAGCAGTTGAAGTTTCAAGAAAGTACTCCGAGAAGGCAGACCCTTTTGAAGAGTTTGCTGAAGGAGAAAAGGAAGTGGTTACAGCCATTTCAGCAAAGCCAATTCCACTTTGGATTCTTGGCACTCCTTACGCTGCCGGAGACCGAGCAGACCAAGAAAGCCATGGTCGTGACTACTGGAAGATGGACCTCGAGAAAGGAGAAGTTGTTCGTCACCACGTAGTACCAAGAACTGTATTGTTTGACCCGACAGGTGTTGCCAACTGTCCTGTCCTCCTTCGAGATCTCGAGAACAGCAGGTATACCCAAGGAGACTGCATCTACAGCACAGAAATCTACGAACACAGCGACGACTGGAGAGCAGACCGTCTACCTCTACGTGAACACTTTCGTTTGCCGTGGTTTGGTCAAACAAGGTTTCGTGTGAAGTCAGGAGTTGTTGAAGACCTGAAGGCAGAAGCTGCAGCAGAGGAGCTAAAGAAGGAGAAAGAAGAGCACTACAAAGAGAAGGAAGATTCAGCAGCACCACCAGCAGCAGAAGAGAGCAAAGATGAGGAGATGAGAGAAGCACAAGAAGACCAAGAAGCACCACAAGAAGTTGTTGAAGTTTTGGAGGAAAGCTTCTACCACGAAGGCGTCGAGTACACAGTGCAAAAGAGCAGTCTTAAGGAACTACAAGCACTTTGCAGAGAGTACGGAGTGAAAACAACAGGAAGCAAGAAGCAGCTCTTGAGGAGACTCGCCACAGCAGTCAGAGAAGAAAGGCTCAGCACGCAACACAAGGAACAACGGGAACACCACCAAGCATACCACCTAGCACCACCACAGGAACCAACGGAAGAGGAGAGAGCGTACCACAACTTGACGCACCTTCCGTATCAGCCTTGGTGTCCCCATTGCGTTGCTATGAAAGCACGAGAAGACAACCACAAGAAAGGATTGAGCAAGCCAAGCAGCTCTACGGATTCCGCGAAGCCCGTCATCAGTTTTGACTTTTGCTATACAAGCACCACAGGAAGTGAAGAGCCACCAGCAGTGACTCTTGTCGCTGTGGACAGCTGGAGCAAGGCAGTTCTTGCAGGGCACTGCAAGAGGAAAGGAGGTGCAGGAAGCACGACGCACCTCGCGGAAGCACTCGTGCAGTTCACTACGCAGCTCGGGTACAACACCCTCGTTCTCAAAGCAGACAACGAGAACGCAGCCAAAGCACTCAAGGACAAAGTACAGAAAGTACGCAGCAGCCTTGGACTTTCTACAACACTACAGGAAAGCATTCCTTACGACCACGAAAGCAATGGAGCCGCAGAAAGAGCAATACGTAATACAAACAGTACGGAGGCAAGCGAACACCATTCTCGATGAACTCAGAGAAAGAACACAGCTGGCAGTACCGCACGAGCACGCAGTAGTAAGCTGGGCGTTTAGACACGCCTGCTGGCTACTCAACAGGTTCGCAGTGAGCAGCTCCACAGGAAGAACGCCACAGGAAGTTATCCACGGATACCCCTACTCAGGGAAGCTTGTACCCTTTGGTACTGTTGTGATGGCGAAGAGGTTGAAGATTAAGAGAAAAGGCGACAGGATCTGGAACGCAGGAATACTTTTAGGCAAGACAGAGCAGGACACATGGATCGTTGCACAGCCTGATGGCATACATATCACACGCAGCGTGAGGCCACTACCAGAACAGTACGACTCCAAAAGAACAAGCAGCATAGAGGTCCATACCTGGAACCTCAACACACCACTTCTTGGAGCAAGAGTACTTCCAGAGAAGAAGCAGAGACAACGACCACAGCTAAGCATCCTGCCCCCTGTTGCCGAGGAAGAACGCGAACAGCTCGAGAATGACGAGGCCGCCAGCGACCCTCCGAGTTCGGAGGACACCAGTGAAGAGCAACAGCGAGCACTTGAAGACAGAGAGGAACAAAGCGAAAGCAGCAGCATGAGCGTGACGAGAGACAGAAAGAGAAGAGCTGAAGTTGATGATGACACCCTTTTGGAGGAACTCAGAGCAGTTCAGCCACTCACAGCCTCAGCAGAAGCACTTGTAGCACCAGCTGAACCAAGAACAGAAGCAAGCAAGCACAGCCTTGAGCCTGAGGAACCAAGCTCACCCAGCAAGTCACGAAAGCAGGTCAACAGAGCAGAGGAAACAGAAGGTTACCTCAACATGCCTCATGATGATGAAGTCTACGAAGCAGATGATGGCTTTTTGTACGAGTCGGAAGAAGAAGAGGAGACAGAGAGTGAACCAACGGAAGTTTTTACCAAGGTCCCTGTCGAGTTCTTCGATGAGGAGAAAGGACCACCGAACGTGGATCCAGCTTTTCTTCAGAAGTTGGATGATGAAGCTACAGTCAAGGAAATCAAGAGGTTAACAAAAATGGGAGTTATTTCGTTGGTTTCTACGGACCCTCAGGAAGCAACTGAGAACGTACCTCTGGTAGACTCAGAGCAAGAACTTCACAAGTGGTTGACAACGAAGTTAGTGAAAGATTGGAGGTTCAGAGAAGCTACAGGTTTTGAAGTTGATGAAGCCACAGAAGGAACAACCAAGCCCAAGCAGACTCAGAGGTGCTGGCAGCGACGCGCCAGGCTCGTAGCCAGAGAATACAAAACGGAAGGAAAAAGGGAAGATATATTTTCTCCTGCGACAAGCCCAGGAATTACAAAACTGGTGCCCATGCTGGCTCTCGCCAACAATTGGGCGATCTACAGTGTCGACGTGAAAGACGCGTTTCTACAAGTCCCTCAAAGAACACCTTGTTTGTGTCGAGTACCTGAAGAAGCAGCTCACGTCGTACAGTCAATGCAGGAACAACCAGAACGCAGCCCTGGAACTTGGTGTTGGAAGTTAGGAAGAGTTCTGCCAGGTCAACGTGACGCATCCAGTCTTTGGTCAGACTTTTGTGATGGACTTTTGGTGGAAGAGAAGTTTGAGCGTTGTACAGCAGTTCCAGCACTTTACCGTCTTCTACGACAAGGAAAAGTGGTTGCAGTTTGCATTGTGCATGTAGATGACTTACAGTTTGCAGGAAAGAAGGAAGTCATCGAACCAATCCTCAAGAACCTCAAGAAGAAAGTGAACCTACAAGTTGAAGGACCTCTCTTGAACGAGGAAGACTACGAGAAAGGATTTTCTGAAGAGACCGTGAAGTTTCTCAAAAGGAAGTACACGTACGAACATCATGAACTACGAGTACATAGCGATAGCAAGTACGTGAAGAAACTCGTGGAGATCCTCAAGCTGGAGAAGAAGAAGGCCAAGAACTCACCTTGCACACCGGCCAGTCAAGAACCTGACGTATCCCAAGAACTGGACGAAGAACACTCGAGAACGTACAGAAGTTGTGTTGGCATTTTGCTGTACGTGGCGCACGACCGTCCGGACATTCAGTTCGCAGTACGTAGCCTAAGTACTGCCATGACGAAGCCAACGGAACGCAAAAGAAAGGAGTTGGAGCACTTGGCGCTCTATCTCAAAGGAACGTCAGACTACGCTGTTACGTACCACAGGAACAGCCCAGGAACGTCAGCTCTACGTCATCGCGCGGAAGAACCACAAGAACCACAAGAACCTCGAGAACAACCACGCGAACGTTTGCTCGAAGTTTTTAGCGACTCCGACTGGGCTGGAGACAAGCAGACTAGGAAGTCAGTGAGTTGCGCCATGTTCTACCTGGACGGTGCATATTTCTACAGCTACAGCAGGACACAGAAGTCAATAGCATTGTCTTCAGCAGAAGCAGAATACATGGCACTTACAGGAGCAGCAAGCGAAGGAATAGGACTACACGCAGCAGTTCGTTTTCTCACAGGAGAACGAGTACTACTGAAAGCATACACAGACAGTTCCGCATGCCGCGGAATTACAAACCGCCAGGAAGAGTCAAGCACTTGCAGATTCGTTTACTTTGGCTACAAGCAGCAATACGCGAAGGCAAGCTTACTGTACACGCAGTTGGTACAAAGGAGAACACAGCAGACCTAGGAACAAAGCCTCTTAGCACGAAGAGAGTGAAGCTTCTCCTGAACATGATCGGCATGTGCAGCAGCGAAGGAAGAGTTGGAGAGCAAGAGCGAGAGGAAGAAGAAAAGGCACAAGTTGTGAGAAGACTCGAGAAGATCATGAAGAACAAGAGCAGCATGTTATTTGCACTTTCGAGTTTGTTTGCAAAGACTGAGGCAGCCTACGTACCTTTCGCCGCAGCTCAAGAAGTAGCAAGCCCACAAGAAGTCCCCAGCAGTCCTGGAAGCATGTCGCTTCTGGAAGTTCTGGTGACGCTCGCCATGGTGTGCATGGCAGCATGGTTTGTCGTCAACGAGATGAAAAAGCCGCAGAAGCACAAGAAGTCGAAGAGAGAAGAGAAGGAAAGCAGTGAAGAAGAAGAAGAAAGCAGCAGCTCAGGAGACAGAAGAAGGAAGAAGAAAGGAGAGAGAAGAGAAGCGAAGACTGAAGCTCCTGCCGCTCAGGTGAACTACGACGTCGACTCCTTCAACGAGGAAAAGAAAGAAGTGACAGAGAGAGCAGAGAAGCTGAAGAAAGTTGAGGAAAGCCTGGAGAAGGAAAAGGAGGAGTTCGGAAACCAGAAGGCAGAGTTTGAGGAGACAGTGAAAAGGTTTTTGAAGAAGCAGAAGGAGGTGAAGGAAAAGGAAGACAAAGTCACAGAAAGAGAAGAGAAGGTAGAGAAGGACCTAGAGACCCTCCAAGGACAAGCCAAAGCCTTAAGCGAGAAGGAGACAGCCATTGAAGAAGCGGAGGAGAAGGTCAAAGAAAGAGAAGCAGAGGTCGAGAAGAAGAGCAGAGAGGCAGAGAGGAAAGAGAGAAAAGCCCAGGAAAGAACCACCGGCTACGACGAGGAGAGAGAGGACTACGCCAAGAAGTACGTGGACGAAGCAAAGAAAGACTTGGAGAGAGAGCTTAAAGTGCTAAAGCAAGAAGAGAAAGTAAGGAACCAGAAGCTCGACGACCTCCAGTACGACTACAAGAGCCTCAAGGACGACTACCAGTACTTCAAAGGTTACTCAAAGGAAGTGGACGCACTTCTACTTGCAGCTAAGGACAAGATCGGGAAGTACAAGAAGAAGGTCAAGAGCCTTAAGGAAACCATAGGTGCAGCCTTGTCTGGAAGCAAAGGTGAAGAAGAGACAGAAGAGGCGTACAAGACCAAAGCAGAAGAAGAGAAAGAGAGGAAAGAAGCACAGGCAAAAGAGGAAGAGAAGAAGAAAGGAAAAAGGCCAAAGCAGGTAGAGACAGAAGACCAAGAAGAGAAGCCGTCAAGCAACCAAGGAGACGACGCTACCGTCGACCCCAACGACATAGCTGAGTTCACGCAGCTTGGCTACGTGTGGGAGTTCAACAAGAAGACCCAGGAGTACCGCGTGAAGTGCGAGGACAAGAAAGGAAGCACGAGAATCAAGAACGCTCCGGTGAAAGGCCGCCTCCTTTGGAACAAGGTAACGGAGTGCTACAGAAAGCACAACGTGTGGTTCGTGGACGGAAAGGAGCTCGAGAAGTACCTCGAAGGCAAGGAGAACGAGAAGATCGAGGAAGAGGTGCAGCGACGCATCGGCATGAAGGGCAAGAACGACAACACAGGAAGCAAGGGAAAAGGCCCTTCCTGGGACGACGGACAGAACGACGGTTGGTGGTACAACGACCAGTGGAACAACGAGAACTGGAACACCACCGACGACGGCAGCAACTGGTACGAGAACGCGAACCCGCACAACAAAGGCTACTGGCAGACGCCAGAAGAGTGGGCGCAGCAGAACCAGTGGGAGCAGTGGACACCCAAAGGAAAGAGCAAAGGCAAGAAGTCCAAGAACTGGGTGCAGACCCAGTGAAAGGATCCCGAGAAGGGATGATCGAGCAGGTCAAGCAGTGAACGCTTGTACATATGTACATAGCTAAGCAACGTAAGACTTGATGTATACTAGCAAAAGAATTCATGTACAAAGTGTGAGCAAATGTATAGACGTAGCAAACTGGGGCAGTAAGCCTAGGTAAGCTACAACCTTCCAAAGTCTCACAAGAAGTTTCACAACAGGCAGGCTAGGAAGGCACAAGGGCCAGAAGAGGCAAGAAGCCGGAGAAGCCAAGAACAAGAGAAGAAGCCCGAAAGAAGAAAAGCCCGTAAGCTACGTAAGGGCAGAAGGAAACCGGGGTACGGGCCTCCCCGCAAAGAGTCCATAGGCTGGACCTAACTAGAACGTAGCTGTACATACAGAGTAGGTTTTTCAAGAAGGCCAATGTACAGACATAGAAGGCCTAAGTAGCAACAGGGCAGGAGTGCAGCTAGGTAAAAGACCAGGAAGAACGGAGACGAAAGTCCCTAGCGAAAGCACTGTACAGAAAGCCCTAGCAGTTTCCGAGAACACCCTAGGAACTCGCAAGAACTTTCTGAGGCGGGGTGTTCGTTTGTAACCTAGTGCACGTAGTCCCAAGTAGAGTGTGTAAAGTAATCACAGGAACACATGAAACATGTGTGTGAACCGCGACACGGAGGCTTAAGCAAGTCAGCCCGCGAAGTGAGAAAAGTGTGTTTGCGAGTATAGAGTGGGAAGGAAGGCTTGAGAAGCCTTTAGTTTCAACAGAATCCCGATGACGATGTCAATATGAAGGCGGCTGGAGTGGCTGCTCCTTCTGCCGCGAATGCGGGGACGGGGCGAGGCGCTTCGCCCGACAGTACGTCCGCTACTACACAAGAGCGGGTTAACCCAAAGTTCCCTGCGCCAAGCAATCGCACTGCATCGAATCCACCATCGAAGTTGCCCCGCGATGACAAATGGGCTCCTTCGATTGCGCGACCGGCGCCGGGTCGAGTGATTACGAGTGCAGAGGCGCGGGGACGCACACAACAGCGCGTTGCTGAAGCAACAGACGCCGCGCCGCCACCTCCTTCCGATACTGCTTCGTCAGAGCCACGATCTCGTACGATGGGTCCGGCCAAAGAGACAACGGCCAAGGGCAAGTCCCGAACAGGACCCAACGTGGCGGGCCTCATCGATGAAGCTGATGAAATGAGGCAACCGACCAAAGGCAAAGGAAAAGGGAAAGCCGAGAAAGGAAAAGGAAAGCAGGAGAAAGGCCGAGGAAAGGGTGATAAGGGAAACAGAGGAAGGGGCGGTTCCGGACGAGGAAGTAAGGACCGCACCCGTAGCCCCACCACTCGTAGGTAACGACCGTCGACCTACGTGGCGATGCATTGTGTCACTGCAAGGTGAATCCGGTTGAATCTTTCTGACCCATTTTCTACACGTCCATGGGGTCAGGCGGATTCTGATGGTGAAACCCGGCTATGACACAATTTCCGCTCTTCCTCAGCATTCCTTGCCTGCGCCGCGCTGAGAAGACCCACAGGGGTACAATGGCTAGCCATGGTATTTTCCTCGTGTGTCCCTCTCTTTTCACGGACACTCGATGCTGCCGAGTCTACACTCTGAGCGCGTTGAGTCTAGTGTGTTACCCCCGCATAGATCCGATGATGCATCCGATTGCCAACGATCACACGGCAAATCGCTATGCGCCTGACGATCACAAAAGGCTGCGTATGTACAGAAGTGAAACATAGGTTTGATCCGGATGCAGAGACCGACCCACATCTAATGGTTCTTTATTGCTTTAAGCTTAGCTGACCGGAAGAGGTGTGGCTCGGTGCACCATCAGTGTACGTGACTTTCCTAAACTCCGCTCTCCTCACGCGTGAGCTCGCGTCGAGGGGGGTGTGATTTGTCACGGACATGCGTACATGTGCTTCTGTGTCCTGGTTAGGATTCACGCCAACTTTGTCTCACTTACGCAGCTTGACTGCTCAAGGACCGCTGTTGCGAGTCCCAGGAAAAGGCCGCTTACGACCTGGGGGTTGTAGGACTTGCCTCTTACCTGAGCGTCAACCTTTACGGTTTTAATCTCTGATTATCCTTGCTTTGCTTGCTGCCTTGCTTTGATCTACGATTGGTTGCCTTGGGCTTTGTGACCGAGAGTTGAGTGGAATCCTCCGCTTTTCACACAAGAGATTTGTAGATATTTAAGTGTTCCTGAGCTTCAGGCCTCAAGAGCTTGTCGCTTGGCTGGGCAATTGCCATCATTTTCGCCGCTACAGGTGCGGCATGGACGGGACAGCATCCAGCATCGACAGGTGCTCGGAAAGCACATCCATGCACAGAAAGAGTGGCAACAAGCAGTGTGAGCAGAAGTAGTGTCCCAGCAGCACGATATTGGGCTCAGCACGAGGACCTGCACACCCCTCGCTCAGCCCCGAGGCAACAAAGAACTGACCCAAGACCCAAACTTGTACGTAGCAATTATCTGCAGAGGTTGATGCAGATGTGCACGTTTTGAGACAGGTCGGTCGGAGACGGAAGACAGCATGCTCGGTTGTTTGCGAGGAAGTTTGGAGGTATGACTGTCGATCCCACCCACCCCACCCACCCGACCCACCGCACCCACCGCACCCACCCCACCCACCCCACCCACCCCACCCACCCCGCCCACCCCACCCACCCCACCCACCACGCACGCAACTGCGTTTCGTTCCGGGGATCGTCCTGCAGCCTATTGGGCTTCCTTGGCACGACACTGTGCCTGTGGTTCGTACGCGGTCACATCGCGGATCCGTGTTCTGCTGCCTCGTAGCGCAGGGGCACCCGATGAAGTTTTAGAGGGCAGCCGGCACGTGCTTGCGATCAGTGCGCGTTTCACCTTCACCTGCGTCAGCATCCCCAGCTCTGAGTTCCGCGTCATTTTGCTCCGGCATCTGCCGTTGGAGCGTACTATCGCATGGGTGTGCCAGGGAACGGGGCACGTGTCGCCCCAAATGTGCGTCTCGCGGACATGAAACAGCCGGTTCCGGTCGCGGACGCCTGCAAGATCGAGATCGTGCAATGGCTTGCCGCCGTGGCACACCATACAGCTCGCCGTTGAAACAACCCTCGCGTTCCGCCGTCACCCGAGCGTGCTAGCCACGACAGTGGGCTGAGGCTCAACATGGCTCAACCGTGTTTCGAAGCAGGGGTCGTTGGGGTTCCGAATCCCTCCCTTGCGCGTGAACTTGCCAGTGCTCTTGTCAACAAGGTGCGCGGTGCCGACAACCCGTCGGACTTGCAAAGTGCTCTCACCGCTGTAGGCGCATGGGGCTCGCCGTGGTGGTTCTCTTTTGGCATTGGTCCTGACAAAACCGCTGTTCTTCCAGTCGGCTCACGTTCCTCCAGCTTCAGGTTCCACCTTCAAGGAGCTTCAGTACCATGTGTCAGTCAATACTGTTACTTCAGGGTGGTTCAAGCCTCCAGGAACCAAGCGCGATGCCTGGGCAACCTGCACGAACAGTTTCCGCAACGCTACCAAACAGAAGGTTCAACAAGAGTGGGCCCAAAACACTGCCTTGCCTAACCCCAGCCTGTTCCGACCAAGGCTCAGAAAGGGAACCGTTGACAGAAACTCGCGCAGTGGTATTGGTGATCAAATCCGCAATGACTGACACTCCAGCACAAGCCAGCTTATGTGGCACAGCATCCCGCCATGCCACGTCGAAGGCCTTCCGCACGTCAACGAATGCACAGACTGTGCGACGACCCGCCCGAAGACGAAGGGTTTCTGTCACGGTGTAGATTTGCTCTTCAGCCCCCACTGGAATCCAGCCTGACTCTCGTCGAGCGAGGGATCAATGTGCGGCAGCAAGCGCTTCAACACAAGTCGTTCAAATATGTTCTGACAGCTGCACAACAAGCTGATCGGCCGATAATTCGTGAACTGGTCTGCAGCACCACCCTTGTGGAGAGGGGCAACTTCAGGAGAACGCCACACGGTCGGGACGATCGACCAAGACCGCACAAGCTCGAAGAATACCAGCAGTGCGCAGCGTAAGCACGGATCCTCAACCCGGAGCGCTTCGTAAGGCAAACCATCTGGACCAGGAGAACGCTCACAGGGAAGCTCTTGCAACACTTGGATGAATGCGGCCTCCGAAAACGGAAAGTCAAGGTGACCAATGTTAGCAGGCATGGAAGCTCTCAACGGTCGAACTGCGCCTTCAACATCAACTGCTTGCGAATCAGGGTTCACAGCAGCAGGCCGAACATTCAAAGGCACTTCGCGGAAGTGAGCACGCCCACAGCATCCAAGCAAGCTGGGCCTTCAATATGGCCATCGTGAAGGTCAGATGAACGCATGGCACAAGGCAACACACGCCGTCACATCCCCATCTGCTGACGAATGTTTTGCGCAGCCACGCCTGGGTTGTTGCGGGCGAACTGCTCCTGCGAACCAAGCCACGTGTTCCAGAACTGGGCTTTCTCGCGACGCCCGAAATGGTGAAAACGAATCCGCTTGGCACGAAACTCTACCCGAGCAGCAGGTGTTCTTTCACCTGTGAAACGGAGTGCCGAGCACGAGGAAGACTGGCAGTTCCGGCAGCAAGGATTGGTCACCAACCCACACGGGCGCCTCCCTTGCCGCCGCACGGAGCCACCGCCCTAACCGCATCACCCTCGGCTCCGGGGTTGCCACTTTCGAGCTCTCGCTTCCGAGTAGTGGTTTCCCGCGCTACCAACCTCCGGTGCTGGAGGTGCACTCGATGCCGTCGGCAACTACAGCTCGGTGTGCTCCTGCCGCCATGCGAAGTGTCGCTGAGCAGGGTTGGCTGCAGTGCTTCAGGGAGAACTTGTTGAGCGTGCCTTCGCAAAGTAGAATTGCTGCCACGCACCTCGGAGCACTGTACGTTATTGGCACCATCCCAGGTCATCCTTGGTCCAAATCTTGGCTCTCGAGGAGGTGCTGCACGATGCAGCCCGTAGTTCGCTGCACGGGGAGCAGGACCCGCTGTTTAGGCAAACGTGAAGTTGGTGCAAGGCAACAACAGAGACGTTCGGCGGATGGCCCAAAGACACGCCGTGCAAACTTCCGGGAAATTTGGGGTATTGATGGGGGACAGAGCGACGACTATGCGAGGCTGGTTATACGACTTTGGCTGGTAGCAAGTTGTCAAAGGATCGGGTGGGGTGTCCTGTGTCAGCAAATCCATAAATTCGTCGCCATTGCCGAGACCTGCAAGAGCGCAACGCATCCGGAATTGCAGCGCGGCGGCGGCCAACGCCTTTTCGTCCCTGCTGTGGAGGTGTCGGGGCGCTGGAACACCAACTCGCAGGCGCTTGTCCGAGGTTTTCCACTCGCTGAGCCAGTCGTTGAGCTGCTTCCCGCCGCACTAATCGCGGGACATGCCCATCACGATGGGCCACAGGACTCCGTCACACGATTCCCACAAAGCCAAGTGCTCCTCTGGTCTTCTTACGAGACAACGTGTTTCTGGCAATCGAAGGACAGCAGCCGTATTTTGCAAAACCGCCGGTGAGGCAACGCTTCAATCGATGAGCTTCAGCCAGCAAAGGCTGGAGTTTGGTTCGTTATTGCCTTGCCATGAAATCATTTCTCCGGCGTAGGTGCTTCCCCACGGATCACAACAGTGCTGATGCACTTAACCGACGTCGCCGCAAGAGACGTCCAGCTTCATTTCCGTAAGCAGTCGGACAAGTCACGAGTGGAACTTGGGTTGGTGAGGCCTGTGCAGGCTTTTGAAACCGTTAGACTTAGCAAGAATCCTAGGGAGCAAGTTTGTGACGAGCTCGGCGGGTAGCAAAGTTCTATGGACTTCAAATTTCGCGTACTGCACGCAACTGCGGGTTACGGGAACGCTGTGGATGCGGGGTTTTCGACTTTGTGTCTCCAACCAGCTGGTGGCAATTTGTTTAAAATCCGGACTGCTCACTGTCGAAGTGGCAGGGTGCTGGGCCCCACCGCGTCGGGTCCAGCACGAGCTCGAGCGCCGGAGCGTCTGCCGAGGCGCGAGGCACCGCTGGCCATGCTCGACCGGCGGCCGACAGGGCTGTCGCACGCTGAACAGCGACCGACAGTTGAGTGCACCAATCAACGCCGAGCCCAAGCGGTAGCGGCGGCATTGCGCACAGCGGGAGGGACGCGCAACCGGCGGAGGCGAACGACAGAGGGCGCGAACGACAGCCAAGGCTCGCGCGTGCCAACGGCTCCTAGCCTCCGAGCCGAGTACAACCAGGTGCTGGTTGCGCACGAGGTTTTGTACTTCGCAATGTGAGCAGGCACGTTCTGTGCCCACCGTGAAGTGCCTAATGGCAGCGCTTGTGCATGGTGCCTATTTTTGGCCTGCTGCTTGGTGACGATTCCGGTTCGAATCACGTCCTTACGGGTCCTAAAACCAAAACTGTGTCCGCTGTGTTGCCTTGTTTCCTGGGTTCCCTTGGTTTTGCTTTGCATGTTTCTTTGTTAGGGGCGAATCACATATGCCATGGGTACGTTATGATGCCGTGTCGGAGCGCTCGGATGCTGAGTTCGGCATCTCCGCGTTCAATGTGATGTGACGTTGCAGTTCTTTGCGCCTGTGCCAGGGACAGACCGTGCCACTGTGCTCCGGTGACGATGTGTCCTGCCGCCGAGCTGGTCATGTTCGGTCTGATCATGTTCGGTGCGCAGTGATTGATTCATGACCTGTTTCGCTATGCTTCTGGTTACGCTGTCTGGCGCAATAACCGTACCGGCCAAGCTTGCTTCTACTATTCGACAGGCTGCAGTCTTGTTCTTCCGGTGCAATTGCCAGAGCCGCAGATCTTTCGCTTCAATTTGCAGCTCTGCTGGCTGCTGCTCCCCGTAACGCTGCATGTGAGTTTAGGTTTTTTTTTTTTTAGTATTTTATTCCTTCTCTTGTGTTTTTTCTCCCACACCGGAACAACTTGTGATGTTTGTTCTACAAGACTATGGTCCGTCCGCTCCTTTCCGGGCACGGCTGCCGCTAATCCTGGCTCGCCCATGGGTTACGCGGGCTGCTTGTGTTCCGGTCTTGTGGCCGATTGCCGGGGACCTAAACAGGAAAGGTCTGTCTGGTGGCTTTGGTGGTCAGCATTATCTGATTCCATTGCCGTTCTTATCCAGAGATTTTCCTGAGCCTTTTAGGCCTTCCGATCCGGTAGCGGTAGGCTAGGCCCCAGAGCTGAGATTTTGGGCCGATCACGAGGAAAAAAAATCCTTTTGTTAATGACCACGGCGTTCTCACGCCAGCTGCATGCTTGTATGCATGCATAAGGAATGCAAAGACCTTTATCATCAGGCGGAAAGAATATCAGCAGTCAGCAACACAAAAATGTACAGTTCAACGAACGTGCTTGGTTTCACAAACTTACCTTCGGGGGCCAGCGTAATCAGGATGTGTAGCCGTGCAGCTGCTGGGTATTCACCTTCGTGATGCACGGGGCCAGGGTCTATATCCGATGGCTTCGCCCGGCCCCGGGTTTTTGTGATTCCTCTGGATGCCTCAGCCACGCAACGCAAGCGCAGAAACCAACCATGCATAAGTCACGAAACCAATCCAACAGGACTTGCTGAGTTTTGACACGGCATGTCGTTGCAAACTCCGCGTACGGTGTCTGTTGTGCCTTCTTGCTTTGTGGGGGGCTTGATTTGCTTCAGCATGGTGTGTGTGTGTGTGTGGGTGCTATGCCATCGCGTTGGGCATTTTGGCTTAAATCCAGACGGTTTGTCATGTTGCAGGGCAACGTGTGCTAAGACATTGTGGCGGTGCATGAACGAAGGAACAGTTCGAAGGTTGACCTTCGAATGAACGACATGTCCTTCCCGTCATTGGACGCGCCGCGCGCGGGCCGACGAATTTCTGCCAGCAACGTTGAATTGCAATTGGCATACACACTGTGAAGATCAACATGAGCTCCGACCCATGGCAATTTCTAGGTCTACAATGTTTCGTGCTCGCAAATCATGTGGTGTTTGCGTGTTATTGCACAGGTTTGGCATCGACCAAATATACGGGTGGTTTGTTAAAATGATGGTCCAGTTGTTGGGTCCTTATTATACTACGGCACTTAACATTTAGGGTGCCCAGACAGGGCCCATAATTTTGACAACCAACCAGAATCACCCGTATGCTTTAAAACATGTTCGCTGCGAGTAACCTTGACCGAAATAGTTGGATCGATTGTGCTGCATCGTCGCCCCAATGGCGGGCGTTGCAAAGCTTGTTCATATCCTAGGCGTGCATATGTTTTTGCTGACAATCCCCATGTCCAATTAGGATGGTAGTCTTGGACTCGAATGGGCGCAAAGCAAAGCAGGTATTCTGGATGGGCCCAAGCTTGAGCACGAGACTTTGGGAACTGCGACGTGGTTACGAAGAATGTTGCATAGTGCTGTGAGCGATTAAGATTTTCCTGCACGGTTTGTTTGGAGTATTAAGATCTCAAGCCTGATGACCTCGGGCTTGCTGGTTCGTAGTCACAGTCTGTCGATGACAATTGCCTCAATCACTTTTGCGTGAATCCTGCATATTGAAGTCGTTGTAGGCTATACGATTCCGAAACTTGTTCCCATCTGAGTTTTCCTGCAGGTGTCTGCAGGTCCAACTCCTCCACGGGCATCTGTCAGCCGTGCACTTGAAGCTCATCGTCCCAGTCAGGCTCTATGCAGCCACACGGGGCGGGGAAAGAGGGATGTGTTTCCGCTTCAGTACACGGTCGATACCGCCATCAATGTTGCATGAACACATGGTCCATTCGCCAGACAGAATCGGCCAAGGCTCATCAAGCCCGAAACTCCACATGTAAATGCTTTTGCACCAGCTCGTTCTGGGCAGCTTAAGAACATTTCGTTTGAGTATGAGGGCGTTAATCGTCGCAGATGTTGTGTATTGAATAGGAAGAATATGAGAATATGTGCATGTACAGACACATGAACATGTAGAAGTAGACGTAGATGTATCAAGATCGTATTATGCCGTCATTGTTTGTTAGTTCTGCCGTGGTGACCGACTACATGTTGACTTGCGGCTACTTGTTCATCCTCGGTAGCAGAGTTTATCTAACACACAAAGTGCAATGAGTTTTTACTATAGCATGTTATATTTTGAAGCTGCATGGTCAGCAGTACGCTTGTTCTCATAGCCAGAACGTTTGCTGTTTGTTTGAGGGGTTCCATTCGCTTTGTCGCGCTCGAAATGCGCTTGCAACACACTTTTTCGCTCTGTTTTGGTGAACGGCTTGGAAAACTCGACCCGAATGTCTTGGGGAGGTCCCGTTGGAGCAACAGCTCCGTGCCGAGCTGGATGCATTGCGCAGGGAGCTGGCAGCCCTGGAAGCCCCGACAAGGAGCCTGGAATTAGTTTCGCAATGTTTCGGAATGGCTTCGATTTTCCGGCTTTTGCTTTTCCCAGTGATGTCCAACACAGCTGCTGCGACCAAGACAACCAACATTGTAGCAGCGGGATCGGTGACGGTATGATACGGTTAGTCGTAACAGCTAAGTTTAAGATTACAGATTTAATAACTACAACTGGCCACAAACGTTTGTACCTTTTCCCGATGCTTGTCGGCAGGCTACAAGGGAAAGACCAGGTTAAGGGGCAAAGCCTCCAGCACTAAACGTTGAACGGCATCGTGTGGATGGGCTCGATAGCGACAATGAGAATTCGAAGTCGAAGCAAGGCTTAAATTCTGAGCAAAGGAAACCCGAAGATCCAAACCCAAAAACGACAACACCAGCGAAGAGGACTGAGCGCATTGAGCGCAGCGAGCGCAGCATAGGTGTCGGGCCGGGCACAGGGAGTCCTCAACGGCCGGTAGCCAGAGAGGCACCAAATATTTAGGGCATTTGGGGGTTTCAAGGTTCTGGGCTGTGGCTGTAGATGTTAGACTATTCTTGGTTCCGTGCGTCGTTGTCCTTGGAAGTATTGTGTGTAGGATGGCCCATGCCGCCCCCGAGGTGGAACGTCCGCCAGATTGGCATGTCGGAAGCCCGCCTGGCTGGCGGCCCGGGCCGCGCAACGAACGGGCCCTGTCCCTGCCGTCCCAGCTGCAAGCGAAGCTTGATGCGGTGTTTCGGGAGCCTTCGCCTGACCCGCCTTTGCCCGAGGACGGTCTAATCAGAGAGCCCGTTACCAATGCACAATCTTCAGCCAATGCCTCCACGCATTCCGCAAGCAACGCCAGCCCCAGCCCACCTCAGACTGGCAGCCGAGCTCTCAGCTCCCACGGCCCCTTGGGCCCCTTGGCCCCCTCGGGCACCTTTTCTGCTTGTCCCGGCCAGGTGGCCTTGGACCCGGGGCCTTGGCAGATCCCCAGCTGGCCCCAGGCGCAGCCTTTCGCGCAGCCTCCCGCGCAGCCTCCAGCTCTCCAAGCCTCTCCCAATCGAAGCCTCTCTGCGTCGACAGCGGTGATCGAGCCCGTGCTGGAGGCGCCCTGGGCAGGTTTCGCGCCACGAGCACCCTTCCAGCTCTCAGTGACGCAGAAGTCTAAGAGTCTAACCCGACACAGGAAAGCAAAATCAAGGCTGTTGTCCTTGTATTATGGAAGCACCCGTAGCTCGTGCACTTATTCTTCATGTTTATTATAATTATACCCCAGAGGTGTGGTCCAAAGATTCAAGCTTTTTGCTATACCGCAACAACTGTCCCGTGTTCATGTTCTAGCTCGCCGTCCTGGGAACGTTTCTTAAATCTACTGTCAGGGATCGCTGCACCAGCCCTTGCATTTCCATAAGACCCACATCACAACTCTTAAGAAGTTGTGTTGGCACGCCCCTTGATAAGTCCTGTTGTCTGCAACACGGATCCGGATTCCGTGCATGGTTTGGCTGCTTGCAAGCTCTGGACTTGGAAAACCCATATCCTCCTTTCAAGGTTGCCTACATGAGGTATACAAGTATACCCTTAAGGCCCTTAATGTTACAAAGCCACCCAATTTCGAGGACCTTGCAGGCTCCGCACCCGGGCTTTCGGAGTTGAAAGAGCTGGAGGAGCTTCGCGGCGCGCTGCTCGCCGAGCAGGAGCCTCATCACGAGCGAGGAAAGCGTTGGGCGCCGAGTTTTATGCGCAGAGCTTGAGATGAGCACTTTGGAGTAGGCTTAGGGTTGTTCGCAAGATTTTTCGGTGGGGTCTAAGCAGTGTTTCTCATGGACTTTGAAGCGTGGTCTGAGTTCCTTGATTGGCGCTACTCATCGTATTTCCGTGTACTTACCGCACTCATCCTCCCTGTTCACGAAGTTCCATGTATGGGCTTGAGTGGCTTCATCGGTTTGCAGCAAAGGCAAGCAAATTGGGCACTTTCTTACAGTTCGCGCTGACCGATCACTCCTTTCATGCATCCTTTTCCGCCCAATGTGAATTTTTTATTTGCAATGACATCATGCTCTATTTCGTCTGTGGCCTCAGATATCTGGGCGTGATCGCTCTCTTTCGGTTGTGCCTGGTCTTGTGTAGAGTGAGAGCACAGTGAAGCTCTTCGAAGTGTGAGGCTGGTGATCGCAGAACAGAAGCCTCAAAATGAAGAAAGCCCCCGACCTTTCTGGACCTGGGATTGTGCACCTGAAGCGTCCCAAGACCGTGAAGCCTCGACGTCGTGGCTTGGAGACTGAAACTCCGGGCCCGGAGCCGGAACATCCAGCCTGGACTTTCGCTGAACCCAAAAAAAAAGGGGACCCCAAGCTGCCAAGAGGAGCTCCGTCTGCGTCTGGCTGCAGGCCTTGCCGAGGCCGGGTGCCAAATTGACGTCTTATTCAGGGTTGATGGGATGTCTTGTCTTGAGAGCTAGTCATGTTGGGATTCTTCGAGTATGGTTTCCAACCAAAGTCAAAAGGTCAAGCTTGTTTCGAGGATGCAGCTTTATTAACCGATTCTAATTGAGCTTCAACCCGGACCAAAACCCTAAAGTCTGAATGAACCCTAAGAACCCTAAATCGGCCCTAGATCCACAGCCCAAAGCCAAAGCCTTCCAAAAAGCCTGGGACCCCTACCCGATAATGGGCTATATAATGGGTATATAATAGCTTTATGAAGGGTGTATACCTAGGGGTCCTATATGGGCCTCTGACCCGAGAAGCAAAAGAGCTCAGGCCGCGGAGGCGGTGAGCGGCTTCGCGGCCGCCGAGCACCTCACGGCCGCGGCGAAACAGCTCCGCGAGGTGAAGAGCCGACTTCGTTGTCGATGTCTTTTTTGTGGTTCTGTTGCAGGTTAAAGCAAGCGGGGTATGTAATATGTGGTCGTGCAAGGCTTATCTGAGCCTAGGATTTGGGTTCTCTCGAATCCTGCGAGGCCCCCAGTGCCGACTTCACGCTGCACGGGCTTCGGTCCTTGGCGACGCCCGGCGGATGAGATTTGATGAAATTTGTGCCGCGCGGACAGCTCGAGCTTAGTTGAGCCATCAGGCCCCTTGAATTCCCAACCCTGGGCGTTGAACCCAGAGCTTAAACCCGGGAGCAGCCCGTCGGTGTGTTCATCAAAGCCTCAAGGCGCGAAAAGGCTCGGCAGTGGTGGGGCGGCAGTGGAGAGTGCTGCCAGTTGATACTGTTGTTCGCAGCCGCTCCGACCGCATGTCCCGTATCAGTGCACTCTACCACGGCGGAACTTTTGCAGGGCCGAGAGACGCCTTTCCTCAGCGTTCGAGACTGCTGAGGCTTGTCAAAGGCCTGCTACTGGCACAGACGGTATCATACAGTGTCCGTTGGAAAGAGCGTCAACACTGTACGTGGGATGGCTATCAGACACCTAGATGATACGAATCGTACTGTCATGGCGCAAATAAGACGCATGGGGAAGACATCATGATATTACGGCTAACGATTATGATGGTAATGCGCACAGTAGTTGAGACCCTTCATTCGAGCGGATAACGTCTTCCTGTGCGCGCCGGTTGTCTAGCCTCTCTGAGAGCACATATCCCTACATTACTAACAACAGTCTTACAACTTGTAGCCATAATCTTCTGTTCCTGCACATTGGATGTACTCCCAGGATGCTGGCTGCTAGAGGAGCCCAGCGCGCGCGTGAGGAGATGGCTCCACGGATGCTGGGCTTTTGCCGGAGCTCGTGCTTTTTCGTATCTGACAACAGGGTCCCCGTCCCCGAGTACTAGAGAGAGTGGGATTCGGTCGGGGGTCTGGGATTCGAGTTTGGGTGTTTCTAGCAGAGCAATTTCGGAAGCGTTCCTCAGCGTGTCCGGGCAGGGGAGCCCTGTCGGCAGTCTCACACGGTCAGGCAGAAGCTGACAGTAATGATAGGACAAGTTATGTGCCATCGTTCTTTAACGCCGGCCCGTCGGGCGCCCGAAGATGATGAGGATTGAGTGGCTCCTTTTGAGGAATGACGGTGTAAGGAAACCCATCACGCACATCCCGAAACGGTCCCTCGATACTGTCACCTTGCCACGAACGTTGAACCGAAGTGGATTTCTCGGCGTGCTTCGGCTCGCTTTGAGAATCCACCATCACTGTTTGCCTCGAGAAGGGCACCGTGGCTCATATTCATATCGACGCACCGACGAAGCAAGCCTGTCCTCTGTCTCGAGCCCCGCTTCCGGCAAGCTTTCCCAAGACAACTAGACTTTCCGTGCTTGGCCCAGGATAAAGACGGCAGAGGATCAGCGGAAGCACGTGGAAATTCAGATGCAGGAGGCAGGGCTCCGCCGGCCTTCGGCTTTCTTGGACTTCTACCCTTAGAGGAAGACCATAAGGGCTCTACATGGCTCTACTGGATTTGGGGCTTCGGGGTGTGCTCAGGCGGGTTCAGGGTTCAACGCTTCAAGGTTGAGGTTGAGAGGTCGGAGTTTTTGGTTTCAATCGGCTTCATGGCTTGATTGTATATAACTCACCGCAAGCCGAAGTCCACCATATACCTGAAAGCCCTTTGGCTCAGTATCTCAGCCTCAGGCTGGCTTTAAGTAGTCGCCTGATGGGTTTGTTTGGAGAGGCAGTGCAGGCGAAGACCCCGCAAGCTTGTTCCAGGGATCGAAGGTTGAACCCCAAAGCCTGAAGCTTCAGGGACTGAATTTGCATGTCAGGGGTTGTCGGTTCCCGGCTCAAGCCTTGTAGGATGTGCGGCGTCAGGTTGTGGGCTTTCGTCCCTTAGGGCCTCAGGGGTTCCTTTCGAAGCTCTCGGGGTTCCAGTAAGGGTTCCTGCAGGGATTCTATGAGTTTGTTGAGGGCTATCCCGTGTTTGACCCTAAGGGGCAGCTACTAAGAACAGCTCCAAATCAACAGTTCGGTGACTTCGGATTGATGTGGCCGTCGTGTCGAATTCGTTGCGTCCGCAGTCGGCTGATCCCCTGGGCACAGCGCAGGCGAGCGCGGAAAGCTGAAGCCAAGAGAAGGGTCTGCAAACCCATTTGCGTCAGGTAACCCTACCCCCGAACCCAAAACCCTAAACCCGGTGTCTGTAGGTGAAGAGAGTTGCGGCCCTTGCAACATTTCTACCCTTTTTGCCGGCCCTAAGGCTCAAGTCCTTGAATCTTATGAACTCCCAAGTGCCGATTCCCAGGCATACCTGCAAGCTCTTTTGACTTGCTAAGTCTCGTTTGACTTTGTAAGTCGGCATGATAGGCTTCAATAGATGGGTTATGGGGAAGAAAGCAGATTGTCCTGAAACTGGAACACCATGCTGCGGCAGGTCGCTGCCGCGTCCCGCATCTTGACTGCCGTCGAGCGGTGCGTTTTTGGTTGGGCGTTGGCGTTTGGGGTCTGGGATTTTGAGATTGGGGTATACATCGGGATTTAAGCTGCAGGTTCTTAGGTTTATTATAAGGGTTCAGGCCGTTTGAAGTCGGGTTGAAATGAGTTTAAGCTTCAGTGTTTCAGGGGGTCCAGGTCCAGAGGCTCCGCTTGCAACCAGGCAAGGAAACACCTGTGACACAAAGGTTTCTTGTGCGATGCACTCCTATCAGAGGCCTATCACTAGTACTGACTTCAAGTTCGGTTGCAAAGGTGCACCACGCGTTGCGAAAGCCTCAACTGGAAGACACCCAGACGAACAGCAGCACAGGGGTTTGAGTGCCTGCAGTGTAGGGCTAAGACTTTAGGGTTTAGGGTTGAGAAGTAGCCATGTTGGCGCCCTGGGCCCAGAACCCCTCGTAACGCTTCGTAACAGCTGTCCTCACAGATTTAGGTTCCAAGGTTGACTTCGACCTGAAAGCATCAAGCCTAAGGCAGTGTGGCTGCCTCTTCTCGGCTGCTACTGGAGCGGATGCAGGACATTGGGAGGTGCGCACCCCTGGGTCTGCGGGTTACGCGTACTAAAGTTGCATACAAAGTTCGGGTCCAGGAATTCCAACGTAGATAGAACTGATGCAAGGAAACCTAAACCCCGTCTGAACGCTGGGCTTCGGTTATGCGGGATACTATCTAGATTCAGCAAGGCAAAGGAGGCCTTTAGATTCAGTTGATGGGTAAGATCTGATGCAGAGGCAGGCGGCTGCCGGCAAGCGAGTGGTCTGCACTTTGGCAAAGCCCAGGACATGTCGCCGCTCGTTCCGGGGCTTCCAAAAAGTGGCACTCCCTTGTGGTGTCGCCTTCACGGGTTGTGGCTGGGATGCGTGCGGACCTTCGGTGCAGGGTATGAGAGCTGGTATGTGGATGCTGAGGTGCCGGTTTGGGGGCTAAAGGTACTTCAAGATGGACTTTGTTGTGTCAAGCTCGTAATTTGTTTCGCGATTGTCGAGTCGGTTGGCTCAGTGAGCATCGGGGTCCTCTGTGTCGCGGACCCGTATTGTTCAGCTTTGTTTCCAAGTGCAGGAAGCAGCCGGACCGCTGTGGGGACGAGGTGCCATGCGTGTGCTTGGCCGGGTACTGTGACGCTTCGGGATTCGTTTCATTCTGGGAGCCACCGAAGGTAAGGAACTTACAGTAATGTTGTGCACTTCTGTGTGACTAGCTTATGAAATTTTTGCATTTCTGAGCAAAGGCCTCTTCAGTTGGTGCTTGTGACGTAGAGTGTGGCGGCTGAAACAAACATGGGCACCACCACCCCGTCATCAGCAGAGTGCTTTGCAGGGCCCCTTTTGCAGAAGCTTCGATTGGCTGAAAGAAGCACAAACAACAGCAATCCAAGAAACCCGAATCTCAGCGCAGGCCGTCGGCTGCGTGGTTTGGGGTGGCACGCCGGCCGCCGAGATTTTCAAAGGGCCGAGGGGGTTTGAGGGTTGCTGTGGCCAGAAGGTCCCGGGTTTGGGGCGCAGGTACAAGGGCTGAATGACTGAAGTTCAGTAGTTGAATCGCACCTCGAAACCCGAAACCTCAGCCTCTGTGTGCACTGGCCCCGAACTTGCGAGCCTTGAAGACACCTCCAAATCCCGAATCCCAACACCCAATCGTGCCGAAAGCCCTAAAGGCAAGAAGGAATGGGTTTAGTTTGATGGACATGGCTTTGGTGTTGTCGGGCTTAGGGTGGGTGCTTGCTGCTGCCATGGGACTTACGAGTTGTTTGGGCTTGGCATAGGTTGAATAAACATGATTGTTCTGGAGTAAGAGCTGCTGTTGCAATTCGAAGTTACATACGTCTTGGGGCCTTGCCCGCGTTGAGCGAGTGTGAGAGTCGAAATGCCAGGTTGGCGTGCCTGAACGCCGAATTGGCAAAGGCCGAGCTGGGATGGCAGGATTGTCTGGGGGTGAGAGAGAAGGCACCTTCATCAGGCTTAGCGTTCCCAGAGCTCAAGGGGTTGGATGGTGCTCTTGTTACTTCTGCTGATCTCTCAAGTCTTCTAGTCTCGGGCTTTGTTCGGAACTTTCAGTTTTGTTGACGATTGCATATGAAGACTCTACTTGACACTTGAAGCCCTAAGCCGCATGCGAGTCGATCTGACGCGCTCTTTTGGAAGTCTTCCAGCTTACGCAGTCCCAGCAAAACAGGCAAGTGAGAGGAACGACCCACCCCGCGAGCTCTCGTTGCAATACGATTATCCTTGAATGTTCATGGCTTTTCTCAAGCAGAGTTTGTCGAGAAGCAAGGGCCCCACGAGGGTCCGGAACTCGAAACAAGGCCCTAAACCCTAAACGCTTGTGTAACTACCTTTGGATACCCATGGACTTCAAGCTTCAAACCCCCAGCCATCCAAACCACCACCGAAGCCCCACATTCCAACCAGAATCTTAAAGCCCTTAAACCTAGATCCCAGATTCCTCAAGCCCTAATGTGTGAGGCTGGGATCGTTTTGCAGGACGAGGGCTCATGAGGTTCAGGGCATAGAGCTCTGAGATGCGGCTTTCGGATCAAGGGAGGGTCTCCAAGCTCTGAAGCTCAAAGGGTGTTTGGGGTTTAGAGGTAGAGGATGAAGGCTGAAGTTGAGGCTGTTGGGTTCATGGTTTCTGGCCTTCCCTGGGCTCAGGCAGAGCACTGCCTTGCGGCCTGGCAGTTGCCTGGCTGTCGATCGCAGGGTTCGGAGTACAGGGCAACAGCTCACTGGGCTTTTGCCGGCCTGCGGCCATTATTCTCTCTCGGTTCAAAACCATCGACAAGCCCAAACGTACTTGGGCTACGGGCTTTCCAGGCATGGTTTCGGATGTTCGTTCGTGTCAGGGTTTACCGGGAGGTCGGGTATCAGACAGAGCAAGCCGTCGCTGTAGGCATGCTGAAATTCAGAAGCTCCTTGTGAGAGTTGGGATGTATTGCAGTGCTTGAGAGTTCAAGATTCATTTGCTTGAGGTCTGGGAGGTGGTGCACGACTGACTGAGCAGACGAAGCCTTTGCAGGTTCAAGGTGCTTATTTCATAATATACTATAGTATAGTTTACAGTAGTACAACAGTAGACGAGGTATTTTGCAGGGGAGTGTTTGGAGTTTGGAAAAGTGGTCACCGAAGGCACTTAGGACCTTCGGACTTTGGCGTCGGCTTAACCTATGAGTCATTTGGGTGGTTGTCAAAATTAGGGTCCGTTTTTGGGTCCCTATTATACTACGGCACCTAATATTTAGGGTGCCCAAAAAGGGGCCATAATTTTGACGACCACCCATTTAGCATTGTGATTATCAGCAGTTTTGTTGTCATTGTTACTGTCGTTCCAGGCTTTAGGGCTTTGAGCGGGTATGGAGCTTGCGGAACAGTTCCCCAAGCCTCGCTCCTCTTGAACCCCAAAGCTGTTATGGCCTATGGCTGTTGTGGCATACTACAGTACATTTCAGTATATTCCAGTATATTTATACTGTAGTATATTGTGGATTCTTATGGCATTCCAAAGCCTTGCCTCCTGAGCTTCAGCCCTACAGACCAACGAGTCTTGTTACGAAGTCACGCCCGAGACAAGGCTGCTTATCGGCGACGCCACGCCCTGCAACTGATCTCTTCTTTCAGGTTTAGGGTTTGGGGTGTAGGCTATACCCTGTGACAAATCGTGCATTCGTGTTTTTTGGGAGTACTGCGTGATTTGGCAGCAGCACTAGATCGGTGCAGTGCCACTTCCATTCCATTCTGATGACAATGAGCGTTTCTGCAGCATTCGCAGTTAAACATGGCAAAGGCCCTGCCGAACCTGCCAAGTCAGGGTTGTAAGGTGTAGGAGTTCAGGATTGGGTTTAGATTTTAGGGTTTTGGTATGTGCATGTCACGTGGGCTGCTGCATGTTTTCGGGTGATACCAGCAGCAAAAAGGGTTTGGAGAATTAGGATTGTAATTCCTCGACAAACCATGTTGGCTCTGTGCTTCCAGTCTTTGATTAGAAACAGGCTTCCAGTCCTGGCATTCCGACCAGATGCAGATCCGACTGATCTCAGGAGAAAAGGTGGCGGACATATCTGGCGAGGAGCTGGAGGAGCTTCGCGACATCAGAGGCTTGAAAAAGTGTTTGAATCAGCTGCACGGCTTTCCGCCGCGGTTCAGACAGAGGCTCCTGCACCACGGAGAGAATTTGGAGGAGACGGCCACCCTGGATGAATCCATGGACCTTGATCTCGTGGTGTTGCCATTCGCCGACCTTTCCGGATCGCCGATGGACGAACTCGCGATCGCGGCTTGGGAGGGTTGGCTGGCCGAGGTCGAGCGCATGCTGCAGCTGCCCCAAGACCCAGACACAGCAGCCAGCGATGGGCAAACACCTTTGATTATGGCGACTGTCCACGGCCATGTCGAGATCGTCAGCTTGCTGCTTGAGGCTGGTGCTGATAAAGACTTGGCAGACCGCGACGGGAGCACACCTTTGATTGAGGCGTCGTTCAACGGTCGTGTCGAGATTGCTCGCTTGCTGATAGAGGCTGGCGCCAACAAGGACAAAGCAGCCAACGAAGGGTACACACCTTTGATTACAGCGGCTGTCAACGGCCATGTCGAGATCGTACGCCTACTGATTGAAGCCGGTGCTGACCCAGACTTGGCAGACCACGAAGGGAACAGACCCTTGACAGCCGCGTCTGTCGAAGGTCTAGTCGAGAATGTCCGCTTGTTACTGGAGGCCAGCGCCAACAAGGATGCGGCCGACAACGACGGGCGCACGCCACTGATTGTGGCATCTGTCAGAGGTCATGTCGAGATCGTGCGTTTGTTGCTGGAGGCTGGCGCCGACAAGGACGTGGCAGACACTGGTGGGCAAACACCTTTGATTGCGGCGTCTGCCAAAGGTCATGCGGACATCGTCCGCTTGCTGCAATAGCCCACCCCCGACAAGAATGCGGGCAGCCAGCGAAGGGCTTTGCTGCTGGCATACGGGCAATCATGGGCATGAAGCTGTTCTCTTGTTGCTTTTCTTCTGCTGCGTGGCTGGGCCAGAGGGCGGCCTGCTGTGTTGCCGGGGCTTTCGATTTCTGGGTGGGTTCTTCGTCCACGTGCCTGAAGGGACACGGTTTCCCGCCTTACGCAGAGGAGTCCGTCCTTCTTCTAGCGCTGGAGGCTAACACCGGGAAGGATGTTGCGGAAGAGCCTTCGCACTGTTTTGAGCTGTGTCATGAACTACTTTCCGGACCTGGCCACGCAAAAAATGTGCCGTGGATGTCCTAGATTTGATCGTGAGACTTGCGTCCTCGCCTGGGCATTCCGCGCCAGTGGAGAAGCCGTCATGGGACCCTATACTCCTGTACCCGATACCCTCAGACCCTCAGACCCTCAAGCCCCGAACCTTGTAACTTGTAGCTGGACGCGCTGCTCGCCTAGTACCGCAGCTAGGGTAACTTCAACTCTACTTGTAACCTGCGAGCATCTGCGAGCCGTTTCCCAGCAGAAGCCGTGGTATCCAATTGAGGGGCAGGTCGGTCCCGCTGTGGTCGCTAAACCGAGCACGGTTGTCTTGTATGCAATATAAGTCGTCTGAGTGGGTGGTCGTGTGTGGGACAGATGCGGGCAGGGAGAAATGGATCGTCATTGCTGTTACTCGTACCGCCTCCCGCACTCGATAAATGGTGGATGCATCTGCGGCACGTTTGTCGTTGGGAATCTTGAGCCTAAGTGACTGCAGACCGAAGGGTGCCGTCGAAAGTACGCGTGTGGGAATGCCTTCATTCTGCCTTGGCTGCGGCTGACCATAAAGACAGTGCCAACCGAGCAGTTAGAGGAAATTCCAGCCCCCTAAACACATCCAAACAAGCAAACCTCTATGCCCCCTAAGCCCTAAACTGAACCACCGTACAAGGCAATCCTCGAGTCTCTGCCTGGCTTGGGGACTCCCGGCCCAGCCCTACCATTGCGCAGATCCCCGTCGGCCGCTCCGGCCATCGACTCGGTGAGGGCGCACGAGGTTTGGGTTCTCTAAATTCCATGGTCTCAGCCCTGAACGCACGCATTTCGGGGTTCATCAGGGTCATGAAGGGCTTAAGCTTGTCGCTGAAAGGATTTGAATTCAGGACTGAAGGCTCAAGGTTGGGGGTTTGTGTTGAAACCATGGGTCAGATCAGCCGGAAGGAACTCGGCAACGGTTCTTCAAGTACTTGAATGAGGACTTAATCAGCGAGGTATTAAGTGCCCTCCATAAAGCACTATGACACAAACAAGACCCTACACACCAACAGCATCTGGACAGCTCAGTCGAGTCGTAAGGTTTTGTTAAGAAGCAGTTTACGGCTTGGCTTTGCGAAGAGGCTTTGGGGCAAGCTTTTGTCAGAGGGCCTTCGTTGGGATTTGTGTCCTCCTTCATGCCTGAATTGAGGATCAGCATAACGCCTTCGTCAAAGTATTTTGGCATTTCGGCCGGGTCCGAACGTCAAGAGCTTCAAAGAGAGTGGCCGCAACACTTGAAACGCGCAGAGATCTCGTAAGCGAACTGATGTGTGTATATATGTATGTATAGATAGATAGATACACATACATACCTGCCGACCTAGCCACCGATGTAAGTACGTATGTGCGTACGTACATACATACATACACACATGTACACTGATGGATTCGGCCAAGAGTACGAGTGCAAGAGGAAAAAGAGAGGCATGTTGTTGTTGTTGCAAAAGCTTGTCAGATTGCTGCAACCGTACAAATTGTTTGTCTAATCTGGACACCACAGGGGGCCTGTCCTCAAACTAATCTTGGCACCACAGGGGGCTGCCGAAAATTGTGGTATGCATGTGAAAAGTTTGTCGTCGTTGTCCTCGTCCTCGTCGTCTTTTCCACTCCTCATCCACCAGCTGGCACAACCGCCCCAGATGCAATGAAGGTGGAAAAAGCAGGTACGTTTTCACAGGCTTTCCGGGAAGGTCTTCGTTGACCACCGCTCCCCGGAGGCCTCGGTGGTCCCCTGCTGTAAGTTCTCAACATGCTTATGTGTTTGTGGTTCTTTGCCAATGTGAAATCAACATGTTGACAGTATTGTGACAAAATACCAACAGGAGTGACCCTCTGCTCCCATGTGCTAGGGAGGTTCACACACACGCAGCCCCACAGAGGGGCGACAAAGGCAAGCACTGTGGCATGTGTATTGTGGTGGTGTCTTGCACAGTGAGTTGTGCCAAGTGACCAGCCGTGGTCACTGGCAGACAGGTGTTCCTGTCTTCATTCCTTCAGAAGGCGTGGATCGCCAACGTTGTGACTGTGGTTTGTTTTCAAGCAAGGCTCAACCAAGGCTGCGTGCTGGAACTGCTGACAACTGCAATTGTGCTTGTGACGCCTGTTGTCCACTGCAACAGTGCCAGGTGAGTGGCGCTTGGTGTGTTGGGGTTGTGCCTGTGGTGTGTATTCAAGCAACGCTCAACGAAGGTTGCATGTAGGAACTGCTGATGTCGGTGCCTTGAGAGGTCGAAGACGGAAAGAAAGAAGAGGGCCGATTACTTCCCGGAGGAAGCGCTGCTTCACTTGCATTAGACAAATGTTACCGCACCTGCCCTCATGTCAGTTGCACCATGCCCTTGCAGTCCCTGAGAAATAAAGAAGCGATCGAATAGAGGACAGAATAGCGAGGTAATCCTGTGCACTAGCGGCCGGTTACTGCACTAGACGTCGGTTACTGCACCTGCACTCATGTCAGACGCACATGCGAGCATCAGAGAGAGAGAGATAAAATAGCATCGGGAGAATCTGAACGATCTGAACGAAGGCTGAACACCCGGTTCATCACCGGTCTCCCCGGAGGGTCACCACGGCGCCATGACGGAAAGCCGTTGCTCTGGAGTCTCAACGACCCACGCTGATCACACTGATGGATTCGGCCAAGAGTACGAGTGCAAGAGGAAAAAAGAGAGGCATGTTGTTGTTGTTGTTGCAAAAGCTTGTCAGATTGCGGCAACCGTACAAATTGTTTGTCTAATCTGGACACCACAGGGGGCCTGTCCTCAAACTAATCTTGGCACCACAGGGGGCTGCCGAAAATTGTGGTATGCATGTGAAAAGTTTGTCGTCGTTGTCCTCGTCCTCGTCGTCTTTTCCACTCCTCATCCACCAGCTGGCACAACCGCCCCAGATGCAATGAAGGTGGATAAAGCAGGTACGTTTTCACAGGCTTTCCGGGAAGGTCTTCGTTGACCACCGCTCCCCGGAGGCCTCGGTGGTCCCCTGCTGTAAGTTCTCAACATGCTTATGTGTTTGTGGTTCTTTGCCAATGTGAAATCAGCATGTTGACAGTATTGTGACAAAATACCAACAGGAGTGACCCTCTGCTCCCATGTGCTAGGGAGGTTCACACACACACACACACACACACACACACACACACACACACACACACACACACACACACACACACACACACACACACACACACACACACACACACACACACACACACACACACACACACACACACACACACACACACACACCACACACACACACACACACACACACACACACACACACACACACACACACACACACACACACACACACACACACACACACACACACACACACACACACACACACACACACTGATGGATTCGGCCAAGAGTACGAGTGCAAGAGGAAAAAGAGAGGCATGTTGTTCATGTTGTAAAAGTTTGTCAGATTGCGGCAACCGTACAAAAATTGTTTGTCTAATCTGGACACCACAGGGGGCCTGTCCTCAGACTAATCTTGGCACCACAGGGGGCTGCCATGCAGGTACAAGAGGATGATCAGTCCTCTCCTCCCATGTCACTGGTAGCTTCGTTGGACACAGTCCCAGTGACATGCTGTGTCCCCCTGCAACAGTTGATTTGGTAAATGTCCAATGTCTGATTGAGTTGAAAAGCAAAGATTGCAAACAGTGTAGGAGTGACCCTCTGCTCCCATGTGCTAGGGAGGTTCACACACACACAGCCCCAATGGGGCGTACATGCTTCAAGTAGAGTGAAAGGTCTGATGCGTGGCAAAAGGAGTGAATGGCGCACTTTTCTCGCTGTCACTAGCGATCGGGTGATTGTCGTATTTCCTGATCCGAACAGGTTCTAACAAAAAGCACCGGCTTCAACGTGGCTAATGTGGTGACTGAATCCCAATCATGTAGTCGTCGACGGTTTTGTTCGAAGAAGAAAGCTGGGATTTTAGGAGTTCTGCCGGTGATCTCCTTGATGCGGTAGGAGAAGATCTTGCGAGCTTGTAGAACGTTGTCACCCAGACAAAGCACCACGTGTAAGAGCATGTGCTTGTCTCTGGTGATGCGGTCGGGTGGAATTTCAACAGTCATCCGAAAACATTGTCCTGCCATGGAGTACCATGGAAGGCCGGCCTCGGCAGCCTTTCGCTTTGTCATATTTTTGCTGCTACCAACCGACAAACGCTTGAACAAGGAATGCAAAACAACATGGACATGCTGTGTGCTCAGGAGAAACAACCAAGTGGTGTCGTGCTGACACTCGCATGCGCAGGCTTTTTGTCACGCTTAGCGGATCTTGCAGCCCTAATCCGTCCTGAGTATTAGGATCCAACAGCGAGTTTGTTGGGACAGTCACTCATGATCTTGAAATGGCATCTACATCTAAAACCTGCACGTACCAGCATTTTTGCACAAGCGGTTTTGGACCGCTTATGCTGAATAGTAGGATGCACAATATCGTAAGGTGCAATCGAGTCAGAAGACCAAGGATCTCGCGATGGAGATCGGTGTGCGTCCTCAGCCATGTGTGACGTTGCCGTAGGTGACGCTGATGATGTTGAATGCGAAGAGTGTGTCCTCTTTCGTCTTGTAGTATGTGGATGTTGGCGTCGTTGCTGTGTTGTGGATTGGGATGCTGGTGAGATGTTGCGTGTTTTCTTTGTTTTCATGACTGTTTTGTCCTTTTTGTCTTTGTTGTCTTTCTTCTTTTTTGTCTTCGTTGTGTGCTTTGTTTTTTGCTTGTGTGTGTGACTGACTGCATGGGAGGATGTGGTGGTGTCATCCTTCCTCAGGAAGGCATCAATCTCTTCGGATCCCCATAGGCTGCTGTCGTCGTCCTCGTCCATCTGTGTGCGATCCTAAATATGTTTCAACAACTGTAGTTCTGAGAAATGGCTGCGGAGTCACAACTGCATTAAGGCGTGTGCATACGCTGATCTTCAGAAGAGAGAGAGAGATGTACAAAGAGACATCACTTGAGCAACCTCACCGACCGGCATGACCTTTCAACATGGTGCTCTTAATGTTGAACCTCATCAGGGATGATGGAGTTCGCAGCACAGCTTTGCTGTGTGGTTGTTGGCTGCCAGGGGCAGCAAATGTGCATCTAATTGTCAACTCAGCAATGTTGCTCACGGAGTTCTTGACCGCTTTCTCTTGTTGGATGTAGGAGTTGATGTAGTAGATACTGTCTCCTTTTGGGTCGGAGGCGTTGATGTCGGACGCTGATCAGGTTGCTCCGCATGCTTTCGTATCCACTCTTGAGATGCGATAAAGTACTCCCGCCACCATGAAGAGCCGTTAGTGGCCCAATGCCATCTCCATTGTGATGCCGTGGGAGATCGCGATCTGGTGCGTTGTTCCATGGTGCTAACACAACTGGTTGTTTTGCAAAATGCTGCGGGAAAAAGTGCATCAATCGCTGCATGCCAAACATATGTGAAGTGAGTGCAGTGACTGTCACAGTTGGCAACAACGACAATCGTTGTTTTTACCGTCCTCTGCGAAGCACCCGATGGTGGTATGAACATGGTTGATCACCTATTGTTGCGAAGCTTCGAGTCTTTCCACTCGTTGCTTTAGCTCTGTGATCTGCCGGGTTGTTTGCAGAATAAACTCAGCTAATTGGTCGCGTAGAGCCTCGTCACTGAATGTGGAAGGTTCACTTCCAGTTTCGGAATCATAGTCCCGATGCTGTGTCAAAATCTCCATGAGGGCCGCGGAGAGAGCTTCACGTCGTGACTCATCGACGGGTGGCGAATCTGTAGTCACTGTGTTGGTCGGAAGAGATGCTTCGCTCATGGCTCGATGTCGGGATTCCGATAGGTGTCACTCTGAGGCAAAACTTCAGAAGGCAAAGTTGTGGTGTGTGTCTGAAAGCAACATGTGTTGAAATGCGAGAAATGTGCACTACCTGGCTCTTTTTATACCAGCGTACCTTATCAGCATATTCACGACCAATCAGGCGCGTTTTGCCTGATGAGGCTTTCGAGTACGTCGAGCTGCTGTTTGCACGAGGCGAGGATCGCCGTGGTAGCCTCGTGCTGAGTAGTCAGCACCGTTGTAGCCTGTTGTATCAGGCGCTCGAGTTTGGCATTCGATTCAAGCAACGAATTGTGAAACTGCGTTATTGCTGCCATAATCTCAGTCGATGAATCCGGATCAGGGTGATGCGGAGGTGGAAATGGCGGGGTCGCCGGTGCAGCCACTGCTGCGTCCTGCTGTTCTTCCGGATCTTGGTGTTGCTCTTGGTAATCTTGGAAATCTTCGTCTTCTGCAACACGTAGGAACTGAGAGCGCAAAAGCGCCGGCTGTGGATTGTGGCTGCCAACCGCAGGTTGCTCGTTGCGGCGTCTGCTATGCTTGGAGATGGATGGCCGAGGACGGCCGCTCAGCGCTTTGTGGCTGGGCTGCAATCTGCCAGTCATGGCACTTTTATACATGATGATGCCTCAGTTAACCCTGTAAATGGCTGCGGGAAGCACTGTGTTGATACAAGGCGGCTCTCATGTTGCGAAGTTGCATGACTCTGGACACACGCACGGCAACTTGGCACAGTGTTTTGCTTACAGCTGTTGATCAGTATAGCCGGCAGCGATGTAGAGATCGCGCATGGCTCGAATGGCTGATGTGGCCTCGCTGCATGGTGTTGTCACTCTGCGTACCATGCGTGTGCGGGCCTGAAAACTGCTGCGAAGTATTGCAACAGAGGTGGCTGACTGTGGGTGTAAAATATCCGCCTTGTGCAAAGTGCATTGATGCGTAAGGCTGCTGTGCTGAGGGTTTATGGCGAAACCCAGGAAAATGTTGGCCGGTTCAGTTTCAAGCTGAACCGGTGGTTTGTAGAAAGATGCGTCAGTAAGCTGTGCAAAAGGAGGCAGTCGGGTCAGCTGTGCAGGTAAAAGAAGGACGCGGTTGTCGACGTATCTGGTAGCAAAAAAGAAAGCTTGATCCTGCTTGTTGTGGTCTGGAAAATGCTTGTGGTTCTTGAAAAGTTGTTTGTATGTGTGGTGCCAACACTGTTCTTCGACGGCAACCACGATGTTGCATAGGGCTGGGCTGCAGGGCGAGCCCATAGGTGCACCGCGAAATTGCTCAATAAGTGATGTACCAACAGTGAAATAGTTGAGTCGGAGCACTGCAATGATGAGTTGTGGTATATGTTGTAATTGTATGCAAAGTTTGTTGCCGGAAGAGGCTTCTTGCTTCTTTTGTCTGCTTTTGCCCCTGTGGACTCGATGTGTGGGGTCTTTCTGTGAGTGGTCAATGAAGAATTTGGAAGAGTGTAGTGGGTTCTTCTCTCTGTACCATCGAACCATAATGCTGTACGCTGAAAGAAACCGGCTCTGATCGACCGATGTAAAGAAGCCAGCCAAATCCTGGTTGTACAGGATGTAATCTGTTGAATCGTGTAATTTCCTGCGCTGATGCAGGAAGAGTGCTGTTTGTTTGAGCTGTGTTATCCCGTCTCCTTGGTGAAAGGAGTTTGGACATGCTTGAAAAGTCATCAGCTGCAGTACGTCTGCTAAGGCTTCCCACAATTTTCTGCCCATGGTGTCGATGAACGCCACTATAGGGCGGCCTTTTGTGAATTGCTTCTTTCTTTTCGGTAAAATGTAGGCGCGTGGGATGCGTCCCCATTGTGGAAAAGCCCATATGTAGGCTGGTAGAAGACTGCGGACGTCTGTGTAGACATCAAAGTGGTGTTGTAGAGGTTGGTGCTGCGAGATCCGAAAGATCTCCTTGTCTAAAAAAGTGTTGTGTATGGCACGGTGATATAGTGCTGGGCAGTACCACGTGAGTCGGTTCGGGAAGTGATCTTCGCAATGGATGATGCCCGATGGTATTTTGTGTTGGACTTGCTTGATCATCTTAACCTGTAGTATGTTGTGTTGATTGCAGTGTGTGTTGTGTTGTGGTATTTGTTCAGATACAAACTGCTTTGCAGTTTGATGGTTGTAAGGCAGTCCATAGTATCGATGCCATGTGCGTATGGCTCGGCATAATTGTGAAGCCAACTGTGTGGGCTTCTGAAGGCAATTGCTTTTGCCGGAGTATGCCAAAAATTGATGTTGTGGTTGTAGTTCTGCAAGTTGGATAGCAATGTGATTGTGGAAAATATGCTCCTGGGGAACTTGTGAGTGTAATGGTGAGCAGGTACAGGGTGGTGGTGAATCGGGTTGCCATGTAGTGTGGGCGTCGCGCCAATTGTGTAGAAGTTGTTGCATGGGTGGGTGTTTCTTGAAGACGGGTTTTGTGCTGGGGAGATGGAATGGTGGAATGTGTTGTTTGTTGCTTGTTAACCGAGAGCGCAAAAATTGTCGTAGTTGTTGGGTGAAGGTGGGGTGTAAGAGTGGCTGTAGGTAAATGGGTTTTGTGACCGGAGGTGGTTTAAGTCGTCGCTTCTTGAAGACGGTGTTGAGCGCTTTGTGAGCGTGTCTGCGGTCGCGTCGTGGTAAGTTGTTTGAGAGTTTGTGTAAAGCGTACACTGTGGCTGCTGGTGTGTCTGAGCGAAGCAGTTGTTTTGTTGTGTCGAATCTGGTGCGAGTGTTGGAAGTAAGATGTGAGACTGTGGTCCATGCCTGTTTTCTGGTGTTGAATAAGGTGGAGTTGGTGAAGCTTCGAATGGAGTGGTGTAGTTTGCCTCGGCGTTGCTTCGCCCATAAAGTGGCTGTGCCGTTGTGCTTGTTGTTGGCTGCTTTTGTGAAGCCGGAAAAAGCTCCTTTCATGTGTGATGTGATGTAGGGAAAGTTGAGCTTGGATTGGTGGTGTTGTATGAGAGTGTTCTCCGTGGCTTCTAATTGCTCGGTGGGTATGTTGGCTTGTAGTACAATTGGTGTGTATTGGTGGTAGCATTTGTGTTTATGCCACCATCGTAAAGAAAGTTCGGCTTGTACAATCTTGTGTTGTTGAAGTTGCTTGAATTTTCGATTGCGTGTGCCCTCTCGTTGTGTGAGAGAGTGACTTGTGCTGCCGATGTAAACGTAGCCACGAAAAGGTTGTTGCGTGGTGACTCTGCAGTATACCACCTGTGGCTGACGAAAGAAAGAGAGTGTGTACGATGTAAAAGAAATGTTTGAATGTGCAAACAGTCTCTGTAGGTTGGAGAAATGTCCTTCCTCATGTTTGAGGTAGAAATGCTGTGTGCGAAGTAACAAAGTTAGGCCTTGAAGCCAGAGTATGATTTGATAGAATTGTGTGGAGACTGGTTCTGCCAAAGGTGCGACGAATTGTAAGATGGATCTGCCTTGATCCAGAATGCGTGTGATGTTCTTGAATTGTTTTTGTCGGAAAATTGTTGTGTGATCAAGTGTCTGTCGGTGTTGAATCAAGTACTGTCGGAGTCACTCTGTCATCTGACTGATGATGGCGACGAGTTTGATCAGTGCTGGGGAGCCAAATTTGTCGATGGCTTTAGGTGGGACACCCCAGGCGACTGCAGCGGTCTGCAGTGTTTGCTCTTGTGAGTTGCTGAGTGAAGGGAATTCCGAAGCAACAATGTCAAGGTACTTTTTTACCTGTGTTTTTTGTTTGTCGCTGATGCCTTTTATGGCACCAAACCATCTGGTGATGCCGGATTCGGAGTGAACGCCAGTGAAGTGATCTTGAAACCAAACACTGGCTTTTGTAGGCTGCTGAAAGATGCGCTGGGGATCCATCTTGGGATCAAGGGGTGCTGCCTTCGTTGGTGTAAGAGTTGACTGCTTCTGTCGCTTGGCGCCCAGAGTGGAGCGTCCCGGGAAGTGCATACCTGTGGTGGATGACGATGCTGGGGAAGCATGTAGCGGGTTGTTGTCTTGTTCTGCAGCGGTTGTGGTGAAGGGGGATAGGCCCTCAGTGGTAGGCCTGGTGTCAGTGGTGTGTAGGGTCATCGATGGTGGCCCGTTTTTGTCCACGGGTGGTTGTGGTGGGGGAGATCTCAATTGTGGAAAGTGAGAGAGGTGGTGGGGAGGGCGTGTTGATGGGAGTGCTGGGCGCGGTGGTTCGTTTTGGTTTCTTTGATGCTGGTGTGCTGGGTGCCTCATTGTGTGCGTCGGGAGCACGGAGAGTTTCGATTGTCTCCAGTGCTGTTGAAAGTCGTGCTTCAAGGTCGCTGATGCGATGGGCCGCCAGAGTGTCTGTCTCTGTCGGCTGCGAAGGTTGAAGTGGGAGATGAGGTTGTGATTTGCCGGATGGTGGTGGTGTTGGAGATTCGGTGGGCTGCGATTGTGTGTTGTCTGTGTCTGCTTTGACATCTTGCTTGTCCTTTTTGTTGCCGTCATTGTACTGGTCCTGCAGCTCTTGCAGGTACAACACCAATTCCTTGATGAGGTGTGACATTGCTGGTCGTTTTGCGAGTGTGAGCTTTTCTTGCCAGCAGAATGCAGTGGCTGCTTGGTCCAGATCAATTCTCCTTGCTCGGAGTTGACCCATAAGTTCAGTGGTAAAGACGGCTTCGCTGACGTGTTTGCTGCATGTAAGATGGATGTCGAAGCCATGTGCAGCGTACCGCAGCCAGTACGAAGACCAATTGTGTCGCAAAAATGCGACCAATGGTGCTGTTGCGATTGGCATGCCTGCTGTGCGGTTATGCACTGAATGTGGTGTGGATTGAATGTGTTTGGGTAGGTTGAGGCCAAAAAGCTGCCTGTTGTCCCAATGCTCTGGTGTTTGAACGAAGTCGTTTGGTATCTGGGGATTTGCATGTGTGGGATTGGGGTGTTGCTGTTGTTGGGTTGCGGCGGTGGTCTGAGGTACTGTATGTGACGAAATGCTGGGGTTTTGAGTCGTCATCGAAGATGGACTCACAAATGTGTGTTGGGGAGTGGCAGGTGTGAGGGTTGGCAGTGTGGTGGGTGAAATTGGGCCGGGAAACAGTTGGGGTGGGGGAGGGGGTGGAGGGAAAGGTGGGAATGTGTTGTTGTGGCTGTAAGTGTGAGCCGAACCCCAAGTAGTTGGGGCTAGCGATGAGGTGTGTGGTGGGATGTTGTGGATCCCTGGTGGTGGGGAGATCGGGTGCAATGGGGTGCTGCTGGTCGAGGTTGTTTGACGCTGCATGGTACTGATTGCTGTACCGATGATGCCTGTTGGCATTGTTGTATGCCACTGAGGCTGTGTCGGCTTGTACATGGTTGCACAGTGGGGCACTACAATTGCCTGTGACTGCAAAAGCTGCACATGGAACATGCATGAGCAACATGGTTGGCTTGAGCGTCCACATCAACTTGTGCGGGGCATCCAGCATGCAGCTGCATCGAATCTTCTTTGGCTCAAAAGCGGGGTCGGAGCAAATGCCTGATTGCAAACAACTATGTGTACAGGGATTCAGGCCTGGAAGAAAAAGTACTAGAGAGTTACAGGAAGACACGGAAGAAAGAAAGAAGAAAGCAACATCACTGAATGAGGCCGAATCCAACGATGCTGAAGTGCCCGGAGTGGAATCCCCACTTCTCCGGGGTCCGCACAACACCCTTTCGCCCCACGATGAAGGCTTCTCTGTACATGTCCCGATACGTCATCTTGTAATGCTGATACTTAGTCCGTATTGTCCCGATGACGATCACTCCCTGTTGGCCCTTGGGCCGCCGCGTACATTGATCGGTAACTATATGTACCGTGCTTTCCGACACATCTCCTGGGGTCGCATTCCCGTATATGACGCAAGAGGGAATGGGTGGATAGGACTTGTCGTCGAAGCAATGGCTGACAGAACTTGGGCGGACCAAGTCCTCACGCATTATGCGTGCGGCACTTGCAATGCTCGTGCCGTGTCCGGCGGTGTAGATGTATGTTTCCCCTGGTGGGTCAGTGGCACGAGTGCCGAATGCTCTGCGAGTCTCTCCAGCCCACGGGATGAATAACATAGTATGCACGCCGTCCGATATTGGCGTCAGCGTTGCCCCCAATTCGTTGCACGCTGAGCGCGTGCCCGACTGTAATACGGCATGCGCGAATTCGGCTAAAGTCTCCTGCCTGAAATCGCTGTCAGCAGCTATCTCGCCCAAAGTTTTGGCGAGTTTGTGCGCTTCCTCCATGTCGACAGCGTGGGGTGTCGGCTTTTCATGATCATAAAGCTCAGAGAAAGGCGCCACGTCAATCTGTGGTGGTCTGCTCTGTTTGCCCAGTTGTTCGAGGGTTGGCTGACCCGATGGGGCAGCAGTTGTGGATGCATCGAAAGTCGGAGCAGGTGTCCGAACAGAGCTGGGGGGATTGTGCCGAAGCTGTTGGCGCGAGGATGTGCCCTGGCTTGTTGGGGGCTGCTGTTGTGCTGCTTGGCTGCCCTTGATGCGGAGGGCGATGCGCTGAACCTGCGAAGCCAATGTTTTTTGTGGGACCTTGGGTGGGGTAGGTGGCCTTTGACGTGGCTGTGTGGCTCTGTAATGCCACTTGTTGGCATCATCATCACGCACTGTAGAATAGCTGCGGAGCACAACCGAGGTCCGAGGAGGTGTCGATGAAGATCGCCTGGTGTCCCTGCGAGAACGGCTTCTGCGAGTGTCGCGGGATCGGTGGTGTCTGCGTCGGCGGTGCTGTCTGCCGCTGCTTGCAGGTCGTGCTCGGCTGCGTGTGTGTCGTCGACGTCTAGTGCTCACGGTGCGAGTTCTGCTGCGTGTGGGTGAGCGCCGTCGTCTGCGTGGCAGCGGAGGGTGATGGGGAGAAGTACGTGCTGCGAGCTGGTCAGTGTCTGCCGATCCCGTATCTGGGGGTGGTTGTGCGGGTGGCACTGTATTGACGGAAGGGGTGTTGGCTGTGTTTGTTGGTTGTTGTTGGGGCGTCATTGCCGGTGTCTGCGGGGCAGTGTGTGCAGCATCGGCAGTGGGAACACTGGTGGGGTGTGGTTGTGGAGCTTGTTGGATTGTTGTTGGCGGCGGTATGTGGGATTGTTGAACGGGTTGTGTGGGAGGGATGTTGCAAGGTGCAAGTTGGGGTTGTGGGGCAGGTGGTGTAAAAGGAAGGTTGAATGTGGTAGGTTGGGCCTGATGCTGTGCCAAAGCAGATGGGCTCATGGGAAAAGCTGTTGGATGGGTAGGCAAAAGAGCAGGGTTCATGATCGGGGTGGGGTGTTGTGACATGAATTGCTGGGGTGGAGGTTGTTGTGGCATCTGGGGTTGTGGTGTGCTGAGATGTGTGTAGACCGTCGGATGCTGTGGAATAGGAGCAGTGTGTCCACACGGCATCATGGGGAAGCCGTGCGTTTGCTCAACAGGAATCGTAGTGGGTTGTGTCGGCAGTGTGGGCTGCTGAGTGGCAGCAATGCCGGTTGGCATCATTGCTGGGTAGCTTTGTGACTGCGGTACCCAGGTGTTCTGGTGAAATTGATTAAGCACCGGTCGGGCTGTTGGTGCATATGGTGTTGCTGGTGGCTGCGCGGCAAAATAATCCGGCCACATAGCTACAACGAAGTGGGTGAAACAAACACAGTTGCACAAGCAAAGTGCAGGCTGTCCTGATTGTCCCTGCTGGACTGATTTGAGAGGTCGTAGACGGAGAGAAGGAAGAGGGCCGAGTACTCTCCGAAGAGAGCGCTGCTTCACTTGCTGTAGACATCTTTACCACGTCTGCACTCATGTCAGATGCACATGCCCTTGCAGTCCCTGAGGAATAAAGAAGCGGTAAAATACGGGGCAGACTAGAGAGGTAGCACCTGCTCACTAGACGCACTTTACTGCATTAGCCGTCCCTTACTGCACCTGCACTCATGTCAGACTCACATGCGAGCATCAGAGAGAGAGAGATAAAGTAGCATCGGGAGATTCTGAACGATCTGAACGAAGGCTGAACACCCGGTTCATCACCGGTCTCCCCGGAGGGTCACCACGGCGCCATGACGGAAAGCCGTTGCTCTGGAGTCTCATCGACCCACGCTGATCACACTGATGGATTCGGCCAAGAGTACGAGTGCAAGAGGAAAAAGAGAGGCATGTTGTTCATGTTGTAAAAGTTTGTCAGATTGCGGCAACCGTACAAAAATTGTTTGTCTAATCTGGACACCACAGGGGGCCTGTCCTCAGACTAATCTTGGCACCACAGGGGGCTGCCATGCAGGTACAAGAGGATGATCAGTCCTCTCCTCCCATGTCACTGGTAGCTTCGTTGGACACAGTCCCAGTGACATGCTGTGTCCCCCTGCAACAGTTGATTTGGTAAATGTCAAATGTCTGATTGAGTTGAAAAGCAAAGATTGCAAACAGTGTAGGAGTGACCCTCTGCTCCCATGTGCTAGGGAGGTTCACACACACACACACACACACACACACACACACACACACACACACACACACACACACACACACACACACACACACACACACACACACACACACACACACACACACACACACACACACACACACACACACACACACACACACACACACACACACACACACACACACACACACACACACACACACACACACACACACACACACACACACACACACACACACACACACACACACACACACACACACACACACACACACACACACACACACACACACACACGCATGCATGCATGCATGCATGCATGCATGCATATGTATATGTATATATACACACACCCAACACATGCAGAAACCAAAGAACAGCCACAGCAATACATCCCAAATGGCCATATTCAGCCATGAAACTGAAACTTCAAGATCGGCATCTCTCACCTACCGGCTACATATGCTGCTTTGACTGTTAACATAACCACTGCCGAAAGCAGTGCCTAGGAATAGAAAAGACAATCTTCTACGGAGCGTTCAGTGATCATCGTCATGGTCGTCGTCGTGCTTGTTGTTGTGTGGTCGTGGTCGCCGTGGTCGTCGTGGTCGTCGTGGTCGTCGTGGTCGTCGTGGTCGTCGTGGTCGTCGTGTCGTGGTTGTCGTGGTCGTCCTGGTGTTCTTGGTCGGTCGTGGTCTTCGTGGTGATCATCATCGTCGGGATCGCTGTGGTCGTCGTCGTCATCGTAGCAACAGCAGGAGGAGTAGCACCAGTAGTGGTACTAGAATGGCATTTGCAATGAGACTGACAATTTCTTGTCGTTGTTGCTGTTGCTGCTGCTGCACGACGACAACAGTTGCTACAACTACGGCCCAGAGGCAGCAAGCGGACTGCAAGCCCTGTGGAACTGCCGCCGAATGTCACAGCATCGCCACCGCCGCTGGGCGAATTCTAGCACGCCACAGATTGAGGGGTTCATGCTCTTAGGATTCTTCACCTTGGTTGTCCTTTGTTTACGCTAGTAGCTGCTGAAAAGATAGCTTTTGCAGCAGCCTGAAGGCTTTCTTCCGATCAGGCTCCGCGATCCACTGTGAGCTGAAGCACAACTCCCTGAGGCTTTAACAATGCCTGTGTCCTTAACATGCGGCAGCGAGGACTTCAGTTCGGGTTTTTGGCAGATTAATTACATGCTGCAGCCAAGATCCCGCAAGAGCCTCGAATCCCGTGAGTGGAGTTTGCGAGTTATGAAAGTCCAAACTGACTGCAGTTATCGAGTCCTATTCAGTACGTTTTGTTTAAGTTGGACTGGGAGCACTCTTTGTCTTTGTCTGCCCGGGCATGGGGATGATAACACTCGAGCAACAATACAAATCTCAGCTCTAGGCAGCAAAACTTGCTAACTTTGAAGCTGTGCATGAGTGAGGAGTGACTGTACACTGTTTCCAGATACAATCGGGATGCGAGACGTATGGATTTTGCCCAATGCAGGGGGCAAAAGCAGAGCCTACTGCATTATCCTCCTCAAAAGGTGTTTAGTAAAGTCAGCCCTATTGTGTTTAGGTATTTCTTGGGGTCTTCTCTCCCATTGCTTCAGGTCTCTTGTGTAGTGAAGATCCGATTATTTTCAGGTCTCTGTTTGGTCCAGTTTTTGCTTTCTGAAGCTCTTTTGTTTTCGCCCAGGATACAAGTGCCATTGGCTCCCCATCTGTCTGCCGTGAAGAGGGATGATGTCTCAGAGCTGCGCTTCAGGACGCTGGGGGCATCGGTTTAGGGGGCTTGCGAAGGGCTGTGGGGTGGCAGGCTTTGAGGGTTTTACGTTCGTAGTGTTGAACGCATAAGGTGGAGATACGGGAACCAATTGAATCCTTGTAGCCTTTCGGGTTTTTTAGGGTTTGCTCAGGAAAAGGCTAAGGCTAAGGGTCTAGGGTTGGGGTTTATGCCAGTTTAGGCTCGAGGCGGTCGGACATGTGCCGCAGCCGGACAAATCCAGAAAGCTGCAAAACGGGGAGCCATTTTCCGGTTCCTTCAGAGCTTCAGGGCTTGGGCAGAGAGGTTTGGATTCCGTTTTGTGTTTCAGCATGGTTCGAAGAAGATGATGCCCTACATATACGCTGGATGTGTCTAGAAGTATATGCAGATGTATATGTAGATTTATTTGCAGGTGTACATGTACATAATATATATATATATATGTATGTATGTATGTATGTATGTATGTATGTATGTATATATATATATACACACATGACATACATACACCTCTGTGTACAATCACGTACACGCACATACATACACCTACATACATGCTTGCTCACATATGCTGCGCCAGTTTAGGGCATCTTCCTTAATCACGGGATATTCGGTTCTCCGTGTTGTCTTCGCACACTTAGGAGGCGTCCCGGTGTTGATTTGCGGATACTGGATGTTTCGACGCCAGAGAGAGGCTGAGAGAGAGAGAGAGAGAGAGGCCCATGCGGCCGGGGGCCTCGCACGCTCCCCACGCCCTGCTGAAGAAGAGAGAGAGAGCGAGAGCGAGCCCCTGCGAAATCAGTCTTTCAGCCACAAAGCATTGACACGGTGTTGCAGAAAACACGAGCAGGGCTTCAATTGGAGTGGTCAAAGCTGCCAATACATGTACGGCAGCACCCCTGCTCTCATTGCGCAGTATTCACTAGCAAAGCCAAAAGCTAAAGCAAACAGGAGAAGCGAAGACATCCTCGATGCCACAACCGATTCGGATCGACCTTCATTGCTCATGCCGCCACCGACAAAGGAAGCCTTGAAAGCATATTCATGGCTGTTGCAACGGTTGCGGACTGTGATCAGGATGAGCATGTTGGCAACAATGATACTGTACTGGTGGTTGTGTTGATGAAGTCTGGTCCATGGCTCCCTGAGCTTGGAAAGAGGGGTTGTCATAGTTTTGCTCTGACCATAATTCTTGCTCTGAGCCACTTTTCAGACGATTAGGTCGCTGGGACCAAGCCCCGCCAGAAATCAAGATTACCCATGGAGTTGTCGTGTTCCTCGCTGCTGCTTCGTTTCATGTTGTTACTATGGCTAGCTTGCTTTGCACCCCCGCCGCCAGCACCGCCACACAATAGTCACAAGCTACCTGTATTTTCGTGCGTAAACTTCCTTCGGCAACGCGACTTGGCCGCAGGATGCGATCGCGGCAGTGCTGCGTGGACAAAACTTGCTCGTGCCTACTTAGTGTAAACGTGTGTACTGTGTTGTGGTGATTCAGACTAAAGGGTTCGGGGTTGCAAGAGGCTTGTTATGTCGGGGGTATTGCTTGGGGTCTGCGGCGTGCTGTGTATCAGCATTAACAGCACTCACTATTCAATCATGCGCATGCAGTGAAGCTGGCGTTGGACGTTCCGCATTTTGTGGCAAACAGCTTGCAAGAGGTGGTGGCATCTCTGATCATGGAATTGCAGGATCCTTGAACAAGTGGTGCTCAAGAATCGTGAAGACGTTAAGTGCCCTGGCAGATGCAATCCAGATGCACTTCAAGGATGTAGCCTGCATGGAAACGGAGTTTCGACTGGTAGTGTAAGAGCTCGAGCCGCGTAATGGCCTGTGCACTGCACGGATCTGGGCTCAATGGCCGCATCCCCAGTTGCTGGTGCAAGCAGGACTGGGTTGGAAGCTCCTGGAAGCAATCTGCAGCACGAGATGCGAATGCAGGCGGCTAAGGCCGACAACCCTAGTGCTTTCTGAAATCCAAACCATCAAGCCTCGCTACAACTTGGTGTTTTGCTTCTCGAGAAGCTGACTCAAGATCCCTGAACGGTACTTTGCTGCGAAGCAAGAACCTCGTCTGGCTGTGTCCGGGTTGCGAGAGCGTAAACTCGTTCAGCATGTCCCAAGACTGAGGCACTGGTCCCCTTATGCTTAGCGACGACCCAGGCGCTCTTTGGTCGGTGGCCCAGTGGTTGCCTTTTGGGCCGCGGTGTTCAAAGCGCCAACTTCGATCCCAGGTGCAACTGCCGTGGTAGGGCGACTGGGGTCCGTAGCTCAGCCAGTCGTAGGGCTCCGGGCTTGAAGTTAGAGTTTGGGTGTTTGCGGCTGCAGCGTTTAGGCATTGCGGCTTTGCGAGTTTGTTCTACCTGCGCACCTTACGGTCAGAGTTCTCGCGCTTGTTGCCCCTGTCGCCAGGGTTGCACCACCCGTTGCTGTAGACTTCAATAAAAGAAGTACTCTTTACGGAGTAGCTGCGCGAGTGAAAGTGGGTCGGATAAGTAGTTACCCTCAGCGTAATTAGACCTACATACCTTATCGTCCTGCACGCTAGGGAAGTTTGCTCTGCCAAGTCGGTGGCGATCTTGCTTGAAGGGGCGGGACGTTGGCTTTGTGCATTTCACAGGTCTCTGCATGCCAGCTCCAAACCCTGTCAACTCAAGCTGGCGTTCTGCAAAGACGTGAACGGCTCCTTTGCCTTTTCTGTGAACCCTTTCTCATGCAAATCCGAGCACCAACAGCTTCCACTCTGAACTGTGTTGCAGCACCAAGGCCGAAAAGCCCTCAGCGGCCGTTCTTTGATTTCGGGGTTAGGCCTTTTGCCACGCGCAGCGTTATTAGCTCAAGCTGTCGCCCCCCTTTCTGAGTGGGGCGCGGGGCCGAGGGTCCAGGCGCCGTGGCAAAGTCCAGGGTTTGTTCTTTGTAGCCCGAAACCACGAGGCCTTGAACGCTTAAAACCTTGTCGTTTGTCCTGCTACGTGGTGTCTTTCGGCCTAGAGGATTGCAGGTTCTCTGAGGTTTGCCTCCTGTTGCATTGCCCAGGGGTTAAACGGGGTCGTAATGCCGAGGAGTTTCGGGATCTTGAAGTTTCAAGGTGAAGGTCCCGGGAGTGTTTGTCATGCACTCTGCTTCCGGCTTTGGCAGAACTTCAATCCAAAAGGCAAAGATAGCGAACCACGCAACACCCAGTGCCCTTGATGCAGCCTTCCGCAGAGCACCAAAAGCTGTGGCAACCACACTGAAAGCACTGATGCCCCCCCTCGCTCCTCACCAAGGCTTGCGCAGCCTTACAACCCAAAGACCCCAACTTTAGACTGAATAAGTCTTCTCTGTTCGCCCGCGATCCTACGACCATGTCGACAATATCCCCAAGCCCCAATGGCCCTTCCTGCTTGATCTAGTGCTTGAACAGTGTGTCCAGGTAAAAGCCTGTGAGCCTCTCAAGAAAAAGGTATATATAGCTCAAATTAATCCTGCACCTTGAGGCCAAAGCCGTGAACCCGAATCCCTTACCCTTAAGCCCCAAGCCTTGACTGAGACCATCCAGAAGTTTTCGAGCTTCTTTTGCCTGCCTTTTTTCGGACTTCCCTGAACCCAGACTGGCTGGTGCTAACGGAAGGTATCCCCAGCATAATCCCCCTGATGATCCGCTTGAGGATTGCAGCAAACAACTCGCGGATATGGGACCGCATCAAGGATTATGCCGGGGATCCCTGACCCCAAGTCCCCAAACTTTCCAAAACCTCGAAAAGAATCGAAAAACTTCGAAAGCCCCGAGAACCTTGACTTCCGAGGATGGCTCAAGGCATCCTGGACTTGCAGAAAGCGGCCGTGTGCCCCGGCTGGTACTGCGGTGCCATAGCACAGATAATGCAGAACAGTAGCGAAAAGTAATGGTACTGGAATGGAATGGCACTGACATTCCACTGGGAAATTCTTGGTGGTAGTGACAAGCATGATGATAGCAAGAAGTTTCTTGTTGGGATGATGGAAAGTGTGATGAGGATGATGAGCAGTATTTTCATGAGAAGGGCAACTTGTGGTGTTATTCGCAATGAAGTAAGGGTATCGAAGTTTGTGGGTCTGCCGTACTATAATTGCAAAATCTAGTATGTTAGACTGTGCTACACTGTGATGTACTATTATACTAGGACCTCTGAAGCTCACTGAGGCTGCGCATGCTGAACCTCGGAGAAGCAGCAGATCAGACTTTTGCCACGGCCTCTACCTGGAAGGTCCTGGTGTACGACAAGTTCTGCCAGGCAATCCTGCGCCCAAAACAGGTCGAGACGGATCCCAAAACCTAAGAAGCTAAGCAGCAGTTCTAAACCCTGAACCCTAACCCTGGAAGGGCTTGTTTGACAGTTCAGGTTTCAAGCTGTCGGGGCGTCATGCTTTCTGTCAGAGTACACGACACAGATGAAGGGAGAGTTCTGAGTTTCGGGTAAAATTTAGTATGTTAGCACAGCTTGGCCCATTCCCGTACTTGTACTTTCATTTCATACCCCGAACCCCCAAGTTCTAACTAGGCCTTGCACTTCAAGCAATCTCCCGCAGCTGTTCCCTGCATGCTGTTTGCCCTCCAGGAGGTAGTGGCTCAACTGCTGAAGGTTGGCGGGCTGCGAAACCACGGCGACGCTTGGCCTAGGGTCCCATTGAACTCAGCCCGCAATTAGGGATAGTGCCCTAGTTCTATTGGGTAGGTCCTTAGGATGAAGGACAATTCCTCACACAGAGCATGAACTCTTTGGCCCCTCACCCTAAGCCATTCGCGCCCAACCCGCTGCTGAGGTGACCCTGCATTTGAACATCAACAGCGAGCGGTTACCAGTGGCAGACGTGCCAGCTGTTCCTCGGCGTAAATGTGTCGGTCCACCGACCATGGACAACATTAAGTCTTCAACATCGAAGCCGCAGCGGTGCAGTACGCTACTACTGGCACTTGTGCTGCAGCTAATACGTACTTCTCACTACAACTTCAAATAACGAAAGTTAAGCGCGAGAGCCATAGGACTCGTGAGAACAGTGGCAATAGCAAGAACGGTGGATGAAGACTTCTAGCCAAGAGCATAGGTATATTTCGTTGAGCCGACAGAGAAGAACATCGCCAAGATTGCGGAGGACTCTGCAGCCGTTCGGCTTTGCTGTTCTTGGTCTCAGAAGCTCAGCACTGCCTTTATGATTGCTTGGTTGTTTGTAGTGTTTCTTGCTTGCCATTTTTCGCCTTTGTGTAATGACCACTTTTGCCAAACCGAAGAGTGAGATCAAGAGCATCATTGCCACTTCTGCTATGGTGATATTCTTGCAGTCCCTGGGTTTGCCGGATGAGCCGGGGTTGCACTTGAAATTGCTGCCTTGCCGATTCCCAGCTTGTTTTCTCAACGGGAAAGCCAGGTCTTGAAACCCAAAGCCAAAGCCCAAAACCCCCAACCCTTAACCCTGAACCCTGAAACCAGAACCCCAAAGCTTTGCTTTTGCCCGGCTCTGCTTTTGGGGAGGATCTCTCCAAGAACTTGTACGAGAGTTGCTACGTGGGAGCCCTGGGCCCGACGTGGTTTCCGCGATTGAGGGCTCTATGCGGTCAAAGAAGGGTTCAAAAAGGATCCTGTGAGGGTTTCATTAGGGCACTGTGAACGTTTATAGTAAGTGTACAGGATTGAGAAGGGTGTTGAAAGGTTTCTGAACGAGGTCGTACTATGAGGGAAAGGTAGAATACAAAGCCTGCCCCAGCACAAGCCCTAAAGCCAGAAAGGTGCGGACTTTAAACGGTTTAGGGTTTAGGCTTCTGCCGGCGCCTCAGAGAGCCCGGGTTCAGAACCACCACGCAAGATTACCAATGCGCAGCACACTAGTACGAACCTCCAGCTCGAAATCGAGAACTTTGTGCCAATCCGAAACCTCGAAACCCGCGTAACGCCCTTATGAAATCCTCGCGGAGCCCAGATAGGCCTCCGGTCTGTAAGCGCATGGGCCCTCCTTTCAGCACCCTGAATCCGATCTTAGGCTACATGTTAGCTCGAGAGCACAAACAAGGCTCTGTAAATTACGTGGCAGGGAAGCTTTCGGATTAACAAAGACCACTCAATAACGAACTTACCTCGGTCTTTCCGTGCCGCGGTGTCTTATCCAAGTAGCTAATTGGTTGAGGTGTCTGCATGGGCGTCATGAAAGGACTTCCACAGCTTCGACAGTATGCGGGTTTTCAGGATCCTAACCTGAAGGCCCTAGACTTTAGACGCCCGGCGGGGGGGTTGGTTATTCATTGTACCAACTTGCACAACCCTGATAATGCGTTTAGAAAGGCTGCGCTCATGCAAACCTATCCGACCTTTTCATCAAACCCCGAGCCCTAAACCCTTGTCAGGCCCACTGCATTCAAAAAAGAAACCCTTGTCAGAACATTACATCACCGTAAGCAACCGATCGACATCTGCTCCTCAGGTGAACTTCGCTAGCGCCGTCCCGAGGAGCGTCAAAAGACTTCGACTTCGGGCTCGGGGTTTGTTCCGTGTCGTGAGTTCTAGTTCGCCAGGGTCGTACAGCAGGGTCTGTAAAGGTTCTTTTTAGGGGGTTTTGTAAGGGGCTGGCACACCCGAAGCTCAGTGCGAGTCTTGCAAACATGATGGGCTTTGCTGCTGATGGTGGCGACAATGGTGGCCATCTTGGGGTAGAAATATCGACAGCGTGGCAGCATGATATCTTTAAGCATGTCACATGTCGGGGATCCCCGATCAGGATTTCAGTGTTTGTGGCGGTTTGTGTTCAATAACCATGGTTCAAGGCGTCAAAGCCCAAACCCAACTTCACTCAAAAAACAATCACGAATGAGGGCACCCAGCTTCTGAGGTAACCTTTAACCCTCCCCGGAGCCAAGCCCTTCCCATCAAGTTGCATCAAGCTGGGGCGGAACGGCTGGGTCTACAAGACTATCGGTTTTGGTTTACTGGATGAAGATGTTGGAGCACACGGCAGCATGTGCATACAGAGAAGACACTATGCATTGCACGCATAAGTGCGCACGCATACACACAGGTACGCGCAGGCATGCATATGGATGTATGTATGGATGGAGCGTATCCAGGTACACATGCACAGACGTATATATATATATATATATATATATGTATATACACATGCGCAGTTACATATACATGTTCATAGACAAGTAGTATATATATATATATACATATATATATATATATATATATATACATATATATATATACACATACATACATACATACATACATACATGGATGCATATGGTCCTTAGGTCCTGAGCCGGTTGAACACGTGCACCAAACCCAGTGCATGCTATATCACCTCGCCTTATATCCCAAACCCTCCGTCCAGAATCTTTTCAGAGAAGGCCTTTGCTAGAAGACCTGGCCAAGAATGCCTTGGAAGCGGGTGGAGCCCAGAAGGTGCAACGACAATGTTTGAACAACCGGGGAAGGATTGCGTTAACCTGAAAAGCCTTCAAGCCACGAGCCCGCTCATCAAAACAAGCGAAACTCTTCAGCCCAAACCGCCTTTGAATGTCCCAGTAACGTATTGACACCGTTGTGGAACCCCAAACTTCGGGGTGTAGGAGAGGCTTTTCAAAGGGTTTCTTAAAGGCAACGTGCCTTGATTTCAGGATCCTTACATGAATGAGCTTACTGTTTAGTGTATACGTTCTGGGTCCCCTGTGTGCGATTTTCTGAAACTGGGAGCTTCCGTGTCTTCCAATGAATGTTAGACAACATGGTTACTGCATCGTTTACTCGGGGCTCCCATGTAAGAGCTAGGGTAGATGGCCTCGCCCATTCTAAAACAAGGGGCTGGTAAGCTCTAGGTGTTGAGAAGGCTAGGCTTTTTGGTGTGGTTGCTCTCGTTCAGAGTTGGGCTACGGGACTTTGCATAGTATAGCAGAGTTGGAAATCATGTGCCTTTATCGTCTTCATATGGTCTTGCCATACTTTGCCTACAAAACCTATTCTTCTTCGTGGGTCCTGAGGCTAAAGTCAGAATATTCAGACCAGTGAAGTGAAGAGAGCTTTCAGCTTCCTCAACCGGGAGGGGCTGCACCGTCTTGGGGTGAAATGTGCAGGCGAAGTAAGCACCATGGACCACCCCAGCTCACTGCACCATGTAAAGCTCCAGCTCGCTCCCAAAACGCTGTTCCCGAAATTGTAGGGTTTACCTGGGCGCTGAGGAACCTACCTTTTTAGGGCTCCGATATCATCTCTATATACAAGTCCTTAAAAAGGTGGGTTACTTGGGGTTAAGGTACGGTTTAGGGCCCTGAACCCTAAACCTGACGAGAGAACTTCTGCTCTGTTTTCGGGGCAAGGGATCTTTCTAGAGTATGGTTTTCGGCTGGTGCGGCGGCAACGTGCGGGAAATTCGAGAAATCGGTGGCCGAGAGCCGTAAGCCCGAAATTCTCGACATCCTAGGTGGAGGTTCATGGGATTTCATGGCTATAGGTAGGGCGGATTAAGCAGCTGCCAGCTCTAGTTCAGAATAATTACTTCAAAGCCTCGAAAACCCCGCGGCGAATTCGGTGGATATTACGACCGGGTTGAGGCTTTAGGGTTCGGAAGCACCAGCGTCCCCTTCATTTAGGGCTCATGGGTGCTTGAACCCGGGGCTACAAGCAAGCTGTCTCTAGGAATCGTTCAGGGCATTTTCAAGTTTGCTATTCAGAGCCTTGCTCCGCAAAGCCCATAAAACCTCCAGTGGAAGATCGAAGCCGGCAGGTCTCTGGCATCTTTGATAGATATATCTGCTTTGTGTCCTTGTCGTCCACGCTCTTCTCCTTGAACCTCCCTTGCGCGACCCGGCGAAAGTTAAAAGGTGTTTGGGACAGGGTTTTGCGCTTACAAGTGTCATTGCTAACCCTATTTTCATTTGTATGGTCGTTTCCGCCACAATACCTACGATTGCTGCAGCTGCTGAAGCTGCTGCTAGACCCAGTAGCACCTACAACAGTATTCACCGCACGGCCACCATCACCTCCACCTCCACCTTCCACCTCCGCTGTCCTCGCCAGCAGCACTGCGACGACGGCAGCGACGCCTGCTGCCACTGCCACTACCGCTGCCACGACCACCACGACGAGGACTCTACCACCACGACTACTACGGCTACTTCCACGAGGACGACGACCACTGTACTAGTAGTGCCACCGCCACCACCACGACTAGTACTCCGAGTGCTGCTGCACTGTTACCTCTGCGGAGACCGCAACTGGGGCCGCACCTGCCACGGCCACTAAACCGCCGCCGCCAACACCACCGTGCACTGACAACCCCAGCGGAACTCTTACTCCGGTTGCTGATGCTGCTGCTTGTTGCTACAGGTACCATGGCGACAGGTTGGTGCTGTTGCAAGCAATCAGTTGTTCCCTCCGTTGCTGCCGCTGCTGTTTTCGTCTGGGTCCTCACTTGGACTGCGATCCTCTTCTCGCTGCTTCGGGTCGTGGGCAGAGTGCGTAAAGATTTGAGTCCAGAGGCTTTGGCTTCATCCTCCAGGTTTCTGTGAAAAGCCTTCAGAGGGCGGGGTTCTGGGGCTCAAGAGTCTGCAGACTGAGGTATATAGAGACCTCCACAGCACTCACCTTTCGGAGCAAGCTATGCGACAGAGACTTGGCTGAACGTGGAACGCTTGCTGGTCTGAAGGACTTATGTATTACATATATATTTATATATCCTAAGCCCCTGACAAAGTTTAAGGCTCGGGGATTTGGGCTCAGGGGTTAGGTTCAGATGGTGCAGGGGCGTCGAGCGCATTGTCGATGGGCTTCTGTCCGTGGTGGCGACGATGCGAGTGCTGCCGGCTCCTGGGCTGATAACTGCGCATCCAAAGCCGAACACCTTAAGCCTGGAACCACAACCTGTATGATGCCAGCCAAGAATTGGAAGCCTGTCCCGTCGTAGTCACTTGCTAAGCATCACCCTTCGTCAAGGCCGGGGCTACAGGGATGCAAAGGTTTGCCCTGGTTGGGGCTTCTAAATCTGTTGAAATGAAAAAGAAGTCCCGGTAAAAAAACAATCAGGCTGTCTCGGAGCCTAGAAGCAGTTTCAGCACCTTACAGACCGTTAAGATAGCGTTCCTTACAAAGCCTCTATGAAACCAATGCGTGTGTATAAGCACGCCGGCAAGGTGCGGGGGGAGCCTTGCAAGCCTGGGGTCCTTACAGTAGAAGCCAGAAAGTTGGAATATCATTATCCTAAACCCTTTAAGGTAAATTATAGGGGACCCTACCATTAATCCATATTCCAACTTTCTGGAGTTCCCTTTAGGTGATCCGGTGTCCACCCGGCGAAGCTGCCCAGATGGTGGCGGAACGATTAGAGGACTGCTCAAGAAAGCATGCAGGCTCAGGGTTTCTAGGCTTGTTGCGGAGAGGACGGTATCCCGTCCCTCGATGTTCTTCGCAGATGGGAAATTCCATGCCCAGCAAGCAGGATTCCTCTTTAGCGGCCGTGGGCTCGCAACCCCGAACATGAATGAAGCAGATCTAGCCCAGACCCTGAGCACCTACACCAGAAAGCCCGAGAGCCCTAAAGCCCGAAAGCTTAAGTCGTAAATCCGAATGTCTTTAATTCTCAGCCTTCGCACTAGGGCTTTGCAGGTGGAGTTTGTGAGGTATAGTTACACGGAGGACCAAACAAGCCGGGGGTTGGTTGACTTATAAAATCGTACTTACTAAAAAAGCCCGGGCCTTGTTCAGCTCCCCTTGTTCAGGAGCGCATCCGTGAGCTCCTGCAACTTGGATGTCCGAGATCTTGAAGCTGGGGTAGTTCTCTGTGAAAGAGGGTTGCTGCTTGCATTCCCGAAGAGGCAGTGCCACACTTGTGACAAGATGCTGCATGGAGACCCGAGCTTGGAGAACCCCTGAACTTAACTCCCCGTTGAGGAGGTCTTTTTAGGGCATTGGAGGACTCGCGCTTTTCTTTGGGGCTTCAGGGCTAGCAGTCGAGTCCCTCCTCAAAAGAAGGGATATTTTTCGGCACTGGCCGTGAGGCGGCCGGGGCTTCAGGGCAACTAGGACTTGTCCGAACCCCGAAAGCTGGACATGCATCAAAGTTCTTCTTGGCTCGAGGTTTTCGGAACGAAGCCCCCGCCGAGCCAGAAACACCGAAATCCGACAGAGCCTGAGCCCCTAAACCCTTGAAGCTCCAAAAAGAGGGCTACTGGAGAGCACAACTCCTCGAATAAGGAAGACTCCATACTTCCGTGAAGGAGAGAGACTTCATTTCCAGCGGCTTCTTCAGGTTGAGGGCTTTCTGTTTGATGGCTTCGGTTTTCAAGGGATTCCCCAGTGGTGAGTGACAGTAGCCAGTGCTCTGGGTTCTCGTTGGGCTCTTACATGCTTGTGCTGGGCTTTTACAAGGTGGTCTTGCCGGTTGCCGGGTCTAGATCCGCAGACAGCAGTCTACACTGAGCCCTGCCCTGAAAGCCCCAAGCCCAAGCCCCTGTTGCCCTAAACCCGTAAACCCCAAATCCCCAACCCGAGAGTCAAAGAATCTAGAAGAGCTAAACTAAACCCCTAAAGCCCTAAGCCCTCTAAATCCCTGAACCCCTCAATCCGAGGTCCAAGAGCGGCGTGGCCGCCGAGCTCTTCGCGGCTGCACGCACCAGCGCCGAGGCACCGGGTGCGTCGCGCTGCTCGTCCTGCAGAGGATTTTGCAAAAGGCTATGATGTGAGGGTCAACCTATAAGCGTGTCCTAGGTTTGTATGAGGGTTTTGAAAAGGCTATGGTTCCAGAGCCATATAATGTAATTATAATAGAAGGGTTTCATAGGGTTGTGTGAGGGTTTTGTATGGCTATGATTTGTGAGGGTGTCTATAGGGTACGAGAGTTTTGGAAGGGCATTCATAAGTGTTTTTAGGTCTTCACCGGGGATTTTAGAAGTGTTGATTTTTGCTTGTTGATGTCTGTGGGTTAGGGTTAGGATGGATTAGGGGTGGCTTGTGCATTCCTCAGCCGAGAACCCAAGCCCCCAAGTACTTTCACTTCAACACTTTGACCTCCCGAATTGCTTGCAGATTCCTGGCGTAAGTCCCCCGAAGTGAGACTTCCGGATTCCCGCCTGTGCTATGTTACATGTATAGCATAAACGCCTGCAGGCGACATCACCCAGACCTCTACAGAGAACCCAAGCTCCTCAATAAAGGACCTGAAATGACATCGGGATTGTTTGGCAGGGTACCCTTACCTAAGAGCATTATCGGATTGAAGCCCAGCTTCTCGGAGAGCGAAACCCTTCGTACTGACTTGGGTTTCTGAGGGAGCAAGTGCAGAGCAGACCCGGCGACTGCCGTAAATGCCATGCCGTAAAGTCTAATCCTTTAGCCCTCAATCTAGAACCTGGATTTCGAGGGCCCTAAGCTCGAAATCCCAGAGCCTGAACCCTTCGTCCTCCATCCTACATGTCACATCGTGTCCCAAGGGCCGCTGCTGTGCATCCTCGACCGAGATGTAGCCGGGGCCTCGCAATTGTTGGGTTTAGGTTTCCAGAGTGCAAGTCAGGCGCACAGACTATCGGGGCTTTCCGATAGTGCCTAGGACCTGGTCACGATGCTCAACCACACATGGACCTACCAGGCCAAGTCCGTGCCAGTGCGAGGGTGTTCGGGGTGGTGATGAAACGAGCTGGCCTTGCATTTAGACAATGCTAGCAGCACTCGAACTTATGCCTTAAACCCTACACCCATGAGCCCTGAAGCGGCCCAACCTGAAGCCGTTTGGTTTGGCAGGCAATGGTGCACGACATCCTCGGCATGCGGCTGAACAAATGCAGGCTGCAGATCAGAGCTTCTGCGGCTCTGGGCTTCGTTTAAGCAGAATCGGGTGTAGTGAATCGAGCCCTGCCAGCTTCGAAGACAAGCCGGGGTGTCAGGAGGTAGGGTTCTAAGTGGGCCTAGCGGTCATCTCTAGTTGCCCCTGGGACTTCCCCTTTCTGGGTTTGAGGATATGAGAAGCATTCGAAGGGCCAGCCTCGTCGTGAGATTTGTCGTGAGATTTGTTCTAAGCCCCAGCCCCCGACGCTGTAGACTCCCGCTCGCACATCCCTTGCCAACTTGAAGGGTTAACCTCTATGGCCGAAGTTATCCTAAAGACTTGGACCCTGAAGCTCTAGAAGGAAACGATTCCAGCACTCGCCATCCGAAGCTAAAGCCTATACGAGGAACGGAGAGCAGGCTTTAGATAATTACATAAACTCGTGAGTTTCAAGAGCTGTCTGGCTGCGGAAGTGCTGGGGTTGCGGTTCCGAAAAACAGGCTTGCGCTCTAGTTCCCGAGCCCGGACTGCGCTCGGATGTCAAACTTTTGAAGCCCTAACATCGCCAACCAAAAAACTTTAAACTCTGAACTCTAAGCCTCAGGCCCGAAACTTCACACAATTCAGGGTTTGCGGAAAAAGGGCAGGTATGGTTGCACCAGTCCTCATGCAAGAAGGGCGCTCCTACCCTAAGCTAACCCTGAACCCTAAGCGACCCTGCAATTCGGGCCTCGTCCCTGCAAGCCAGTAGGCAAACAAAACAAGCAAAACAAGCCTCAAAATTCACCGAAGCCTGCATTTTCTCTTCTGGCAGGTGCCAGTCGAGTCGGAGGATGCCTCGGCGCCACCGAAAGCAAGGCGCGGGAGGCGGAGGGAGGCGACCCAAAGGCCCTGAAGCCGGCGAACGCTTCAAAGCCCGAGCGCCTGAAACCCCCGAAGCCGGCGATGAGAACTCTCAAGACTCTTCAATTTCCAAAAGCACAAAAGCTTGAAAATCCCAAGGACGAACAGCTTCAAAATCTCTAAGCAAGTCCTTCAGGTCTTACGACGTGGACGAGGCGGACGCCTTCTGGACTGCACACGCTGGAGACCAGTTTCCTGAAGTCCTCAATGCCGTTCCTTGCCTCAATCCCCAGCCGAGAACCGCAAACCCTCCACCACAACCCAGGCCCGGAGCTTTGTTGCCCGTGCTCTTCAGCATGTGAGAGCCATGAATGGCATTGTTGAATCTCATCAACTGTGAGTCCCACATGTTAAGTCTTGACCCCCAGAGCCGCCCACAGTACAGTCAGAAATACCCACTGACATGCACAGCGCCTCTTGCCATGGCTTAATGGTTTCATGTATATATACTCTTTCAAAAGCAAGGGCCATTGGGCCTGTTTACAAGCAAAAGAACATTGCACCTTTCATCACGAGCCCAACGCCCTAAAGCTCTGGATCTCTGATCCCTTCAAATCCTATTTGCCATGTTCCGGAGATTGAAGCAATCTGCCTTGAAGTATCAGAGCTTCTGGATGTTTGTGTGGGGCGGCCCGTTTCGATGAGATGGCCGAGATCCATCCCTCCCACCCTCCCGCCCTCCAACCCTCCCGCCCTCCAACCCTCCCACCCTCCCACCCTCCCACCCTCCCACCCCTCCCACCCTCCCACCCTCCCACCCTCCCACCCTCCCACCCTCCCACCCTCCCACCCTCCCACCCTCCCACCCTCCCACCCTCCCACCCTCCCACCCTCCACCCTCCCACCCTCCCACCCTCCCACCCTCTCCCACCCTCCCCCCTCTCCACCCTCGCACCCTCCCACCCTCCCACTCCCACCCTCCCAGCAGGTGAAGCTGGCAAAATATCTTGCCTTACTAAAACCTTGGGTTGCAGCCGAGGTCCCGAAAGCTATCGAGGCGGCTTCCGAGAGATTCTTCATAATTGAAAGGGTCTAGGTTTTAACCCTAAACCAAATCATGTGAGTAAACCAAATCATATATTCAGTATCCCCCTCTAATGGGTTTGGGCTACATATAAACTCTCAACGAAATCATATCAAACTCCCCTCTCTTTGCAGCGCATCTTGCCTAATTGGTTTTGGAGGCTCTGAATTGCTGGGGCTTGGTTGGGATTTGTCTGAGTGCGGCGATGTGAATGGTCCGTTGGAGCTCTTTACTTACCCATCCCGTGAAAAACCTTCACCCCTGAGTTCGGAATTTTATTCGGGGCTGCAGTTTTGTTTTTGGCTTCCAATCACATGCCAGTACCCCGAGTGCCGGCAATTCTCTCGAAGCAGTACCGCCCTAAGACTAAGACAGACCCCAACCCCTGAACCCCAATCCCAAAATTTATTTCCAATCCAAGAGAGCTCAAACTAAGACCTCTTAACCCTAAGCCCAACAGTCTTAATCCCTTGTTACAGGACTTCGAGAAGAGAAGAACCGAGATGGCGGGCTCGGGCCAGCAGGAGGTGGGTTGGGCTTGACAAGCTTTGTTCAGGGGTTTGAATAGTTGGTTAAGAGTGCTTGAACCGCAAACTTGAAGCCCTGAAGAGTATTCCTTTCTAGTTTCTAGCTGCTAAAACAACAGTGTGCGCCACGGCCTTACGCTAATTATCCAAGCGCTCGGGCACTGCAAGTTCATGAGGTTCCGGGCGAAACCCTAGAGTCATGCAGCCTAAACCTTAAAACCTGAACCCTAACGTATCAACACCAAGTTTTATCTAATCTTGAAGACCTTCTGAAGGATGCGCTAGCTCCCGGGCTCGCGGCCGCCATCAACGCACTGCCGGAGATGTTGCATCGGCTGCAGTTGGGTTTAGGGTTTAGGGGTGGTCAGGGGATCCTTTAACCTGAGACCCACCTTTGCTTGTGGTCGGCGTGACAGCCGAGGACGGAGAAGAAGCGCAGCATCGAGACTTGTCCGGCCTGGCGAACTGCAAGCCTACAACATAGGGCCTGATAGGGGTCGAAGAAGTCGTAATAGTATTCCATTACGGAGACTATATACCTTGTTTACAGTAAACCCCGAAGCCTCATTCTAACCGATAAGGCCCAACAGTGGTCCCGACCCAGCTGTAAGTTTGTAGCAGTTTTGGGGTTCTTAGAGGTTTGTTAAAGCATCTCGAGTATCTGTAACGTTGCATGCAGGTGCTACTGCGCCGGCTCATAGTTGTATAATGTTGCTGACCCCATCGTAGTTTATGTTTTCATCTGGCCAGTTGATCAGGAATGTCAAAGCCCCAAAACCTCCAAAGAACTGCGCATGCATTTTCTGGTTCTCACCTTTACCGCTAATGGACTCGCCGCTGTCTTCATTGCCATCGTCATTTGCAAGATTCTGGCTGCCATGATCATCTTCTGGCTTACTTGCACGGTTCATTGCAGCGTCAATGCCCTGGCACGGGGAGTGTGATGGTCACGATGTGCGATCATTCTACGTACTGGTGTTGCTCGTGCGACATCACGTGTGTCATCGTTGCCGCCAAGTTTTGAAGATACGGATAAGTATCTACGAACATCAGTTTCACTTTTTGGACTGCTGTGGTTCTCTACTGTTTTGCGAATATGTATCTTCCATTACATCAGCTTTACAGCTGTCGAGAATATGGCCCAATGCGGGTGGTCGAAGCAAGTATCACTCTTGAGATGATCATGCAAGCCGCAGGCCTTAGGGGCTCCTAGAACTCCCAGTGCTTCGCTTTGAAGTGAGCCAAGGACATGCATACAAATATCGCCCACGCTCTGGTGGCAGAGGTGAAAGCACGAGAACTGGATAGGCCGGACGCGCCCTGAACTCTACAGGGCTTTGGGTTTGGGCGAGTCAATTAATTAGGGTTCCGACAACCAGGAGCCAAAAATCTCGCGGGTGGAAGGTTTAGCATGGTGACCCCCTAATGTCAAAGCTTTGATTTTGGTTGTAGTGTCATATATCCCAAAGCCTTACTCCAATCATTGATTGTTCAGGCCCCTTTATGAATCTCTCGACCCGAAACGGTTTCGGGGGCAGCTACCTCGAGAGCTAGGGCTCAGGGTTTGAGAGAACATCTGAATTCCGAACCTTGTGCCGATCATGGCATACGAACGCTAGAGACTTATGAGGCTCTCCAAAGTGCGAAAGGAACTGCTCACAACCCCGGGCATCATTCCCAAAACCTGCACTCTTGGCCCTGCTGCAAAGCACGTGCAATGGCAATAGGGGGAGCTTCTCAAAGCAACAGACTAGGTAGGCAGTGTGCCGAGAGAGTAAGGCCCTCAAAGAGGCACATCAACTAAGGTACCCCTCATTTGTGAAACACCAATATCTCAAGGCCAGTCGTTTGTGCCCGAAGCTTCTATGCAAGTCAATGCAGAGCCCATGGGCTAGTCGGCAAGGTGTTAGTGGTTCGAAGACAGGGGGCGAGCATGATTTCGTAGCGGTCGTAGCAGCAATGCAAATACGTAGGAGCCTGAAAAATCAGCAGTTCTTCCCGAGCGTTCCTTAGCAACACTGGTTGCTTCCTTATTCAAGTGATGTACTTCAAATCCTTGGAGGTGGACGTACGAAATACATGGATCGCTTATTTGCATGAGCCACAGAGCTTGTGTTGAGGAAATGTCTCCCCTAGCTGTAAAGTTGCGCCGCAACCTCGTCTGACGACTTCGAGCACGAGTGTCAAACAAACTTCAAATCCTACTCACTAAAGGCCCTTGGACGGCCGTCAGCTTGTAGCAACCGTCGACTTGACGGGGGGCTGGGGTTTGGAGTAAGGGTTGCCAGGAAAGGAGCTTCAACCTGTTTGGCAAGTCTGCATGTGACTGCAGGTACTACGAGTTCGAGGATCAGTTGGCATCGCAGTCCCTGGGGACCTCGGTGAAAGAGCTGGCTCTTTGGCGAAGCTAGTTGATTGAATTCTGTTGGGGGTACGGGTTTAGGGTTTAGGAAGAAGAAAGGGGGGAGCTCTTGCTGTAACCGGGCTGCTGCACAACGAGGCCTGCTGCAGAAAGGGTTCTTCTTCCTTTGCCTGGAAGGGATCCTTGGATTCAGGGTTCAGGGCTTGAAAGTTGAAGGGCCTCCTAAGTAGTAGACCACAGCATCGTAAATGCTCAAGTAGCGGGACACCTGGACGAAGGACGTTGAGTTTGGGAGCTTAGCCCCGAGGCCTTGCGATCGCAACCCACGAGCTGCAGTAGTTGAAGTCATCGGGCCAAACCGAAAAAACAAGAGGTTTAGGATGCTTGATTAGGTGTCCACTTTCCAGGATTTTCTGGGTGAGGCAAAGGCTGGCAGGATCAATGCAGAGCTTGGGCTTCGGTGCTTACGGCCGCCCCTGGTGTCTCCAAAGCCCTCCCCCCTTCATCCGAATCTGCAACCCCTGAACCGTAAGTAGCCCCCTTTGAAGTAACCTGAATTCCCAAATCCAAAAACAGCCCCACAACCCCCACCTCTTCACGGTGTCGGCTTGTTTGTCGGCTTGTTTGTCCAGAGGAACAGCTCCTGGGATCCTCGCAGAAGGGGACACTGGCAGATAAGCTACGAGAGCCTCGGCGGAGATGGAAAATTCATAAGCCTCAGCGTTTCGAGACCCTGAACTTTCCTGAAAGGGTCTTGGGCTCATATAGAAATCAGGGGTTTTCGGTTGGAGTTTAGGGTTTGGGAGCTGCAGCCGTGCAAAGTTAAAAAGACGGCTTCAGGGTTGCTGGACCTTGGCTGGGGGTAGCATTTACATTCTGGCGGTGCTGAGTTGCGAGCTGATCCCAGAGCTAGGCCTTTGATTCCAGGTCTGCGGACGTAGGATTCCGAAATTGAGCGTATGCTTGTAGTTCTGGTGCGTCTTCACCGAGCGGCGGGATTCTCTGTTGGAGCTCTGGGAATCTAGGCTGCGTCCTTAACCCGTTTCGGCGAGTCAATTGACTCTGGGGCTGAGAAGTTGAAGACGCGACAGGAAGCAATCCCCAAGTCCGGTCAGTTTGGTTGAATCTTTGCGTGGGCCCTTCAGAACAGTGTTTCGATTTGGGGACCAGAACTGGGTCCCTACAGTTACCGTCGAAGAGGTTGAAGCTTATGAAGGAAAGCCGAGTGACTGAGTGAAGGAATGTAGTTTCAGTTGAGTCGGGACACCTTGTCGTCAGCTTCTTCTGCGGCCTGTCTTGAATTTTTCTTGGTAATCGCAGGTCCCCGTACGGCATGCAGCCGGCCTTTATCGAGCATACGTGCGACACCATGTCGACTTCACCACACGCCAATCCACCCACATTGAGCCCAAGCTCCCAGCCCTCCTTTTCTCAAGAACCCTGAACCCCGAAGCAAGCCAACCAGAAACCAGCTCAGGCTATCATGGTTCTCGTGCCTCGCTCAGAAATGGAGAAATTCAACAGCTGCTGGCAGGCTCCCGGCGTCTATTCCTATCAATGTTTTCCGTGCAAATCAGATTTCCTCGAAGATGTTGTGAAACAAGTTGGTCTGGACAGTGGTATTCTGTGCTTGTTTCAGTGTGCGGTTTTTCTTCGCCATGTTGAGGGCCATGAGATAGAAACGAAAGCTTCAAGACTAAAAGCACGCAGCAGAGCGCCGAAGCAGAATTTCCTGTTGTTGACGAGCCCAGCCCTGCATCCTCCAAGAGGGGATATGAAAAAACTTTAGGACTCGAGGTAAGGCAGGATGTTGTCCATTAGCACTAGTGTTGCGGCCATGACTCGTTTCGTTAAAGCCTTGGTTTGGTAAGCTTCACTCTTAATTGGGCTTTTGCTTGTTGCAAGTTTCAAGCATACAAATATTGCGGACCTGGCTTGAGGGCCTTGAACGTGGCACGCCAATCGGTATGAGTCCTCCTGTCTTATCCGGGATCTAGCAGTTCTCGAGTTCTGTGCGTGTAGGCCTCGGCTGAGCTGGACTTCGGTTGGTGCAAAGGGGCCAACCCCCAAATCTGGAGCCTCAACATCAGAAGACTCCAATCTGAGGTCCTGACGAAGCCAACGGTCACCCAACAGCAGCTGCAGTCCGTTGTGGAGGCAGGGCACTTTTCTGTGTGTTTTGAGGCTTTAGAGATTGGGGGGGCGGGGGTGCTTGTATGTAGGGTTTGCTTGCACAAAGAAGGCCCGCTGCCTCAGGCCCTAACAGATTCAGCGTACTTGACTGGGGACGTTGCTATGAAAAGCGAACCGGCAAAGCCCGAAATCGTTGAGTTGTTGAGTTCGCCTTAGGGAATTGAACAGATGTTGTGTCGCCATAGCAAGACTAGCAAGGAAAGCAGCTCTCCTTTTTATTGCAACTGAAACTGATGTCTTTGACCGGGACCCGCTTCTCAAGGAACCCGTCGATGAATTGCCGACTGGACAGTAGCCCCTTCATTGAGGGCTTGTTGGAGTATGCAATTACCTTACTTCTGGCCGAGTGGCAAAGCTAGTCCCTTTTCTTTAGGGTTAAAGTTGTATAACCTATTATGCAGGTTTCGGAGGTGCTTTTTCCAGATTTCCGACAAGGGATATCTAAGACCATCGGGCCCCAAAGGCTCTGGGTTTCAAGGGTTCAGCGCGCCATAAGCTGCAATAACAGATTTATGGACTCTCCTGGCTGTGTTTGGTTGGCTTTCAGAGTTCTCCACCGAGAGAGTTCGAATGGAAGGCCTACGAAACTGCTGGCGGCGATGCATCCGGTGTTCGATACCTGCAACCCGGCCTTTCTATCGGACTTACCAGAGCGATCAGGGAAGGGCTTACATGGGCTTAGGGTTAAGGGTTTAGAGCTTGCGTTGGCTGAAGCATTTAGGGCTTACATGGGGTTTTCCTCGTGACCGGGTTTACAGAACTCGGACTGTGGCCCTTCCCTGAAACTTCTGTCATAGTTAGTGAAGGCACCTCAACACTAGAAGCCAGAGCTTGAAAAGCTGCCTTCCGCATTCCATCCACCACTGCCGTCTTCACGCCCGTTACGTGGCATCCTGCTTGCAAGCCCATAATCCCTAAACTGAGGCAGTACCTTCAGAGCATCCGGAACATGGCCATGCCTGCAGCTACTGCAGGGCCAGCAGCAGGCTCGGTCGCCCTCCAAGCATAGAGTGTCTAATTAGGGTTTAACGAGCTTGGGGCCCCTAGTTGTGTTGTGGTTGAAGGTAGAAAAAACTTGAGAAGCGAAGGGGATACTTGGCCGGCTTGCCAAGCCTTTCTCATGTGAAGGCTGAGCTATGGGTCTGATGGGTCCTTCAAAGCGTGGCGTTGACATTGGGATTTGAGGGTTTCTTGGGGCTTCCTTCACCCCAGTGCCAACGGACAGCAGTTCCACAACAAAGCTGGGAACACCTGAAACTTCAAGGTCCAGCATCTAAAGCCCGGATTCATTGGCTATTTCCTTCAGTATGAATGCTGTCTTAATCTAGGAAATAGGCTTTGTAAGATGGGTCTTGGGTTTTCTGTGGTTCCTGGGGGATGCTACGTATGCTCACTACATCAAAAGGGCTGCGAAGTAAACCCCCGAACCTTCTAATGCCCGTACCGTGCCCTTGTGGAGGTGTTGCGGAATCCTCACCCTGAGCCCTAAGCCCCCAAAAACCCCGCAACCTAAACCCCAAAGCAACCTTAGGTCCGAAAGCGTAAGTCCCAAGAATCCCCAAGTCTCTCAGCTGATGTTCGCGTCGTGGCCGCAAGTTCTTGGCTCGAGCTGGGCGGCTTGGAGCAGATGGGAAGCCCTCCCTGCCCTAGCCGCTAGCCAGAACCCTTCTGGCATATTATGGTATGATGGTGTAGAGCGTTTATTTATAGCATCTTATGGTAACTTTTGGCATAGTACAGTATCTGTTAGCATCTTATCGTACATGATCGTGTATTACATGCAGAAAACTGTTCAATGCAAACAAAAATCTAGCATATTAAGCCATGATATACTAGAGCAGACTACCAAACCCTGAACCCCCAAACCCTACGTACACCTAAACCCGAAGCTCGACCCCGCATAACAACTCGCAACCGCGCACGCACAACCCTCACGTGGCCAAGCTGTTTGCTGCTGTGCCTGGGCATGGGAAGCAAGCAGAGCAGCAACTGCTGTTGCTCAGACTCCAGGCTTGTGGAGGGGGGTTTGGGTCTGTTGAGCATTTCGGGCCTTAGTTCTGTGCTTCGGAACCAAGTACGGGTCGAACTGATACGCCGAGGGAGATCAGAGAGAAACTGGGAAAGGAAACTGCATCTCAGGAGATCGCAGAGAGTGTTTGGAGGGAAATCAACCTGATGCTTGGCTCGCTAAGTCCGTGCAATGATTGGGTCGAAATGCTACGCTTGCTGTGGGTCCAAAGGCGGAGATCGCGGAGGGGGTTCGAAAGGAAATCCAGCTGATGCTGATGATGCTCGTCCTGCGGCTCGCTAAATCCGTGCAAGGATTGGGTCGAAATGCGACGCTTGCTCTGGGTCCAAAGGCGGAGATCGCGAGGGGGGTTTTGAAAGGAACTCCAGCTGATGCTGATGATGCTCGTCCTGCGGCTCGTTAAATCCGTGCAAGGATTGGGTTGAAATGCGACGCTTGCTCTGGGTCCAAAGGCGGAGATCGCGAAGGGGGTTTGAAAGGAAATCCAGCTGATGCTGATGATGCTCGTCCTGCGGCTCGCTAAATCCGTGCAAGGATTGGGTCGAAATGCGACGCTTGCTCTGGGTCCAAAGGCGGAGATCGCGAGGGGGGTTTTGAAAGGAACTCCAGCTGATGCTTGAAAATCCGTGCAAGGATCCGAGCTGATGTGAAGGGGGTTTGAAAGGAAATCCAGCTGATGCTGATGATGCTCGTCCTGCGGCTCGCTAAATCCGTGCAAGGATTGGGTCGAAATGCGACGCTTGCTCTGGGTCCAAAGGCGGAGATCGCGAAGGGGGTTTGAAAGGAAATCCGCTGATGCTGATGATGCTCGTCCTGCGGCTCGCTAAATCCGTGCAAGGATTGGGTCGAAATGCGACGCTTGCTCTGGGTCCAAAGGCGGAGATCGCGAAGGGGGTTTGAAAGGAAATCCAGCTGATGCTGATGATGCTCGTCCTGCGGCTCGCTAAATCCGTGCAAGGATTGGGTCGAAATGCGACGCTTGCTCTGGGTCCAAAGGCGGAGATCGCGAAGGGGATTTGAAAGGAAATCCAGCTGATGCTGATGATGCTCGTCCTGCGGCTCGCTAAATCCGTGCAAGGATTGGGTCGAAATGCGACGCTTGCTCTGGGTCCAAAGGCGGAGATCGCGAAGGGGGTTTGAAAGGAAATCCAGCTGATGCTGATGATGCTCGTCCTGCGGCTCGCTAAATCCGTGCAAGGATTGGGTCGAAATGCGACGCTTGCTCTGGGTCCAAAGGCGGAGATCGCGAAGGGGGTTTGAAAGGAAATCCAGCTGATGCTGATGATGCTCGTCCTGCGGCTCGCTAAATCCGTGCAAGGATTGGGTCGAAATGCGACGCTTGCTCTGGGTCCAAAGGCGGAGATCGCGAAGGGGGTTTGAAAGGAAATCCAGCTGATGCTGATGATGCTCGTCCTGCGGCTCGCTAAATCCGTGCAAGGATTGGGTCGAAATGCGACGCTTGCTCTGGGTCCAAAGGCGGAGATCGCGAAGGGGGTTTGAAAGGAAATCCAGCTGATGCTGATGATGCTCGTCCTGCGGCTCGCTAAATCCGTGCAAGGATTGGGTCGAAATGCGACGCTTGCTCTGGGTCCAAAGGCGGAGATCGCGAAGGGGGTTTGAAAGGAAATCCAGCTGATGCTGATGATGCTCGTCCTGCGGCTCGCTAAATCCGTGCAAGGATTGGGTCGAAATGCGACGCTTGCTCTGGGTCCAAAGGCGGAGATCGCGAAGGGGGTTTGAAAGGAAATCCAGCTGATGCTGATGATGCTCGTCCTGCGGCTCGCTAATCCGTGCAAGGATTGGGTCGAAATGCGACGCTTGCTCTGGGTCCAAAGGCGGAGATCGCGAAGGGGGTTTGAAAGGAAATCCAGCTGATGCTGATGATGCTCGTCCTGCGGCTCGCTAAATCCGTGCAAGGATTGGGTCGAAATGCGACGCTTGCTCTGGGTCCAAAGGCGGAGATCGCGAAGGGGGTTTGAAAGGAAATCCAGCTGATGCTGATGATGCTCGTCCTGCGGCTCGCTAAATCCGTGCAAGGATTGGGTCGAAATGCGACGCTTGCTCTGGGTCCAAAGGCGGAGATCGCGAAGGGGATTTGAAAGGAAATCCAGCTGATGCTGATGATGCTCGTCCTGCGGCTCGCTAAATCCGTGCAAGGATTGGGTCGAAATGCGACGCTTGCTCTGGGTCCAAAGGCGGAGATCGCGAAGGGGGTTTGAAAGGAAATCCAGCTGATGCTGATGATGCTCGTCCTGCGGCTCGCTAAATCCGTGCAAGGATTGGGTCGAAATGCGACGCTTGCTCTGGGTCCAAAGGCGGAGATCGCGAAGGGGGTTTGAAAGGAAATCCAGCTGATGCTGATGATGCTCGTCCTGCGGCTCGCTAAAATCCGTGCAAGGATTGGGTCGAAATGCGACGCTTGCTCTGGGTCCAAAGGCGGAGATCGCGAAGGGGGTTTGAAAGGAAATCCAGCTGATGCTGATGATGCTCGTCCTGCGGCTCGCTAAATCCGTGCAAGGATTGGGTCGAAATGCGACGCTTGCTCTGGGTCCAAAGGCGGAGATCGCAAAGGGGGTTTGAAGGGAAATCCAGCTGATGCTGATGATGCTCGTCCTGCGGCTCGCTAAATCCGTGCAAGGATTGGGTCGAAATGCGACGCTTGCTCTGGGTCGAAAGGCAGAGATCGCGAAGGGGGTTTGAAAGGAAATCCAGCTGATGCTGATGATGCTCGTCCTGCGGCTCGCTAAATCCGTGCAAGGATTGGGTCGAAATGCGACGCTTGCTCTGGGTCCAAAGGCGGAGATCGCGAAGGGGGTTTGAAAGGAAATCCAGCTGATGCTGATGATGCTCGTCCTGCGGCTCGCTAAATCCGTGCAAGGATTGGGTCGAAATGCGACGCTTGCTCTGGGTCCAAAGGCGGAGATCGGGAAGGGGGTTTGAAGGGAAATCCAGCTGATGCTGCGGCTCGCTAAATCCGTGCAAGGATTGGGTCGAAATGCTACGCTTCCTGTGGGTCCAAATCGCAGGAGATCACAGGAGGGGTTTGAAGGGAAATCCAGCTGATGCTGATGATGCTCGCCCTGTGGCTCGCTAAATCCGTGCAATGATTGGGTCGAAATGCTATGCTTGCTGTGGGTCCAGCTTTGGAGATCGCGAAGACCAATAAGCCTCCCAAAACCTACGCAACAACACCCTAGAGCAACCCCTGTGGAACCCTTGCAACAGCTTTCAGCATGGAGTCACGGGGAACCTCGATAAGGCATCATGAAAGCCTTCATGAGAAGCCTTCATAACACCCCTGCGAGGCCCAATCTGGGAGTGATCCCCGAAGTCGTCGAAGCGCCCACCGTTCCACAGAAGCCGATCGCTCTCCCGGACCGTTGTTGGGTTGTCAGATCAGGTTCTCAGGGTTTCTGTGACTGGTTCCTTTAGGGGCTCCCTGCAGGGTTCTATAACGGGCTCCATAATGGGCTCTCCAATATCGGCCGCAGAGAAAGGAGAGCAAGGGCCACAGAACAGAACGCAAGCAAAAGGAGGACCTGGACCTCCTTCCCGCTTCCGATCCATTATTTAACAGTATAACAGCCAAAGCAGAACTCTTTCGTTTGATGTCGAAGGGGCTGCCTGTTGCGAGCCTTCAGATCGGACAGGTGCATGCCAATCCCGCTTACGGGAGCCCAGCAAGAGAGCAAGAAGCTCGATCCCTAAGCCCTAAACCGCACAGAGCCATAGAGCGTAAACCGTGGAATAAGCCGTGTTTTCCCTTGGAGGAGTCTTTTGGCCCAGGCACTCTCTAAAGCCCTCAAATCAAGTCCCTGAAGCCTCGGAAGCTCCAGGAGGGGGCAGAAGGGGATGAGGCGCCTCCGTCGGACCAAGAGGACGCCATGAACGGTCTCACTTCAGACCCGGTGGGGGGCCTCAAATCCTTTTGCTCAGCCAAAATTTGGGCTTTTGGAATTTTTTGGGGTGAAGACATTGTAGGGAAATCGGGCATAGCAGAGAGCTGAGACTTCAGTTTTTCCGAAGTGAGGCGGATCCTGAGCTCGTCTCAGTGGAGCGCCGCACTTCGAACGGATCCCTAAAGTTGGAGAGGACCGCGCGCGGTTCCTCAACGACTTAGAGTTGGTTGGGGGTTTTTGGGCATTCAACCCTCGGCGGTTTAGGGTGTATGGTTTTGGGGGATTCTGGCTTTCTCTGTACGGAGCGGGTGTAGAGTTTTGGTTTTGTGGAAGGGATACCCCAGTAGTGGAATCTCTCAGCGGGGTTTCCCATCATCTGCGGTGTGCTTCCAACTGCCTGGGTTTAGGGCTTAGTTGGGGCTTCGGGTTTCGGGTATAGAGTTAAGAACCCTCCTACGCACCGAGAGAATCCGAGCCTGGCAAGTCGGGTTTAGGATTAGGGTTTAGGGTTTAGGGTTTAGGGGACTCTGCCGACCAAATTTTGATGATCCATGTCAGTTTCCTTATAACTGCCATCGTCTGGAGTGCTTCCACCCCCGACCTTCAAAGAACTCCTATCTTCAATGATTGTCTTGCCTTCGTTGTTTATCTGAGTTTCTTCGTGAGAAGTTTTCTGTCTACACTTACAAGGTAGACTGTTCAAGGCAAGTGCATGTAAGTGGAAGCCACCGTCGCTTGATAAAGTTTCTCACCATCAACCGTCTTTTGATTTTTCAATCACGCTAGAACTGCCTTAGCGAAGCCGTGCAACACCTTCTGAGCCTGGTATCTTGTCTTGCAGCTTTCTCAACTTTTCAATCTCACTGATCGTTTCCACCTGGTCGGATGGGCTAGGCGTTTATCAGGCGTTTCTGGGTTTGTGGGTCTGAGAACCATTCCCAAGAGTACCTCGGGCGTTGGAGTAGGGTGTGTCTTCGGCGTCATACCGTACTTTACAACCCAAGTTCTACAATGAACCCCTGCCGTTTCTGAGCTATGCTAGGTAGGGTGTACGTACTGGGTTCGAGAGACTGATGAGGTATTGGTCTAAGCCTGTGGGGGTGGTGGGTGGTGCCATGCACCGACACCGGAAAGGACACCTTTGAGTACGGTACAGTAGGTCTGGTGGACCCGCGCTTGCTTCGAAACAGCTACTGTTTCAACTTCAAGCACCAAGTGGTATTTGCACCATTGCCGTGTTCAAAGTAGCAGCAAGGTTTGTGTTTTTGGGTTCGGATCTCTGTCCACGGGTCTGCTATCGCAGCTCGAAGCGGCGGCCCGTTCCCGAAGCTGACCCCGCCCAGTGGCCCGAAGCCCCGAAGTCAAGGCTTTCAGCCCCCAAGCGTCGAAACCCCTTGAAGCTCAAACCCCAAACCCCAATAGGCCGCTGGCCGTACTCGTGATAGGCCAACCGAGACCCTGAAAAACGATGCGCATCAGCCAGTGGACAAGCTCAATGCAGTTGCTCAGTATCCGTATACGTCTGTGGCGCGAGGCAGTGAGGTGAGGCCGTGCTAGGAGGTGTACAGTATAGGTACTCAGCATGTCGTTCGTTGCAGTGAGGGAGGGCGAGAGAACTGGTGCCAAAGCAGTGTTCATGTGCCTATGTGTACAAGTGTTGCAGAGAGGAGTGGTGAGAGGGAAGACTTTGCGCCGGTGTGTCCAAGTGTTGCAGTGAGGAGAGAGTGAGGGAAGAGACTTTCTGTGTGCAAGTTAACGGCTCCGCTTACCGCCGTGGCCCCAACCTGAACACCCCGGGGTTCTGCCTGCCGGTGTACGGTTTGAGCTCTGCCTTTGCCAATGCGTGCCTGCTGCTGGCCACTGCGGAGGCAGTACCTCGCTCCTCTTTTCACTTCCTGACTACTCCGGGGACCACTGTGGGCCGTCATTTTCGTCAATCACCCTGAACCCTCGCCTGTTGCAGCCATGGCGACTCCCGTTCGAGCGGCGATCAGTGATCTCTGTTAACAGACTGAGCTGCTTCAATGGGTGTGGCACCAAACCCTGCTTCTCGAGCCCCGGGGTGAAGAACACCCACATGTGCAACATTCCGGACAATCTTGGACATAGACTGCTCTGGGCTCATAGGTGCTGATGCTCCCGGTACCAGGCTGCCACTCTGCATTGAGCCCCAACTGTGCAACAACGCCCCGGATATCTCTGGACATAGGCCGATATCAGGTCACTGGGGCACGTGGATGCTGTCAGTGCCAGGCTATCGCTCTGTATTCGTCATGAACTCGAGGATTACAGCTGCAATACTGGCTATATGGGCGCTCCGAGGTAATGCTGCGACGTGGTGTCAGGTGCTGCGCCATACAGCGATGACTGGTGTCTGTAGAACCCACGCCTCGGGCAAGTGCTGCCATATTGCAGCTGTCTGAGTGGCAACCTACACTTGAAGACGACGTGCGGGTGGAGGCGCTGGACCTCGCAACATGGCACCTGCTACAAACTGCCTATTGCTGCTGAACCTCGGAATGGCCACAAACCAACCCACATAGGGCACTGCTATCTCGATGAGACGCGAGCGAAGCTTTAAAATACAAGTATACGCGGATGGTAAGCCTGTGGCATGTATTGATTCTGCACGACGCCTCTGCATGACAACATTTCTTTTCTGCATGACGACAATGTACGACTATGTCTCCTTTTTGGGCGACGACACTGCACGTGAATACGGCACTACGACAAACCGAGTGGAGATTGACTGAGACCTCGCTTTTTGAAATAGCTCAGGTCGCGGAGGATACACAAGGTAGTCGCTCGCGATTCTGTCGTTGTTGTGTAGCTTACTGACATGGTGTGCTGCACCAAGAACAGCCGGTCTGTTGTGCCCCGAACCGCTTTTCCCATTATGTCTTTGTATCGCTTATGCCCGTTTTTCTTACTTATATTATTTCTGTACGCACAACAGTCTGGACTGCCTTACAGTAGTAACGGTAGCAATGGACCCCGGAAGCCGTGCCTGCGATTGTGCGAGTGTGCGAGTCGAAACCCGAGAGTCCGGTGTCTCCCGCCGCCAGTCATGGACGGAGATGGGCCAGCCATGGAGGGCGCGCCGTCTGATGACGAGCTTCGTAGGCGGTTAGTTGCCCTGAACGCGGACCGGGCGGCCCAGGGTTTGGGGCCACGAAAGTTCAGGGAGTTTAAGAAGTCTTTCCTCCGAGCTGGCAGACGCACCCGAAACGGACTGCTCGTGGAGGACCACCCTCAGGCGGAAGCGTCCTCGGCTGCGACGGACAGAGAGGCAGTCTTGCAAGTGAGGGACACGCTGCCGCCGCGGCCGCCGGCGCCCAAGAGGGCCAAGACGGAAGATGAACCAGAGGAGGTGTCCCTGCGTTCAGCCTCCGCAGTTAGGAGGCAAAGTGAGACCGAAGACAGCATTTTCCTGGAGGCGTCCTCCACCGAAAGTGTAGGGTCCCAAACAGGAGTAGTTCTGAGGTCCGTCTCGGAGCTAAGGGACACTACGGATCAGCACGGGAGCTCAGGCCGCTCCCGTGAGGAGGCGTCCTCCTCGTGGGAAGCAGGTGGCCCAGCACTGAGCTACCACGTCCAGGTTGAGGTCCAAGCAAACAGGAGGCGGCCGAAGTTAGCGCTCCACTGGTTCGGCGAAAGGATCACGGTCGTCAAGGACCTGGTTCGGGGCCAGCCTTTACCGCAGGAAATAACCCTGCACCGACTCGGCGCTGGTAACAACCGGGTGGTGTATGGGTGGGGCTCATTTGTGGTAAAGTTTACCACAGTGGCCTACGACCACGGTGGCGAGGAGCAGCTGTCGGAGCTGCTACCAGAAGTCACGGCTCTGGTGATCCATGTGGTCCGACACATGGTCTTTGCCCTAATCCAGCAAAAGGTGATCATGGCTCAGGGCTGGTTGGAAAGGTTGGATGCGGAAACGCACCGCCATTGGCACTACTACTTAGCATGCATAGTTGCGTGGCTGAGCAGCAGGGGCCTCAGTTTGGCAGATGTGACCGTTTCCAATTTGGGGCTGGAGACCCAAGAGGGACATCTCCAGCTGTTCGACCTGGCGACCTGGAAGGTCACAGGGGTGGCCAGGTGGAGCTCTGGATCTGGGTTCGAACGGTACCTTAGTGGACGATGCCCAGCAGTGCTCGAGACGATTCAACACCAACGGGAACGCTCGCCAGTGAGACTGTTCGAGGTTTTCGTGCAGGAAGCTGGGCCTTTTGTCAAGCACCTTGTGCACAAAAAGATTGCCAGGAGGCAAAACGGGCGCATGGTGATGTCTGACATGGGGATCATCCAGCTTGAAGCGGAAGGCGTCTACCCGTAAACAATGCCCTTCACGGGCTGGACCTGAGGCGGCTCCGTAGGAGCCTGCTGGCCGGCGTCCGGCCAAGGCTTTTAATTAGGTGCATGCGTGAGAGCCTATGGCAGCTGTGAGGCAACGAGCGAGAAACCCGAGAGTCGTGTGCAAGTGTTTCACTTCATCCGACTTCGCACCAGTAACCTCGCCTGGCTTGCGCGAGCGTGAGCGCCGAAGCCCAAACCTCGCCTCGCAAAATCTCTCCTTCGACTGTCGCAGTTCGAAGCAAACGCCTGAAAGAGGAAGCCCCAAAAAGTGCGACCTGAAGCTCTAAACCCCAAACCCTGGAGCCCGAACCACTCCGGGGGAGGATGATCGGCCACCTCGTAGACGAGGAGCCCAAGCAAGGAATTCAGGGTCTTACATGAAGTTAGGCTTAGGGGAAGGGGTTTCGGGCTTAGCGTTAAGGGTTTATGCCGGGTTTTTTATTTTCAGTTCCCATAAAGATTCTCTTAAGGGTTCTATACGGCTTCCATAAGTGAAGGATGTTCATATTACGGGTTTAATGGGAGCTTGGGTTCCGAAGTCGGAGTGGTAGTGCCGCATATAGGTGTCTGTTCTGGGTTTATTATCCAGCAGTACCAATATCTACCAATCCTACTTCGAAAGGATTTATGTGGGGTTTAGGAGTTTTGTGCTTGAGCGTTCAGGCTCTCAGATCTGCCATAGGAACACTGCAGGTGCCTTGAACTACCGCCTGCCGCCCGACACCTCTCCGCAACAGCTCGCAATATTCCTGCGTCATCCTCATAAGCGAGCCTTCTTTCACGTTTGTTGGGGGGGGGGCGCGAAACTCAACTCCAAACCCAAAGCCTCTATACACACCTTGATGGGGACGTGGACGCGGCCTTGAATTCAAACCCTGCAGCCCTCAGCCCAAAGGTTACGTTTGAGGTCCAACCGAAACTCCCAGCTGCCAGAGTGTCCTGTACTACCTAAGGGAGTTTCAGAAAAGAGAGCGTGGACTGTTCCTGAATACCCATAAATAACGTGCAGAGTGGAGCCATCCCAGTGAGGAGATTCTTCGCGGCATTCCGCTTCGCCCTTCGCTTCGTGGCGGGGGGGCTCCCCGCCCTGATTCTGAAAAGGTAGGTTATAAGATGTTATGAGCAAGACAAAGGTGCAGTGCTTTCAAGGTGCAGTGCTTTCTGCGCCGTATTCATGATCCACGGCTTGCTACGCCCGATGACCTTTCCAAATCATCAAGTTTCGCGATCTTTTTCGGTGGCATGCCGCATGTTCTCAAAGGCTTTCCAGGTTCTTTGGCAGACCTTGGTCGACATGTCCTTGCGAGAATCTGGAGGTCAGGATTAATTCTTGAGGCCACAGCATTCGAAGCCCTAAACTCTTTAATTATGGCCATGGCAAGATATCTTCCGAAACTAACATCCTTTCTATTTAGCTTTTAGCACAGACAGCTGAGACGCACTCGCTCAGAAAGGACCCGAGATCACCACAGTTCTCTAGCTTAATTGGGGGTCGTGGTCTTGCAAGACTTGAGCGCAGCAGTAAAGCGGGTTTAGACACGGAAGCTGTCCCAAATTAGTACATCATGCAATCAACCGTAGACACAAAGCCCAGCACCCGAGGCCTCACATGCCGTAAGCAACAACGTCCAAATCCTGAAACCAGCCTCGGGGTGGGCCCGACGACGAGCAGGGTTGAAGCCTTGTTCCCATTGTTCGAGTACGAGAGGCAAGCCCTTGCTTTTCAGCTTACTGCAGGGGTCTCAATACCCGGAAACATGCTATCCCTTTCTGGTCCATATGTACTTCGTCACGGCGAGTGCCCCATGAAGTTGGTCGAATTGTGCAGGCCACCTTCTCACAAACTGAGCCCCCCATATCCCGTACGGAGCCCCTCAAAGAAGCCCGAGAAGAATTCTAATCATTGAGGCGATAGTAGTAGTATACAACAACTCCAGCCTGGCCTCCGAGTCTGAGTGTCAAAGAAGATGTAGTCCTGAAGTCTGAAAGCCCCCAAGCCCTTGTTATCCCTTCCCCCGCTTGCGATCTGCCGCTGGTAGTGCTTGGGATCTAGCAACTAGGTTATGAGGCGATGAGCTGGAATCCTGACGGGGCAAGTTCCACCTTTCCTTTAGTAGGTTTCACATCTTACGTTGGCTTCGTTGCTGTGGCAACCTTCATGCCCCGAATAGCAGCAGTTTCGCTCAACAGACCTCGAACCCCATGCCTCGCCTGGATTGTCCGAGTGTGAGCGCCGAAACCTGGATCCCTTTCACCCTCAACAGCCAACAGCTAGGAACCTGATCGCCGGAAGAATCCGAGAGAGCGGCGAAACTCCAAAACCTCCAAGATTCGCTGGTGGTTTCAAGACGGCGCCCCTGTGTCCAACTCCGAAGCCACACCTGTCGACAAGCTCCTTGGCATCGGCGTTCTGCGAAAGGGCAAACCATGGCTTCCCTAAGCCCTAACTGCCCTAACTTTATACCCTCGCAGAATGGCGATGGCTACGCCGCTGCGCCTCAGGTTTGATACGTTCATCTCCCACACCTGGCAGACGAGCGGGAGATGGAAGGTCCTCTCCCTCACGTACCAGACTTCTTGGCAGGTGCAGTGCTGAAGAAATGTGCCGGAAGGGTTCCGGAAAAGTTTGCTAGGGGCTAGTAAGTTGCCCAAAAGCTTGCAATGCGGGGTGCTTGTACAAAACAAATTTCTTCTTGGGAGAAAGGGGGTTCTCGATTTCTCCACTGCCCAGTCCGCATGTGAGTCGCCTTCTTATCGTGTACAACAGTGCTTTGACAACTTGGCCTTGGTTTTCCTGTCGGCGCTGGGGCATGAACCCTAAGCCCGAAGCGCCACAAGCTCCCCGAACTTCACATCCCTCTGAGGTCGTCCTGGCTGTTCAAGTTTCTTCCATCCTTGGCGTTCTGCTGCCTCTGGGCTTTTCTTTCAAAGGGTTTCTATGTTCTCATGGTATTTTGCACGACGGAGCAGGACCAGACCTTTGAGACGGCCTCCCAGAACAGCCCTACACCCTAAACCCTAGACCTCAAACCCTCAAGCCGAAGCCGCAGAAGGCTTGGCATCGGCGGAATTCTTCCCCTTCCCTGGCTCACCGCCTTAGACACGGCAGGAGTGGCTACAGAGCAGCCCGGACTCAGTTGCTGGGTTCCCAATAGCCTTAAGAAATAGAATGGGGTTGGGGATGTGTTATGGGGATTTTTGCTAGTTTCTCAAACCTCGAAACTAATCAGGGGTCCCTGCTATGCCAGAGATAGCTCCTGTTGCGGACAAGTGTATTCTAATCTGGGGAACTTCCCGATAGAAGATTCTACCAGGATTTTGGGAGATACGTGACGGGACTAGGCAGCAACGCAGCAGATGTGGCTGTTTATGTCGTTTCCGAGTCGGTTTGTAGGCCCCAAGGTAGTTGACAGGAGTGGCCTCAACTGAAGGACATGATCCCCGAAAAATTGAGGGAGAGGCCTGCTCGATTTGGGTTTCGGGCTTCAGGGTTTGGGGTTCTCGACACACTTGCGAGCCCCTGCCCCAAAATTCCAAGCCCTTCGGCACAATACTTTAATCCGAGACAGTCCGAAGAAGTGGCTGCTTCAAAAGGTGGATTGAAGGTTGGTGGGATGAAGGACGCCTTATGTGAAGAGCCTGCTTCGGGGCTCCTTGCCAAAGGTATCCCATGGGGCCTTGGATGCGCTGGGCCAACTTTCCTGCCATGCTGCTCGGGCTCTTCCTCGCGCCGTACGTGCCGGAAGCCTGCACTGCAGTTAGCATGTGGCGCTGAATAGAATTGTACTCGCATTCCCGCATACTCTCCGTTACAACGTCTGTTGCGCAGTTCTTAAGGCCCCTGCGGGAGACCTTTCGTAGGCAACAGCAGGCGAGTAGATGGACGTGTGACCGTTTTCAAAAGACAGCGGTCGTTTGCCGCCATCGTTATGCTTCCTGGTTTAACAGGTCAAGATAAGATCAAGGTGAGGCAAGCCCGAAACCCGAAATCATAAGCTCTAAAGAGACTAAAGAGACAACCTACAGCTACAAGCCCTGCTTTCGGATGCACGGTGCTCCGCGGCTTGCGGGCACTAATACGCCTTAGGGTTGTCCTCTCCAGAGGTCGGTAATGAAGAATAGATCGATTGGTTAAGGTACCTTCTTCAAGGGATTCCAAGCAAGGGGCCAGGGTATCAGCTTTGGCTTCATAAGAGCAGCCACGGTTGAAACGTCACAGACGGTAGTAGCAAGGGTTTACTATTCGAGTGGTATTCGGCTCCAGATCACGGCCGAAAGTTCCGAGCATTGAAATCCCAAACCAAGAGCCTCCTATGCTTGCACCTCTCCATGTCCCGGCCACTGCCCTTCCACCGTCAACCTTAACCTTTAATCTTTGATGCCTAACAGCCCTGAGTGGATCTTTCGAGAGCCTTAAACCTGAAATCCCCTATAAATCCACACTGGGCACCCTCAAGCCTAAAAGCCGAACCTACATCCATAGATCCATAGATCCCCAACCATGCGAAGCCTGTTTAACTAACCTTAGAAACTGCCAACAAATAACGCCCACAAGCACTTTGACCCGATCTCCCCAGGAGAGGAGACCACGGACGGCCCCTGGGCATTGTGATGGGTTGGTGTTGGATTGCGGCTAAGCCTGAATTCGCATTTCGACTTGAAGCCGTAGCCCTAATGGAAGCATAGATGGTGCCTGTTGCAGAACATGCGCCAAATGAGCATCTAATAAACACTCATGGGGCCTCATCACGCTGCCATCCGCAGGTCCCCGAAATCCAAAACTCGGGTACTTTGCCCGAGTGAGAATACATGCCGGAAGCTCTCCATTCTCGACTACACAGCTTATACCACAGTCACTAGACACCTATGCACTAAGGCCGAGCCACGACATTATGAGTACTTTGAGTAAGTACGGCAACTATGTTGAAAGTAGATTAGAGCCGTCCTCGAATTCGCACAGAAGCCTCAGTGAAACTTGGAGAAAGAGAACCTTGCAACTCATCGGCGTAGTTATATCTATCCCATGGAACTGCCTGTAAGTGGCCCCGAACAACCAAGTAGACGAAATGCCTGCGCAGCTTGAGACACATATACATACACATACACATCATAGGCTTGAAACCTTCATTGACTCTCAAAGCTTCACCTCTCGGCTCCGCATGCTCCCCGAGACGAGGCCTTTGTTGACATGCATCTTGGCAGCCAGCAGATCACGCTTGGCTCCGTTTGTAAGAAGACCACAGGGTGAGCTTCTCCTCATTCAGGGACCATGCTGCGCTGCTTTTCTTGGGCACTTTCGTTGTCTGTTCGGTTAAAGTTTATGTGGAGGATCCATGATCATGCCTGCCCCGAATGAAAAAACTTTTCACTACCTTCACCCTTGACTATGGCAGCCACGCGCCCTAAGCTGCACAAATCACGGCCTGTTCCTTGTTATGAAAAAATGCACGTCCGTGTCCATGAGCAATGGTAGGATCGTTATTTACAATCTTTGCGAGTGCGGGCTGTTTAGACATAACAGGATTTGTTTCAGTTCCAACTGCATTTTCGGGGTTCAAGCCGTCGGCGGTCCCCTGGTCCCAAACTCCAAAGAAGTGCCCCCAACGCCAAACGCTGGGCCCGAACAGCAGATCTCCTACCCACAGGCCTGGGTTTCAGGAGGGTTCGGCTTGAAAAAGCCCCGAGCATTGAGCAGATGAAAACCCGAAGCCCAAAGAACAAGTCACATCGACAACCCTCCAGACAGAGGCTTTGCATCAACCAGGAGGACAAGGAGCAGAGGCAGAGGGGCATCGACGGCATCTCTGGCTTCCTGAAACCTGACCGCAAAGATTCGTTGCTTGGGTTGAGGCGTTCGCGGAATGCCGATAGCCTGGCTGAGCAGAGCTGTTGACCCGAACTTCAATTCAGACTCTGTGCATTGGGCTCGGAGCGGTGTCGGACTGCGTTCAACCGAGGAAAGTTTCGCGAGAGCTGCGGATTCTGTGGAGTGTGCCGTATCTATCTCGCTTGTGGTGTGTGTTCGAGCGACTCAGCTGCTTCGATTTGGGAGTTTCGAACCCCCAATAGAAAGATCCTCCTTCTTTGGACTCCCCCCAACTGCCTCGAGTTTTGGATCTTGTGGGACGGATCGGCAGCTTGGGTTGGGGATTATGGTGTCATAGTGTTTCTGCATGGTGTGAGGGATCAGGGTCATGTGCAATGCAGCCCCTGCTCAACAACATGGAATTTCAGAAGGTTGGAGAGGCAGGCTTGATGGAGGAGGGATCAGGTTTGAGATGTTTTGGGTGAAGAGTGTGCTTTCATCTTTCCGTCTGCCACCTCTGCTGCGACTCACGGCGTTCCTTAGCGCTAGGGTGCTAGAACTCCTTGAAGCTTCGAGGAGCACCCAGTTAAACCCATATACCCCAAGGCCATGTTCATCAGTATGAAGACCTCAAAAAGGAAGCTGACCCCCAAACCACATTGAAGCTCTAGCGCTATCCAGCCGCTAGCCCGCCGACCATGCAGGCCAAAGCGTTTTGTTGTGTGGAACTTGTTGGCTTGAAGTGCGTCTGCTTGCGGGCTTACAGATGTAAACGACGCCATTGACTCAGCCTGGCGGTTGTGCCTTTTCGCAGCTTCGCACACACACACACACACACACACACACACACACACACACACACACACACACACACACACACACACACACACACACACACACACACACACACACACACACACACACACACACACACACACACACACCACCACACACACACACACACACACACACACACACACACACACACACACACACACACACACACACACACACACACACACACACACACACACACACACACACACACACACACACACACACACACACACACACACACACACACACACACACACACACACACACACACACACACACACACACACACACACACACACACACTCAAGAAGCCCTAAACCTTGACCCTTGACCCTAGACTTAAACCCCGGCCAAACCCTGTTCGAGAAGCTTTGCAAAGCTGTTTTCCTTCTATCACTGAGTTCTCTGTGGGCGGGAGCCCCCAAAAGCTACAACTTATCTGTTCTTTGGGGTACTGGGTTCGGAATGTCGAAATAATCCCCAACTCCGAAAAGGCTGGGAGCTTTCCGGCGGGCCAACCCCTCTGGGAAGATCACTCTGGCACCGCTCTTCATCGAGCAGCTCCTCTTTTGGATGGTTCTCGGCCAGCGCCTGGGCCTTCGATCGTGGGGCCTCTCACCCCGTACCCGACACCCCAAAACCACTTAGAGTCCTTTGAGGAGTAGGGGTCTACAGTCTTCTGGAAGGGCTGTTGTCTTCGGGCTTGGGGACTTTAGGAACTTGAGGTTCTTAGGTCCAGGGTTTGACCCTGGGGCTTGAGGGTTGGACTGTTGAATTTGATGATCAGCAACATGATCTTCTTGGCATTGCATCGAAGACCCCAAGCCAAAATCCCAAAACTCTAGAGCTGGAGCCCAACTACCTTTGCCCTGAACCCCAATTCGAAGCCCTCTGTACTCCAGGCCCACAGCCCGGAGCCTTCCAGCCGGCCCACGTACGAGCATGCCACATAGCGCACATGACTTCGCCAGTTCAATCTTGGGGCCCTACAGCCTAACTCCGACACTTAGACCCTTGAAGAGTCCCGTATGATGCACCGAGGTCGGCCATTTTAGTTTATTATCTGCGGAAGTTTGAATGTTTTTTGGGCTTGGTTATTGAAGAAGAGACTGGCGGGAACCTGTTCAGGGGGAACACTCTAGATGCCGTGCTTCTTGGAGAGGGCTGTCAGGGTTGCAAGTGAAGGCACCGGCTTGAGGAAAGGAGGGACTGCCAAGAAGCTCCGGCACAAACGAAGCACACATAACCCCCCCTTGTCGACTGCATGGAGCTCTAGACTCTAGACTCTAGACCTAGAGACGAATCCAAGTCGAAGCAGACAGACATAGCTGAAACCCGAAGCAGCTGAGGACCGTGATTACCAATGTCTACTTCCTGGCAGAGATCTGGCTTTGGGGCTTTGCAGTCTAGGTTCAGGGACTCGGACTCCATTTTGGGTCCTAGTCCTAAACCCTGGACATTGGGCCCTGAAGAAGTTTGTGGGACGCCGCAAGCCTTCCGCAGCTGAGGACATCAGCCTCGCGGACCCTCAAGGGGTCTTCGCTCTGGCTCTGTGCCTCGGCTCGGGGATGTCTTGCTAGGTATTACTGGAAATGTGGAAAGACTCGCGCAATTCAGGTTTGTCCTTCAAACCCATGCAGGTTTTCTTAAGGGTCAGTATGAGGCTTTTAGGATATCCGTGTGGTAGTACCATCAGGGCCTGATTCAGTAGAATTCCGTTTCGGGCTCATTAGTCCATACTGATAATGAGGAACCTTACAGTATAGAAGCCTTGATAAGCAGTGATGCTAGTCTTCGGGCTACTGGATGAAACTCCAGTGTAAAAGTTAGACCTGCTGACTGGCAGACTCAGATCCTCTTGACCACCAGACTCTGATCGGCAGTGCCGGCACGTACCTCATGCAATGTTTTAGCCGCAGCTTGCAAACCCTGCTCAGATCAGCTTTCGAACTCGAGACCGAAATCTCAGCAAACATATAGGAAAGCTTTCCTGCAATTACACGACATCAAACCCGCGACTGTTCTGACTAATAACTTCAATAACAGTCATGCAGGGCAGATTGAATTCCCGTAAGAGGCTTAACCGGCTCAACCTATGTGTGTACTGACATGCAAACTACCCACTTGCAAGGGTCCTTATGCATCACGATGGCACAAAACCCCTCCCTAGCTGTCAAGGCCCCTAACTCGTAAGCTTTCCAAACCCTAGATTGTACCTAATTCCCTACTTCGTGTACTCAGCCATGCAGGAGGCAAAAAACCCCCTCTGGGTTTGAGGGTCTTAGGTCGTCGCCATTTTGGCTCAAGCCGTAGCCATTTTGGCTCAAGCACTACGGCTCAAGGTTCAGGTTCTAAAGTCCTCTAGTCTGGGCTCTTGCTATGGCTGGATTGGAAAATGGTGACTTGCTTCCTTCTTCTCCTGTCGTTAGTCCTGATAGCAAACGGGCCAGAACACAGACGGAAAACGAAGAGGGAGATCGTGATCTTGAACTTGTGCCTGAACTTCCAGATCTCACCACCAAGTCTGATGACAAGGCTGCTTTAGTCCAATCTGGTGCGCCAGAGTGGGCTCTTGCTTTCATGAACTCCTTAGACAATAAGATGGATCGATGTTACGGTTTGATGATGGGGTTTCATGAACGCTTGAATCGCATGGAGCAAAGACCAATTCCGGACGAGGTGGAGGAACGTTTCCGCAAGTTAGAAGGGATGATTCAACAGGTGCAACAACAAGCTGGCGCTTCCAATGCTCAGCCCGCCATCACATCCTACAAATCGGTGCCACCGCCTACGCAAGCTCCCGTAAATCATGGTCCGACTGGCTATGGGATTGGATCTACTATGCCTTCTTCCATGCTTACGAACTATAATCACCTCATCGCGGGGGGATGGGATGATGGCACTAAGCGGGACATCATTCTCCAGAATGCCCAAATGATCTTTGAAAAGCTCCAGCCTTCTGTGCGGCCTACTGAATGGGTTGTGTTTGGTAGTCGTAACTCCACCTGCCACATCCATCTTCCAGAGCTGCCACAAAACGAAGGCCTTCAGCGATTCCAGCTCATCAAACAGCAGATCCACGAGAAGTACCCCGCCGCTTCATCTACTTCACGGTGCATGTGGATTACCGCCAGTAAGCCCAAAGAGGTCAGACTACGCAATAGACGAACTATGAGAGCACAGGAAAAACTTCATCACCTTCTTCAATCTTTGGGTTCCAAGCTGGAGCTGGAGGTTCAATGGGGTCGTGCATTGATTTGGCTTGATTGTAGACGAGCTGCCTCAGCAGAACCGTCCCAACTTCTGGCTGATGCATCTTCACGGATCCTTGCCTTGTCTACTGACGATAGCCAACCTGGGATGCTCTATCACTTCAACCTCTCTGCAATCTCTGCGCTCACAGGCGAACCTGAGGACAGGGTGGAGCGAGCACTCTTTGGTGGTCAGTGAACTGCCCCGTCAAGCATGCCAAATTCGCAATTTTGCCAACCTCGTGTGCAACCTCTTCAACTTTGTACTTGGAATCTCGCTGGTAAGCCTGTTTCCTCTGGGGTGGACCTTGTCTTTGAGGATCATTATCCTGAAGTTCTCATGTTCCAAGAGGTTGGTGGTGCGCTTCTATCTGGGTCTGAACTTGACTCACAGAAGCCTCATGATGGTATTGATTTGCCCCCGGGTACACGGGAGGTGTTTTTTGATGACACACACGAGCTTTTCCACTTTCGAGTCTTCGCTGGGGATTGTGAGTCTTATCTGTCACAAGTGATTGCTATTGATGGCGCTATTGTGGATCACATTCAGGCCGTCCATCTGGGTAAGAGATTTTTGGCAGTTAGGTTCACGCATCTCTGTGCTAAACTTGATGTGCTTTTGATTTCACTTCATTTTCCTCATTCTGGTGCTTCTGAAGACAATTACATGCATGCCGTGAACGATCTTACAAACTTTATTCAGCTTTATCCTCGTTACGTCACTTTAGTGGGTGGTGACTGGAATGCAGAGCCTTCTCAGCTTCGCTTTGATCTTTGTTCAACGCCCTTGTCCCTACTTGGAGCCGAATTCCATCTTCCGCAAAGTCCTACCAGGATTGGGGTTCATTCTCAACGAACCTATGACTACTTCTCCAGCTTCAGACTCGGCACATATGGAGCTCCTGAGGGTGATGCCTTTAATCTCGGTTCCTCGGAGCCTGACGGCCCTGATAACCGTCCGCGGGCCATCAACAATTCTGGAAAAGAGCTGGGGTCTGATCATGAGTTGGTATTGTGGGATGTCCTGGTGCCTCTTCCCCATTCTGCCTCTTCTTCTTCACGGCGTTCTTGGTCTAAGGGCCGATTGCAATGCAAGAAGTGGATGGTTAACCCAACCCTGATTCAACGTGATGACTTCCTCAAGGGCTCTATTGAGCAGTACGATCTTTCCCAGCAATGGCAGTGCATATTGCGGATCGCACGGCAAGCCTCCTATCCCATGCCCTCCAAAAAATACAAAGATTCGACTTTCCTGAAGAACCTATGCTCACAGAGGAGATCCTGTGCTGACCCTGAACAGCGTGCGAGTCTTTCCAAGATGATTTTGGCATGTCGTAGACTGGAGCGGGACATGTGGTGTCAACAACTTCTCCGAACTGCTGCTGGCAACGATTATACTGCCGTTCGTAAGTCTTTATCACTTGAGAAGCCTAAGGCTGTCTTTGATGGGGCTTATTCTGCGTATGGTGGTAAACAGTGCTTTGATGATGCAGTCGTTTCTCATATCAAGGCCAAATTTGGTACTACGTCCCTGCCCTCTGATGCTGGTCCTTCTTCACAGTCGGTAGGTACAGATGTGCAAAGTAGCCGGGCGGACGCCAAGCCTTTCACGCAGGAAGAGGTTGTGAGTCGCATACATGCCTTGAAATCTCAACGCACTGCTGGAATCTCTGGGCTATCAGCTGATTTCATCAAGGTCTACACCCTGACGCCACAAGGACTCCAGGATGTGGTATGCATTCTCAACTCCATGCTTTCTAAAGGGGCTTTGTCAGAACAGAGGCTGGCTGTCATGATGTTGGCTCCCAAAGTGTCCCAGGTGATTGGACCCAAATCTTTACGCCCGTTGTCAATGATGGAGTCCATGCATAAACTGTTTATGTCCTTGCTTGTCACTCGATTACAAGCATCCTGGCAGCCGCCAAAACACCAATTTGGTGGCTATACAGGGACACAATTCCTGGATTCCCTCTTTGTGGCTACCAACAAGCTTAATCGAGAAGCCCTTGCTGAGGATGAACACATTTGGGTATCTGCTGATGTTGAGGGTGCTTTTGATTCTGTATCGTGGGATGCGATGCGTCGTGCCCTTTATTCCTTCACCCCACTTGAGCGACATTCTGAACTGGAAGTCTTGCTGTGCGAGGTCCAAAGTTATCGAGTCTCGTTGACTTGGCAAGGCTCTGTCACTGACATACCGCTCAAACGGGGTGTGCTTCAGGGTGGTACCCATTCCTCACAAACGTTTGCCGCTGTTCTTGAGCACCTATTTCGGGGTCTTCATCAACAATGGGCGCGAGAATTCCCCAACCTCATCGATGCGTGGGTGTACATTGACGACTGCCTTCTGAGGTTCAAGAATTGGCGCACCTTGAAGGACTCACTACCTTGGATCCTGCACCACTTCGCTGCCTACGGTCTCCAATGGAATCTGGCCAAAACCACACTGGTATCAACGTCTGCCAAATTGAGGGAAGGTAAGCTCGTGTGCAGTGAAGATGATCTTGTTTCCAAGTTAACATGGAGTACTTCGTTCAAGTACCTGGGGTGTTCACTTCAACATCCGGCCCTTTACGGTGCGGATGGTGACACAATTACCGACTTCCTCGTTCCCCAATGTCTCGCAATGGTGAGAGGTGGGATACACGCCATGCGTAGCATCCTCAAGCATTGTCATTGGTCCAGAATCCACACGGGACTTGCACTGTTTGACAGGTACATCTCCTCAAAATGGCTTTGGATGTGTGCCTTACTGGAGCCGCTACGAAAACACTTGGACTGTCTTCAAACCCTACAACACACGGTGATGTGCAATGTGCTCAAGCTCTACATACCTACTTCATTATCCCAGTCCTGTGCTTATGCACTGAATCGTGTCAGACGTCGTGCAGTACGGGAGCTCTTACGTACACATCCCACACACAGAGCGTGGACGGTGACCTGGGTACAACGGAGGTGGTCTTACTATGGACATTTGCTCCGACGGGATGCCGCGCACCAGGCACGACGAGAACTGCTCCAACCAATTCAACAACATAGACCTGGAAGGGCCTCACTTCCGCAACGATGGATAATCCAGTGCCTTCGTCATGCTCTTAGATGGCCGGATCTGGACTGCATTCACCTGCCCAACCTCTATTTCACCAAAAACGAATGGGATGCTTTCCTACCTTCTGTTCTTGAGCATCATGGATTGAATGACTGTCGAGCCTCCCCCACTTTAACCAGTGATACCTGGAATTCTTGGCGTCATCCTGCACAAATCGAAGTGGGTTGGTTTTGGTCGGTGTGGGTTTGGGAGTCCGACGGCCGTCTGCAGTTCAAATGGTTGGACAAAGAACATGGATGGATGCAATTGGGCATGGAGTTACCGGCACTGAGGGCCTTGACTCGATTTCTGCAGTACCTGCCTCTGGCTGCTTCTAATCGTGGTATGCCTTTCGCACTGATGCTCCATACGGCCTCTGATGCATGCTTTATGCCCCATTTGTTGACGTCGTTGCAAGGCAGCGTGTTTACACAGCTTCCCATTCTTTTGTTTGAGCAAGTCCCGCCTAATTGGGTCAATCGTGTGCAGAGTCTTTAGGCCTGTGGTGGTTTTGTTGTGTCGAACAACGACATAACGGCTTGCTTCTTCGCGGCATGATCGACTCGAGTCCGTGTGAGAGAGAGAGGTCGTCTCCCTGCAATAATCAGGTTCCGAATCCGTTTGGAGTCAAGCCAGCTTCATTGCTTCGACGTTAAGCAAAACCCCCAAGAGTCAGAGGCCAAAGTCCCAGAGCCATGACCCTAAACCCTAAACCCTAAACCCCTATACCCTAAACCCTAAATCCCTATACCCCAAACCCTAAACCCCCCAAACCATGATCGTCGGAGTCTTGGCCGAGGCTCGCTGGCTACCCTCTCGTGCATACCTTGCAGCTCGGCAGTTTTTTTTTTTGGGTGCGATTTTCCGAAGGTTGTGGAGTTTGGATTCAGGTCCAGAGCGTCCGGGGTAGGCTGTAGGCTCCAGGGTTTCGCTTGTGCTTTGGGAGGTTGGGCGGCCTGTTTTTTTTCTTAATAATTTTTCGCTACAGTATTTTTCCGCATTGTTCGGGCTTTGTTTCCCCATACCACCAATATCACAACAACTGCTGCTGCTGCTGCTGCTGCTGATGCTGTCGCTTCTGCTACTACCATGACGACGACGCGTATTATTACGAATACTGCACCACCACTACCACCTATTAACTGCTTCCGCTACTGCTACCTACTGCTGCTGCTGCTACTCCTGCTGCTACCGCTGCCGCTACTGTTACTGATGCTGCTACTGAAGAGTGTGGAGTGTCATAAGGACGGGGTGTCGCCGGTAGAAAAACATCACCAGACACGACTTCCGACGGCTTCGTGCCCGTTGCAGCTAAGCCCAGGCGCCGCAATCTGCTCGCGAAGCATCGGCTCTTTTTCCAACTTGCTCCTCGACCTGGCACTGTCGATTGGATCTTAGGGGTGGTTCGGATTTATGGAGGTCTGGGAGTTAGGGTTCGGGGAGTGTTCCGCAGGGCAGAGTGACAACGACAGTGGCAAGTCCGACGTGCATAGTGGTTCTGATGATGTTGCTGCAGATCGTGATGGCAAGTAGAATGGCAGCAAGCACAGGGTTTAGGTTTGGGGGAGTACGGTTAAGAGCCTCATGAGAGCTGCCTGTTGGACCTGAAACCGCTTTGTTGCACGGGACCGTTTAAAGTGCTCACTGTGGCTTGCGATGCGGGAGCCACAACACGGGTGGTGGCACGACGCCAGACAGGATCGTTTTGGATTCGGCAACGTGGCGGGTTTGAAAGTGTAAATAAAGTCAGGGGACTCCAATATGGCTCATGTATTAGGATTTGGTTTGGCCTATTGGAGGGCTTAGAGGGTTTAGGGTTCGGGTTCGGTTGGGGATGCCTACCACTAAATCATGCGGAACTTCTCATTTAGACTTTAAATCCACGCGAATGCCTCGCCTTGAGTGTCCAGATGTGTCCCGCGGTGAGTGCCAGGAACACTTCGACCTCGACAGGGCAAGCTGCAGCCGTGATGAAGACCGTAATTCCATATATGCAGCTATCAAGGACCCAGGTTTAGCGGCTTTGGGGTTGCACAGTCAAGAGCGCTGCGCTGCTTCACAGCGACAGCTGTTCTGTGCGAGACAAGTCTGGTGCAACATGAGTACAATGGGAGTTGAATCCTGTGCCAGGAGTGGTACGGAGGGGACAAGAAGTTTGTCAACTTCGTGCGTGGGCCGCTCCGTGACGAGCTCGCCGACGTGTCGGACCCTTTCTACCACCCCGGCTACTGCGCTATCCTTGTGACTCCTGCGATTTGCGCAGGCCGGCTGTATGGATTCCGTCAAAGGGTTCTTCGCTTGCTCACAGCCAGACCGTGAACCCTCGACCTAAGCTGTAGGCTTTACATGGCCAGCGTTGTTGCATTCGGCCGTGAATGTGCAACCTTAAACCCGAAACCCGCGAACTGAACCCCAAACCGCAGCAGGTCTGGATGATTTTGTGTCCATGTGGCGGGGCGGCGCTTCACATGAGGCGTTGGCTTTATGTGAGCCGGGGTCTTCGGGTTTCGGGCGTCGAGTTTTGGGGGTGATGGTTTGCCGCTTGGGCTGTGAGGATTTGTGAAGTTGGGCCGTTTTGAACCGAAAGTTCGTTGGAGGCGCCTGAACCCCGAACCCTGAACGACGAGAGGCAGGTGTGGGTAGAAGTTTGTTATTGGGATTGGGTATTGCATTTTCCAGGCTTGTTGTTATGGTGTTTTGGTGATCTTGAGCTTCTTGTCACAAGCAGAACAAAGTCATCTGCAGTGGGTTGAGTAGGTTACAGTCGTGAAGATTGCTCCCGATCACCTTCGTCTATGCCTGCGCTCCCACCCGTCATTACTGTTTCATAACACTTATAACGCACTTCAGTCGCTCAGAGTAGCTGATGCAGAGTGTATTATTCAAGGCTGCGTCAGATTTTTTTTAGGTTACCTTGGCTCAGGGTTTCGAAACCCAAAGCTCCCTCAAGAGCTCTTGATGGCACCCAGAGGCTCTAGCGAGTCACTTCTGCGCCTCCGTTCTAGCTTTCCAGTTGGTCTGGATGCTTCTGGTCATGAGGCAGGGATCCGGTTCTTTGCCATGAAAGCTCCATACAGTGGAGTATGCCATGGAGGGCCTTCGTAGTTTGAATAGGGTTTTGGGGCACGTCTAGGGTACTAGAGCTCGCTTCCTGTGAGCTGCAAGCCCCTGCCTCATAGAGCAAAACCAACGAATTTTCGAAGAAGCCAGAACCGCCAATTTTCAGCCCCCCTCGTGCCCACGGTGGGGTTTGGAGATGCTTGGAGGTTTGGAACCACCATGATTCACACCTGTATGCAGTTCACTCGTTTTTTCTATCACTCTGATTCTGACTTAGATCTTATTTCTGTCGTTGTTGCGGCATTGCGGTTCTGAAAACATGCCAATGTGGAACTCCTCAGCTGGGCGATGGTACTCACGGTAGCCCCGCCATGAATCCCAATCTCGGATGTAAGGATGCCAGGCTGAACTTGCTGAAACGACGCTTCGCTGACCCGAACGTGGCCTTTAAATGGGCTCACGGTGTAGTGGCGGTCGAGAGCACTGTGAGCCATTCACGGTTTAGGTTTTCAGTTAGATTGAGATATTTTTTTGTTATGATGTGGGGTTTCGGGTGTTTCGGGGTTAAGGGTGCTGCGTTTCAGGGTTGAGATGTCAGAGCGAATGCAAATGACGAATGAGAGTCGGGACTGTGGAACGGTTGTTTCCATGAGGGCTTTGAGCAGCTCGTTGTCCCTTGATGCAGACTTACAATTTGGGTTACCTGAATGTTCAATGTCGTTCTATTCATAAGAAACTCTGACTGAGGGACCCTAGTTCAGAACAACGCTTCACGCTCCTCATGCTAGCCAACCCCTGCAATGCCCGAAACTTAGCGCTGAACCCCCCAATCCCCCGCCCACTTGTAGCATACACTGATACCCTAAACCCTCCCCTAAAGGCGGCCCCAAGCTTGACTCTTCGCCGGCAGGCTGGCCCTTTACTTCTGTGACCGCTACGCAGCCGCTGCCTCGCGTTCCAGAGACTACTTCATCTCCTTTCTGATGCGCGGCGGAATCGGAGTATGGGGTTTAGGTAGGGTGGAGGGTTTCGGGTAACGCGTTGAGCGAGCGAGTATGTTCGATTGAATTATGTTATTCTTATGCACGTGTTCCAGTGGTGCCTGGAACGTGTGGTAAAGCCCGGGATGCTCCAGGTACCCGAAGGCGACCATAGCCCACAAAACTTGCAGCTTTTCTGCAGTCTGCAGTGCGAGCTGACAAACTTCAGCCAAGTGCAGCAATGGAACGCTGAATGGATCGACAGAGGCTCCTCAACAAAAAGCCCACCATTCCTAAAGCCCTCGAGCCCACTTTCGGGCCGCGACGCACGTGGCACTTTGTGGAAGCTTCTATATAGACTTGATTCATGGTCTTGTAGAGATGCCTATGTCTGCCCCTTACACTACAACTGCCCAGTTCAGGTTCAATCAAATTTGTTCTTGTCAAGCTGGCCTTACATAGACATTAGGTAAAATCCTCTTTAGAACGCACCAGTTCGGTTTTTAAATCCTAGACCCCGTGCCCCTAGATTCAACAAAATCAGAGCGTCTTCCTTACGTTATGTAGTATCCCGTCTATTTTAGTAGCCTTTTAGGTTTTTTTTGTATCCCCTTCTAGTGTCTTCATACGAGAAACCCAAAGCGCCGAGGATCTTCTGCTATAGAAACCTCTTGGTAAAGTACCGTTATAGCGTCTATTGACTATTGTAGTGCCCTTATACAGGAACTTAGAGTAAACCCTAAACCCAAGGATCTTCATCCTCTCGGTGGTGGTTTTTCTGTCGGGCCTCTTCGCAGCCAGGGCTGCGAAAAGCACGCTGCTCTGGTCCTTGGGGTGGCTTGGGCTGAGGGATCCGAGTAGACTGCTTCGGGGCCATGTGTTGCTTTGTATAAAGGCTTCTAGTTTGGCCCAATTTGCTATCTCGTGTTAAAGGGTGTTTACAGCGTCCTATGGTATATGTATCCCCGTTTTCAGCAGGGCTGCAGGGAGTAAGAAATGGGGATTTTGGTGCTCCAGGTTTTGGAGTATAGGGGGTTTGGGAGAAGAGTTTATAGAGGTTGGGGTTAAGGGTTTCTACAAGGGATGCTTGCGAGGGATCGATACGGGATCCTCAAGCGATTTGGGTTTTGGGGTGGAGGGCTTGTGCTGATCTTGTCGGGTTTTACGGTTTAGGGGGGTCCTGTTTCGGGTTTTGGGCTTGAGGGTTTGGGTTGCTGTGGGCTTCGGGTTTCGGGATCCGGCTTTAGTTGTTGAGCTCATTTCTTGCCAAGAGGTGTGGATCCCCAAAGAATCTGCTGCTTCACGCTTGTGGCCCAGATCTTCTCAACAGAACCGCGGACAACAAACGCTGAGCGGCTCGCCAAATCCAAGGTGGCTCGTTGCCACTGTGGCGGTTACAGGCGGCCCGACCAGTGCTCTACCATCGGGTGACACCATGTGATGCCTTCTTTGATGAACCCAAGAAATTGACATCATCATTTTGGAAACAGAACCAGGCTTCTTTTTGTTCCCCGGTCCCTATCTGAGCTGTCTCGTGACTTTCCCTGCCCAAACAAGTGAAGGCAATTTCTCCGAAAGCCTTAAACATGAAGCCCACCAAAAATCTGAAGCCTAAGCCCGAGAACCCCAACACCCTATAAACTATAGAAATCCTTCAGTTCCAGCACCTTTATCCCTAAGCCCGGAGCCCAGACTGAGCATTGGCAAGCCAAGTAGCCATGAGCAGTCCTACATTTCATTCGGCTGCAGCTACAGTAGAAGCCAGAAAGTTGGAATATCATCATCGTAACCCCTTTAAGGTAAATTATAGGGGATCCTACCATTAATCCATATTCCAACTTTCTGGAGTTCCCTTTATAGCCATGCTTCCGGTCTCGGTACACTGCCAATCTACTCCCCTCCTAGCAGGGAAGGTGTCCGGGGATAGCGTTCCTGTTGAGGGAGAGGCGGTGGGTTTCGGGCTCCCCAGTCAATCCGAAGAATAGTTGAACAGCCCGGTAAAGCCCTGTGAAGACCGAAGTTACGGACAGGTAGGGTTTAAGTTTACGGGTTTTCGGTTTCTAAACTCAGGGCTGGATGCCCAACAGCAAGCAGGTCTCATCTCATTCACTGTCCGCCAAGCAAGTGCGGCCGCGGCTGCTGCTTCTGCTGCTTCCAGATGATCTTCTCTGAAACACTTTCTTGCCGTGATTCTAGATTCTGGGCTTTTCGGGCTTTGGGGTCCAAGATCCAGCTTAATAGGATGCAACACCCTACACAGCTCCCCATAGCCCCCCAAGTTCAGAGCCCGCTTTGTGACGCTCGCAGGTGCATCGAAGGAAAAAGGCATGCTGCTCTGAAATTTCTGGAGACCTCAACATGTGAGTCCTTAAGGCCTTACAGGATCCATGCTTTTCAGGGTTCCCCAGACTCAGTATGATTTGCCTATGTCTGTCCTGGCAAACAGCAGGTGGTTTTGAAGGCCAGAATCGGCTACAGGTATTTCCTAGTTGAGAAGACAGGTCCTTACTGGCTGACAGAGTAAGCCCGCAGCTGACGGTAGGGGTCCTTCGGGTGTTCAGTGAGGGGCTATTTCCCTAGAGCTGTGCTGTCATGCCTTCCCTGCTTGCTGGGGTTTGCAATGCGGGAGCCAGAAAACCCGGAAACTCCTAAAGCACCGAACCCCAAATGGCGGAAGGAATAAGGCATTCAACAAAAACCGCCAAGGCCACACTTACACGTGCACAGGTGCCCCTGGCGCTGGTGGCACCCTAGCTGGCGCGTTTGGCGGTCTCGCTGACCGCTTCAAGGCACTTCGAGACAGTGTTCATAGAGATTTCAGCACATGGAGTCTTTGCAGTTACATGTGTACCCCTTGCTAAGGAGTACATTAGGAAACCCTAGGAAACCCCAAACCCTGCAATCCTAAAAGTCTATTGTGGCATCCAGCAAGTGTCGTCCCTGTCCATTGCATGGCTTGAAGTCGGGAATGACAGCATTTACGCAGTATGGCTACCTGAAAAAGAAGCTGTAGAGGCTACTACAATGAGGGATCGTTCCCTCCCTGTACAATGAACGGGTAAGGTGGACTTGCGGCTACCCTTTTCAACGGATTTCTGTTGAATGACTAGTTGTCATCCAAAGTACAAAGTTGGCGGTTTAGAGGCTAAAGCCCAACCCCAAAACACTCGAAACCATGAGCCAGTCCCGCAACTTAAACCCTTAGAGTTTTAAGGGTTTAGGTTTTAGAGTTTTCAGTGCGGTGTCAGAACCTTTGCGTGTAGCCTTTAGGAAAGAGGGGGTTTTCGAGAAGGGTTTCAGACCCTCAAGATCGCACCATATGATCCCAGCGATTTTGGGCCGCAGCTGCACACAACATGATCTTATACAGACCCATTCAAACGGAAACACACGGCATCTTGTAAGATTTGGGCTATCCTGCGTCTTGCTGCACGTGCAAATCCTGTTTAGGTTTTGTCTTTGGGGTCTTCGTTTTGTGGCACTCCAAAACGGTCCATACTCTAGGTCTCGGTTTACGGCTAACAAGCCGCACCTAAGGCTCAGGAAGCCTGCAATTTTCATTGGTCGAAAGACCCCAGAACCCCCAAAGTCCCATGCCGTACTGCTGTTCTTTGCCGCGGCAGGCCACCGGCGACGCACTGCCACTAAGCCACCAACCTTTGGGGGGTCGTCCTCTTGGAATAAGTTGGGTTCCAACACCCTGACCCCCAAAGCCCTCAACTCTGACCCAAATGTTAAACCCAAGGCGGTAGGCCGGTAGGCTAAGTTTCAGGTCCAGGCAGAGTTCGTGTTTGGTTTCAGGCCAGGGTCCGGTGAAGAGTCGGTTTCCTATACGGAGTTTACGCGGATGTCCAGCGGGCACCCCCCTCACCATGTGGAGGGGATCCTGTCTGTAGACGGAAGCGATGCCCTTACGATAACCTTCTTGTGTGTGGTAATGTAGACCGCTGATTCCCAAACCCCTGCCATTGGCGCAAAGTGTGGAGTGTCGCAAAACTGTTTCGAGTCCCGAGCGATCTAAGCACAAGGCCCCTCACGCTGCCAGTTGCCTATCCTTTTTGAGCATCTATTGCAAGCCTCAGGCTGCACCGAAGGCCGGTGCTCCTGAAGTGAGGAGTAGTCGTTTAAGTATGAGATCCGGAGGTATGATATACCTCAGGCTTTATGCTTGAATTAAGGGATACAGGGCCTTCTTTGAACATCCCCAGGCTTGCGGCTGGCATGAGCGGTATCAAGCAGCCCTGTCCGAATTCAGGGTAAGGGACGTTTGGGGACTTTGGAGTTAAGGGAGTAGGGACGCTGAAATAGGATCTTAAGCCTGAGCGGTTGGGGTCTACGGTTCAGGTTCTGGGTGGAAGGCCTGGGGTTCAGTGCAGTTGTGGCTGTGGGGTTTCAGGCTTCTGGGGTTGTGTGAGGGAGTTTTCTCGAACCTTGAGAGCTCCGAGCTCGAACGCCCGAATTGAGAGTCGTGTCCAAGCCATGTCTCAGTGTTCTGGGGCACGAGGTTCACGACTTTGGGCTATGTGAAAACCTCTGCACATACATTGCCCCAAAATAGTAGCAAGTGGGGAACCTTTGGGGACCCTACCCAGCTATATCTTGTAGGCAGACCTCAGCCCAAGGAACATCGTTGCCTCCAAAAAGGAGCTGGCAACATGCCGCCCGCCTTCATATTCGGGGTGTTGGAGAGTTCAATGTACCCCAGTAGTTCGGGTTCTGCAAAAGGATGAGCAATGGGATCTGACTATTCAGGCCCGCTCTTTTGTCAAAAGTCAGGCATTTGGGCTCTTCTTCAGGGTTTCGTCGGACACATCATGAAGAGGTTGTTGCAGTTAGGAGGTTGTTTTAGAGAAGCTTGGGGGGTCTTGGTTGGGCTTGCCAATATTATTGCAGGTTATCTGAATCTGACATCAGTGTGAGCCCAATCCAGCCCCTATGGCCGCCCTTTCAGCAACCCTTATGAACACCCTTGTGGGAACCCTAAGCCCAAGACCTTAAAATTCTAGGAGCCCTTAAAGAAACAGGGGAAGTCGAGTTGCAGCTCAGGCCAAATTATGGAGTCCTTGATGGAGCAGAAGCCAGGTGCAGGGTTTGTTTTTTTCAGAAAGGTTTAGGGCTTAGGGTTGAAGGTTAACCCAAAACTCCTTAAACCAATACCAAACGCCCTAATCACTTGCATGAATGCCCGAATGTAACTCGAGGCATGAGGGCCAGGTTTCGGGCCTTGTGTTCATGGTGTTGGAAGAGTGGTTTGGGCCAAGGGCTGAACACCTGCTGGGGGTTCTCGTTTTCTCCGTGGCCCGGCAGCTTTTGCCGTGAACTGTCAGCAATGTGCTGACTACAGTATTAAGAATCTCCTCCGCTTAGTGCCCGGGCAAGAGAACCCTGAGTTGAGGCCTAGGGTCTAAGGGAGAGGACGTAGCTGGCTCACCTCTACTTTCTTTCTGCCAAAGCCCGGCATGTCGATCCGCTTCGATGAGTAATCCAGCAAAAACAACCTTGCTAGAAGGTTGGGGACAGTGCAGAAGGCTGAAAGCCAAAACCCACGAGCCTTCAGTCTCCACGTCGAACTTCCCAGGTCACATCCCTCCTACGCCCTTAGCCTCAAAGCCTAATTCGGCGCTATACGCCTCAAGCTTTGAACCCTTAGCCACGAAGGCTAAGCCCAAGTAGCTCGGAGGTGCTGCGGACAACTACCTGTACCTCGACCCGAAGGCATCCGAGCCTTTGTGGCCAGGGGGTCAGGGTTTGGGGATTCTGAGTTTAAGAGCTTAGGGTTTGGGGGCTTGGGCTTTTTTTGGGGTCTTGCGGTTTAGGGCTTGGGAGTTTGCTGTAACTGTTGAACTCTAGGTCTTCATGAGCTTGGGTTCAGGTGTGGTCGCTTCCAGATTCCTGAAACCCTTTGTTCGCTGCCCACTGTGGTGCACAACTGATTGTCAGCAATCGTCAAAGCACTTCGAACACAAGACCTCGTCTGGCGGAGTCCGAGTTGCGAGAGGATAAACCCAAAGCCCTTGGGTTCACTGGGTGCCTTTGTCTCACGCTGTCGGCGCTTTGGCCGCCGGTTTTCTCGCTCTGGGGTCGAGATCCCTCAGCAGACGCGTAATGCCTGGTTACCCTCATAAAGTTAGCCAAGGCTACCCTCAAGAGTGGGTAGCAGTCACTTCGTGCAGCCTCAACCAAAACCCCAAACCCAAGGCCTAAACCATCCCACTTGTGACAGAAAGAGGGCCATTGCACTTAAAGAAACAACATCCTGCCTGAGTCGGAACTTTATACTCTAAACCCTGAGCTCCAAGCCCTTAGCCCTCACTCCTTAGCAAGAGGGAAAAAAAGCCTAAAGCTTAAACCCCAAAAACCCGAAACCCTAAACCCTAAACCTTAAACCCATCAGACCTCGCGAGCGGACTTTAATTTCCAGCCATGCGAGAGGGAAAATAAACCCACAACCCTAAACAAACCGCAGCCCGAACCCGGCAACTGGGAAAGGCGCCGGCGACGGCGCGGGGTGCGGATGTGCCACGCAACCTGGCCTATGGCGGTCCCATTTGGGGGTTTGGGGTGTAGGGTTTAGGCAATATGGTCATATGGTCCTCATATCAGGAGTATGCAAAATGTACACCAGCACCCTATTTCGCAGGCCCGTGTGTTACGATCCCTTTGTTTCCGTTTCGAGCTGAAGCTCTAAACTTAGGGTGTTTCGGTTTGCGGTTCAACTTCAGTAGGGTTTAGGGTGTTACTCGATGGCTCAGCACTGTCCTGAATATCCCAAATTTGCACCTCGGATAGACCTTAAACCGAAAACCCTAGAATCCCTTTAAGAGGTCCAGGTATCGGCCTCTCTGACTTCCTCTGCTTTTGTGAGGGTTCTCAGGGCTTTGGGTGGCAAAGGGCCTTTGGGTTTAAGGGTTTTGGGCAGATTCGTTGGTGTTTCGCGCGAGCGTCAGAGACCTGGGTTCAAGAAAAGGATTTGGGTATAGCGTTTTCAGGTTTCAGGGATGTAGAGTTTTGAGGGTTCAGGGTGCGGACGCCCCCGAATATTTCCCATGCACCTTAACAGGTACTCTAGAGCCTTTGGACTATAATCATGATCAAGCGACCTTGCTCTCTTACTGATCTAGGGGATATAGGGGCAAACTTTATCACAATTAGTCGGGATAGCCATCATCTTCCTCATAGCACATAATGCTAGAACTGAAGGCAGTAGCATCTGACGACGTACATGCACCAGAATCTTTGGGCAACATCCAATTCATTTTTCCTTTAGGGATTGGACACCCTTGACTCGAAAATCGACACTGCCTGGAATGTGCAGAGTATTCGGAATTCTCCATCTAGGTCCAAAAGACTTGGTTCTTATTCTGCAGGCTCCTTCGAAGAACCCAAAAGGCCATAAGGGTAGTTCTCTAAATTAGGGTCCCTTTCAGGGTCTGTATTATAAGGGTGCCGTACTATTCTGGGGACCTAAAATGGGACCCGAGTCTAGAAAGCCACCCATAAGCTAGGCAGCTCCAAGAGCGAAGCTTGGCTTAAACAGGAATACGAGCGCCTTTCCGCCGCGCGGTGGCTTTTGCCGCTGGACTGTATTCAAGCACCGGTTTTTTTTGGGGGTTTTCATAGTCTGGAGGGGTTCCATGTGCGTTTGTGTTAGGGGGCTCGCGGTTCAGGGATTTGGGGATTGAGGTTAGGGCTGTTTGATCTGAGGGTTTGGGGTTTTCAGGCTTATCAGTTTAGGCTCAGCAGTTTCGGGTCTAGGGTTCAGGGTCTTTCAGAGTTGCTGTTGACCCTCCGAGCTCCGCGAAATCCTGAAAAATTACAGTTAAACCTCCTCGAGCATCCTGTTCCCAAGCAGCCCTGTAGTAGTAGGCCCTAAACCCTAAACCCTAAACCCTAAACCCTAAACCCTAAACCCTAAACCCTAAACCCTAAACCCTAAACCCTAAACCCTAAACCCTAAACCCTAAACCCTAAACCCTAAACCCTTATAATCAGGACCTTCAGAATAAGGTGCCCCCGAAGCCCCCGAACGAAATCAGGTCGTCGGCGGCGGAAACTACGTGGAGCATCAGGCGCTCCAGGTGCCGCGATGCACGGGGGCCAGGGATCTTCGGAGTTTTTTTTCTTGGTTCTTAGGGTGCAGTTTTTGTTATCTACTTAGGTTTCAATGTTTCTTATCTTAGGGTGCAAGTCTTGTTATCTACTTCGGGTTCAACTTTTGTTATCTTAGGTTTCATTTTTTTGTGAGGTTTCCATTTTTTATTATCTTAGGATTCAATTTGTTGTTATCGTTTTTTTCTTAGTTGTCATCGATTTTGCCTTGTTGTTCTGCTTCTTTGTGGGTTTAGCGGATTTTGGGCTTCGGATGAAGGGTGCTACTTGGAAGGGCAGGGGACTTAGTAAGTAGGTTATAAGTAGAGGTATAAGTGTCCTAAATGGAGGTACCCCAATCATAACCCTACTTATAACCTACTTACTAAGTCCCCTGCCCCTCCAAGTACGGGTCTCGGAGTTCAGGCATCGGGCCTAGTATGCTGGGTTTAGGGTTTAGGGTTCAGGGCTGTGAGGGCTTAGGCCGAGAAGTTCAGGGTTCAGGATAAAGTGATTTGGGGCTGCTGAGTCCGCTCCGGGGCGTAATGGATAGGGTTAAGCAAGATTGTAGTCAAGGCTACCGAATGCAAAGTGCCGGTTTTAGCCCTGCTGGCTGAGCCCCTTTCGAACAAGTAGGGTTGAGGCTTAAGCTTAGATTGGGCACTCAAGAATTCCCCGCCTCAAGAACCTCGACATCACAACCCCGTCCCCCAGACCCATATTTCTAAAAACTTTGAGCGATTTTTGGAATGCTGCGTCGTGCAAAACCTATCGCACCGCACTGCCAACCCTCAACTCATGTAGCTTAGGATGTCGGGTTCACGGCCATGTCATCGAGACACCAGCCACTTGGGCCAGGCGGCCAGGCCCCCACACACAGTAACCTTAAGCCCGAACTGCTTTAGAATACAGGAGCGACATGTGCCTTCAACAGTGACGCAGGGACTGCGTTAGTGCAGTTTAGGAGGGTTTAGCGTTGTGATTCTAGGGTTTAGGAGCCACAGTACTGATTGGCAAGTCGGCTTAGCAGTACGGTTTCTGTAGGTTAGATTTTTCGGAGACAAGCACAAGCACAACTTCCAGAACAGCTCCATGTGCAACATTGTAGAAGCCTGCATCGCCCCATAGTTGAGTTCAGCAAGGGTGCTGAACTCCTCGACGCTAACCCCCGCACCCCCGAAAAGTTTGCAGTCTCACTCAACAGACCTCGAAGCACATGCCTCGCCAGGATTGTCCGAGTGTGAGCGCCGAAACCCAAGACCCGTGCCTGCTTTCCCATGCCCGAGGCTTTAAAGGGAACTCCAGAAAGTTGGAATATGGTTTCAGGGTAGGATACCTTATAATTTACCATAAAGGGTTTAGGATAATCATATTCCAACTTCCTGGCTTTTACTTCAAACCCTAAGCTCGCGCATCCAAGAGCCCACTTCTTCGACCCACCCTTGGAGCATCCTCGGAGGACTGGGCTACAACTACGGGTCGGCAGGCCAGTGCAATTCAGGCGTTTGTTCGTTAGGGTTTAGGATGGTTTAGGGCCTTTAGGGTTTTGGTTTTCGTTTGGGGCTCAGGGTATGGGTGTGTGTACGTACGCCTCAGAAGGAATGCTGTACGCCCGCCTTAGAAAGAATGCTTGAATGCATGCACTTAACAGCCCACCCGCAAGTAGGCTTTGGTTGGGACGTATCTAATGCAGTGCATGTTTCGGGTCTTTAAACAGATGCTTCAAGAGTTAGACTTTTGGCTAGGGGCTACTTGGCGGCTTCTGTAAACGTGCTTTTTTTGGGATCGGGAAGGTTGAGGACTTCAGGACTCGGGTTTTGGGATGTACGGCGGGAACGGATTATTGATTATTATTTCCCCGAGAATCGAAAGATCCCTCAGCTAGGACCGCCACTATCTTCCAAGACTGGTTTTGTTTCGCAAATCACGAGGAGTTTGGGAGACCGGGGCTTCAGGAATTCAGGTTGTTGGTTGAAGACGGAGTGTATTGTGTTTGAGTGGAGTTCCTGCAGTTGAACCTTCTGTTTCTGCTCCCACTGTAGCTCTCATACTCCACCCTGGAATGGTAGCGTCACTGTCATCGTTCGTTAGCCCATTTGTTGCTGCTTCCCGCGTATACTAAGATACTATTGGCAGAGCAGTGGTGGCACCTGTTGCTAGCACCCTGTTTCTACGGCTGCCATCAGTCTCGATGTCGCCGCTGCTGTGGCTGTTGGACTTGCTATCATTTGTTTCATACTATAGGTTTTGGTCTTGTCACTTATCGTCGGTGTCTTGCCGGTTTACATCCCAGCGATGGTTGGGATTGTTGCCACGCCAACTGTAACCTGTCAGTAGCATTGCATCCTATCTGCTTTTAGGTTCGCTTGGCTGTCATCGTGATTCGATCATTAGAGTTTCTGCTGTGGCAGGTCGTATCGTTTTTCTTAGGTACTTTGCTGTGATCATTTGATATCGAGCTCGAGCACCAGCAGCACACCCACGGCTCAGGGTTTTCCTCTTCATCATGATACTCTTGCGCCGAGAGGGCCCAGCGCCCTTCTAGCTAAGCAAGACTCCTTGAGTTACACCGGTTTTCTGATCACGATTTCATAGTTCGCGAACTAGAGGTTTGAGCTCTTTGGGCCTGTGCTTCGAAGAGCCATGTCTGCAGCCAAGCTGGAGAAGAAGATCTGGACCTTGGAACAGCGACTCCGTGAGGAGTTCCGCGTGGAACTGCAGAGGGCGCTAGGCCAGTGCCTCACGAGACTAGGCCGGTTCTTGAGAAGAGTTGTGAGCCGTCGTAGACTCGACTATTTTCTTGAGAAGAAGCGAAGATGCAGTTCTTGAAGCGAGGTTTCAAATTTTGGTATCGTTTAGTCTTGAGACTGGTAGCAAACGACATATCAGACAGAACCTTTGCATCAAACTGACTGCCTACTCAAACTATCAGACTATTGCTGGGTGTTCTTGCCTACGCAAACTATCAGACTATTGCTGGGTGTTCGGGGCAAACAGGGGGCCTCCGTGGGAATGGTTGGCCGGCGGGGGCAACCAGGGTGAATTACCCTTGAGCCTTCAACCCGAAATCCATCAAGATCACAAAGCCCAAAGCTGTTGACCCAGGAGCTCAGGAGCACCAACCCTGAAGGAGCCTCTGAGCAGAAGGGAAGGCTTAAAGAAAGCCTAAGCCACCCAGGAGAGTGCAGCACCTCGAGACGGAGGTGCTCTTACTCCGCGGAGAGAAGCCCAGGAGAACGCCAGGCGGACAAGGCGCGCAAGAGCAGGTTTCGAGGCGGCCTTTGATTTGTCGGAGGGCACCATCAGGGTTCTACTCGGGTTACAAAATGGGTACCTAGGATTATCGTAAGGGTTCAGGGCATCTGGGGCGTAAGGCCTACGACTTCGGGGTTCTGAATGGGTTTGCGGATACAGGGGTTCAGGGTTCGGGATAAATTTACCGTTGAAGTCTCGGGCTTAATTACGAGGTGGCAATGCGTGTACCTCTTCCTAACTAGTATTTACAGTTGAAGTCTAGGGCTAGATTACGGATGGCAATGTGTGTACCTATTCCTGACTAGTTAACTTGTCGGACCCTCTAAGCCAACCACTCACCACTCAGGTTTCTGTGGACGTTGGGGATGCTGAGCTTCCGGGAGGCATCGCCGAAAAGCCAGTGGCAGACGTCGTGCCCGTTGGCCAACCCGCCGGATCGGCCTGGTCTGAGTTTGCGCCGAAATGGGAAGGTCCGAAGGATCCGGAAGATGAGTGCGTGGCCTGGGTTCCGTTGGAGCCTGTGGCTTTCTTGGAGTCAACATGGAACCTTGTATTGGTCATGGGCTTCACGGATGCCGGCTGGCTGGACATCATTATTGCTTGCCTGCTGTTGATTGTCAGCGGGGGCTTGCAAATCGCATTCAGCATAATTCTGCTGTCTCCCGACTTCCTTGGAGAGCCGTTTGAAAACCACATTCAGAATGTGGAGAAGTGGCCGGGCCCTGCTTGAGGACTTGAATTTCAATAATCTCTTGACCACAGAGCATTCTCGGGTAGCTGAAGGTACTGTATCCATAACGAGCCCAGGTGGAGGGTTGGTGTTGCCCACGATTACAGGCACATGGACTTGGCGCAGACCAGCCTGGTATCGCGCGTCTGCAACAAGGACTACCAACAACTAGGTCAGGGGCCTTTATGGGCACCACAGGTAGGGTTGCATAGGGTGCAGCAAATGGGTTTGTGTTAAAGCAAAGGTCGCATCGGCCCTAATCACGGTCACATTAGGCAACCTGGTTTCCACTCAAGCCTGAGTAATTAGTAATCATGAATAGTATTTGTTTTTGGGATCCCCAGTATAATTGCAGTAGTTCTGCACCCCTTCTCTGTTACAAGCAACTTTAGCCTTATTTGAGCCCCGTAGCGGAGTGTCTTTCGGAGAAGCTAAATGAACCCTTCTTAAAACGAATCAAGGACGTCTCCCTCATCGTGTCGACAAGTCAAGCGACCCTGCTTGACGAGATCGATACTTTCCTTGGCCTGCTGAAGCCGCGCCTCGTTGAGCCAATGAGAAGATTCTCTGGGACCCTCTACGAGGGTTCTATATGAGGATTTTTGAAAGGGTTCAGTGTTTTTGTTTTTCATGTGTTTTGTATCTATGTAGCGAGACTTGATTCCTTTTGGCTCTGACCGTTGAAGAAGACAGGTTCAATGTGAGTCTTGGAATTCTGCTCTGCATGCTCTGCATTCTCATGTGGTGCCTCTACCTCTGCAATGAATTTCGAGCCATCGGCTTGTCTCTCGAGGCAGTATTACAGATTCCACGTCGTGCGTACACGACCTTCGATCACGGACGCTTTGCCACAATTTCGTACCTTCGCTTCGCGCTCTACTGCCTGGCCCGGATTACCCGGGGAGTGATCGCTGGCCTCCTGCTGTATGCTGGGATTCTGTGGCTTGCAAATACCACGTCGATCACCGACCTGATGCTGAACGCAGTGGCCTTGGGGGCTGTTCTGGATGTCGATGAGATGTTTTTCGCGGCGCTGATGCCGAAGAAGATTCAGATCAAAATTCAAGACCTGGAGGCCATCAAGATCAACTACACCCGCAGGAGGAGCCAAATCGAGGCAGTGTTGCTGCTTCTCATCATGTGCGGACTGATGTTGTGGCCTTGGTTCTACTTGGTGGAGCCGCTTGCCAACCACATGTTGGAGGTGAATGCCACCCTCTGTGGTGGGAACCAGGATTTCGTTGTCGGTATCAACTCTAACCAAGGCATCACGATTGGTCGAGAGACGACTAACTTTGGCGCGGACCGGAATGTCAGTCTAATCGAGATTGCAGTCCGGGACCTGGCCTTTCGAGGAGACGACTCCTTGTCTTCCAACTACGTCCTGATATCACAGGTTGCAAGGGATTTTGAGATCAAGCGAACTGAACTCATGTCTGCAGCCGCGGCGCGCATCATGCACTGTACTGATTTTGACCAATACTACATTCATGGACAGCCAAATGCGGGTAACTACGAACCTTACTGGTGGAACACAGCGCCTGGGCTCGGCTTCCCGCAGGAAAGTACATGTCAGGACATGAAAGAGCACTGCGACGATGAGAACGGGGAGCTGTTGCGTTTGAGCTGTGGCATCACATGTGGCTGTGCCGAGGCCGGTACGAACCCGTGGTTCCGCGTGCAGGAAAGGGGATGTTCCAGCAATTGTCTTGGTGAAATGAGGCACGCAATCGGCGATCAGAGCTGCACTGATGTTACAACAGGCTCCACGGCTTGGAAGGCCTTCTGGGAAGAGTACCCTCACATCGTCTCGAGTTTCATGGGGGAGCAGAATCAATCGAAGATTGGTCAGCTGGAAGAGGTGAGAGCCCATATGTTGAGCCATGGTTGCTCAGCACTGAGCAACACGAGCTACGAAGTTGAAGAGCTGACGCAGAGAGACTTCTGCTCCGGACACTCGCAGCTTTGGGCGCCCTTGAGCACCCTGTGCCCTGCCACTTGCTGCCAAGGAAAGGCCGGCGACTTTTGCCCCACAATCTGTGCCTGTGAAGCTAGGTGGCAATTTGGGAAACTTTTTAATTTCCCTTATGGTTCCTATAGAGGTACCTATTCATAAATACTTCTCAGAGCCCCAAAACTACAACCCAGGAAGCGTCTGGCACAGATAACGACCAAGGCCTGATGGGCAGCATCGATGACGCTCGGCTCATGTTATCTGATATTACACTGATGGAATGTTAGGTAGTAGCTTACATTGTCTTGCATTGTATCTTGAATATGATGCTACGATATATTATGCTACATTCTGTTATGCTATATTACACTATATAATAATAAATCATATTGTATTACACTACATTATATTCTTCAATGCCGAGCTTTGATTTTGTGTGGAAGTTCTTGTAACTTGCAGCTTCGCATTAGTCTGCGAGGTTAGCCAGCCGCTCATATCCTCGTAAGCCCTACACCACGAATCGACATTCCCAGACGTTTAAGCCAGCTGAGCAAGGCTGGAGACCCCGTCTTCGGGGAGGTCACTTCCTGCCGGGCGGCTGCCCGCAAGAACCTCTGCGGGACACAGCCGACGCTTGGTGTTAGGGTCTTGGGGTTTAGGTATCCTTTTTACGCGTATTGTGGATTGGGTTCCATAACATGGCAAACCAAGCCTCCATAAGAGGAGCCTTTGTTTCCATCATTCCAGCGAACCAGGATCGTTCAACAGCATTGTGAGTTGAGCTGTGCTTGCGAAGTGCTTCTCAAAGACTAGTTTGCGTGGTAATTTCGTAAACCTAGCCAGACTCGACCCTGACCGTGGGTGGTTCGTCTGGTCGTTCTCAGTATCTTTGTGGCGATAGCCGAAGCTGTTTTCAGTTTCATGGCTCTCCTGCGAAGTTGCATTGGAGAAGGCCATGGCTCGGGCAGAGTTTCCGGCCCATAGCGGCTTCAGACGGTTCCCACCACGAAGCCGGAGAGCCCGATACCCGAATATCGCATAGTAAGAGACGCTACATAGTATATGAGGAGTACTGCTACGATGAGGAATGCTGCTAAGTTATCGGGTATTGGGCTGTCTGCAACGCCTGCTTTTCAAAAGAGCAGGTCTGTGTACAGACAGACGGGAAGTTCATGGCTGCTCACGAAGTGACGCCATGCGGCAGATGCAGCATCGGACTTGAAGTATAAACCCCACGAAATTCCAATCTGTTTGATTCCCTAGCTCGTCAAGCCCCTTTGTAAAAAACTTTTTAGGCCATATCATGAACCGTGTAAAAGCCCGAAAGAAACCCTGTGCAGCCTTGCGAAACCCCAAGAAACCATGCACAAGCCTTGAAGAAACCCAAAACCAAAAACCCAAGGAGCCGCTGTCCCTGACCCGAAACCTCCAGAGGTCCTCTACGGGGCCACCGACTTGGTCCCACCAGCGCAGTTCGCCGAGGAGCTGAGCGAACTTGGGCAGAGCCTGGGGAAGGGGCCGCTTGACGGAAAGTTGGCTTTGACACACATTGTGATTTTCAGTCAGTCAGCATTTAAAGGGATCCTGTTCTCTTGCATTTGGCGATATGGTTTCATACTCGTCACGTTCGGGCCTTTAGGCTTCAGGGGTTGGCCGGTGGGATTGAACTTTGGACCCTAGGGTTTAGGGTGTGACAGTCTCTGGCTTTCTTCACCATGACGACTACCACCGCCACCAGCATCACCAGCACCAGCACCATCATCTGACTATCCATAGGTCGTGGCACCATCATCATCATCGTCATCGTCATCGTCAGCATCAGTATCAGCATTAGCACCACCATCATCACCATCAACATGGTCATCACCGTGACGATCGTTGTCACTATCTCCACCATCACGATCGGCATCGCCTCGGCTTCTGCCATCATCGTCACTGCCCTCTCATCTTCAGGGCCATGTGTGATCGGCGCTCATACCCGAACAACTGGAAGCACGAGCACAAGCAATGTGAGTGTGGCAGTTGCACGGTTACACGATTTCATCAGCAGCATCAGCGTCAGCACCATGAACTCGACTCAAGCCTAGGCTTTTAACTAGCTTCTAAGTCCAAGACCCCTGACAGTCTGAGAACGAAGCCACGTACCGTCGCGGCCCTCCGAGTCACACCGGCACATACCCTGCAACACCATGCAACACCCAATGAAGACCATGTAGCCCCCAATTAAAATCATTCATTGCAAACGCTGTGGAATCCTAGTAGAATAGGAAAGCCCTTAAACTTAAATCACCAAAACCCTTAACCTCCGTCCTTTCCTTCCCCTCATCAAGAAGGCACTTCTCAAGCCTAAACGCTTGCAAAGAGCTCGAGGCAAAGCGGGGCGATGCCGGATCTGAGCTAGCGCGGCTGCCAACAGACCCCCGCGCAATCTTTCGCGGAAAACATGGATTGAGGTTTGTATGGGGTCGGGATTTCCGGTTGCTAAGTGCTTGGAAGTTTGTCAAATTATTGTAGGGGGGGTCCAGTGAAGAGCATATGCTTTTCGGCGGGGTGCTGCAAGAGCCTTGGGATGAGGTTTTAGGATCTAGAACGGCAGGGGGACCTAAACTCCCACTTCTACTTCCCCACCCCTACTGCCAGGAGGTTTCTGTAATTCTCTGACAAAGCCAAAGATGTCAACCGTGAGGAGAAGGATGCAGATGGCGATGGCCATGATGGGTCAATGTTGTTGCTAATGGTGGTAGATGAGGAGCATGACTGCGAGAAGTGTGTGTGATGGCACTGCTACATGCCTTCGATTTGTCTTCTGTCTTTCTGTACACCCTTTATCCGTGAGATTCTGGTGCTTGGGCGTCCTCGTATTGGCTAGTCTGAGGAGGAGGAGGAGGAGCAGGAGGCCGGGGGCCACCGCTTCAGCGGTTTATGCGCGTATACAGCTTTGGGAGACATGAACATGGAACGTGTGCCCTCCCCACTCAGCGACTAAAGCATCTCAGCCCCGAAACGCCCTCTAGATCCAGGTCTGAACAATTCGTAGTGCTTGTACTAGCTAAACTGGAATACACACCGGAATGTCCGTATGTCAAGTTCCAAAATCAAGGCAAGACCCTAAACCCTCAACACAAAGACCTGAAGCTTAATTTGGAAAAATCAGCAGTCTTAGAATTCCGTGATATACATCACAATATAGGTACAATCACATGTGCCCCGAAGCCCCAGTCTTATGCTTAAGGCCCTTTACTCTAAACCCTCAACCAGAAGTGGTGACGATGCACTGCTTGAGTTCGCCGACCGATGTTGCGCTGCTCCTGTCGGGATGCATGTTTCAAAGGCTTTGTTAATTTGTTTGTAGACCACCTAGGGTATGGGTGCGGGTTACCGGGTCGCCACAGTTGACAACAAGCATGCACTACGAAAGCCGGTGCTTCTTCCTGTGCGATCATCCGGCCGTCTCGTCTGCAGACCTGGCCCGGCACGGTCCCAGTGTAAGCCTCAAGAGACCCTGAACCAAGAGGATTCCCTACACTTTTCCGAAAAAGGGGCGAGAGAATAAACTCCCAAGACCCTTCCGATGCCCCCTAAGGCTTCGTGCTTCGAATCCCCTGGGCTTTAGCATCTGGCGTTTTCTCCTCGCCGCGCCGGGGGCCTCGGGGGCTCCGGCGGAGAGGGGTGGCTTAGGGGTTTTCGGGTAATGACCGGTGATGTTGGCATTTAGGGATTTCTGGTTTCGGGTCAGGGGTTAAGGGTTTAGGAGATTTCGCGGAATTTAGGAGTGCCTACGGTTTGGGAGGTTTGGGACATTGGAGGACTGGAGCATGTGTTTGTCGTTCGGCTACAGACTGTTTCTAGGCCATCAAGCCCTACCGCCCTGCAGTTCTTAAAGCACTAAACCCCAAGCCTCAAGCCGACGGCATTTTGCCCCAGACCTGAACCCGCTCAAAGATTGGCCTCGTTGCTGCGCCGCCGTTCTGGCTTATCTTGTAAGGAATGATAAGGAATGGCTCTATGACAGCAGGCTGTAGTGGGATGTTTGGTAAGGTGTCACACCCGGGAAGCCCTACGCCCTTTACTACAAAGCCAGAAAGGTACAGATGCCCAAGCCCCAAAGCCTAGACCCAAGCCCCCAAGCCCTTAAACCCAAGCCCCAAGACCCTCTATCCCTGCTGAAGTGGGCAAATGTGCTCGTGAACCGCCGCTGCGGTCTCTCATCCACCAGAGGCGCAAGGGTGTTGTATGGTCTGGCGATTTTGAGGCTTGGTGGACTTTGCGACTAGTGCTCTTATGGTTTCTCAAGCTCCGTACTATTGGTTTAGGGGTTCCTGTAGAACCCTGGCTGCAGCGGCCCAAACCTCCAAGGACCAAGGCTTTCCAGAAACTCCACACTCTCAATGAAGGAGCATCTTTGAAAGCCTCACGAGGCTCCGACTAAGTTCTCCACCCGAAACGCACACTCCTAAGCTGTACACTGCCATACCTCACACAAATAGCTGGTCGCTCCTCAAGACCTACGACTAGCAGGGATTGTAGGATATCAGCCTTCCATCTTACTCAAGCGCTCGGGAAGCCCTTTTATTGGATGCTGACGCCTTTGATAACGGCTCGGAATGTAGAGTGTAGACTTTATGAGGAGGTGGACCCTTCTGTTCGTGACCCTCTATAAGGCATCCCCAATTGACCTTATTCCTTCTAATGCCTCTGCCATAGCTGGGGGCGCCTGGTAGGGGATTCAGAACCCAACTTCGAAAAGCATCTTCTCGCCAATGAGATGATGAGGTCAAGTTTAGGTTCTGTGCGAACGCAGGTTCTCACCCCTCAACAACTTCGAGATGTATCATCAGCATTAATTTCACTTGTACGCTTACTCTCCCTATTTCTATTTGTAATATACTCTTACTCTTACGATTTCTATTATAGAATCATAGGTATTATCATCAATGTCAGTATGGGTATTGGTATTGGCATTAGCAAGCGTTAGTAGTAGAATGATTATTAGGATTCGCATTGTTGCATTTCTTTTCTTCTTCTTCTTCTCATGATTTTATGCTTATTTGCTTTTGTTCATCTTCATTAGTATTATTGTTGTGATTGTTGTTATGAATGGTTTCTTGTGCCTTCTAGAAGCCGGAGGCATGGCAGCGGTGGTCACAGGGCCGTTTGCCAGCCATGCGCCAGTGAGGGGCTTCGGTTCCTTGGATTTGGAATGATTTGGAATTACTAGTTATTCGGTTCGGACCAGACAGGGGGGTTTAGGGTCCCTGGCTTCGCGTGCAGGATTCGGGGTTTGGGGGTTCACGGGTTTTTGAGACTGAGGGGTTTGGGATGTATCAGGCGTTTGGGTGCTTGGTTGCTTCGAGATGTTGATGATATTGAGTGGATCCACATAGGAGTTCTACTGGTCTCATGGGAGCGCAGATGGTTGTTTTTGGTTTACCTTTTGGTCATGGGGTGTGAAGTGTTGAGAGCTTGGAGCTTAGTCACTGGGTTTGGGTTTTGTTTCTTATTTTGGGTTTGGCTTCAGGCTTGCGTTCCCCCAAAAGGCCCCAGCACCTTTAAAGATCAGGTTCCTTGGATAAAGACGAGGAACTGCCACGCTCGTTCATTTTTGCAATGTTTACGACCGGAGTGGCTCGATGGTTAAGCCCAAGCTCTCCCGTGACAGCCGAGGCAATCCTCAGGGATTTCACACAGTGGCCTGGGCGGCATGATTTAGGATCTACAGCCTGGAGACACAAAACATTCTCCCGAAAGTGTGTACTCTGCAGATCAAAGGTTACCCTGGTGTAATGGCTTTGGGAGCTTTGGCCTTTTGGGTGTTCTGATGTTGGTGGTCTAAACCCTGAACCCCAAACCGTAAAACGGTGTTGGTATGTGTAGGGTCCTGGCGAAAACGGTGTTCAGGGCCTGAAGTTGAGCTTTCAGCTATCCGCCGGGAGCAAGTTATACGGTTGAACGTTTAGGGTTTGCTGACACCTGAACCTCAAAACCCCTAAACGAGTCGAGGAGACCTCAGAAGCCGTGCCTGCGTGAGCGAGTGTGCGAGTCGAAGCGAGTCGAATGTCACAAGAGTTCAGCAATGCAGGAGTGCGTCATGCTGGGCACGAGGGCATGTGCACTGCAGCCCCCAAACGCCACAACAACACGCACTGACACCCAAATCCTTCCTCGCTAAGGTTTGTCCGAGAGTGCGTTGCTGAATCTCCAACACTGAGACTTTTTCTCTGAGGGTCGTCCAGGTCCCAACAGAGTACGTCAGTCTGTACCTTCTTCACAACCTGAGCCAGAAGCAACACAGTTTCCCTATATGTGTCCTTAAAGAGGTAGGTCTCTTGGGGTAAACGTGTGGAAGCTCTAAGCCCTTGGCCTGCCTGGATCCTAGCATTTGTATTTCTGGTTCTTGTGTCAACAGAGGGATGCTCAGAGTAGGTTAAATACTCGAGCACGGTCCTAGTAAACCCTGCTCAATTGGAAGTTCGGAACAGGGTCATAAGTCCAGAGCAACTCCACTCAGAGTGCTTGTGGCATTATGGCCTTACTTATGCCCTACATACTAAGTCCCGTGATCCTGCAAGTCATCCTCAGCTTTAATCAATCGCTACAGCGCCCTCACAAACCCTTGTACTCAGCCCTACAAGCCTTATGATGGTTCCTCACCCCATCGCATCATATAAGAGACTTTGAAAGCTGTTATGGAACGCCTATACAACCCCAAAACCCTAAACCCTAAACCCCTAAACCCTAAACCCTAAGCCCTCCTCGCAGCTGTGTCCGAGTTGTGAGAGCGTAAAACCTAAACCCCCAAAAAAAACCCTAAACCCTAAACTACCAGGCACCCCAAAACCCCGAGAACCCAACGATGCCCTGCTGAAAGGTGCCAGGCCCGGCAGTCGGAGGCACCTTTTCGGGGCTTTGGGACCTCCGGTGCTTTAATTTTGAGAGACATTTCAAGGGCTTTTGCTTGTTTGCTTCTGAAGGCTTCGGGGTAGTTTTTTTTTTTGGGGCTTTGGTCTTCATCTTTTGGTAATCTAGGGGTGTTGGGCCTTGGATGGGGCTGATTTTTCTTGCTTCTTTGAGGAGGGTTTTAGGGTTCGCGAATCGGGTGTGTCCGTGGGAGTGTTTCCGCCGCCGGGAAGCCGCCAGGGAGCTATGCGGCACAGCGCCTGAGGCGCCTGCTTCTCGAGACGCGCCGCGGATGCGCTTCGAATTGGGGTGTTTTTCTGCTTGGTTTTGTTCTTGGTTTATAGGCTTCTTCAAGGGCCCTTTGGCTTGTTTGGTTTTTTGGGCGATTTCCGGCTTGGTTCAGGGGCTGCACAGGCTTCAAAACACGTTCCCTTCCAGCCGCAACCCTGGCTGTAGCTGTCCGAAACCCCCGAGCCCAAGCTCTAATACAACAAGGCCCGAGAGCAAGACAGTGGCCGCAGTTCAAGATACCGGTCCCCAAATTTAGACTGCTATTTACAAGCGTTCACATTTTCAAAAGGGGATTGTTATTGAATTCAAACGGGGGCCTTCAAGTGCTTTTATGGAACTACCTGCAAGATAGGTTCCCTTTTTCGTGAGGATCTCCTCGGCTAGTACTCTAGCTCAACATGCCGAACCAACTCAGCGAAGTTTTCACCCCATATCCGCAAACCTTGCAGAAACACTAAACCCTGCACCCCGAAGCAAATCGAAGCCCTATAGCCTGAGAGGCCTAAAGCCATCCGACATGCTAGAAATTGCGGTAGGTTTTAAGGTGTCGTACGTCACTACGGTCACTACAAGATAACGACCTTAAGTTGTGGTACCTTAGGGAACTTCCTTAATCAAAGAAGTTCCTTAACCAGAACTTGTGAACTTAAGCCCCAAACCCTGAACCCTGAAAAACATCCTACACCCTAAACCTTAAGCCCCAAACCCTACGTAGACAGTGAACGCAGACGGAGAAAGGTGCGCAAAAAAAAGAAACCCTACATCCTTTAAAAAGAGCCGGAAGGAAGCCCCCAGAGCTCAAGCTGCGGGAAGCCATGGAGCTGGCACTTCAGCCGCAGAGCGGGTACTCCTTTGGGTTTAGGGTTCCCAGTGGGGTGCCGGCATCCATGAAGTCCAGGTTTCAGGGTTCTGGGTTTAGGGTTGCATGGCTTGGGAGTTTTGGGAGGGATCCCAGGTTGGAAGGGTTGGATCCCTTTGTCGCCCATTGAGGGCCCCAAGGACAAGCGGCGGTTGCTTGAGAGGGTTCCTACAGTAATTCATGCGCATTTTGCGACCTCTTAGGATTGTCCGGAGCATAGGAAAGCTAGACCGACTCATCAGGGGACTTCACAGCACAACCACAGCGAAGCAGCATGAAGCCCATGCTAGTTTTAGGGATCGGTCGTGCAAGTACGAAGATAAAGTTAGCAGGGCTCAGGGCTTAGGACCTACATGGCAAGCTCAGTCACGCATGGCGATTGGAAGCTAGCAGCTGCCCGGCGCCTATTAGCAATTTAGCTGTTAAACCTAAAGTGTACTGCAATAACCTCACTAGAGTCTCCGACTAGACGTCTGAAACTACTCGGACCCATATGCAGACTTAGGGCATCCCCAATCAGGATCTTTCATGCATACTGTCCGTGCATGTGGCGGGGCACAGAAGAAGAGTTGCTGCCCTCAACCGTAAGAAATAATCTAGACTCGAGGGCATGGAGACCACCGATGTTAGGTGCACAGCTGCGGGCCTCAGGACCGTCTTTTGCGCGGCCCGAGCTTTGCTGTCTCAAGAGTGAGGCGTTGGGTTTTCTCGAAAGCCCTTCTTCCCGAAATCCTAAGCCTAATATCACACCGTATGAGGACACCTAATTTAATTCTGAAAGCTTTTCAACGCGGGAAGCCCGTGGTCATTCAAGATGGCCATGAGGGTTCGGGGTCCTGAGGACAACTGCGCAACTCTATTATTCCCAGGGATCTAGCTAGCCCCAAACCCAAGCCGCTTATCAAACTTCGATCGCACCTGACAAGCTCTAGAGCAACCCAGAATAGCAGTTTTTTCAACCCCTCTGTCACTTGGACGCCGGTTAACCTGCTCCAGGGCTTGTGAGGATTCACGGTTCAGGGTTTAGCGGGATTATATTTGGAGGAGTCTACTTCGTACCCCCCTTCCGTAGCTCCGGAGGCTTCCTCTACCCCAACCTCACGCCCGAAGCTCGAACCTGAAGCGCTGGATCCTCAATCATGAACCCCTAAACTCTGGACCTCAGCAGGACGTGGGCGCCTGTGTGTCGGGAGTCCTCGATCTGCGCGTTCAGCTGCCGGCGACGCACACGCGCCTTGGGACAACAGGAGTTGGGTATTCAGCTTGGGCTGATTTACGCCGAGAAGCTCGTTTGTAAATTTTTCTTTTGCGTCGAGGGATATATCGCCGGATTCCACATAGGCTTGAATGATCCGACCTTTCATCCCGTAGACCTGAAGTGCAAAGTTCCTGGCCCTAAACCGTGGAAGCCTCAAATCCTACACCATCGCCCGAAGTAGATGTTCGGTTCCGGGGGGGTAGGTGCGGAGCTTTCGATGCCGCTCTCCGGCATGTTGTGCTCTCACGAATCCGATGAAGTTCAGAGCTGCCAATCGGCAGACACATGGGAGCTTCCGGAAATCACAGGTGCCTGACTCAGGGGTTGGAAGATGCTGGTGCACGCCTTATGCCCATAATCCGTGAGCGTTCTTATCATCCAGACAGCCCTGAATCGCACACCTTAAACCCGCATAAACCCCGAAGTTCATGGCGGCCGTAGTGCCGTAGTGTGCCCGTATACCACCTGACTTACACATCTTTCAGACGAAGCAACCGAGAAGCCCAGAACCACAGGCCTCAGTTTTCTTTATTCTCCGAGGGTCTCTTGATTCCAATGTTTCGCCCCACGAGGTTGGGCCTGCAGGTGCTGACGGAGCTCCTGCCCCGTGGATGTGAAATGTTTCGACAGCCTAGTCCAAAATGGAATTGAACTTTCGGGCCTGTTTCAGCTGTTTCGGGCTGCTGTGTAGCTAGCTGTTTGGGATTATGTAGATGTAGGGCGGTTCTGAATCATGATTTGTATTCTCGAGGATGCCAGCTTGGAATAGACTGTCGGATCTCCTGGGAAGCCGCACAAGCACTTCAATGTGCCCTTAATTCCTGCATATCGAAGCCTCTGTGTTGAAAAGGTCTGGCAAATCCAAGCAATTGAAGAAGACGCCTTCTTCTGCGGCATGTGATGAGCCAGAACAGGTAGCCCCCTTGTCATGCAGGTCTCGGCGACAGGACCAAAAAGAAAGGTTCGGTATGAGCAGCAATACTCATTCCATTATGGTCTCTGTCTATTTGCTTAATCATCTATTTATCGATCTAACTTAATTTGTCTGATTATCTATCTGTCTATCTAATGTAGATATAGGTATAGGTGATGTATCTATGAGGTAACATTCCCCGAAACGCTACGCGCCTATGTCAAGCTCGGGTTGGGGCGCTTCATTGCTCGGAGCCAAGGCGGCTTTTTCCCGGCATCATGGTGTCCCAGTTCGAGAAGTCCCACGTCTACGACCTGTTTCCGGAGAGAGAGCTGGGGTTCAGGGTGTAGGTTTAGGACGTAGGGCCGACGTGGGGTATGGGATTGATGGTTTGAGGCTTGGGGCATTGCGGTCGCCATCGCAGTACTTGGGCTCTGGCGCCCTTAATCTCTGCACCGTTGATCCACATCAGAAGCCGTTCATGCCAGGTCCTACTCCCCGGACCCTACGCAAACCCGCCCTCCCCGAACCAACCTTCGGCAGGGTCCTCTTGGCAAGTTACTTTCTTGAGTTTTTCCTACGTTACTCCCCATAATCTGTATTGTTGACCCCATTTACAGAATGTCCAAGTAAGGATGAGGCCGGGCTGACTGTCCCCTTCTGGCCGTTCCCCAACAACATGTGGATGTTGCCAGGAGAACGGGGACGTGGAGGGGGCGTCCTCCTTCCTCCATAGCCTCCTGAAGACCAAGGTGCTGCATTTGCAGTTCGATTTTTGGGGATCTGAGCTTGGTAGGGCCCAGAAGTTTAAGGTTTGGGTTTCAGGGCTGACGGTTTAGGATCTGGAGCTTTACTAAGTAGACCCGGGATCAATAATCCCTTCCATCGGTTTTATGTTGCTATCTGCTGCGGGACAAGCCAACCCGTAGACAATCCGAACGCTAACCTTGCGTCTAGTCGGGAGTCTGATTTTTGTCTGGACACTTGTCTGACTTGGAACGTAGAGTCATGTGAGACCGCTTATGGGGATCCCGTAAACTTCAAACCCTGAACCCTGAACTCCAAACCCGTGTCCCACAAAGCTGCGCAGGAGTCGTTTGGCCGGAGCGCGCAGGTTGAGGCGGGGCAGTCAAGCAGACTCAAAGCAATCACAAAGGTGCGGGATGCAAAAAGCAGGTTCTCCAAGTTGCCACACTAAGGCTGAAGTAAGGGCATCCTTGGCCTTCTATTTTTCTGATGGAATTCACCCCTGGCACCGTGATGGGAAACCAGTCGACCCCAAGCATGAGATCCTCAGCTCTAAACCCGATGTCCTAAGCCCGTGCTGCTGTCACGGTGGGTATCCCCCTAGCCAATCTTGGATGCACTTAACACAGTGCCTTCAACATGAACTGTGCTCCTGATGGATTCTAAGTACTTTTGATGTCTATTGTTGGTGAGAGCTTTGTGGGCTGTTTTTGCATGGTCTGTCCGGGGCTTGTAAGTAGATCACAGGTCGTCTTCAGTACCAGTTTCACGCCGACTCGCACCTATGGAACCTCGCCTGGGTTGTCCGAGTTGTGAGAGCATGTACCCTTTTCTCCTAAAAACCCACTCCTTCTAAACATACATCAAAATCCCTGACCGAGCCCTTAACTATTAATTTCAGCCCATGAAGTCTAGACCCCAAATGTCACAAGCTTCTTTGTCGGGGAGGCAGCGAAGCTTCAGAAACTGCTCTTGGAGCGAACCAGGCAGAAGGCCTGAGAGACTTTTTCGGGGCTTTCCGTCCTCATGATGCGTGTTTTGTTTAGAGTATCCTTAAAGGGAAGGGGCCCAGGGTCCCGTCAACAGTTCCTTCTGGGGTCTACGAGGGTCTCTGTTAGGTTGAGAACTCAGTACTATCAGGGTTTCAAGCAGGGTTTTGGGATTCATGGGTTTGAGTTGGGGGTGTCCTAAACAGGGAATGAGGGGCCCAACAAAGCATAGTAGGTCCAGCCTTATTGACGCCTTTGAAGAAATTGCTCGCAGAGGATGTCAATGGCCCCCTCCGCAGTCCTTATGTTCTGATACCGCAACATACCCCGGCAAAACCCGGAAGCCCGAACATGAAGGCGCCGCAAACCCCAGACCCGGAAGCCCTACCTTTTCCCCAAAGCCCCGACAAGAATGCCGCTGCAAAAGGAATCGATTCGCCCCCGGAGGATCTTCGCCGAGTCCCTTCCTCGCCCGTGCGTGCGTGGCTGACGCAGATCTGGCTCGACGCACCCAGGTTTAAACGGGGTGTCTCTGTATTGGGTTTTCTCTGAATTGGGTTCCTTTAGGGTTTAAGTGGTTTATGTAGAGTCTACGAGAGCTTCGGGTTTTGGGGTTTTAGTTCTTTGGTTGCTTTACACGGTCTTTGGTTTTCGTATTGGGCGGATTCTTGTAGGTTATACATATATATATATGTACATGTATGTATACTAATAATGTGTATGTATATATACATATATGATCTACATAAAGTAGGACTTTAGGGTGGAGTGATACGGGTTGGGTTGAGGGATTTAGGGGTTCAGGGCTTGTGAATTGCAGTCCCTTCTAATTCCCGCGAGGGTGACTCTCTGTCCAAACAAATTAGAGAGATGTTTGTAACCTTGCCGTCCGAGGTGCCTTCAACCAGACCTCGGCGTGACCTTTTAGTGAGGCGCCGCAGCACACGTTGGTGGCGAGAGTTTTCAGTTTCTGGATACCAAGACAGCATAGAGGCTTCAATCCGGCAATAATGGGGCTTGAGCATTTTCCAAGAATTAATCATTTAATCCTACCCCTTTGCTCTCAGGCACTATTGTCTCAACTCGCAGATGTAGCGTCCTTTTGTCCTGTTCCCTTAGTACTTGGGGCAGCCATGTCTAGCTATGCGAAGTGCTAGCCCTTAGCTGCGGACCCAGTGTGTTGAATGGGTTTGGGTGTCTCGGGGTTCAGAGTTTCAGGCGGCTTAGATGCAGAAGCCCGGGTGCAATGCTGCTATCAGTTCTTCTGCAGTACTACTTGGATCTCTATTGCTTTGGGGGTGTAGGCTGCTTGTAGCTAGCCAAGAGGCTCTACATCATAGATACCAAACCACATGAAACGACCCTTGTTTACAAGTAGCCAGGAACCTTCAGGCGATATACATGCTTCACTAAGTAGCAATATGGTCGAAGCCCAAAAGTTGGAAACCCCGTAGCTTCAATCCCTAACAGTAATGTATGGGGAATCCCAGCACTAATATGGCTTGAATCCGGTTTCCAACTTTATGGGGCTTACTGTACAGTCCCTGGTGGTCCTCAGTGTAAGTTCACTGTATGTACCCAAACCAAAGAATAAAGAAGGGCCCGATGTTACTGAATCCATATATCATATATATATATATGTATATATGCACATACATATATACATATATATATATATATAGATATTAGTAAGTTACCACATCGAAACACTGTGTAAAGTAGCCGCTTACAGGAACCCTTTTCTCTTAGTTCCCTCAAGGGGTCCTTTAAGAGTTCCATGAATAATGGTTCCTTTAAGACTTCCCTCAAGAAAATCCTTTAAGAGTTCCCTGAAGGGTTCCTTTAAGGGCTCCTAGGTTCCTTTAAAGGTAAGCCCCAGGTGCTGTGCCACCTGGGTCGCCGACTCTAGCGCTTTGGCGAGCTCGAAGCTTCCAAGCCTCGTGCCTTGGTCCCCCTAACGCGGGTTCGGTTAAGGGTCCCATAAGAGTAGTAGGGCATGGGGTTCTACAACAGGGTTCCCTGTAAGGGTCCCATGAGAGTAGTACAGGGTCCCTTTACATGTCCCATGTCATGCAAGGGATCCCTTTGAGGGTGCTATGGTCCTTCTTCGGTGAGTCGGCAAAACGGGCAGAGTGGGATTCCTGGAAGGCTTCTGTAAGGGTTCTGTGAACGGGGTTTTTGGTTTGGGGTGTAGGGGGCTTCATAGTGGTTTTGGGGTATCTTCTACTTTAAGCTGAATAGGACATCCGAAGAATACTGCTGCTGTCAATTCAGGCTTCTAGGTTGAGAGCCCAACGCCGGAACCCCTCATGCTTAACTTAAACCTTACCTAAATCTTGAACCCTACGCCGTCCCGCGTACGGAACGCTCAAAGCGTGAAACAAAGCTTTAAAACCCTGGCAAACCCCCGGCCGCATGCCGAGGAGCTCCTGCGGCAGGAGTTCGCGGTGCCTGGGAATCCCTGCTTTCCAGGGCTTCGGGGCTTTTGGTGGTTTTGACATTTGAGGTTGACAGGGTTTTCGTGAAAGTTCTTTGGGATGTTGTGAGGTTCTTGCAGGGTTAGTACGATATTGAGGCCCATTATACTATAACTATAATAAGGAACCCCTAAATAGTGTTGGTAATTATTCAGAGGTTTTGTAGGGCTTTCATTGCACATCAGGGTGTTTTTCTGGGCCTCGGGCCTGGAGTCAGGCGAAGCTCCGCTAAAGCTCCGCTTGAGGTGCTATTTTAGGGTCCCCTAGTTTCGGAAGCTCCCAAGTAGTACCCTAAATAGTCGGATCCTTATTATAAGGACCCCCCATAATATCCCATAATAATAAGGACCCCCCATAATATCCCATAATAATAAGGACCCCCATAATATCCCATAATAATAAGGACCCCCCATAATATCCCATAATAATAAGGACCCCCCCATAATATCCCATAATAAGGTACCCCGAATTTTCAGAAACTCCAACTGACTCACCACCGAGGCAAAGAGCCCAGCGGAAGCTGAGCCCTGGCTGTTGACACTGCTTTTGGAGCAGGCGGCTGCCTGGGGCTTCGGGAGAAGGATTCAGGAATGATCAGGAATGGAGGCTTTCGGGTATCTGGGATATCAGGTATGAAAGTTGTGAAGAATTAGGATTTCGGGGCCACGGATCAGGCGTTAGGGCTTCAGGTCCAGTTGGGCCCTAGCTGCAGGCGGCTGGTAGGCTCCTATCTACAACTTGTAGGCTAGGGGTACAACGATATGTAAGGTTGAAGTCCCAACAAGACCCCTAGGACCGCATCATGCGGAGAGCCCGGAATCCCGAAAGTGCAGAGTACTGTGGAGCCCTCCATCCGTCGAGCGCCTTTCTTCGAGAGGTTTGCCGCGATCCGAGCAACCACTCGCCGGATCTTCAGCAGAACCTCAGCTCAAGTAGGGGCTCGTTCAGCATGTAGGGTTTCGGCTTTAGGGCTAAGGGATACATCATGGTGCTTAGGGGTTTGCGAGCCTTGAATGTGGAAGGTCGTAGCAGACTTTCTGCGGCATCACTAGAAAGCGATTGTAGACTCTAGTCTCATTGCTTATAGCTGACGCATGTGAGAACCTTCGCTGATCAGGAGGCGGCACTTATTGGGCTTTTGTATTTGCATGTTCAGCTTCAAGCCTTGAATGCAGAGCCCCAAGCCCTAAAACCGAGAGGGCATAAGGTTACAGCAGGTCCCAGGGTGGCGCAACTTTCCCTTGGCCCGAATCACCAGATCCCGAACCATCTACAGTGAACTTCAGCAGCTCGGGATATGGATTCAGCATGATCTGTGCTCGGATTCCCTCCTCAAGCTTGTCCGGGCATCATGATCATGATGCCTCAGCCCTGACACTACCGGGTATAAACCCCAGACCTTAGACACTGGACCCCAAGCTCGAACGGTGAAGGTTACTTGCTTGAACCCGGCAAAAACCTGAAAGTCACAAGCGTCTCGAACTCCGCGAAGCTTGCGCTCCCCCCAAAAAAGACTCCAGCTTGGGTTCACGGTTTACACTTTTTTCGAGACGAGGGAAGCCTGCTGCAAAAGGGCTGCATTAAGGCGCTTCGGGTTAGATAGACCAGGGATTTGAGGCAGACATAACGGCCGCATAAGCGTGTAAGGTGTAGGGTTTAACGAGGATGCAACAGTACCCAAAGCAGTCAAATCGAAATCTCTGCAACCCGAGGGGGAATTCATATGCCTGAAACCCTGAACCCGGAACCCAAGACCCTGCAGGCACTAAGCCCCTCAATGCCAGAAACGCTGATATTAAACCTTTCAAAAGCCTATACTCCCCGGTGTAGTGCGTATAAGACACTTTCATTTTCCGGAGGCTGCTTTACTTCCTCAAGGCTCCGCCAAGCGGACACACTCTGCGAGAGCTACTTCAGGATCTGTCACAGGAGAAGGACTCTGAGATTTATAGGGATTGCATAACGGTCTAATCAGGGTGTCTTAAGGGTCTTGAGGATTCTGTGATTTTACCAGAGCTACCAGAGTCTTAGAAAGGTTCTGTAGGTATAGGAGAAAAACTCGACAAGGGGTATTCGATTTCGTCGGGGCATTCGGTTCATGTGTGGTTCTGGGGCTCTAGGACGGTTTCTAGAAGGCTAGATTGCTCTAATATCATTACAAGGCTTATTTAAAGGGTTGCTATCGGGATGCTGTAGGGACGAGGGGTTTCCGGGTTTGGGGGTTTACAGCTTGGTTTCATGTTTCAGGTGAACTACCCAGTCAGTCGCACCAACATTCACCTTTATAGCGACGGTTATCGCATCCTTCTAGCATCCTTCAAGTATCCTGAAAGGAAACTTGAACAGGCCCTTGTAGTAACCCTTGTAGTAGTTTGTAACCGTTACTCTATTCGGTTTTTTTTTTTTTTTTTTTTTTTCTCTCTCTCTCTCTCTCCCTCTGTCTCTGACGCATAAACCGTGCAGCATCGAAGTGTAAATCCGGAGACAGCATACCGAGAAAGAGAGCAGATAGCATGGGATCCCAGAGGTTGATTTCGCAACGGTTTCGGGTTTAGGGCTCGTAAGCCTACGAAAATGGAAGGGATCTGATTTAGTTGTGACTCCTCGATTCTTGGGCCCAGACCGATTCTCTCCTGGGGAGGGGGAAAACCCGGTAGGCCCCAGGTTCTTGATGGTACCGCCGTTTGGCCACCCCCACAGGATCGCCTGGCCACTCTTTGGGTCTGCCTCTGTCTCTGGGCCCCGCAGCCGCCCCCAGATGACGCCTGGCACAGCAGGGCTTGAAATTGGGGGTTTGGGGGTTTGGGGGTTTCCAGGTTTTGGGGTTCAGAGTTTAGGATCCATCGTTTGGAGTTTCAAAGTGCTCCACGGATTGCATGAGGTAGGGGAGAAATCCCAAGTAAGAGTCCTCAGTGTACAAGGATCCTGACCCCCCTGTGCCTTCATCCCAATATAGGGGTCGGAGCAGTATTCCACTATAGTCCTCAACATAACTATAATATTATATATGTACAAGTATATATAAACAAACAAACACACGTGCATACACATGCACACATGCATACATACATACATAGACATACATACAGACATACACCTCTAGATATACATGCGCATATTGGCTTTGGCTCTTAAGGGTGTCAGGACCAGGAAGTCCAAATCCAGCGTCTTTTAAGCAAGGACTCCGCTAACATAAAATTGCAGCAGGGATCTTTGTAAAGGTTGAAGAATTAATCCCCTTGTGCGGGGCATCGGTCGACGGTAAGTTTTTGAGAACGTGGAAGTTTATCCACAGGCTATAGGCTTGTCTTCACGTGCCGAGCTGGCCGCGCATCCGTGAATCGCTTGCTGCCTCAAGCTGTTCGACTTCTGTGTAGACATGCGCTGAGACATGCCTTGAAGATAGGATTGAGGCTTTCTGCTTCCTGGAACGTTGGAACAAACGCCGGGATGATCGGGTTTGGGTCGACACCAATCTGAGGCTACGCGTGTTGGCTGGCCCTCGCATCTACCAACACCAATCCATGCATTGCCGCTTGGATGCGGGAGGGTATAGCTAGTAGGGCGTTTGGGACGCTTGTATCCGGGTCCCAACCGCTATGCCGCAATTCCCAAGACTTGAGTATCCCGAGGCTTTCAATCCAAGAGTCGCCTAATCCGGTGTATAATGACTCTGCAAAGCAAGGTTGCGGGGCATCTTGGTTTCCTACGCCCAGCTGTACGACTCGAAGACGCTGCTCTCTGGCTGTGCAGGGAGTGGGGAGTGGCTTTTAGCCGGGGCCGAAACACCTCTCAACCACAAGGATCTCATGACCCAGTCTTCGGGAACTTAGAGATTCCCTGTGTTGCAGCACTCCTTCGGGTTGTAGCTTGGGGCTCAAGTTCAGGGCCGTAGGCTCAGAGCTTGCAGGCTTAAAGCTTCGGTTCCATACTTAGGATGTTGCTGGGTTTCGAGCTTCAGGGCCTCGGGATTTGAGCTAATATGGCTCTCGAGTACCTTTTTTGTGGCTTTCGTTGAGGGTGTCAGAATGTAAGCCAGGCTCTCTTCTGGTCGGCCGTTGGGATGTTAACGGTTTGGGCTACTTTTGCACTTCAGACGCGAGAACTGAAACTCAGCATCTCCTCCTGGCATCCACGACTTGCCATGAAGCGATATCCAGAGATTGTATGTAAATAAGTCATACTAAGGACTCCTCCACCCTAAACCTCAAGCCCCCAGCCCAAAACCCTAAACCCTAATACGCTTCATGAAGGTCATTGCTTTTTTGCATGTGATCCCCGAAGCTTCAACCCAGGTGCCGAACCTGCCTCATGTCTTTGGCGGCGATCGCCGCCAGTGGCAGCGGTGCCATTGCAGCTGCCGCGCCGCAGCTGTTGCTGCTGTCGCCCTGCAGCCAATTTTTTCGTAAGTAACCTCCAACAGACATGCTGCTTCTTGCGGATTCACGAACTTTGTAGCTTCGTGACCTTTAGCACCCCACATGGTTTTGTAAGTCTTCTGAGTGTTTTCCTTGCCTGCTGGAAGACATGTACACACAGAAAGAGGAGGCCAACATAGCCGACCTACAGAGTGGGTTAAGGGCTGATTTCGGCGTGGGGGGCTCGGGTTGAGCTCGACCAAACTGTGCATAGTTGAGGCGAAAATCTGCACGTCGTTAGTGTTGAGAGGCTACATTGGCAATCAGAATTGTTAAGCCAATTGAATCCTGCACAAAAAGCACCAACATCGTTGCCAACTTGCGTAAGTCTTACAAGCATCCAAGAGAGCCTGGCAGAATCCATGCAGGAACTCCTCTGAATCCCTAAACCCGAAACCCCACTCCTCTTCAAGCCGAAGGAATGGCTTTAGAAGCCTAAAGGTTCACGCTCGAACGCGGAGCCTTGAGCACTTCATACCATGAAGCCCAAAGCTCTTTCAAGTTCTAAATCTTCAGGGCTCTGGGGCTTGCAAGTCCTTCAGCTCAATCAGGAGGCCGTAACTGTTTAAGCCTACATGCCCCAAACCTGAAGCAAGCAGGCTGAGGCATTACTAATTCACCGGAAGTCCTAGCGTTACATTCTCTAATTACGTTAATACTAACACTACCATTAATAATACAAGCAATGGTCCTAACAATGCTACTACTAATAAAGCCCCAAATCTTCCAAGGGCCTCAACCCCTGAGGCTCTGCACGTCCCTGGAGGCGTGAAGGCCTTGAGGCTAACCCTTGGCACGAGAGCCCCAAACCCAAGCAACCTTAAGCCCCCAGCCTCTCGCTCCTTAGCTCCTCATGAGCGCCTCGGTAAGTAAAACAATCTTTAGGTGATGGTATATAGTCTTTGCCAAAACTCCCTTGAGGCTCTACTTCTACCCAAAACCCAACACTTAAGACCCAAAGCCCTAAACCCTACACCCTAAACCTGACACCCTATAACCTTAAACCCTTAAACCCTAAGGCCTACACCCTACACCTAAAACCCTAAAGCCCAAAACCTAAATCCCAAAGCCTAAAGCCCTAAAACTGGCCCTAAACCCTACACTCAACTGCGAGGAGGAAAAGGGCCGTTCAAAAAAAAAAAACAAACCCTACACCCAAAGCTGAAGCCGAGGCTCTACAAGGAGGGCCCGGTTCTGCCCCCGGATGTCTGGATGCCCATGGCGCCCCTCCTGGAAGCGGCCCCCTGGTCTGGGTAACTCCTTTGAGGCCCTTAAGGGAGCCCTTAAGGGAGCCCTTAAAGGGGTCCCTAAAGGGTTCGTTTTACGGGCTCTTTTTGAGGTTCCTTGAAGGGTTCCTTGGAGGGTGCCTTGGACCATTTGAAGGGATTCACAGGGTTTTCGCCAAAGCAGATTTCTTTGTGGAGGGGGGTTTCTCTGATTTTCTGTGATTTTCAGGGCATTAAAAGGGGTTATATTGTTATGATTACGAGTATTCCCTTCTCACGTATTTATGGTGCATTCATATATGCATTGATCGAAATCGACTGTTTGATTGACTTGAGTTTGTTTGGTTTGATGCTACGTGTATTGATTTCGCTGGGTTTGGCTTGGCTTGGTTTGATGTGATTTGATCTGACTTGTCCTGATACTTTAGTTGACTTGGTTGGGGTTTATTTGGTTAGGTGTAATGTAATGTGATGTGATATGTGTTGATTTGGTTGATTGATGGTTTGGTTTAGTCTTCTTATTGTTTTCACTACTGTTTCTTAGCGTATTTTAGGGCGTTTGGGCGACTAGCCTTGGGCGGATAAAGTCGGTATCCGGAAGCTGAAATTTCCAAGCCTCAGGCCCTTTAGGACTTTCATGGCACTGTGCTAGAGATTTAAACCTCCCCCCAACCAGAAGCGACGCAAGAACCAGAACCTGTCAGTAACACCACAACACAAGCTGTCAGCAACAAACGGCGCCCTTCAACTTCGATGAGGTCCTGGCCCACCAGAGCAGCGAGGCTTCTCTCGCGGCTTCCCGTTGTTGTTTGTTGTTGTGGGGTTCTGGGAGTTTATACGGCTTGATACGGGTTTTTGAATGGACTCTTGAACCCACAACGGGTTTCACAAGGGTTCTGTACAGGTGTCGAACGGGATTCTACACGCGGTGTTAAGCGAATACCAGAAAAGCTTCTATCAAGCTGTGTAAGGGCCTACAACAGCATTTCACAATGAGCTCCACACCGGCATCACTTTCTTTTGACGGGTCGTGTGATCTTTCACGGCTTTCGGGCATCAGTCCTCTGCTCTTTGAGGTCCCTTTTTTTTGTACCCCTTAACCCTACGCCCTGAGCAGAAAACCTGCTCCGATCCTTTGGGGTGAAGCCCAGCAGGCCGGCTCCGGAACCCTGAACCCGGAACCCAAGCTTCCCTAAACCCTAAACCTTCTGAACGCTCGTGTACCCGGATCCTCGCTTGCTGGTCTAGTTGTGAGTGCTGAAACCTTCTGAGCCCGGAACCCCCAAGCTTAAGCAAAGCCTCAAACTCCAAAGCTTCATGCCGAATTTTGGCGGAGCCCAGTAGGCCGCCGAGCTTCTGGGGCGACTTCGGCGGGGGAGCGGAGGCTTCGCCATGGCTCCGGCGAGCAAGCCCGGCTCGTTTATCGACGTTGGGGAGCGCTTGGTAGGTTTCAAAATGCCTAGTGCTTCTTGGCTGGGTTTAGTGTCTGTTCGAGCTTGGGGTTTCGAGTGGGATCGGTTTGTGTATTCGATTTTGCACTGCTTGGCCGCTAGCTCAAAGACCCATCAAAGCTGTGAAGTATTCCGCAATATTTTTCCTCAACCTATCATACCCCTCCAACAGGTTCTAGCAAGGAAGGAGCCCTATGGACACGATTTCCGGGAAGAAAAGAACAGCAGAACAAGACGAAGACGAGTTTCTTTCATCAAGTCGCAGGACACTTTCTTCAAGGATCCTCACGTGATGGTGGGGAGCTCTATCCTGAACCCCAACTTTCAGAAATCCGAAGCCCTAAGCCCCAAACGCTGAGAAACCGAAGACCGTAAAGTACCCTTCACACTCGCACCAGAAGGCAAGGTTCACGGCTCTGGCGAAGCTTGAGCTGGGGCTCAGCCCTTGTATACATGTAATTCTACAGTGTTCATGGTGAAACCGTCCTGGCACTTAACATGTGCAACGGGCTGCAACAAAACATACGCCTGCATCCAGGAGCCTTGGGCGGGGAGCGACGGCCCTGGGACACTGCGCCGTCACCGCAGCTGGCGAAGGCAATGCCTTTTTCTATAGCATAGATTAGAATAGCTCGCTTCCCTTCAAGTATTGATATTTCTAACGTAGCTGGTTTTCACAGAACTGTTGTTGCCCTGTTATAGTTGCTTGCTTAGCGCCATGGTTTGTCTATTCTTACTTCCGGCTTCTCTGGTGTTGAACCAAAGCAGTTTCGGGTTCAGGGTTTGTTGTTCCTGCTCAGGGTTGAGACAGTGTTTGTTGAAGGTTGAGGGATCTTGTTCGAAAGAAATTCACATCAAGGAGTTTCTTAGTTGCCGGATATTCTCCGGGGGTGATGACGACTACGAATGAGATTCTGGGCTTGGCGCCGTGATCGCTCTTACCTCCACGGTTGACCATATAACTCCAATGCTAGCTTTGAACTCGAAACTGATTAAAATACCGATCAATTACTGTAAACTGTAAACCTCAGACAGTACTTTTGCTTGCACATGTCAGACCAGTTAGGTGGTGTAGTTGCACTTACTCTTCCACTTGCACTTGCACTTATGCACACGCACACACCGCGCAGAGGTGCAAGAGGCCCACTCTGCGTGGGACGCATGGAACACGGCGCCACAGGCACCTGCACCAGTGCCCTGGCTGTTTTGTGGGTGTCGTGGGCTTCTTGGGATACAGGGTTAAGGAGTGATGGGAGTTCCTTCTAACTTGCTAGTGGTTGTTTGAACAAGTTTGGGGCCTTCTTTCAGGGTTTGATGTGCAAAGCCCATGCTTTTAGGTTGGAAGCTCTCAAGTGGCAATGCCGTGTCAAAGATTGAGTTGACGCCGTCGTCATGGTCGTCCTTCTACGGGTTGTCTTGCTCCGACCCAAACACAACATCAGGGTTTCCAACAGTCACGAGCAAACCAGTTACGCGGGTGTCTTCTATAGGACAGAGGATACACTTCTTCTGGACCAGAGACATGCCATCACTAGAAGCACCAAATACTCTTCGAGGCACTGCCTGCGCCGGAGCCCCCGGCGCAAGCTGTGCAAGGCGCCGCCCCGGCGGCACCCAGCTCAATTTTCCAGACGCTGCCGGCGGAGGGCACGGTGGCTGTGGCACATCAGCCCCCGCACGTGGGCTTGCAGAACACGATGCCTTGGCGCGGTTTATCAGAGGTTTATGTATGTCGCCTGGTAGCAGTAGCAGTAGTAGCAGTAGTAGTAGTAGTAGTAGTAGTAGTAGTAGTAGTAATAGTAGTAATAGCCGTAGCCATTTTGGCTCAAGTTTGGGCTCGAGACTCTATCGTAGCAGCGACAGATACCCAGAGACCGTTCGTCAGTCCTCCTACTTCCCCGCGCCTCCCAGTCGCCTTCTACTGTTTCCCTCCCTCTCTCTCTCTCTGCACTGTTCCTCCTTGCACTGCCTGCCCTTCCTTGCGCACTGACTGCCCTTCCCTTGCACTGACTGCCCTTTCCTTCTCACTTTCTTTCAGGACCGCTCCTACGACGACATGTCTCGTAACGAACCAACTGAACAGAGCGAGCGAGGACGAGGGCGAGAGCGTAGCCGTGGGAACGATAAGATCGAACGAACCAATCGAGGTACCGATCGAACACAGCTGCCTAGAGTCGGCCCTGTCATCTCAAGCCACCATAATGTCCTCGAGAACCAACCTCGTCAGGAGTCTAATCGACCCCCCAGCTCTGATCCCGGGTCCCGACGGTCCCCTGACCTTAAGAAAATCAAAATCGAGGCCAAAGAACAGGCAGACACTCAACCTGACTCGGAAATGCCTGAAATCGCTGCCGCAGTAAGTCCTGCTCCTACCTCAGCACACCCCTTCCTCAGGCTCGATCATAGTGCAGCGTTCGGGCCCCACGAGGTCTATGACCTTACTTCAGGAGACAATCAACCCGACGACGACGAGCTCAACACCAGCAAGCTGCCGGAGCAACCACCAGGACAGGCAGCAGGCTCAGGCAATGGTTCCGCGGAAGCAGGGAGACCCTTTGCCACTTTGACCGATAGTACCCCAGCGCCTCCCCCTTGGCTTCAGGATATCACCGAGAGTCTTAAAGGGTTGCACATGAAGAGTGATCAAACACACCGTTACTGCCTGGATTTAGGTAGTGTTGTAGGTCAACATGACGTCAGAATCCAAACACTCGAGACAGCCACCAAGGAACACACCGGCCGCCATGACACTACCGACACCCGTCTTACCGCTCTTGAGAAAGCCATAAGTGACCTCGAACGCCGCGCAAGGTCCCTAACTCCCCCCCGGGGAGCTCCAGACACGCCACGAGGATCACGAGCAGGGAACATCAGCCCGCGCAGTCCCAGAGGAGGACCTCCTTCAGACATCATGCGGGACCCTGCCCAGGACCTAGGCCTTGTAATTGGAGGCTGGACCGACGCCAGGGTTGCAGAAGCTGAGAGAGAGGTTCAAAACATGTTTACAGAAGCAGGCTTCGAAGGGGCCATCCTGGACTTCTCGGGTCCTTCTGGTCGTACGAACTTTCTGCGAGTTGCTTTGGACTATCAAGGCTTGGGGATCACCGAACTGGGCAAAAAACGGGAATACCAAACCCGGATCCTTAACAAGCTCAAGTCCCTGAAAGCCAAAAGCGGTATCGTGGGACAGGAAGACAGCAACTTATGGATACAACGAGACCGTTCCATCGAAGAGAGGCTCAGAATCCGCGCCATCGTACTAGCAAAAAACTTCTATAATGCTATCCCTCTCCAGAGCGACAACATGCCGCGGTGGCCTGACCCGGAGATAGTCTGGAGAGGTCAACTTTTCGTAGGGCAGGTCAGAACCCTCAAGAACATGGATGACGGACACGAACCGGCAGCATACGACCAAATCATAGAAGACGTGAAGGGTAACCATACAGTATGGTTTCTGTGTGCAGAGGCATTTGCCAAGATTACAGGCCGCGACAAGGAATCGCTGCAGCAGCTCTGGCAGGACTTTGGGCCAAGCAGCTCCCCTGCAGGAGCTCGTGCTTGACTCAAGACCCCCCAAGCGAAGAGGACAAGAGTGGATGTGCATGCTCTTTCTTGGAATTTGCGCGGGAAAGGTCTAGAGGACGTTGCCCGCACTTGGGACGTACTTGGTTTTCAAGGCACCCATGTAATTGGCTTGCAAGAGGTGGGGTCATTGCCGCAAAAATGCCCTACCCACGACTCAGTTTTGCACCATGAGGTTATGCTAGCAGGACAGTCCTACACGTTCTTCTTTTGCGACCCCTCGCACTCGTGGCGAGGGTCTGCCCTCGGCATACCTACTAGTTGGCTTGGCCAGGTCGAAAAGACGAAGGCCTTTTGCACAGGGATAGGGATCGTAATACGAGACCAAGGAACCCGAAAGTTTCTGGCATCAATTCACATGCCCCACTCGCTCCGGAAGGACCACTTGCCCGTTTGGCAACAACAAACAGAAGAAATCTTGCATTTTTGCGACAAGCGTCGATACCACGATACCATTTGCTTGTGTTGTGACCTTAATTATGATGTGCTAGACATTGTTAATGTGGACGAGAGAGGAGTGCCTCTTGGTCAGCTTCTACGCACCTTAGGACTCCAACATACCAGACCGTCAAGTCCTACCTGGCGAAATACCACAGGGTCTGCTTCGAGGATCGATTTCATCTTGTTTGCCATGCCATCTCTCGAGTATAGGGACGATCGTGTAGTTGTTGGATCGGACGACGTGCTTGGGTCAGACCACTGTGCCGTTAGTGTAGCCATGAACTCCCAAAGTAGCACAGGCCGAGCCTCCTATAAGCCGTCTAAGTGTGGGAAGTGGTGGACAGACGGTCCAGCACTGCAAACACGAGCCGAAAAGCTTGCAGAGACCCTGGATCTGCAGATGAAGGACCTCAGCATGAAGGATCTTGAGGACCTCTGCGGGGCTACTTCGAGGCGAATCACCAGCTGTAGGTACAAGGACTCACCGGCCATCAAGGACATGATCAAGGCTCGCAAGAGCCTCCGAGGCAAAGAAGCTCAACAGATGGCTAAGTGCATTGCGGACAAACGCAAAACAGATAAGCGAGAATGGCTAACCGGCCTACTGGAACAGAGTGCAGCAGGGGACTTCAGAGCAGCAGCATACTTCCGCAAAAGACAGTCTACCATGTTTGTGCAAGGGTCTTACTGCATGCGCGCAGGAGGAAAAGTCAAGGCAATCAGTGACCTGCGCTTCTTCTATCAGAAGAAGTACACCCCCATGGAACCCTCGCCCTCAGGCTTGCCCATGGCTATGTTCCATCACAGGGCAGGACCCATTATGGACCCGACCCCCTTTAGTCTGCAGGAGATCCAAGACGTTGCCTTCCAGTGCAAGCACAACAAGAGCACGGGAGCGGACGGGGTTTCATATGAGGCCCTCCAGATGTTGTTGCAGTCCGACCTCAGTCACCACATTCTCGACATGTTCAACAGTGTGTTGCGGGGGCTTTGCCCCCCCCCTGCCAGCTGGTTGACTAGCCATGTCTGCTTCCTTCCGAAGACATCAACTCCCTCGGCACCCAGTGACCTCAGGCCCATTGTTCTCTCCAGTACCACTGCCAAGGTATTTACGAAAGCATTGATGCTTCGCTTGCGTCCATGCTTGCCTCGGATGCAGGCTTTTCAGGTTGGTGGCCTACCTAAAAGACAGACACTCGATGCCGCGTGTGCGGTTCAGCACGCGATCAGGCTTGCGGAGGAGTACGGGAAACCGCTCGTGATAGTAAAATTAGATGTGGCGGCGGCGTTTGACTCGCTGTCCCATGAAGCTGTCGCTACCCTCCTTGCCACTGCCCAAGGCTCTCGCGAGGCTGAGTTACTCCTTCAGATTGTTTGCGGTAGTCAAGTGGAACTTGGCCTCCAGGGCACCTCATGGGTCCAAGCACTACGCCAGGGCATTTTGCAGGGCAGTAGCTATAGTGCAGAACTCTTCGCGCGATGTATTGACTACTTCCTAACACCGACTAACAGTAAGTGGCAGGACACCGAGGATTCCTGGCTGAAGGACCCCAGCGGGCGCAAGCTTTTTCTGACTCCTTTTGCTGACGATCTAGTCTTATTGGCTACTTCTCGAGCCCAGGCACAACGCCTCTTGGCCGATAGCGAAGCTACGCTTCAAGCAATTGGCCTCCGGTTCAACCCCAAAAAGTGCAAGTACCTGCAAACACCTGGCTTCCCAGAAGAACCTCTTCATCTCTCTGCAGGAGAGGTGCAGTATGAGTCGACCTTTTTGTTTCTTGGAATCTTGATGGGATTCCAACTCACCTGCCTCATGATCCTGCAGGCCCGCATGACCAAGGTTTCCAACGCCTTCTGGGCGTACTACAGCATCCTTCGACGTACCGAGGTTGGACTTACGAAGAGACTCAGAGTCTTCGATTGCTTCATTACGGCCCGCTGGAGGTGGCTCAGCCCAGCCATACGCCCCCTTAGCACCATCCACAGGTACCTGCGCACAATCCATACATCGTTTCTTACAGCGATGCTGCGATTTACACGAGATCCGTTCCAGGGAGCGGTAGAGAGTTGGGTGGCAAGACGAAGGGCCGCCCGCTTAGCGGCCCAACAAGTCGGCCATCGCGCATGGCCAGGCGAGCATTCCCGCCAATTTTTCGGCTATTGGGGCCACGCGGCACGCTATGGGACTACCGAATGTATACCTATAGCACTGATGCTGCAAGTGCGGGGGCCCTCATGGTACTTCGCAAATCGTGATTGGCACAAACGCCTGCCAGGTAAGTGGGCGAACACGTCGAGGTTCTTGCAACTTGCATGGGAAAAGTTTCTCGCTAGACACCACAAATCCCCCCCGAACTCTTGGATAGATGGAGCATCTGATAGAGACGTTTGGAAAGCCTTCTCGCAGGACTGGGCATGTGTGCATGACGCCGACCCTTCTGTGTTCTACAAGGGGCCTCCTGAACAGGTCGATCTTTTCGGATGTCAACTTGTCCAGAATGAAGACAGGTTCTCCCTGCTCCCTACCCGACATGTTCCGGTCGAAGAACCCTACACCACCTCGTTTTTCAGGATCAAAAGCCCCTTGGACGACCATCTCCAGGACACTGGGGGGCAGGAACATGTCCTCAGAGTCTACACCGACGGCAGCGCACAACAGAACCGCCGAGGACAGGCCCAGGCAGGTGGCAGCTCAGTTGTCGTCCTTGCACCGTACGGACTTGTTGAAGAAGCCACGGTTTGCTACTTCAAAGTCCCCCAACCTTGCACTAACATACAGGCTGAACTACATGCAGCTGCGCAGGCTCTCCAGATGATTCGTAGGATTCGTCGACAGTTCCCACATGTGCCGATCCAACTTTTTACCGACTCGCAGTACGTCGTACAAGTGCTTGAAGGGTCTTTTCTAGGGACGCATCATGCATCGGTAACAAACATGATCATACACTTGTGGAAGGAGCTGTGCTTGACAGTCGATGTTCACCACGTCCGGGCTCACAAGGGGGTCATGCTCAATGAAGTAGCTGATCATTTTGCCAAACTTGCCTGCACGCTTGGGCACCTCCGAAAGATCTTCTGCCGCCTCAATTTCAGTCAGGCGTTTGTGACGGACAGGTCAGACGCGGGAGGCTTCCTGCCGTGGCTCGCATGATCGTAGTGATCGTAGTTTCACCCAAACCTACCCGCACTTGAACTGTTCCTTCCCTTGCCCCTTCTTGCACTGTCCTTGTTGCACTGGTAGCACTGTCGTATTTTGCAAAAAAAAAACTCCATGCATGTCGTCATTAGCCCACCGAGAAGCCGAAACCTTCATGCCACAGCCCCTCTACTGAGTGCTTCCCTGACACACCCGAAACCTTCCTGCCAACATCATCACAGCCTTTTCTTTCGAGTACCTACCCCAATTGTAATAGACACGTTGACGTATCGAAAGAAAAAAAAAAACAAAAAAAAAAAAAAAAAAAAAAAAAAAAAAAAAAAAAAAAAAAAAAAAAAAAAAAAAAAAAAAAAAAAAAAAAAAAAAAAAAAAAAAAAAAAAAAAAAAAAAAAAAAAAAAAAAAAAAAAAAAAAAAAAAAAAACAAAAAAAAAAAAGCGCTTCCTTGACACACCCGAAACCTTCATGCCAACATCATCACAGCTTTTCTGAGTACCTGACCCGTGTGCAACAGGTTAACGTCTTGAACGAACAGAAACCTTCATGCCAACATCATCTTGCCTTTGATACCACGAGCAAGTAGAAACCCTCATGCCAACATCATCTGGGTTTTCTGTACAGCGAAACCTTCATGCCAACAGCTCCTCTCGCTTTTCTGTCACACATGCTGACCCCTCAGACCTCTGTACCAAACCCGACCCCCCCAAACCTTCATGCCAACATCATTGCCGTTTTCTTTTATGCGTCCGCCCCAACAAACCTTCATGCCAACATCATCTGCTGCTTTTCCCTACATACGCCTCCCTCCCGACCGTAGCCACTTCGAGGAACTCCAGCAACCCAGTGTCGAACAGAGCCCATGACAAGGGGGGGGGGGGCAGGTCGGCCGGGAAATTGACGCAGCACGAAGTTCATGCTGACTCCATGAATCGTGACTTCCCTAACCTCAAAGCTAGCCAGTGTGTGTGTGCCCAGCATAAGCCTTCTGCTCCGTACATTAGCAGCGACTCAGGTCCAAGTGTCCCCAGCCTTCAGGTTCGTCCCTCTCCCTGCGACAGAGATGGACCCTCTCACGGACTTTCTGGACCGCGCCCAAGCAGTCCCGGTTGTCAGCCTCACCTCCCTGGTGTCGCCGTGGCACATGGCAGCCGGCGCTTTCGGAGTGATGTCCTTTGTCCTGCTATTCCTCTACTACACACGCTGGTCACTTCATCAGGTCATTGCTCAGGAGATGCAAAGACAGTTGGCCACCTTGGGACACACGCCCGATGGCGGAAGTACGATCCTGTCAGACATGAGAGCTTTGCTTCAGAACATGGATGATACGGTTCCCAATTGTCTGCAATCACTTCAGGAAACCCTGACTACAGTTGCTGGGGCTGTCACCAGCCACGACAAAGCACTTGACCAGATCCAGCAGGGCATGGTCGACCTCGGCAACGTCTCCGGCAACGAGATCTCTGCACTGCTTAAGGAACTTGGCTCCCTCATGGGGTCACTCCGGCAGCTGACCCCCGAGGAGACGACAAAGTTCCTGAAGGATGTCAAGGCGGCGATCGAAGCACGTATGCAGACACTCCATGAAACGATTCAGGAGCTTAGCACAGCAGCCACGACCCTGAAGACTCGCAAAGTCACAGTGGACATCGCGCCCTTCAAGGAACAGTTTGATGGAGTGCGAGACCAACTTGCGTCTCTTTTGGCCAAAGTGGACCAGAACAGCGGGTACATGCGCGATGATCATGCGTTGATCGTCCGCATCAAGGACAAGCTCGAGGAAACCAAAGCTGATGCCGAGAAACATAAGGCAGCAGTACAAGGAGACATCAAGAATGCCATCACGTTGATACGCAACTTGGAGAAGAAGTGCACGCAGGCCTCGGACTTCAGCGAGAAGACCCTCAACGTGATCGCCAAAGGTGCACCCAGCCCATGGGAGACAGAGCTCAAGAATGTGATCGACGAGTCCGAGAAGCTCCTACGCTGGGTCGCAAGCCAGGAAGAAGCCCTGGCAGATCGAGCACAGAAGATTGAGTCAATGTGCACGGGCATGATTGACCAGTTGGGAGATGTGTCGTCGGCCTTGGAGTCCCACAGCGCTACGATGGGACAGAGACTAAGGCTGCTGAACGAAGTCCAAGGAGGAGTGGAACGTGTCCTGAGTGCACTCCCGCCAAGGCCAGTTCATGAAGGACGCCAACCGCAGCAGCCTCCACCGATGCAAGCTGCACCTCCTCTTCCACAACAAGGCTGGATGCAGAGAGGACCACCGCCGGCTCCATCGCACACGCCCACAGTCTACACGGAGTGGAACGGGCCAGCACCGAGTACCAGGCCCTCACCGGTGATCGTGACAAGCATGGAGAACCTGGCTAATGCTCTTCAGCAACACCAGGGGCACATGTAAAGTTCCCACTAGCTCACAAGCCAAGGTGGAGCCCTGGCCTGAAATCGCAGTGCTTTTTTCAGCAGACTGCAACATGTGATAGGCAGACTCCGGGGCGTGCTGTCTTTCTGAAAGTGTGATAGCTCGTTCTGACTTATCGATGCCCCTAGGAGCCTTTCCTGTCACTGCCGCACTGCTGCTGCCTGTCACTGCCTTTGCACTGCCTTACTTTCCTTTGTACTTGCCTTGCACTGCCTGACCCTTCCTTGCCCACTCTGCACTGCTGCACCTTGCCAGCTCCTCGAGCACGTCAAAAAAGGCCTGACCGAGTGAGCGAGTGTATGCCACCATACGCAGGCATGTGCTGCACTACAGGTCGTAGCCTTGTTCGCGAGATGCATTCGGATCACAGGTAAGGGAGGCTTAGTTCAGTTCAGATGCCGCAGTCCATGCTGTTTACCTGCCTGCAACCTGCACCGGGAGAAACCCTGGACATTAGCACACCAACACTGCCAACAGTAGAGACTGAAGCACCTTCAAGCCCTTTGGTTCCTGGCTCCGACACCCGCTGTAAGTTGTCCTTGCCCTACCCGTCCCTGCACCCAGACCACAGTGACCATAGGATCCGACCGGTAGAAGAAGCCTGTTTGCGAATCTTACAGCTAGATCGACCCCCGTGCCAACTTGATATAATCAGGATGTTCAACATGATCCCCGCCAGCTTCAAAAGACGTGCAGAGAACGGCCGAGGTTCTTACGTTGTAGGTGGGGCCAGCCCTCGATGTCATGACTCACTTCTGACCCACTCGTTTGATATGCCCCTGTTCAATCTTGTAGTTAACTCCCACCTTAAGTGGATTGCCCCGCTCCATAACTACACCACGTATGTTGTACGCCGTGGTTGTGTTGACAAAGTTCATCGTGACACCCGCAATGCCCCGATCCCTTCCCTTGTAATCGCACTTGATACCCCGGACTGGCGACAGGATGGCCTCTGGGTGCACGACCCCATGGGCCAAGTTAGGAAACATCACCAAGGTGAATCACTGCCGGGTCGTGTAGTCCCCCTCCGCAAACCCTATATTTTCAATGCAAGGAAGACGCTTCACGCAGGACACCTTCAGGATCCCACCCGACACCAAGAACGGCTCATCCTTGTTGCTTTTTCAGTCCTTCAGGCCTCAGTGTTGACTTCAGGACTTCAGGAGGACCTTCGGAATGTGGGATTTCCCCTCCCCTCACCCCTGCAACTTCATGTAGCTCTTCATGGATCCCTACCTAGGCTGAAACAACTCAGCATTCACCAGTTCTTTGTACAACATAAACATATCGTCGATTTGCACGATGTTGTTGTAGTCGAAGACACGCAGCCTTCCGAAAGTCGCTAACTAGAAGCAGCAGGTCACTCGCGTGCAATATGCGACGACCCCCTCCAAAACAAAAAACCTCCCCAGGTCCGAAAGCGCCTTGGTTGCAAGCTAGTAAAAAAAAAAAAAAAGCACTGCCTTTCCTTGCGACCTGCCTTCTCCCTGTGTACTGCCCTCCTTGCCCTGCACTGTTCCTTCCTTCCTTTGTCTCACCTCCTCTGAGATTTCCTGTCCTTCTGTCGTCCAGTCGCGGCCTCTGGGATCCTAGACCCCGATGTTCATCTACTTCCCGAGCTTCGACCCCCCTAATCAAACCACGAACCTGCGTTTGTGCTGCCATGGCCCGCGAACTGGTGAGCCACCTCACTCTGGGGTCCAAAACGCGCTGTCGGCACAGTACACTGGAGTGCCCATGCTGAGACTGAAGACCGATTCTGTCGTGGATACAGATTCCTGGGACTCTGGGACGGAATGCAACACACTGTTGTTGCTATATGTGGATCTGCCGGCGCTGCAATCGTACCTGACATGATCTGGTCTGACACACCATGCCGCCGCCAGTGGACTTGATGCTGACTACCACCACTGGTACGGGTGCCGAAGCAAGGGACAGAACCTTGCTGAAGTCTGCTGTGTGTGACTCCACGCAACTTGGCCCGCGCAACTTGGCTCATGTTGGCATCCCCAGGTTGTAGCCACTGCTTGAGTTTTGGTCGACACCGTTGCCGGACAGTCCTCTTGGTTGGATGGACTACTGGCATTGGCAACAGGCACCTGCGCGCTCGCCCCTCCCACGGCACGTGGCTGGCTAGAGCACTGTGAAAACGGCCGGACAGGGTCGACGATTATGGCTTCTGGGAGAGAGAGAGCCTGGTCCCTGGTCCCTGACTACACCCGCCGTGATGACACAATGTCCCGGACCAAGCTGCCTTGGGGGATGCATTGCGCATTGCGCTTGCTCTCTATGCTGGCCAAGCTGCCTCCCGACAGAAGTACCCGTGCGACGGAAAGTGATGGACAGGCGAGTCTGACACCCTGAGTGGCGAAACGCAGTAGAGCCTGGCCTACCCTGTGATGATAACGTATGCGGTTGTTTGTACTGGGTTCAATGGCAGCCGTATTCTGTCCTCCACACCATGCCAGGCCTTCTTGCGTTGCTGAAGTAGTCTAGATGAGCTTCTGCTCTCCTAGTGGAGACCTTGCCAAAGTAACCGAAAGTCGGCACCCACTTACAGTGCTGAACAATGCAATGCGGTAGAGCTGGTCCTGACTTTTGATAGCAGCGCATGCGGTATTTGTGTACGTGTTTGTTTGTGTGTTCAATAGCAGCCGTCACCCTGAACCCAAAGCCAGGCCAGGTCTTCTTGCATTGTAGCTGTAGGAGTTAAACTAGTTGTGATGTGACCCTTGCCTGAGTGGGACTGGCTACAAATGTCTGAACTGCTGAGTGGCACCTTGTTTTTGCACTACCTTGACTTGGGGGTCGAAGGCAGCTGACGCCTTGACTCACACCACTCGGCCCACACTTTCGCCATTCTTCTTGGCCCACTTTGTTCTAGGTTACGGCTACACTTGCTAGTGAAGTTTGGAGGGAGTGTGAGCCGATAGTAGCCGAAGTGACGAGTTGCCTGCAGTGCGGAGTCGCAAGAGTCCGACAAGTGGGAGCCAAAAAGTAATAGTAGTAATAGTAGTAGTAGTAGTAGTAGTTGTTGTAGATGTAGTTGTAGTAATAGTAGTAGTCGTAGTCGTGGGGTAGGAGAGGGCGTGGCCACATTTCCGAAGTGAGCAGTGTGAAACCCACCAAGGAACAACACGTGCTACATGAACAGCTTCATTCAGGGCTTGTACCTGACCGATGCCTTTATATGGAGACTGTTCTCTTTCAAGCTGAGACTGAAGGATGCTCGGATGTTTTGGGCCAGGCATACATGGCAGTACGAGAATGCAGGGACGACCCCTTCCGTTGGAGTAGCAATGACATGTGCAACAACCAGAATCAGAAGCAGAAGTAGTAGCAGCAGTAGCAGTAGGAGGAGGAGGAGGAACAAGTAGTAGAAGAGAGCATAGCCACAATAACATTCCCTGCACCGTGAGCCCGACATAGATTCGAAGGGTCTGCAGGTTCGATCGTAGCAGCTTGATGCGGACACCCCCTCCTCCCACACACGCCTGTAGATGGGTATAAGGCTTTCAGGCTCAATATTCTGCAGAGCAAAGTGCCCTGATCAGGAAACCCATACTGTAAGGCCCCCCCTAATGTTCAGGCTTAACGGCTGGATGTGAACAAAGCCCCTCTGTGATTTTCGAATCGGGGTTTGTCTTGGAAGTCATCCTTGGTGGACGACCCAAGCCATGGCTGCAAAACCCTGAAACCCTGAAGGCTACACTCGGAAACTCTCCCAAACCATCCAAAGCCCCCAGGAAATTTACGTTATCGAAACCTTGTGAAAGCAATGCAAGTAGATACCGTAGATAAATCACTGGGAGCCTTAACATCCGACTTGGGGGGTCGCCACCACCATCGCAACAAGCACTGTCCAGCGTTTGAGGTTGATAACAGAATATTAGTTTTCACCCAAGGCATGTGACAGACAATCATGCGACCGCGACAAGGAACATCCCCTCGACCCTTAAACGACGAGAGTCTGTGTTAGGTTGCTTTTGCGAGGCGCCTACTTAGAATTACATTGCAAACCCCACAGGAGCCTCTATGTAAATCTAATCCCAAAACCTCAAGCAATCCTTATGATAGAGACCCCCGACAAAACCCTTTAAGACGCCTGCCGGAAGCTTTTTCTCTGAATCCTCTGCCCTGCACCGAGCTGAGGACAACCCGTCCAAGGTGGACCAGGAGGAGCCGAGCTCGATCTGTTTGCGGCGACGGCACTGGCTCAGGGTTTTTGTCGGTTTGGAGTTCAGGGTTTTTTTTTTCGGTTAGGGTTTAGGGTATTCCAAGCATGTGGTTCAAGAGGGTATCCGTAAGAGCCTAAGGTTTAGGGCTTAGGTGGTAAGATGGGCAGAAAGCTTGCGCCGCAACAGGACTTCGAGTTTGGCACTAAGCTAGTGGAGCTCCTCCAGCGCCAGGCAGGGCATCCCACCGCCATGTTCACGATGGATAGATATAAGAGTCTAAGATAGGTACATGAAGACATACAGATAGAAGTGTCATAGACGTATCGAATGAGTAGGCCTATACTTGTACGGAAAGTCGATGCGCACAATGAATATTGGCCGAATTTTGAAGATGGCCCCAGGTCCAGCAGAAACTTCGCATCCCCAACCCTCAAAGGTATCCACCAGCTAGCTGGTGCTCTTTTCTTGAAGGTCCCATACAGGGAATACAAGGCTTTGTCCTAGATTACAGGGGTAGCTTTCAGCTTTAACACCGAAAATTGCAGCCTTAAACCCTTAATGCCTGTAGCACCAGGCCGCTAGTTTCTCTTGATGAGCCTGCAATAGGTCGCCAAGATGTCAATGACGCGCCATCCCAACACCGCAGCTCGGCAACCGTCTCGTTACGACTCCGTGCAGGGTTTAGTTTTGAAGGCTGTTGGTTTTTGTCAAGGATTCCAGTACACGGAGTTCTGAATTGAGACATGTTGTTAGGAAGGACGCTGCCACGGAATCTGATCTCGGACGGTTGTTTCATCAGAGCTCGGGCTTATGTATTTATGTGAGTTAAAGATCCACGTGTGGGTGTGTGTATGTGTAACAATAACACTGAACAGAGATCCAGAAGCAGCGATGACGCAGACAGTGAAGATTTGGGCTCCTTCTGAAGATACTTCAATGCGGTGAGTTTCAACGTCATGATGTCCCTGCCTGGCAGGCCATCAAGACCCCCAGACCCCTCTGCCATCACGTACTAAGGCTATGTTCACATGCTCAAACCTCCTTGTGGGTGGTACCTGTGTCTACCGATACATACCCGCAGACACACAGATAGGTGGATGCTTGGGGTTCGTATTTTATGGATTCTCTCATCATGGCTGTGGGCTGAGGACATCTGGGACATGCTGCAAAGCTTTCCAGACATTTATCGCCGCTCGCCCGCAGAGACGAGGTTTCTCAGGCAAGCGAGCTGCGGAATTCAGGGTTTGGTTCTTGCTGCTGCTAGTGGTAAGAGGTTTGCTGGTTTGGAAGTGGGGTGGATTGAGGTCGCAAGTTCATGGAGGGGGAAGGGTTTGAGGATGAGGTGCAGTTTGAGCCAGGGCATGCAAGGTGACGAAAAATGGCTTTGTGTTTGAGCTTCCGCTAGGAACCTGCATGCGGCGCCGGCTTCTGTACAGCAAACGCGGAAGACTCCCATGCTGTTGCGTGCAGGGTGACGACGATGCTTGTGATTGGTGATTGCGGCCTGGATAAAGATGATTATCAAGACTCGAAGATGATGGTGCTGATGTTGCTGGTGTTGACGACGACAACCACTGCGGTGCGAGTTATGATACGATAATGGTGATGGCGGAAGCGGTCGCGACGTCGATGATGGACATCTGCCAGGATGCATGTTGTACTGACGAGTCCGGCCATGACTCCAGCCTCAGCCTAAACCACCCTAGCCCCAACCCCCCCCGTTCTTCGGAGTTAGCTTGGAATGCGGGCTCGTACTTGCTAGGTGGGAAAGACCGCCCCCTGTCTGTCGAAATGTGTTTACGTCCTGCTTTGCGCTCGAAAGCTTCGAGGATCTGGAGAGCAGCAGGATGCTGCTTGGCTTTGCCTGACACTCTAAAACGGATTTTGGGGTTTGGGGCTTAGTTAAGGGGCAGCTGCCTAGGTTCAAGGCTTACGGTGCACGAGCTTTTGTTTTGTTTAGCTTCTAACATCTGTGTATCATCGATGTGGAACTATGTTTTCGTACGGCCGCCCGAGAGAAGAGCAAAGGAGCTTCTGAGGCTTTGCCTAAGGCCGGCCCTTTGCGAGGATTGGGGATGGTTTTGGGGCCCTGAACCCTACATGTCACTAAACCCATCCGCAACCGCAAGTCTCTCACGAGGATCTGGGGATGGTTTTAGGGCGTGAGGCTCTGGGTTTTCGTGATGCGAGCTTCTGGGTTTCGGGCCACGTCGAACTTCCACAAGTCCTGACCCTAAACCTGAATCCTGGAACAGTCCAGGACTCCAAACCTCAAGCTCTAGTTCCTAAATCTTGAAACGAATGAGCGAGATCTGCAACAAAAGATGATCTGTTTCTACGTACCAACAACAGTTCGTCGACATTTTGCCGCATTCTGGGTTGGCTGGTATGCAAGCTCGACAACAATTCGGAATTCTTTTGTGGTAATTGATAATCGGGTGCAAGCTCCGTCACTGCTGAACTTGTTCGGAAAGGGGACGTGTGGCGGACTGCGAGTCACAAGGCAATGCGGGCTTCGTCCTTGTGAAACCCTCCAGCAATTCCTAGACCCTGAACCTTACAGCTTGCAGTCGCTTCAGAGGTCACCGAGACCATCCGCTTCGTCTTCGAGAAGTCGGCTTGGCTTGTTTGCGGCTAGGGGGGGTTTCCAATGCCAGTTGGGAGGCCTTGGAGGTCTTCGGCTGCAGGGATTTGGGGTTTGGCGTTTTGGGTGTTGCTTTGACCCAGACCTGAGACCATAAACCCAAGAGCTCCCCGACGCCGTTTGAAGCTCCTGGCGTGAGCTTCAAGACGTTGCAGATCTCGGGTCTGGTGCGAGGGAGCAGATGACAGACGATCACTGGAACATACTGTAACAGCGGTGGTCTTGTGGGTTGCAGATCACAAACCGGATTTCCCCGGGCACGTTGAGAAAGACACTGAATCACAAGCCCGAGCATCCAAGCCCCTCAAAGCTTTAGTCCCATAGGTGGTATAATTCCCCCGACGTCAAAATACGTCCCAAAGCCCCTTGTCGCCCCAGAGCTTGCAGGCACTTAAGCCCCAAACTGTGGCCATGAATCCAAATCCTGAGCCCTGAACCCTAAGCCTCAATCCTAAATCCGAAATTTTAAGCCCTAAGCTCTGCGCTTGGATTGTCCGAGTGTGAGCGCCGAAACTCTGTGCTCTCAAATCGTACCATAAACCCACCTGGGGATCCAAAAACCTACCGTTCTTACTTTCCAGCCTCTAATCCAGGGGTCATAACCTACGATTTTGTAGCGTTTGGGGTCACAGCTGCAAGTCCTAAACTCACCGAAACAGGCTCGGCAGCTTCGAGCAGCCTCTCATTCGCGAGGTCTTTGCCGGGCAGTTGGTGGAAAACTTGCAGTGCAAGGCGCGGTTTTTCGGTTCGTCGTATCTCGTCGTTCCCTTGGGAAACTTAGGGTTAACTCGGGGTTTAGTCAAAAGGGTTCCTTGGGAGTCAGTGTCATTGCTCATAATATGAAGCCTACGGTGTGTGGAGCAGAATGTATTCCTTCTGGGCCTCGAGGATTCTGCACTTCCTTGCATTGGCTGTGGTGTTGGGGCTCACGGCTTAAGGTTAGCCGTTCTGACAAGCTTACTCACGTAGTCTTGAGATTTTGTAATCAAGCTTTAGGTTTTAGGATTCGTCGTTACCCTCAAACCTGATCCGAAACCCCAAACGGCCGCTGGAGGATTCCGTGTTCGGCCCTAAACCTCAATCCCTGAACCTGTGAAGAGCCAGCCTGACCAGAGTGAGGTCTGCGGCCACATCAAAGCGAAACCGGAGACGTTCACGGAGCCTCGTTGTCAGATGAGAGTTTACTGTAGGCGTCTGAGCAGCTAGCTACATCTATTCTTGGAGTTCTTCTGGTTGGCTCTTGAGACTTTAACTTTTTGGGTTTCTATATAAACTATAATAAGGGGGCTAAAAGTTTAACTTTTAGCTCAGTATTCCTTGAGCTTCCCTGTAAGCCTCCCACGGTATCACCGCCAACCCGATTCTGGAGATCGATGCCCCTGGGGCTTTGGGGTTCAGTGTTTCGGATAGATGTAGCCTGTCGAGGTTTGAGGATACCTTGACAGGGTTTGGGTGGGGGCTCAGAGGGCTCATCGTTTGAGCTTTGGGTTTAGGGTTTGGGGTTTGGGCTTAGGGTGTTCGGATCATTTTTTTCTTTTTATGGCTCGCTCGATCTTCACATGCATGTGGCCAGCTTTTGGTTCCCTACTTGCCCTGGACCTGCATGCTTTACGGGATGGAAGAGCCCCCAGCAGATCTGAGCTTTAGGCGTTTGGGGGTCGCGGTTTAGCTTGCTGGCTGTTGTTCGAGTTGCGACGCGGGCTGGATGCCCTCCAGTCGAAGATGTAAACCTTCGACCGAAAGCTCCTAAACATGTGCATGCAAAACCCTAGGCAGGAAGCACCATACGCAAACCCGAAGGCCTCAGCCCGAAATTGCTAAGCCGCTTCGTCTCAAGTGTTCTGGGGAGTTATCCCGCAACGCGGGCTCCTCCTTGCGAGGTAAGAGGGGGAAAAATGACAAAGCTCCAGATCCCGAACGTTCGTAACTCGTGAGCCCTGCGAGCCTTTATAAGGACCTCGTCCTCTCGGTACCGACAGAGGAGCAGGCCAGCCCCGGCAGTGTTGCGTACAGGGATTGACCGTTACGGCTGTAGGGTTGAGGGTTTTGGATGAGGATTTAGGGCTATAGGGTTGAGGGTTTTGGGTTCAGGGCTTGGGGGCTTCAAATTAGCATGTGGCTTCAAGGTCTGGAGACACGACGGTGGCTTGAGACCACGGCAGCCTAATGCATAGGTTTACTTCTGCATTCGGGACTGTTCTTTGCTTGAGCGATCACCCAGCATAGCGTAGCAACACTACTCGCCCATCGGCTTCTGCAACCAAAGTTTTGTATGCCCTGTCTAGTTCAGGCTTCTGTAGTGTAGGATCGTAAAGTACGGGTGGGATCTGAGCGTTTCCGAAAGGTGAACCTTGGATGCTCCACCGCCAAGCCGCAGATCACCGCCTTCAAGCATGTTCAGCCTAGAGTATTGCTTGCGTTGTCTGTCATCGCTGCTAACAGCTGCGGATAGTTTTATGTTGGTTCTTTGCACACGACCCCCCTGCCGTCCAAAGGCCAGCCCACGCAACCAGGATTCAAGAGATCATGTGACTTGGCCAAAGCCCCGGAGTCTAAAGCTCTCGAAGGTGAAAGCGGCTGGCAGCATCCCCACCACGCAGGCACTTCTGGAGGCACCGGGACGTCGGGCTTGCAATAGGTTCTTAAGGTTCCGCTGGGCACAAGAAGGGATAGACGTAAACCTTTTGAAGCCATGGGACATATTGGCGCATGCAAGGGCGAAGAAAAAGAATACATCGCCAGTGACCGGAAACATGCGTGTGTGCGCACTGTTCCCAGCTTTGGGCGCCTCTTGGTCAGGGCTGGCAGAAAGGGAATTCCAATGTAGAATCTTGCGGCTGCTCCTGCACTACCGGACTTCCCGAAACTCGGAGCCGTGTAACCCTGGACATGTCAAGTTGTAGTGCGAAAAAGCAAGCGCCCAAACAAGCATGAGTGCAAGGATCGGCATTAGACTGCCCTTGCTTTGCGACCCCTACTTCAAGAATTCACTAAATCCGGTATTGCAGGATCGACTCAAATTCGAGGAGCTGCCCGGCTGATATGATTACAGTTGAGGGGCTTTGGAGGATGAGGCCCAGGCACGTGTTAATGGACGAAGGTTTTGATGACGGTGTTCGGAGTCATGATGGAATGCAAGGCTTGGTCCCTGTGGTTCAACCGCACATGCGATGCCGTCGCCATCATCATCGCCATCAGGTTTCTAAAAAAATCCTCATGGCCAGCACCGTCTTACTGTCACCAGTATTTTTTGCATCATCCAAGAATAGCTTCACTGTGCAACCGCTAATGGGTAGTACCGACGCGCAAAGATGTGTTCGCACCCCGGCATTTGTGCTTTCCACTTGGATCCTGATGAGGAAGTTTTGTTTCCGCACTAGCATGTTGACACGATTGAATGGCTTGGGCTTACAATGTCTGTCTGCTCGGCAGCATGCTATACACCTGCGAAGCTTAATTGTTTGAGTATTGAGGCCGGCCGTGCGGCGGGTCTAGGACCGAAAGTAGGAACACAAACCGGCCGACGGACGAGGGTTCCGTGTCCTGGGGTTTATCATGGGTTATGCTGGAGGGTTACGCTGTGGGCACTGCATGGCACCAGCGCTGACGCTTTTTGCGCCCCAAGCGTTAGACTCCGGCCTTTTGAGTCCTGAACTGAGAGCATCGGTGCGGCAGTGTGTAGGGCAGAGTACACTACGCCCTCAGCCTTCAGTTTCCCCAAGACGTCGTAGCCGTAGCCCCTAATCTAAGGCCTGAACAAAAAGCTCGATGAGGATTCCCTAAAACTCCCGTTTCAACTTATGAAGTCCTGCAAATGCACCGGCAGAAGCCGATTAGGGCTCAGGGTTTTTCGCTGCCGGCATACACTCCAAGTCCGTGCTCAAAAAGGGTCTTACTTCTGCTCCAGTCCTGGCATGATGTTGCAAGTCAGTGGCAAAGGGCTCCGCGTTCGCTTGGAAACAATCCCAGCCCAAGCTGAACAGGGTTCAGGGTCAGGGGTTTCGGGTTGACAAATTTTAGCCGAGCAAACGAACCCAAGGAGACCGAATGAGAGCCCACAAGCAATTGAGGCTTGATGCGGATTGCTTAGTGAACTGTGACCGATGCCAGGCGCGCTTAGCAGTGACGACGGGGTTGAGTTTTCCGGGGGTTGGTTTGGAAAGGGAGATTGAGACAAATTTGGACTATAATGATCCCCAAACCATGCAGGACCTCGCAAAGCTGTTCGCCCCAACATGCAGTTTCGAGCTTGAGGTGCACCCCCCACCAAAAAGCATCTTGTACCCCTTCAGATTGCAGAGTTCAGATTGCAGAGTACGTCCTGAGACCTTGTGCTTCGATTAGCTTGTGTATACGGCTCCGACAGGACAGACTTCTGAGCCAGCGAGATAGACAGCGTCCCCGCCCATGTTTTCTTGTTTAGCCTTACCAGTTTATGCTATGGAGCGAGACAGTACGTAGAAAGATCCTCACCACGTGGACCCCGAACTCAGGTATCCCTGGTATCCCCATGATTAAGAAGGCCGCATCAACAACTCAAAGAGCTAAAGATGCCAAATAGTGGCAAATCCCAGTTACAGTTCGGCTTGCAAAGGACAAGCGACAGATGGGGAAATGGTGTGAGATGCCTGCCTGCACCTCATCTTTCACCTCCAAGCCGAAAACCCTACAGCTAAACCAATGCAACAGAAACTGAATGGTTACAGAGGTTTATTGAACTCCTTCTCTCTTGTTAAGAAGATTGTACGCCATGGCCACGTAAAGCCCGAAATGCAACCCTCTGGAGCTGTAGGTCACTCCCTGGAGACAGGAGCAGACGCCCAGCGAATGTGCTCAGCTCAATTTTCCTCCTAAACGTTGAACAACACCGAAGACCTTCCAACAGCAAACGCATGAAAAGCTCTCAACCCTGCAACTTCAACCAGTTTTCGTATGTTGTGGTCCAGTCATGTAGCCTACATGGCACATATTGGCAAAGCCCTCACCTCGGAACCTTTAACCAGTCTGAATACCTACACGCTGAACCCTAACGCTTTTGCTGACACCCATAAAACCCGTATAACACCTTTAAACGAACAGTTACAGGATCCCATGAAGGCACCCCGCAGCTGAGGATTGTGTCCCCACCGTGCCACATCTGCATCTGCGGCTCCTGCAGCAATTTTTTTCCGGGGGTCTTGGGGTCTTGGTTGCAGGGCTCAAGGCCTTTAGGACATGGGGTTTTATTGCTGAGGACTTTTGCGTTGTTGAGGCTTGGAGGCCTGGAGTCTGGAGGCTTCGGCCACGGATCGAGGGAAACGGGTAGCAGCGAGTATCGCTCCCTCGAAGGAGAAGAGCCCGCAATGCAAGACTGAACCCCCTTCAAAGTAAGTCCGACATCCCAAATCCTTGTGCAACCGGAGAGCTTTAGCCCCCCCAGTCCATATTTTGCTCGGATCACCCGAGAACTCTGACCCCAAGTTTCAGATCCAGCTTATTGAGTCTACAGGAGGCTTCTCAACAAAGGATCGCACCAAACATGAAATCGACAAGAAACAAACCCAGCCGATGCAAAACTCAGCTTACACTGACATGCCGGCTCAAACCTTAGAGCATAAACCTACAGACGAAATCCAACCTTACAGTTACAGACTGTCAGACCTGAAGTGCTTGTTTAGACCCCAAAACACGAAGAATGCTCTTGACAGGGAGCTCAAAAGCCCTAAACCGTTCCACCTCAAGACCTGAGACCGGACAGGCTAAACTTTAATCTCAGCACTCTCCTCGCCTACACCGATCCCCTAAATGCCCAGTCGATTTCCCAAATGCCAAAGCCCTGACTGAACCCCTAAACTCCCAATCGCCAGCACAGAGCCTGTCGGTAAAGGCCTGAACCGCTTTACGTTCAACGTGGAGAAGATGGACTTCACCAAGGCTTCGGGTAAGAGTTGAGAGCCTAGGGGTTTGACCTGAGACTTTAGGGAGACGTAGGGGTGGAGGAGAGTTCAGATGTTTAGCGAAACTTGAGGTTTGAGGTTTTCGGGGTCGAGGTTTTCACGTGCTGGAGGGGTTTGGGGTTTCAGCGGAGATCAGCTTAGAGGTTGCGGAGTTCAGGTGCTCGTGCATTTGTCGGGTGCTCGCGATATCCTAAACGCAAAACCCTGAATCCTGAACCCCAAACCCTCAACCCTAAACCCTGTATCGAGGCTGAGTTTGTCGTGCTGACCTTTGAGCTGCAAGTCATCAAGTGCTCACAGCTCGCAGGTTACAATTAGCTACTACGAATGTGGCTTTTTCCATTGCTGTTCAACCAAGATTCCCTGCAATGCGGGCCTCGTCCTTGCTAGGTAGGAGGGAAAAAATGTGTATCCTGAACCCTAAACCTGACGCCTCCGCCCCCGAAACCCCTATCCTGCAAGGAGAAGACCCCGGTTCGCGTGGACGGGCCTCTGAAGATTGGCCTTGTCCTCAGTCCACAAACTGGGCAAGCATGTTGTTCTTCTTCCAAGGACTTAAACCCTAGCATGGTCACTTAGCGTATGATCTTGTTGAGTTTCTTGAGCTTTTGGGGTGTGTTGGAGTTTGAGTGCCATAAGCTGCTGCGTGTTTCGCTGCGGGGTGATGCCGCAGTCCCCAGTTGGGAGTAATCAGAGAGGGCAACTTCCCCTAAGCATAGCTTCCTTCAGACTCCAGACATCACATCATGTACCCCAGATAGCTTACAAAGGTTCGATCCTGACAGCTGGGCAGCAAGCTCAAAGCCTTGATCCAGCCCGAAACTCCCGTACATCATAGTATAGAATTACAGTATGTATTCAATTTTATGGTTTCTTGCTGTATACTTCAGCATATTACAGTTGACGGTAGTTGGTCATACTTTTTTGTATAGATGGTTCTAGTATCGAAGACCCCGAACCCTCTCGGAAAACTTAGCCTTTGATCTGGCCCTCGTGGGTTTGGGGATCCCTCGCCATTCTGTCTCGGGGGGTTCACAGGATTTCCGCCTTTGGGGGTGTTTAGGGCTTTAGAGTTCGGATCTCTTTCACCCTAAGCTTCAGTTGACGGGAGCTTCGGGAATCGGTCAAACACTGAAAATTTCCAGAGAGCAACCCCTACGCAATACAGACTCATAAGGCTCTGATCCTTCAACTCAACGAGGGACAGTCGGGGGCACGGCTTTCCTGAACTGCTCTGCGAGGTCCCTACGAGTACGAGCTGTACCATGTCATCATCCACACAGGCTCGGGGTGGTTTCAGGTCGTTGGCCTCTTCCACTTCTGTGCTTTACTCCCTCCAGCCTGAAGTGCAACTCAGTTTTTAACCCCGGTATAAAGCCACTGAACACACCTCATAAGCCACATTAAGCCTTTTCCAGCCCTAACCTCAGATCCCAGAAACCTAAACTCCGCACCCTACATGCTGAGCCCAAAGCCCTGAACCCCAAGTCTGACACCCTCTAACTCTCTGCTTCGATGCACAACTCAGCTTATAGCCGGCCGCTGAGCAGGCAAAGATGCCTCCAGCGGCCACTACTACGCGGTGGGACGGCGATCCGAGCCGGTGGCGCCTCGTCTCGATGCTTTGGTCTTCAGAGGGCTTCAGGTTTTTGGGGCATGAAATTACGAATTTTTTGTGGGGTCTTCGGGGGTTGAGTTGGGTTTGGGATTCTCGGTGGGTTTAGGTCTTCCAGAGCTCCGGGCTTCTGGCTTTGGGGAGGTAGGGTCTTCATGCTTACTCTACTCGTAAGAGGGTCTCAATAGTCAGTAACAGTATCCCTGTGGGACGCACTCGTCCGTATGAGCTCTACTGTCCGCACCAGAACCAGAACAGTATCCCTTCGTGGCCACTTTATAAGTCTGTGATAAGATACCCCCAGACCCTGATTCTAGTTATCAAGACCCCCTGAAGGAGTTGAGTTTGTTCATGATAGTATCCTTTGTAGTCCTTCTATCTATATACACAGATACACACACACACATAAACATATATATATATATATATATACACGTATGTATGTATGTATGTATATATATATATATGTGTGTGTGTGTGTGCTAAACTACCCACAAGCCCTGTTCTAATTGCCAAGGAACCTTCAGGAGTCGATTTTTGTGTGGATGCAGCATTCAGGGTTTCGGTTTTAGAGGTTTCGGGCTTAAAGGTTTCGCATCACTTTGATGTTTATGAGTTTTGGGGCTTGAAACCAGGTATTCTATGGGTCACAGTGTGGGGTTGAGGCCAGAGTTCCGTTTTGTTGAATTTCGCGAGGTAGAAGTTTGGTTTTGCGATTTTTCATGTTGGATCCCAATTTCGAAGCACCGTCGCCCTAAGCACAGGCAGTTAGTTCGTCTTAGTCTTGGCGTCGGGCAAAGGATCCTGGGATTCTGCCAGTCGGACATAGGGTTCAGGGCCAGAAACCTAGTGACTAGGAGCGCCTCAAACTTACAAACTATTGGTTTTCATGATGGAGTTTTTTTGAACCAAGGAGACCTTATTTAGGTGCCTTGCCACAGGGATCCTGTCATATTCGGGTGTCTGTGAGGCTCCTCATTTTCTGAGCCCTAACCCTTACAGGCTCTTACGTGGGAACCCTTGAATTTGCTGGGGGCCCTGGTTCTTGTCCTCTTGTTTCCCCGGTCCCATAAGGGCAATTGAAGGCCACACGTGAGACCCGAATGCGCCGGGAAGAATTTTATAGGCTATCTTTAAACCGACGTTTGGGGTTCATCTTGGCTTGTGCCAACCCCTTACTTCCTTCGTAGCTTATAGACTGATGCGAGTAGTTATAGGTATGTGCTAGAGAAGGAGACTTTATTCATCACCTCTGATCAAGATTTACGGCTTCGGATTTTGCAGGTCTATTCGCAAGTCTATTCAAAGTATTCCAGCTTCTACTTTGGCCGGAGCCCTAAACCCATGAAACCCCCGAGGGCCTCACAGCCGCAACTCCACGACTCCCCCTGCATCAGGGGTCGGGGGACACGAGCTGGCCTCCTATCTGCAAGTAGGGTGTAGGCAAGGGGTTCAGGTCCGTTTCCAAATCATGATATGCGGATCTTGCAGAACTCTGACGTAAAGCCCAAACCCGAAACCCAAAACACCCAAAGCCCGAAATCATTTTAAGATGATTCAAGCAAAACCCGAAATTTCAAGAACCCATGTGTGTCAAAACCCTGCTCTTGCGACGTGGTAAGTCTACTTGGTATCTGAGGCTATTTCAGTGTTCCTAGAACAGCTCCCATAACTTCTGCGCCTGCAATCGTCCCCATAAGCCATGTTACGAACCTCCTTGCAAAGGTGTGCAAGAACAATGCAAGTGGAAATTTTTGAAGCCCTAAACCTGATAACTTGCGGAAGGCCTTGAAATGCTCTGCAACAGCCCGTTGAGAATTTTCATAGCACGGCTTGCGAGTACCACCAGTACCATCATGCGCATGATGGGATGCCCGCTCAGAAATTGTTTGCAAGCCCAGCAGCATTGACGCAGAAGGCGAGGTCATGAGCACGTTTCGCTGAGGGGGACATAACTTATCACCCTGCTTAGAACTGCGAAGTCTCAATATCTCTCAAGGTCTGCTCAAGGTCGGTGAGATGAGACATGTCAACGCAGAAGGCTGACTCCTACCCTGAAGGATAACAACCCTGCCAGGAGCGTTCAAAACAAGGTGGAAAAGATCTTTCAATCTCATATGGATCCTTCAAGTTTTCCCTACACCCGACATTTAAACCCTGGGCCTAGTTCCTGAACCCTCGCAACTGCGTTGTCACCGAGCTGCGAGAGTCCAACTTCAGGTACACCATGGACGACTCGCAGATCAAACCGGCCGAGCTTGGCTTGCTGCAGGGCAACCCGCCCGAGAAGCTCAAGGACGACAACCCGTGACTGAACCACGTTTAGCTTTTGAAGTTTAGGGCTCGGGGTTCAAAGATGAGGACTAAGAAAAGGGCTGGGGTTTGTGGAGTTTAGGGGACCGGTCGTTTACAAAGGGGCGTTTTAGCTGAAAGGGATCGACAGAGGGCCAGTCAGGATGTGGGTGCTTTGCTGGGACTTTCCGGTCGGGATCCAAGACTGATTGACAACTCCCGGACTTGTGGGATTCCTATTTTATGATGCGTGGATATGTGCATCAGCAGGTCTCAAATCAGTAAGCGCAAAGTCCAAAGTCCGGGCATGTGTGGTTCACCACAAACTTAAGCCGCTTGTGCCGCGAGAGGCTCTGAACTTGAAAAACTCTAAACGCCAAGCCTGCCCTACTGGCTAAGCGCTGCGGCGTAACGCCGTAAATCCTGAAGGCCAGATTTTTTTTGTGCTAATCGTTCACACAGCCGTTGTTAAACCCTTACAGAATCCTAAGCATATACAAATCCTAAACCCTAGACAGCATAACGTAAAAAAATCCTACAGAATCCAAAACTTCCTAAACCCTACACTCCAATAAAACCCTTCAGGTACGTCCTCTTCTACCGCTGCAAGAACGCCCCGGCGACTCCGGCGCTAAGGATCCCCAAGAAGCTCGAGAGCTTCGTTAAGAAGGCCAGGGGTTCAGGGTTTAGGGGTTTTAGGGGTGTTTAGGGGTTTAGGGGTTCGGAGTTGGGGGTGTGCGCTGCAAAAAGAAAAGCTTATATATGGGGTTTAGGGGGTGTGTGGGCTGTATGATTTTTTAAATTTTTGGGTTTCGGGTCCGGGGCTTGAGGTTTGGGGTTTAGGGTTTGATTATCTCCCCTTGGGATCCCAGGGTTTAGGTTCAGTGTAGGGTTTAGGGGCTGAGAAGGTCACGGTTTGTAGATGTCCAATCATAAACACATGGTCTTACGGACCATGCTATTCATGCACTTTCTATTTTTGCATGCCACTGTCTCTAGTAATTAGCAAGTGTTGTTCTCGGGTTTATTCGTACCAACATCATTACCGCTTGTATTTGTGGAACCATGATTCTACTTCTAAAGCTATGGTTGTGCCAGGCGTCTTCCCACTTTGATTTGAGGCTTCAGCAGTTTAGGGGTCTCGGGTTCGGGGCATGTAAATTTGAAGATTGAGGTCCTATCCGTGCAGGGTTGAGGGTTTGGGGCAGGGTTCCGGGTTGACAATGCACCTGGTTGAAGTGAGGAAAACTCTGTGGACAGCCCATTCAAAGACTTGCATTGTGAACCTGGCTTAGGTCCGTGGAGGTGACGACGATTAAAGACATTACACTGTGGCTTCATGTCGGGGTTTTCCTTATACTTATCCAAAGTCAGGGGCTTGGGTGAAGACGTCGGGGTGTGCGTTTCAGGAACCTTCGGCCTCAAGACCCTGAGCCTTAGACCACAAAGCGGAACCTTACGGCACTACGATCCCACAAGTGTGAGCACTTGCTAGCAATACCCCTTAATTAGAGATCCCACAAAGTTTATTAAAAATGCAAAACAAAGCGGCCCCAACACACTGGTCGAATCATTCAGGCTCCTTTAGTAGAGCCCTGGTTGCAACCCTTGTAGTATCCCTTGTAGAACCATCACGAACCCTTTACGGAACCTCACCCTCATTGCCCCGATATATGAGCCTGCCTTCCTTGAGGAAGATGCCAAGCGAGAGTGAGGCGAGACAGGCCCCTGGGATGGCCTTGGGATTCTTCCGACACTTTTGGGCTTCGAGGGGTAAATAACTGTCGCAGATCATCTCTGGAGTAGCAGACACCTCGCTAGAGAGTTTTTGCGGTTCGCAAATCCCCCCAGGTTAGTGTTGAGTGGGGTTCAGCGCGGATTCGGGATTGGGGTTGGGCCTGTACGCGTCAGTGTTGAGGAATTACTCCTCGGATAATGTTGGATCCCGATTAACAAACCCCCCCCCCCCCTCCCCCCGCTGTCAAGGTTAGCCCGCTTGAACTTGTTCATGGGTTCAAGTTTTTCCCGGCCCCCCCCCGATTATGTGGGGATGGGGTTACTTATTAAGTATAGTAGTAAGTAGATAGAGAGTACTTAGTAAAGTATTGCAGTCGTACAATAGGAGTAGAGTAATATAGTAGTAGTACAGTAGTATAGTAGTAGTACAGCAGTATAGTAGTATTACAGTAGTATAGTAGTAGTACAGTAGTACAGTAGTACAGTAGTAGTACAGTAGTATAGTAGTATTACAGTAGTATAATAGTAGAACAGTAGTATAGTAGTAGTACAGTAGTTTAGTAGTAGTATTGAAGTCTAGTAGTAGAAGCAGTACAGTAGTATAGTATTATTACAATAGGGGGTTGGGGGTTTGAAGGGGTTCAAGGACTTGAGGGGGTTGAGGGGGTTGGGGGTTTGAAGGGGTTCAAGGACTTGAGGGGGTTGAGGGGGTTGAGGGGGTTGGGGGTTTGAAGGGGTTCAAGGACTTGAGGGTGTTGAGGGGGTTGAGGGGGTTGGGGGTTCAAATGTGGCATGAGCTTGCCATCAGCTCAAGTGCCCGCATAAGCGCCGCATCCCCACCATTGACCGTTAGGTCATTTTCAAGGGCCTGCAAATCCCTGGTCCCGGGCCGGACCCTGTTAATCGGGGGGGGTTTCCTGCTATTCTGGGGGGGGCGCGGGCCTGCAAAGGGGTAGCCTTGGAAAACTTGACAAACCTACTCTTTTTATATACGGTTTAATTAGGGAACCACCTGTTTCTGGCAGCAGAAGATATCACCGAAATCCCAGGGATCCCAAGGCCAGGGATCTCTGACCCTTCCATCTCAAAGCTTCGGGCTTTCTAGGTCAAAGCAAAGGGCCTGCAAATCCCTGGTTCCGGGCCGGACCCTGTTAATCGGGGGGGGTTTCCTGCTATTCTGGGGGGGTCGGGGCCTGCAAAGGGGTAGCCTTGGAAAACTTGACAAACCTACTCTTTTTATATACGGTTTAATTAGGGAACCACCTGTTTCTGGCAGCAGAAGATATCACCGAAATCCCAGGGATCCCAAGGCCAGGGATCTCTGACCCTTCCATCTCAAAGCTTCGGGCTTTCTAGGTCAAAGCAAAGGGCCTGCAAATCCCTGGTTCCGGGCCGGACCCTGTTAATCGGGGGGGGTTTCCTGCTATTCTGGGGGGGTCGGGGCCTGCAAAGGGGTAGCCTTGGAAAACTTGACAAACCTACTCTTTTTATATACGGTTTAATTAGGGAACCACCTGTTTCTGGCAGCAGAAGATATCACCGAAATCCCAGGGATCCCAAGGCCAGGGATCTCTGACCCTTCCATCCCAAAGCTTCGAGCTTTCTAGGTCAAAGCCAAGGGCCTGCAAATCCCTGGTCCCGGGCCGGACCCTGTTAATCGGGGGGGGTTTCCTGCTATTCGGGGGGTGTCGGGGCCTGCAAAGGGGTAGCCTTGGAAAACTTGACAAACCTACTCTTTTTATATACGGTTTAATTAGGGAACCACCTGTTTCTGGCAGCAGAAGATATCACCGAAATCCCAGGGATCCCAAGGCCAGGGATCTCTGACCCTTCCATCCCAAAGCTTCGAGCTTTCTAGGTCAAAGCCAAGGGCCTGCAAATCCCTGGTCCCGGGCCGGACCCTGTTAATCGGGGGGGGTTTCCTGCTATTCGGGGGGTGTCGGGGCCTGCAAAGGGGTAGCCTTGGAAAACTTGACAAACCTACTCTTTTTATATACGGTTTAATTAGGGAACCACCTGTTTCTGGCAGCAGAATATATCACCGATGAGGGTAAGCTCCTCGCATACTGGATGAGGAAGGAAGCCCGCAGATTGGGCAGGAACATTGCCCCTAAGTACAAGCTCAGCTCTGCTGGACATGCGCTGGTCTAATGAGGAAAAGTCTGCCATCATGAGTTCTTTACGGTTTAGGGCCCTAAATCCTTGCTTCGGTGATTTTCGGGGATGGCCCCGTCTAATCGGGGGGGGTTTAGGCGAGCTCCGGTACTATAGGGGTGGGGTCTAATGGACTTCTTCATTAAGCCCATGACATGCCCGGGACGGCCCCGTCTAATCCGGGGGGGTATCTTAATCGGTAAACGACATTACACATGGCGGCTTAAACGGTTCCGATAAGGGTTCTTTCCAAAGCCAGGCAAAACCACAAACGTTCAAGCCCTGAACCAGCGACGACGCCTCGAGGATCTTCGATATTTCTCCGCGTTCGACACAGGGATGTGTGAGCTGAAGGCTTTTCCCAGTGCTCAGTTCGGACCCAGGGCTTATGACCTTCGGGAGTCGAGGCATTGAGATTGAAGCTTTTGCTGGGAGAGCGCTAAAAACGATGATGTTGGGCTTCTTGTTGTGTTGCAGCACGAAGCCCTGGGTCCTATCGGTTCCAGAGTTGTAGAAGCGCCAAGTGCGTGGCTGCAGGGCCACTTCAAGGTGTTTAGGAATTAGGGCGTTGAGGGTTGGGCGTTTTCAGGGCTCTTGGGACGAGGGATCTTGGGGTGTAGGGTTCAGGGTTGGGAGTTGGGGTTTAGTGCTGTGCAGGCTTATGGTTTAAGGACTCTGGCTCTGCTCAGTCGTGGTTTGTTTTCGTTTTTATCTTTTCCGTCGATTGTGGGTCATGTGTTAGTCACACTACTGCTCCATTTTTTGTAGGGCATGATGAGTGTGCAAACCCCAAGCACTACGCTCAAAGCCCTAAGCATTCGACCCCTGAGGTTGTTTGGGAGTCTAGGGTTCCTGTGAGTCCGGCAGTTTGGTTGGAGGGGACAAGTGTGTGCGATAAGAGCTGCCTTTCTGCAGTGGTCGTGGAGCTTTCTACGCAGGGTCATGAGTACCTAGTAGGGCTTGCTGTGCTTCTGGGCGTACTGCATCTGCCCTGGCCCTCCAATATTGAAATCTCGAACTTGAAGAAATGGAAAGTCGTTGCCAACTCGAGGTTTTTTGCTGTAAACTTCATGCCGGGAGCCCCCAAAACCTTTACCCCACGCCCGAAACCACAATCCTAGGCAGGCTAAACCCCAACCCTAAGCCCGTAGTAACTTGCATGAGAAGGCGAATGACCAGACATGCACCTGGCGCTCCGATAGGGTTTGTACAGCTGCTTCAATGCCTGCCAGGAGATCAAGGAGGGGAGCCCGAAGCTTTAGGGTTTAGGGTTTAGGGTTTAGTACCGAAATCCAACGCTCTGCGAAACTCGACACTGTCATTCCGTTACACTTAGAGTCAACTTCAGACCCAGCAGCCCTGAAATGAAAAGCTCTAAGCCCCAAACCCCGAACTCTTAACCTCCAAACCCCGAACTCCTAACTTTAGAACCCTAAACTCTAAACTCTAAATACCCTAAACACGACACTCCAAGCCTTGAGCCCTAAGCTCTAAGCCCCAAGCCGCTCCCAGTGCATCTGCGATTCTGTGAAAGCCAAAAAGCGTGGAGACCTCGGGTCTCTCCTTCCTCGGTCTCGGCTTTACATCTTTTGTGGCCAGAGGATCCACAGATGGAGGAGGCCGGCCAGGGCCCTTTTGTAGATCGAGCCGAATGTGAGAAAGACCCTAAACGGCCCCGAAGCCTAAATGACCCGTAACCCCTAAAACCCGAAACCTCTAACCCCCAAACCCGCAAGCCCCCTAAGAGCAGGAAGCCCGAAAGAGGGGACTCAAGGAGGCTTGTCTTCTCCACGCCTCTCGCGGCAATCCGGTTTCACTGCCATCGCGACCCGAACTTCCCATCCCAAGCCGTACCTGAACCCTGTACAACTATGTCCTGAGAAAAGCTAGTAGGTGATCCAGCGGTTAAGGTGCCTTAATGCCATGGACCGTGGACTCCAAACCCAAAGCCTAGCAAAAACAGCCGCCCTCCCAGGCACCGAAGCTGACTTCTTCCCAGAACCTTTTAGTCTCTTTAGCATGGGTACCAAGACACCGACTGTTTGGGCCGAAGATGGCATCAGCAGAACAGGACCGGCTTGTCAGCTGGTGTAGAGCTCGCCTCCGTGACAGAAGGTTCTGCGAGCTGCGGCGTGCGCCGTCAACAAAACCAAAGCTCCAAGACCACAAAGCCCTGCAGCCCTAACGTGCCTAGCTCTAAACCCCGCGCCTCCGAGATCCTGAAACTCGAAGCTCAAAGACCCCAAACCCTGACCTTGCTTTTGTGTCCGGGTTGCTACGGCCGAGGCTCCAAGCGGGGCCCGATTTCTAATGCTAGCACATTCTAGCTCGCAGTTAATTAAATCTGTTTTCAGAGCTCGAGTTTAAAGATGTAGGCATATGAGACAGGCTCCAACTGCTGGGAGCTTTGCTGGGCTTTATAATCCTGCCTGCGGCTACTTTAGGCCTTGCGCTTTGGGGTTCAGGGCCTTTAGCACCGGAATACTTGGGAAACCTCGTGACCGGGAGCCACTCAGACTCAACCGTCAAGCTGATGCTCAAGAGCTTGCAGAAATGTAGGGGCCCGAATAATTCGAACCGGGTTTTGGGGTATATATTGTTCTATATTCAAAAAAAGGAACCTGCTAAAACAGGATTGGTAATTGTTTAGGCTTCTATATTATGCACTCAGGTCTTGAGAGCTTGTGCTTGCACGTCAACGTGTGAGACTTTCATCTTACCTCTGAGTTCAAGGGTCCCGTGGTCCCCAAAGTGGAAACTCAAACCCCCAAATCCCCATCCTGGCACTGAACCCTTACACTGTGAACCACAGAGCCTTCGGGCCCCAGAACCCAAAAGTATCGATGATCCTTTCTCCGAGCTCTCACTCCCTAACGATCCTTGGGCCAATATGCTACTCAGGCCCTGCTTGCTGGTCCTGCTTACAGTGCGGCAGGTTGGCTGTGGGTTCCTTTAGTTTATGCGAACCAAAGCCCTGAACCCAGCAGCTTCGCTTTCTCTTCCCTGCTTCTTTACATGTGCTTAGCCTTGCACCGTCGTGACTCTGTGGTGTGGTCGCGGGCTGCTATGGAGCACCGTCTTGGCCTTAAGGGTTCGGAGCACTAGTTCTGCTGCTTATTTTGGGTTCCGTAACGAAGCAATAGTATGAGAAGTCCAAAAAACACTCTAGTTTGATGAACTTTAAATTTAAATCCTAGATTCTGAGCCCTGCGGGTTGTTAGGCAGGTCGAGTGTATCTGGGATGGTTCAAGCAGTGCGCGGCCTGTGTAAGCGTTTAAACCCTCCTTGTGCATGCTCCCACGACCGCCGCGCCACCAGTATCACAGGATAACCCTAACCCCCCCAGTACCCTCAATCCCAGACTCGAGAGACCTCTCACCAATCCAGCCCTCAACCTAAACCCTAGACCCTAAATCTTAGGGATACAACCCTAAGCCTTAGACCCTGAACCCCAAACCCTGAACCGTAGCCCAACCTGAATCCTTAGCCTCGGAAGCCAAGCCCTGCACCCTGAAGCACTTGTAGAAGCCCAAAGAACCTTAAACAAGACCTACTACACCCCCCCTGGTATTCCTTCAACCCTAACCTAGCGAAGCATACCCCAAGTCATACTCGATTCCCTCTACAAGAAAAGGGGGAAAAGCTTGTTTTCAAGGGGGTCTTGGGCTCTGGGTGGCTGCCCTGAAGCTGTCATGGCGCGGCCAGTCTCCGCCCCCAAAACTCCCCGGGGGGCGCCGCGCCCACGCAACCTGACGAAAGAGAGATGCTTATCGGTCAGGGGCTTGGGGGTTTTGGGTGTGTGGTGTTTCGTGGAGTAAAGAAGCTTGAAGGAAGGTTTTTGTTGGGTTTTGGGGTCATGGCAGGTCCGATGGTCGTAGTAGGAGTTTGCGGTCTGGATTGTGTGCGAGGTACAGGGTGGGAACGGTTTGGGGTTTGAGTCTGGGTTCGAAAAGGAGTTTTCTCAAAGGTTTATGGTTTTGCCAAGGGTCCAAGAGGTCTTCAATAAGCAATGTCCCTTAGATTACGGAGGGGTCAGCATGAGGGTGAGCAGACATGATGCTAAGCCTATGTTCCGGCTGCTTCTGGTTCACCGTAAGAAAACAGGGACCGGAAGATATGGGACCCGAATGCAGACCCCCAAGCAAGTACCAGGACCCGAGGGCCGAAACCCAAAAAGCCATCCTAAACCCTCAATCCTCCGACCGTCAAAGCACACAGCACCAGAGACCTCGTCAGGCATGTCCGAGTTGCGAGAGCGTAAAGCCTCAAGAAGCTCACAGTGCCCAGGCTCCGCTGCTCTCAGGCCAGATCTCGCCATGAAGAAAAAGAAATCCCTCGGTAGCAGGGTTTGGTGGATGTAGCGTGCAGGGCTTAGCCTTGGTTCTTTTCCAGGGAGGGGGTCGGTATTGCGGGTTTCGTTTTCCGGGTTTCATTGAGAGTCTCGCAATTGGGTTTTTGGGCTTGTAACTGCAACGTCAAACTTGCCTAATGTTCTTAGTGTAGTGCTTGGTGTTTGCAGTCGTAGTTTTTTGTTGGAAATCTCCTCGGCCCTAGTATGGATAGAACTGCAGCTATGCAGCTGCTGATTTCCAGATTTCCCACGCTGTCATCATTACTGATTGCCGCGACTCATATTCTTGTTGCTTGTCGCATTGTTTCAATGAGTATTGTCGCCGTTGTTGCCACCGATAGGGTTGGTCATGGGTTCCGCTAGTTTTCGTGTTTTTGTCTTTTAGCAGGTGAGCGACATGGTGGTGATTCAGTGGTGATGATGTTCATGGTTGTAGTGATAATGACTGGTGCGCTTTCCCTGTTTATGGCCGTGTTAGACTGCGATTACAGTCACTAGTATTACGAAACTTTAGAGTGTGTCCATCGCGTCAGCAGCAGTCGGGGATGTCAAGCTCTGAGATTCTACAGCTGTAGGTTTTAAGGTTCATGGAGGCAAGCTCGAAACCGGTCAGTTCTGATTCAAACAGGCCGCAGAGCACGGAAATGCCAACGGCCGAAATCCTCGATGTAAACGTCTCAAGCATAGGAGGGGCCGCAACTCTGTAAAGGTATGACGGTATGACTGTCTACGTCTTAGGCCTTCAAGTACCCGAAGCCCCTAACAATTCCATGTCCTCAAGCTTCATCAGCCCCAGTCTAGGCCCAACATATTGATCCTATGTAAGGACTCACCCCAACAAAGGGTCCCAATTCTTACTTCAAATGAACCCTATAAATCCCGATCGAAACTCATCAAGCCCTCATGCAAGCGTTTACAGGCCTGGACAACTAAAAGGCTCTCTTGCTTCTGTACTCATTGATTCCCAGCTCCTGTGCCGGCAGGCAGCGTGCCATATTCTCAGAGGTCTTGATCCCCGATGAGGTCCGGCTCTTGTGCGCAGGGAGATTGGCTTTGTTCACTGGGTTTAGGCTTCGGGGTTTAGGGTTCTCGAGTGCCTGTGGTATCGGTGCTGCGTGTCGGCCTCGGTCAAGATGATTGCAGGTCGTAGTCTGCCCAGACTTGAGCCCAAACTAGGGTTCTGGTGTATGACGAAAAGTCGTTGTTGCTTCCCTTCCCGAAGCCCTGCCGGCCATGTCCGAGGGTGAGCGCCGAAACCCCAAAAGCCGAGACCTCCATCCCAAAAACCCAACCAACCTCCCTACTCCAGTTCTGAAATTTGAAAAACCCTGGAGCCCCAAACGCACAAGAGTGAAGCACCAGAGCATGAATCACCAGACCGCTTGACGTACCTCATGTCCCGAAAGGGGGAGACTGACACTGTTGCCAGAGCCCCTGAGAAGGCCTGAAAAGCTTGAAGCCTGCTGATTTCTTGCAAACAAGGAACAACCCAAAACCCAGAACCCCGAGCCTTGAAGGAAAGCCTTAAATTCGAAATCCGAAAGCCGAGCCGGCCAGGGTCAAAGCAGGGCCCAAAGGCTCGCGGGGCCACCGCGAACACGGGAGGTTCGCTCCACCAGGCAGAGCACCGGCTGATAAAGTCTTTTTAAGTACTTTTGAGGTCAATTGAGCGTTCTACTAGAGAGTCTGGAGGGGTTTCGGGTTGGGAGCTTTATGAGGTTTATAGGGTTGGCATGCAATGACATGTTTCCGAATTATGCGAACCCGCAACACCGGATCCTCTACCCTGACCCCACGCACTCGCAGAACAACCTGACCCCCACCGCTTCTCGAACCCGATAAAGTCCGTACAAAGCCTTACAGCCGTAACATCACTGTATATAGTAACTATGTCCCGGCAACCCCTACACCCCAAACTCTAAATACAGCTAATGGCCAACATCCTGCACTATCTTCAGTACCGTATAGTAACCTGCGTAATTCATTGCACATTCCGTAGTATGGAGAATTCCCCTACGCCCTGACCCCGATATGAAGCACTTGAGATTGTTAAGTATGGATAATGCAGGAGCCAGAAAGCATCCACAGACAAACGGCGATGATCTTGTTTGATTTGCCCCGGATGTGGCATGATATCTCTACTGTGAAGGCACTCAGCCCGAAGCACCCCCAACCTGAAACTGTTGCTGCACCGTAGTTCCGTGCTGCCTCGCAGGCTCTTTCCTGAACTCTGAAGCTTCAAGACAAGGCCTCAACCCCCAAGCCGAACACACCCCAGACCCAAGACAAAAAGCCTCGTCGGCACGAAGATCTCTAGCACATGATTCAGGGCTTTTCAGTTCTTGACCCGGCAAACTTGTAAATGAGCCTCAACACGTTGATAGAACCATATACTAGAGTCCCAGCGCTGGGAGTTGCTGTAGAAGATACCGCCTGTTTCGAGCCGTTGGGCACCAAGCCCTGATCCCTCTACGGCAAGTACATATTCTGAGCTGTATACTCTGTCTAGACTTCACCCAAGCCAGGGAGGCACGCCCCCTTAGCGCCGGCAGCTACTCGCAACGGAAGCGCGTTGCGGGCATGCCGCGCTTTGCCCGCAGTTAGTGTTGAAACGCCCGCTTCGCAACGAACCTTAAATTAAATCTGAGCCAGCCGTAAACCATTTTGACCCTGACCTGCATCGCTTCGGGGCCTTTCTGAGGGCTGGGGCTGATTGAAGCAAGCTTGAGGGTTGGTCATCTATGCTTTGCAAGAAACTCGAGGGGATCGTCCCGGGTTTCCAAAAGAGTTGAGTTCGCAGTGTGGTGGACTGGCGGCCGGTGGAGTCCAAGATCTTGCACCAATCCCGTTAGTGGGGAGGGCTCTACTAGTGCCACTGGAGGCTTTTCGTAGTCTCTCTACCAGAAGCCGAGACCTGCGCCCATGCATATGAATATATATATATATACACATACTTGTGTATATATATATATATATATATATATACATACATACATATACACATACATAAATGCGTACGTACATACGTGCGAACGAATAGATACATGTGTGTAACATATACAAATGTGTACATTTGTATATATCGAGAGAGAGAGAGAGAGAGAGAGAGAGAGAGAGAGAGAGAGGGAGAGCGGAGACAGATATGAAGACAGACATGAAGGTAGAGATGGAGAGAGAGCTGATGGATGGCTGTATTTTTTGCACATGAGTCTAGATAGGCATGTATATGCACAATCTTATGCTCATGCTGCTCACTAAGTCAGGCTCACTCATGTTGTTACTGTACTTCCGCACGTTCCTCGAATGCCCGATCGTCCACTGAAACTTTAAGCTCCACTCTCACACCCGAAATTAGCGCTCAAAGTGTTCCTCCCAGACGCATTAAGAGACCCAGAGAACTAGAACAACCCATTGAGCATCCTACCTGGGCCGTTCTCAAGGCCACTCCTTTTCGGAAGAACCCCTAAAGTCCTTGAGTCCGAAAAAGAACCCGAAGCCGTAAGCTCTGACAAAAGTGCTCGGTTCGTCACTTCGAGGCTTCTGAAAGCTTCCGAGCCGCTGCATCCGAGCATGGAGCCCAAGGCAAGGGTACAAAAACAGACAACCAATACTTCCACCGGCAGCCTCTCATGACAAGAAGTGTAACACTAGTGACTTGCCACTAGTGGTAGCAATGCTGGGTACACCGTTAGCACTGGTATTGCTCGTTATGTTGCTGATAGCCAATGACAGTGAGACTAACGGTAGTAAGACGTGCAACAGGAGCGTTTTGATACTCAGGCCCGGGGGGCGCGAATTTTGCTGCCGTTTTTCACTGCTACTGGTTTTGCTGTTTACCGATGTTTTTGCTGGATTTTGTGGCCATTATCGTTCTTGAATTGTGGTGATAAGTAATGTTGTTTGCGGTGACGGACGCTACCAGAACCGGTATGACTTTCTTGCTGTGGTTTCCAGTTTTGGTTGATTTCATTGTTGTCAGGGTTGTGGTTCTTGGAGGCCTGGGGGTGGGCCTGGGGAATTAGAAAGCCTGCATGCCAGAACCCTGAACCTTGAACCTGGTAAAGAATCTGCGCAAGACCTGTCTACACATTCTGGGTGCCTCTGCAGGGGCCAAAGCCCCTACCATCTAAACCCCTAAGTGCCACTCTCCAAACCCGAATCCTAAAACCCTTATGCCCAAACCCTGTGCACAACCCTCAGCGATGGCAAGGCATATACTGACCCGTAAATGCCCTACAATATCCTTGCTGTAACCCTTATAGCAATCCAAAGTGCTCATGCACCTAAACCTTGTCATGGTCTTCGGTGTGTGATGTCGAAGTACTTTGATCAGTGGCTTCGTTTGTTGACTATTAGTTGGAGTGTGGCGCGTCTGTGCCCCTCTGTTTTCCTTCACTTCAGGGCTTTTTGACTCGGTATTTGCGAGGGTTTCGGCTTTCAAGGTCTTCGGATTTTCAGGGATCATTTGGGCCTTTCGGAAATTCGGCTTTTTCCGAGACACCAGTTTTTGCATTAGGGGGGATAACCTTGCTCTTGTGACTGCGGGGGCGGGTGGGGGGGGGGAGGGGGGGAAGGCTAATAACGTTCTGTGTTTAGCGTTCTTGGCTTCAGGCTTGTTTCAGGATATACTTTCCATGAGTCCATGGTTGTCCGTCGCCCTGGCATCTCTCCTGGTTCTGCGCCCTAAAGACTTTGTCATGTCAGCAGCTCTGGTAGCCACAACAACTGCCATATAATGCAGTGAGATTTAGCAACGGCGACTACCAAGAGTGCAGCAAAAACAACTGCAATGTGCGAAACCAACAGTAACTTTAGAACCGAACCTAAACTAATATTTTTGTTCCCAGGCCCCTCTCCAAGCCTACATGCATAATCTATCGCGTTTACCAGTGTTTTCATGCTATGACACTCAGAATCCATCAGGGGCGCACATGCGCCACGCACCTATTAGTTGGTTTGTTTCTTATCCGTTTCTGCTGTGAATCTGTGCCCGCCTTGGGCGAGTGTGCGAATCGAAAACCACAGCCTCAAATCAGGCCCTTGCAAGCCACGCAGTTGCAAACCCCAACAAGGCCCTCGCAGAACCTTTGATTCATTTAGGTGATGGGGCCTCGGTGGGCGACTCGACTCGACCCCAACTTCAACCCTGCACCATTATAGAAAGCCTCTGTTCAAACCTCAGAGAGGCCGCTCTCAGACTCGCGGACCCATACCGGAACCCGAAACCGCATAGGTGATGGAGTCTTACCGAACCTTCGCCGGGCGTTGCCCTCGCCGCCTGCGCATCGAGCGACTACGGAAGAAGAGACTCGGACAAGGTAATTGGATAGAGTTGGAGGAACTTAAGAAGACAATGTGCCTATAAGCCTTTATAGCTGTTATGCAAGTCTGCGCAGCTTGCATATAGTGCTTTTCATCCCCGAAGGCTTCGAAAGTAGTTCCTTTCGAGGGTTCTCCGGTATAGGAATTGGAGCCGTGCACGTAGACTGTTCACGGTTGAGAGGGTTTAGGTCTGGTTAGCCTTGGGTCCAGTAGGGTGTAGAGCTTTGCATTCAGGGTCAACTCGAACTTCAGGGTTGTGTTTCCGGTGTTGGAGTTTGAGTTTAAGGCTCACTGATCCCAGTTTGGCTTGCAGTTATATGGGTTAAGGGCTTGAGGTGTAGGGCTGGGAATTGATAGCTTCATTTGGGTTGTTTAGGATCTTGTCATTGAGACTCTTGCCGTCCGCGGGCCTAGAGCTTCAAAGAGTTTGGCGGTATGGGTTTAGAGTAACAGGATTTTTCGTCTTCGAACTTCAGGAGAGTAGGAACTCCGGCCCAGGGGCCTCAAGCCGAACATCCTTCCACCCTGAAGCCCTTCAGCTCTAAACTCTCGGGGCGCCTCAAGGCCCGAGGCCTTGAAGCGCCGAAAAGCCCGAGTTCCCGGAAGAGGCCCCCACCCTCCGAAACCATGGAAAGCCTAAGCCGGAAGATTTGAGAGCGCTCAGGTACGCATCCCTGGCTGCGCGGCTGGCAAATGGGGGAGAAACCTCGGCCCTCCCTCCCCCTCCTAAACCTCAAAGTATCAATGTTGGATCCCTTCAGCAGGTCTGGGGAGGTGTTGGTAGAGTTAGTGGGGTAATTCCGGCTGTCAGGCACTTCCTCGAGGGGCTGTATCTGAAACCCTACGGCTACGGACTAAGGAGTTCAAGCCCTCAAAGGTCCAAAGGCCGAAAGCTTAAATGCCAGACAGTGAAAAGACCCCGAAGCCTGAACGCCGTAGCACCGGTCAGGATGTGCAGAAGCTGCTGGTTGAGCGGGACGTGGACGTCTCTCAACCCTGGTACGAAGACAAGAGCCTTAGACGTGAAGTTTGCACAACTTTGCAACCTGTTTTTTGGAGGTTTCTTCTACACCCTAAATTCTACACCGTTGACCCTAGATCCTAAAACGTGAAACCCTTATATAACCCGAAAACAAGTGAAACCGGAATTTTTCTGCATTCTGTTGGCTTGTGAAATGGACCACGAAGGAGCCCTCTTCCGCTGGAGGCTGCGGACTCATTATTAGGGTTTAGGGCATCTGCTGGCCGTAGGTTTCGGCCGAAATCAGTTCGTGCTTAGGATGTCGGACGGGTTTCATTCGGCGTTTATAGTTTCGAGGACTTTGGGGTGTCTTTTTGCGGCAGAGATGATGAAAGAACACTGTGCTGTTGACCGTGGATTTTTCTCGTACTGGCCACCATGATCTTAGTCCAGTAGCTTTCGAGGCCTTCGACGACACGGAGTACGACCTGCGTACGCCGGAGGAGTGGATGGACTTCTGCCGCTGTGCTGGAGTAGGTCTTATACTGTGTGATGGAAAACGAGGGGGATTCAGGGTTGAGGCTAAGTCACCCCAAAACTCGGCAAGACCCTGTAGAAGCAAAAATGACGACCTTATCCTTCCCTTCTTGGAACCCTTTACGGAAACCTTGTAAACTCCTTGTTAAGAACCCTGAAGAACGCGTATAGATTCTTGAAGGACACGCTGCAAGCTGACCCTACAACCCTGCAGCCCGAATCCCTTTTAGGTCCCTAGCTTGCAGAACCGTTATCTATCGGGAACCCTCACAGGAACCCTTTTACCCTTGTAAGGTCACGATCCCAGCGGCCAATTCAAGCCTCTGCCTGCCTTGGCGCTCTGGCGCGACCCGGACAGCGGCGCGGGCTACTGGCGGAGAGCTCCTCGGAGCCTTTTGTGCCATTCTTGTTATTTGTCACCCTTGTTGCTATAGTTTTGTGTTGTTGGTACTATTATTTGCGACTATTGCGAACATCGGTAGGGCATCAGGCTTTCGTTCTGGGATTTGTATGGTTTTTGAACTTAGGGCTCGGGCTTTGAGGGATGAGTGTTGGCAGCGATTAAGAAGCAGCAAGCCACCCATGATCAGGAAATCGCACGAGGTTGGTCCGCGGGGCATGAAGCATTGCCTCCCTCCCGCACTCGACCACTTACAAGTTCTACTCGTCCTTACGTATAATTCCGTGAGGTACTTGCAAAATCAAACCCAAGAGCTTCTTCGAAACCCAACACCGTAAACCCTGAACCGCTGCCATGTGGGCAGTCGGTTCTGCAGATCCAAAAGGTCCTCAAGCCCCAAAACCCAAACCTCTGATCCCGGTATCCTGTAGCCAGGCTATGGTTCTGCATTACCACGGCGCCGTGAAGAAGTTCGAGATCCAGTACGAGGATGTCCCTAAACCTTAATCCCCAAGCCCCTAAACCCGTAAACCCAAAAACCTAAACCCCTACAACCTAAAACCTAAGGTGCGTGAAGGGGCCTTTGTCCGTATGCCGGGGTGTTCAGAATGTATGGGTCGGATTCTGGGTCAAAGCGTCGTCCCCGTACGATCATTTTATCATAAACACCCAAACCCTGGACTAGTTCTTAAGGCCATACCTCTACGGATTTAGGATGTTGGAGAGTCTACGATGCTTGCCTTGTTGCGCCTTGGTAAGCATATGGCTTCACCAGGTTTATATAAGGTTTATTTGGGGTCTATGAGTTAATAAGGACTCCTCAAACGGTCTAGACAGGGTGGGGGTTTTGGAAGGGTTGTATATTGCAGCGCTATTGAAGTACTTTGTCGAAATTCGATCGCTGGTCTTTCACATCTTTATCCCTTCAAGGGTTTAGGGTTTAGGGACTCCAGAGACCTTGCTAAAACTTTGAGGACTTCGAGCATTGCGGGAGCACGATTTCCACTTGAAAACACGCCTCAATACTCACGGGACTTTGGTGGCAGGAGGGTGATTCATGAATCCCAAGTTGCAGCCGTTGCAATGTGTCGCCAATGCCCGGCTGCAGCGGGATCGCGGAAAGCACGCGATTTTGCTTAAGAGCGCACTGCGCCACATCACTGCAGGAGCCGCGGAAGCTGCGGGCGAGTGTTACCGCAATGCTCGAAAAAACCACAATACCCGATACCCGTAGATCAACTTTGAAATCTCGTGTAACCCCTCAACTTAGAAGCCGCCCGTTTTTGCTTACAAGCCTTCAAGAACCCTTTTGAGAAACGCATTTTTTCCTCAGCAACATTCCGTATAAAGAAGGACCCAGAGCCGGTCGGAAATGGCGGCCGCCGCGGTATGGTCGACCACCTCCCACGCCGCTGGGACTTTTGGGGGGTTCCCTTAAAGGCCTGAAGGTTTCGGTTCCGGGAGAAGGGGCCTATATAAGCCTGCTTATGTGTAGCCACAGGGAGTTGGCCCGGATCCGGAGCCCTAAACCTCCGAGGTCCGAAACCCGTGGACCCCCAACAACCGACCTTGTTGAAGGCTTTTATGCGGAAGTCGCAGAAGGGGATTTTTTCAACAACGAATTTTGACAAGGTAAGCCGGTAATCCCAGAAACCTAAACCCCTCTCAGCGATGAACCCCCCCAAACCCCCCGCGCCCCTAAAGCCTAATCGGCCTCCTCATACCCCAGGGCTACGCGTCATGTTTCGGGGCGAGGATCCAGAGGCCGGTCCGGAGCTTTTCTCTTTCGTTGACGGGTTCCTACAAGGGCACTAAAATTAATAAAACAAGGTTCCTGTAAGCAGTGCTAGAAGGGAGCGTGGAAGAGGAGGGTTCGCCTGCTTCCACCACCACGACTTTCTGGCCCATGCTTATGTTCCTAATGGTGACGATCTTGATGGCAAACATGTCTGTCGTTCTCCTTGTCGCTGCTGCGCTGTGTCGCTGCATGTGCAGGTCTTCGCCAACCGCGTGGAACATGCGTACAAGTCGCGGCCTTGGTGCTTCCTTTACCGGGCCCCCCCCAAGGTAAATAAGTATGAAGCTTTCGTCGAGATCACACGGATGCCTTCTTTCGCAAGGTCCCGGCGGCGAGCCGAGCTTCTCTTGAGACCCTCGTCAAAAATGGGACGGTGCTTTTGGAGTTTTAAGGCCTTACGGCTAGCCTTATGTCCTCAAGTCATTCAGCACGTCCGAGGATACAACTTCTTTGTCGACAACATGCCGATGCTGGGTTTACATTGGCAACAGCTTTTCCGTGAGGTGGCTCGTGTGTCTGATTCCTTTGGACCCCACATCCCCGCAAGGCACAAGCCAAGCAGTTTCTCCATGCCCTAGAGTAGACCCCGAACCCCAAAGCCCTAAAGTCTAAACCTAAGCCGTGTTCGGAGTGGATCTCTGCGGTCGCGACACAATTGCTCAAAAGAAAGCCGTCCTTATGGAACCCCATAAGCCCTTCACCCCAAACCAGTGCCAAGGACGGACGACGTGCAGCAGCTGAGCACCGATCAAATCGCGTGGCTGAAAGACGCGGCGGCTTGGACGCCAGCGAGGTTTAAATAGGATTCGGTTCTCAGGCCGTGTGTCAAGAAGACGAAAGTAATTATGATCGAACTTCCTTCGAATGCTGCAGTCAGTGTGGACGATAAGATCTTCATCATACGCGCCGTCATTACCATCAGCAACACTGCTACGTAGACGCCGCCGCCACCACCATCGGCTATTGCTATGTAAGCATCATCGTCGACCTTTTTGTCGCTTTCATCGCCCATGTTGGCTACTACGGGTTCAACTGTTGGATCGTGATTGCAAAACTTTCGTCGTCGTCGTCGCCGGCGTCGTTGCTGTCGTCTTTATCGTCACCGGCCTCGTCGTCGTCCTCGTCCCTGTCCCCGTCTGGCACGACTCGTTTGCTGAGTGCCGAGACCACCACGTGCGGACCAGAGACTTCCAACACCGAGTGGGACTTCATCGTCCAGGAGGCACCGCCGGATCTAAAAATCCCTAAGCCTTCTAGATCCGAATCTACTTCCTCGACAGCTACGAAGCGCCGCGAATAGCTCCGCTTCCCTTGCTATGTCTGCAGGCGCCAAAATCCATCTCCCCACCAAAATTTCTAGCGCCCTCAGCCCAATCGCGTTCATCTTTAAGCCTTACACCCTAGAAGTTCTGAAGGTCCTATAAAACCAACGCCCCGAGCCTTCATACACGGAGTCAGCCTTCCAATCTAAGAAGCCCTCTCACTGTAAAGAGGGAGCTTTGGGTTGGGGCTTTGTGGTTTGGATGGCTTGTCGTGGCTCGAATTTTGGCCGCAGAGACAGACTATCGGCTACAGGCCGGGCCCAAACCAGGGGCAAGAAGATCAGCAAGGAAGGGTCAGGGTTTGCTTATGCGCTGTCTAGCAACTAGGTCTTCTTGAATCTGTGGTCGCTGCTTCTGGAGAGCCTCGGGGGGGGGGCGGGGGGGTTCTGATGAAGAGCGCAGGTGCAGTTGGACTTTGGCCGAGCAATGTCGCTTGTCGGCCTTCTTCGGGTTGAAGCTGTTTGCATCTGCTTTGTAGGGCTTCGGTACCAAAGCTCCAGGTCCCAAAAGCTCTAAGTTCCAAAGGCCTGAAAGACCCGAGCCCCCAAGGCCCCCAAGTTGCCTGGTGGACGTAGTGTCTGGGATCTAAATCTAGGGCTGAGCGTCGCCGGGATGGGGTCGCCGTCAAGTTCCCACCACTTCTCAAAGGCACCCGAAAATCGAAGCGGAAGCTTCCACGCATGGCGTAGGTTTCGGCTTGAGATTTGCGTGGCAGTGCGGACCTTCCCACGTAAGGGGGGTCTTCGGATATTGGCTTCAACACGGTTTGGATCAGACTTCAGGATTTAGGGCATAAAGGTTCAAGGTCAGCGTGGACCGAACACCCGAACCACGGAGCGTGCAAACCAGCGAGCCCTGAAGTCCAAGCCATATTTGGGCCCAGACCCTACTGAAGGGCTCCGAATAATTGGTACTATTAGTCCCCTGTAGTCTTTGGTATAAGTATAAGTATAATTTGTCTCACCACCAAAACCCTACCTTAAGTGTTGAAGGTCCCTACATCAAGCCCAAAGCCTAGCTGAAAGCTACACCCAGCCGCAGAAAATTAGGAACAGAATCACCTTCGACACGCACTTGCTGGAGGTGGCTCGTTTAGCGCTGATCATCTGGATGGTTGTGGTTTGGCTTGCTTTGGGTTTTGGGGGGTGTGAGGGCGTCTGATAATAGCCCCCGGTAGTCCCTTCATAAAGAGAGTATGCCGTTCGCCAAAACCTGGTGGTTGTTCAGCTTTCGAGTTTAGAGCCCTTGAGGATTAAGGTCTTGTCGGAGGACTCGGGAACATGTCTTTACAGGGTTCAGAATTAGCCAATAAACGTTGCGATGTGGAGAGATGTTCTGTGCAGATAGCATGCCCTCTCCCCGGTATGCTTTGTTTAGCCTTGCCTAGCATAGCCACGCCTGGGGTCGTACACCCTACTACCTGCGCTTCCAAACCCAAAGCACACACGGCAATCCGCATATCGGCACTGAGCAAGGCCAAGGATGGCACAGCGAGTTTGACTTAGGGTTCGAGATGTCAGACCTGCTGTACTCAGAACCTTTCACTGGCCAGACTCGAAACCCACCCAAAGCCCCCGGAAAAGCCTCTGCGCTCTCTGACGAGGAGGACGCGAAGAAGTCCGATCCGCTTCAGGCAGGTTTGTTTTGCCTGGGATTCCGGGTGTAGGGTCCCCTCTTCGTTCAAAAGAAGCCGGTGAGCATTAGTATTGGAATATTCGATGAACTTGTGCCCTGCGGCATGGCGCTTCCTGTTCTGACGGCGAGAGGGCAACTTACTCCTGAAGTGCCCAAAGCTAAGACCCTCCTGAAGTGTCCGGCCTTTCAGAGTTTCAGCTCTCTCGGCCTTCGGTTTAGGTTTGGGGATTCGAGATTGGGGGTTTAGGGAGCAGGGTTTACGGCATACACTCCAAGTCCGTGCTTAAAACAGGGAGCAGGGTTTAGGGATTCGACCTTCAAGCCCGGTAGCAAGAAAAAGGGTTTAAGGGTTAGGGTTGAGGGATTAGGGTTTAGGGCCTAAGTTTAGTGGCCTTGAGTGCGTTAGGCTGCTGCCCCCACCCTGCGTCCGCAGTGTCTCGCTATTTTGGGAGGATTACATCCTCTTCGAGGTACTGTCCTCGCACCTGTTTCCTCGAGAGTTGCCACTCTTGCTGTTGTTTCCGGCCTGACAATCCAGACTTTGGGCAGTCGGGGAAGAGGACTCTGTCCGTCTGCCGATCTATCCGTCTGCCGATCTATCTATTTATCCATCTATCTTTAAGCTCTGGAAAGTAGGCTCCTCGTTAGCTTCGCATGACCGGCCGATCAAGCTTCCGATGTTTTCAGCCTCGCCACCATCCCGAAGTTGAGTCGAAGAGCCGGCGAAGTCCCAGAGCTCCGAAAGCTCGGGCACCCAGAAGCCTCAAGCGGCCTCCGGAGGAGCTCCTGCGCCCCGTGGCGGCGCCTTGCTCTGTTTTTTTTTTTTTTTGAGGGTTTCCCTAGGGTTTGGGGACGCAGGTTGAAGGCCCCTAAACTTCAAAGGTGCCCACCTCAGCCAGTGACTCAAGAAAGGGTTCGGGGCCGCAGGTTTGGGGTGGTTTTGTTGTGAATTGTGCTTGTGGTGACTGAGGGGCCTGATTGAAGATGTTTTTGAACTTCAGATTTCCGAGTTGTGATTTATTGCTCGCACAACTTGTCTTTGACGAGCGGCTCAGGGTCCATGTTCTAGGTTTAGTATTTCTTGTTTCGGGGGTCAGGGTCCGCATGCAACAAGCCGCAAAACCCCAGACTTGCTTCCAAAAGCGGTGTACGGCTTTGTGGCCTTGGTCTTTTCTTGGACGGAGGCCGCGAAGCTGTAGAATTCTCAGTGCCTCCCCAGAGGTTCGATTAATGGAGGAGGGACTGTGATCACGGTTCCTGTTAAGGGGATCTGAACTGAAAGAGATTTTTGAGGGGAACAGGTATTATGAACACCTGCCATGTCGCTCACTGATGGTTTCGTTCGGCCAGGGACGTTAAATGGAGGAGTCCAGGCATGTACTTTCATGTTCAGTGCGAAAACGAACGCTGCCAGCTTGTGGGTCAAGACAGCCCATGCGAGAGGTCGTTGCTGCTGCTTCGACCGGTAGCCTCTCAGGTTTGATTCTGGGGGCTCTTGTGCAGGCTTTGCAAAGCCCGGCTGTGGCCCCTGCTGTGCCCCTAAACTTAGGAGCGTCCCTTGAGCCATTGTGCCCGCTGCCTGCTGCTGGCTTTGAACTGCTAGAGCTGCCTGACAGTAAATCGTTCTGGCTGGGGCTGCTCTGCGGGCTAGCGCTAGGCCCTCTCATTGACATCCTTTACGGGCTGCGGCTTTGGTGGCGACAAGTCACCTACAGGTGGTGGGCCGGGCTGAGTCGGTCATCTGTTCCCTTCCCGCTTTACCGTGTGCATGAGTCTTGAAGTCGCTGAGCTCCGAGCTGAGTTGGCGGCGCTGAGGGCTGAGGTTGCAAGGCTCTCTGCTGTTGTGGCACGGCAAGGCGAGGCTTTGAACGAGCTCCAGTACCTCACTTCCTTTGAGGTGGTTAAACCCGAGGAGACCGACACGAGTGAGCGAGCTCCTCTCAAATTGGGCGAGAATCGTGCTGAGGGCGAGGCTGTCAGCTCCGCCAGTGGAGAGCTCTCTGATTGGGCTCATCGGATCCAGGTTGCTAAGGAAGTCGGCCAGTTCTTGCGAGCGGGGCTGGACGGCAGGACCATTACGTCGGGGCGATCTAAGGTGGCCTTGAAGAACAACATCTATATCCTTGCCCGGGACAAGGACGGGAAAGACTACGTCAGGCCGGCCCGGGTGTTTCGGAGTTGGCGAGGCATTCGCCCTTTCGTTGAGCATCAGGGCAGGACTGAGGGTCGGCTCGGAGCATCTGTGTTCATTGGGCTGCCTTCGCAGAGAGAGGCAGTCGTTGCTGTGAGTGAGGCTGGGCTTGAGTGGCCTAGCCAGATCGAACCATGAGCGACGCCAGTGATCAGGAAGGCGAGCCGGTCGGGGTCCGGGATCGGCTCGTGTTCAAATCAGGCCGGACTGAATTGGATTATCAGATTGGTGTGGTTCCATGCGCCGCCGCGGGGACCACATCAGCCATCATCTGCATTGCCGAGTTGGGTGGCAGGCTCATTGTAGCGGTGCCCCAAGAAGCCTGGCACAGGACAGTTGTGAAACGGATGCTCCCGAGCACGGCGCTCGGAAAGGCTCTGAGTGTAGAGGTTGTGGGGGCCCTCCCACAGAATATGAGCGAACCTCTGCCCGAGTTCACTTTGAAGCTGTGGGTCGGGGTGGTGAGTATGGAAGTGGAAGGGCTCATCGAGTTCGGGGGCGAGGGCGACGCAGCGGCTCCTTCAATTGGGTTCGGCCGAGTTCTCCCTTATGCGGAAGCCCTCGTGAAAGTGGCGGACGACCAGTTTGCCTTCACCAGTGCGGAGTCCGGCGGTGGCGGCGACGGCATCTTCAAGAGGATGTCAGCGGTCGAGGCGGGCCTCTTAGAGCTGAAGGGCTTGATTCAGGACCTTGGGAAGGAGAAGGTTGCCGAGGAGCACCCGAGGAAGGCGAAGCCGAAGGTCGCGCCAACGCCCAGGCGAGGGATCATTTCAGGTCTGGATCCGGGGACCGTGGCCGCCGCCCGGGCTGCTGGAGTCGACGAGGAGTCCCTGGAGGAGATGGGAAAGTTGCTGGGCACAAAGCGGAATCGGAGGCTCGACGAGCCTGGGTCTGCGCTGCAGCCGGGGCGCTCTTCATGGGAAGGGGAGCTCAACGAGATCGACGGGGAGGAAGAAGCCTTGGAACAAGGACCTCCTTTGGGCGATGCTGGCGATGGGTCCCATGTCGAGGCAGCCGTGGTCCAGCTCACCAAGATAGTCAGCAGCTTGGCACAGTCGTCCCGCCGTTAGAGAGCATTCTGGATTCAGGAGCCGCAAGTGGATCGGGAGAGAGTCAGGCCATAGGTTCCGGGAGAAAGAATGCAGCCGCCTTGCGGCAACTCACCAGGCTCTACGAGGAAAACCCTCGCACGATCTACGAGGCTTTGGAAAAGCAGCTGCAGAACGACTTCCAGGTGAGCCCACCTCGACCAGGAGTACCTCATCCGGCAGATGCAGGCTTCACGGCGAGGGGGTGGTTAGCGACGAGGTCGAGGCTGCAGAATTTCCAGAGCCATGTCCGGTGGAGTTGGTGTATGGCGGGAGTCTGGGACGACCTGCGGCAAGGCAATCACGAGCGGGCGAGAGCACGAGCCGCTTTGATGACAGCGGCCGCGGACCAAGCTTCGATCGATGGGGGGTCGTGGCTCATGTCCACGGTCTCTCTCCTGGAGCCGGTCCCTCCTTATCAGGATTTCGCCCGCCACACTGCGCCCACCGCAACCGAAAGCCAGGTGTCTGCTCTCTACGATGTGAGGTGGGCCGACATCTTCTTGGGGGTGCTTCGCGAGCGAGACCTGTACAGCGACATGAAGAAGAAGCTCCAGACCGGGAGGAAGGACAACGCCATCAAGGACAAGGACCAGCAGCAGAACCAGGACGATGTACCGCCGAAAGGCGGAGGCCGCGGCAGAGGGGGCAAAGGCCGAGAAGGCAGTGGCTCCCAGGACGGGGCAAAGCAGTGAGCAGCACGAACGGCGCGGAGGATGTGGCCCCTTTTGATTCTCCTCCGTTGCCGCCTTTTGTTGGGCCTCGATCTACAACTTCTGCTTCAGGGGGAGCCGTGGGAAAGGAGTATGCCGGGAAGCTGGATGCAGGCCGACCTGCTGACGGGCACGCTGGTGTACCCCCTCTTCGGCACGTTCCTGGCACTGGGGCGGAAGCTGTTAATCCTTTGTCGGTTTTTCGTACAGTGGTTGCCGAGCTCTTTTGTGGGAGAAGCGACCTAGCCACTTTCTCCAGGAGCTGCTTACGTACAGCCTGCTCGCAGTATCACTGCGGCGCCTTTTATCAGTCGGTGCCAGGCCAAAGTTGGCCGATGCCCGTCCCCTATGGCCAGGTGCTTCGACTACGGCCTGGTGATGTGAACGAGGGCGAGCTTAAGAAGTTCGTCGTCAATGCCATTGTCATTGTCCTCAACTTTTTGGATTTGGGACGGCCTTGCCGAGCACCTGACGCTTGCCTTGCCGGCCGTGAGCTGCAAGCGGGGCAATGGGAACAAGTTCGACGCATTGAGAGTTTCCTCGATGCCTGGTTTGGGCTGGGCATCCTCGATCCGGAGGACTTGGGGCGCACCGCTGGGAAGCTCGAGGACCTAGAAAAGGCCGTGGCTGAGCTTCGCACTTTTTCTCCGCATGCATGCGCTGAGCTCCGAAAGCGAGCCGAAAGTAGCCCAGTCGGGTTGATGAAAACACACCACGCTGGAACATTCAAGGAGATCGAAGCGGACAGGCTGCAATTTAGGGGAACCCCCGATTTTGATCCTAGGGCTTATCTCGATGAGACCTCCCAGCAGATCTACAGCAGACCATTTTCGACTTCATTGCATCCTTCCGAGTTCGAGGGAAAGATTCCCCGAGTGCGTGTCCATTGCAATCGGCATGAACGCTTAAGGCTCTTCACTTTGCTGGACAAAAGCCACAGAATCAGATTGTTTCGTCGCTATCAAGTCAGGCCTCAGTTCGGGGCAGGTGTCTTCGCCGTGTTGAAGTCTCTCGAGCTTGATAGGCTTATTCTGGATAGCAGACCGCATAACATGTTGGAAGAGCCACCCGGACGTTTCATCAGGACTTTGGGCAGTGGGGAGCTCATCACAAAAATCCTCCTGCTTCCTGATGAAGGCCTGTACGCCTCAACAAATGACATTCGCGACTTTTACCATCTGTTCCGGGTATCGGCCGAGCGTGCTAGGAGGAATTGCTTCGTGGGCATCGTGCGACCGGGGGAAGTCCGAGATCTCAACTGTTTCGAGGCTTGGATGCACAAAGAGAGCGAGTTGTATGTCTGTCTGAACTGCCTGGCCATGGGCGACACGCAAGCGGTGGAGTTAGCTCAGTCGTGCCATTTGGGATTATGTCTCCAAAACGAAATCATCGACGAGAGCACCTTACTTGCGATGTGTTTGCCTATTCCTCGAAAGCCAACCTTCAGTGGGATCGTGATTGATGACTTTGTGTCCCTGAGCAAAGGCAAGCTTCAGAAGTTTGATCACGGAAATGTGGTGTCGGCTACCGCCGGGGCGATCTTAGCTGACAAGGTGCAGGGTGTGTATGAAGATGTTCACCTGATTCCCCATCAAGCAAAGGCCACACGAGACCAACTTGAAGCCGAATTTTGGGGAGCTCAGGTAGACGGACGGCGAGGGTGTGTACGCGCATCATTGAAGCGGGCTGCACCTTTGCTAAAGATCATCAGCTTAATCTTGCAGCTCGGTGTCGCCAGTGTGAGCCTGCTAGAAATCATCGCTGGTGGAGTCATTGCCTTGTTCACTTTCAGGCGACGGCTCATGAGTCTCATGAGCGAGATTTTCGAGGTGATGAAGGGGAAGCCCCAGCAGGCTGTGATTGTGATCGGCACAAAACTTCGTGAAGAACTACTGTTGATCTCCCTCTTAATCCCCACAGCAGTCACGGATATGAGAGCGGATTTTTGCCCCGAGGTTTTCGCTGTGGATGCTTCGGACTGGGGCGATGCAGTGTGCTCGAGTCGCGTACCTGTTCGCTTGGCACGAGAGCTAGGGCGACTGTTTGTCAAAGGGAGTTTGGACGCGACTTCTCAGCCCTTTCAAAGCCCGAGCTCGAGGACATGGCGTCCTGGATCCCAACGAGGAACTCCCGGGCGGCGCCGAGGACAGCTTCAGGACTCACCCGTTGTGGAGTTTGCTGGCAACTGCCCTGAAGTTTAGAGTGCGTTGGAAGCGAGCATCAAAGAGGCGGCGACACATAAACATAGGTGAGCTACGAAGTTTCTTGAAAGCCGAAAGATGTGGGATGCAGGCCGGGAAGTCGAGTCGCATGCTGATTGGCGGGGACTCTCAAGTGGCATTAGGTGCCCTTCTGAAAGGCCGCTCATCTTCTGCTTCTCTCAATCGTGAACTTGAAAAATCGCTGCCATATTACATCGGGAAAGGTCTCCAGCCGCATTACATGTACTACCCGACATCCATCAATCCCTCCGACGCTCCCACCAGAGGCCGTGAAATACCTGAGCCCACTGAGGAGTTGCCATCGTGGTGGCATTTGGCCTGTGAGGGCAAGTTCGAGGAGATGGACAGATGGCTAGAGGCCAGATCGGCGGATCCTTTCTCGCTGTCTGGTCTTCCAAGTCTAGACGAGCTTCGAAAAACGTGTGCAAGCGAAGTGAAAGTGCAACTCAGGTTTGGCCACCTCCGCAAGTTCAAGAAGCTTCGCGAACTTTTGCAGGAGGGCAAGCAGCTTGGCGAAGGTGCAGGTGTTGCTTTCGGGTCTTCAGTTTCCCCTTTCCCTTCGAGTACCGTCGTGGAGAGCAGCCTTTCTCCTTTCGCCTCGACGGGTACGTTTGTCTGGCCCAAAGGTGTGGACAAGCAGCAGTGCAAAGAGCTACCAGGCTGCATCGACTTGTGCTCTGGAAACATGGGGCTATGCGAGAGAGTTAGCAAGACTTACTGGGAGGTGGGTCTTGTGTTTTGATGTTGCGCACAACAAGGCTCAAGACCTTGTGATGGACGAGGTCCAGAACGAGATTCGTGGCATTTTGCAGAGTGGGCGAGTTGCTGCACTGAGCGCTTCACCTGGAAGCGGAAGTTTCTCTTTGGCTTCTTCGTCAGGTTGCAGGACCGCAGGGCACCCCTTAGGAGCACCGGGGCTTGGTCCTGCGCAGAGCGCTAGAGTCATTAGAGAGAACAAACTCGTCGAGTTTCTCCTTGAGTTGTGCTGGTGGTGCTACAAAAACTCCGTGCCTTTTTGGCTTGAGAACCCTCAAGGGTCGAAGGTGTGGCAGCTCGAGCCGGTCCGGCAACTTCAAGCTTGTCCCGGGGTAGGTTTCTGGAGAGTCGACTACTGCGCCTTTGGGGCGCCCTGGAAGAAGAGAACTCGAGTGTTGACATCGACTCACCTTGCCGGGCAAGAAACTACTTGTCCGGGCTGCTCCGTACACCACCGACTTCGAGGGCGCTCTCCACACAACCGGTTGTCCTGGATAAAGTTAGCGGAGAACTTCCCTAAAGGCTTGAGTTTAGTGCTGGCCATGTCTGTAGCCGGTGCACTGGGAGACAGACCTGAGTTCAAGCGGCTTGACGCCTGCAGCTGTTCAAGGTCACTTGGACTTCGTGTTGGCGAAGCTAGCCACCCAGGACCTCGGAGAACGACTGCCGAAACCAGGGCTACTCAACGAGCGGGGCAAAGCCTAGGTCAAGTGGCTCTTGTTGAACCGCAGACGCAAGCTCTTGAAGAGCGACTGTGGTCAGAGTTTGTGGACTGGGTTGCTGTGGACTGTAACCTTGAGTCGGCAGAGCACCTCACGAGTGTGTCGGCTACTGTGGCTCCGCTGCTGCGAGAATACGGAGACGAGCTCTTTCGAATAGGCTCTTCGTTGAGTTACTTCCGGCACCTCCTTGCCTTTGCTCAGCGAAAGTTTCCGGATTTTCGGATGCACGGGCACATCTGCTGGGATGCTGTGACCAGATGGGAGCAATTGGAGCCTCTGGAACATCGGAAGCCTCTTCCCGCGGCTCTGTGCAGAGCTATGGTCGCTCTGGCATTGGCCTGGGAGTGGCCCAGGTTTGCGCTAGTGCTTCTTCTTGCGTTCGAAGGGATCATGCGGATCGGAGAAATGCTGAATGCTTATCGCCTTGACTTGGTGCTGCCAGTGGACCTTTTGTCTGACAACTGTGAGCAGCTCTTCATCCGCATTGGTGCACCGAAAACAAAACGCAGAGGTGGCGGCCGCAAGCAGCACGCTACTGTTAAGGGCAGTGACCTTGTAGCAGCAGCTACGGCAGTGTTCGCCGAGCTCGCTCCTACAGAAAAGCTGTATCCGCTTTCGTCTCAGAGCTTCAGGAGACGGTGGGATGCCTTGCTTTCGCATCTGCATGTCAGCCCGGAGCTCAACCTGACTCCTGCTGGGATTCGAGGCGGCGGTGCCATTCAGGCTTATCAAGCTGGGCTCTCAGTCACCGATCTGCTTTGGAAAATGCGGTTACAGCATGTGCACACGCTCCAGCACTACTTGCAAGAGCTTGCTGCCGAAAGTGTGCTCTCCCAGCTCTCTCAAGAAAGTCGCTGCTCAATTCGAGCAGCTGCCGCTTTACTTCCGCACCTGCTAGCCAGACTTTCTCTTCGCTGCCGGGGACCCTCGCATGGGCTTTAAGGCGTGCGCCTTTCGTTGCCCCGAAACGGCCCGCGACTAAGTGGTGGAGTTTTACTTGGCTTCTTTGACTTCTTCGACGACAGCCTCCAGCACGACTCCTTCGCCTGCGAGAACTCCGGCCTCGAGCCCTTTTACCTTCGCGGCTTCTTCGTGCGGGAAAGTGCAGAACTACGACTTTCGAGCTTTCTGCTCTCTTTCGAAGGCTGTCTCGAAGGCTCTCTTTCTGTTAGAAGCCTACCGGTCAAGACCGGTCTCCAACCTTGGACGTGGCTGAGCGGCGAAAAAGTGAGACGCGCGGCCGCTGCAGCTGTGAGTGAGTACTTAACATGTACTTTCATGTTCAGTGCGAAAACGAACGCTGCCAGCTTGTGGGCCCTCCCGCCCACCCGTGAGTTTTACTTGGCTTCTTTGACTTCTTCGACGACAGCCTCCAGCACGACTCCTTCGCCTGCGAGAACTCCGGCCTCGAGCCCTTTTACCTTCGCGGCTTCTTCGTGCGGGAAAGTGCAGAACTACGACTTTCGAGCTTTCTGCTCTCTTTCGAAGGCTGTCTCGAAGGCTCTCTTTCTGTTAGAAGCCTACCGGTCAAGACCGGTCTCCAACCTTGGACGTGGCTGAGCGGCGAAAAAGTGAGACGCGCGGCCGCTGCAGCTGTGAGTGAGTACTTAACATGTATTTCAAGCACTGCTTAACCCCGCCGCTGGCATGGGACGTGAAGAGGAGCCAGACGGGCGGAGTCAGTGTGTGGCATTTCGCAATAGAGAAGCCGGTGTCGTTACTAGCATTTTTCCGTAGGCTTGCTGATTAATGCTATGCTGCTATACCATCACATGCCCCTATAACCGCTGTTCCAAGTATTGGCCCCTTTATTTTCAAAACCAGTGGGCTTGGACACCAAGGAGCAGGGCCCTGTTGGCGTTGCAATAGCGGGCGCCGCCACTCCTACCGCACTCTGTGGTATTTTCGAGGGATGAAGGTACTTGCGCTAAAGTGCTTCAATTGTAACCCCAGTACAGAAGTATGTACCACTGTTTCTGATAGAGCTATGAGTTGCCAAATAGCGCTCTGATTTTACAACAGGGTTTGTTGGGATGGCTTGGTTCACAATCGTCTAGCCCGTATAGTGGATGACCTAGGAGAGTGGTACCACAAATGGCTTGTTTCTAGCATGACGCCTCAGGAGTTTCTGGAGTTGCGTTTTTCTTGCGGACAGGAAACAGCAGACTTACTTAGCAGGTTTGTGTCAAAACTCATTGTAGCATTCGGTAACCTTCCCTGGCGTCCAAGAAGACAACAAATGCTGAAGGCCCGAAACCCGCCAAACCTAAAGCTTGAACTGTCAACTGATTGAGGCAGTCTTTGACTTGGGGGGTTCTCCGGCCTTCATGAAGCCAGCTAGAATCCTCACTGTCAGGACCCGTATCCCCAAATCCACATGCCTTTCATCTCCCATGTCTGTAAGAAGCCCCTGCACGGTTCAGGGAGGCCGCGGATGAAATCATTGAGGTTTCAGGTGCTTATGCTTTTGAGTGGCCGAGTCTAGATTCTCATGCGTTTCGATCTCCCTCGACTTGGCGAGGCTAAGGGCGGGTAATGTAGGCCGTTGATTGACAACTCCCCCTTCCGTTTTTGGGCCGTAATATTCGGAGTATTCTACTGCAAACTTAGGGAGAGGGGTTTACGAGTCAGGGAGCCTGAACCATTAAACCGAAGAAGTAGTGTGTAAACTCTACGAAATCCAAAGTCCCTGAAGCCGATCTTGCTGGAACTGAGGCTCCCGCCCCCTGGCGTGGCAGGGTGGCTATCCCGAAGCACCCGTTCCAGGTGACGCGTCTCATCTCGGGGACTACAGCGGCGAAGGGCTTTGCATCTAGGGGGTTGGGGTTTTGGGTACGGTCAGGCCCTACGTGTACCTTGTCGCTTTTCGGCCCCCGGAAGGTGGATTGCGAGAGCCCTGTGTGTGAGATGCTTAGATTTATGTGGCCTTTCCGGTTGAGGTTTGATGGTAAGGATGAAGGTGATGATGAGGATGGTGGTGATGAGCAAGACCACCATGATAATATTAGTAAGGTTCTTTTTGCGGTGGTTTGTCTACGGTGACTGCAGTGGTTTCCCTGGCTGTATGATTGCGACTAGTGCACCACCCTCGGCAGCACCATCAGCACGGTAGTATGTTTGGGGCCACACGGATAGTGCTATGAATGCTTATATCTTTTTTTTTAATTCTTGTTAATATCCAGCCATAAGGCCCACACCCCACAGGCCGAACCCCCTGAGGCCACCTTTGCAAACCTCTGCTGGCGCACGCTGCGGGTGCGGTCAGCAGCCTGGCGCTGCTTTGGTTTAGGGAGGTGTCAGGAGGGGTTTCGTGGCGGGTATCTAGGATATGCAAGAAGGTATTTGGGGTGTCTAAAGTTTAGGATTCCAGGATGTGGGTTGTCAGTCTTCCTGAACTGACTGGTGTCGTGAGCTACATGATTGAATACAGCCACCCCCTTCTTTTCTATGATGGGCCTTTCGAACTTGCCCTCAACCTGACTGAAGCCCGAGATCTCTGACAGCCATGATTTTTTTCAGTTTTAGTTGCGCTGCAAAACTCGCAGGGAGCCCCGGTGTGACAATGCGACAGCAGTAAGTAAAAGATTAAGAGCAAAAGAAATTTGATTCAATTCCTAGATCCCCACGCCCAATGAGCGCTGTATACACTCCTTCTAGCCTTTCGGGTTTGGCAGGGGTGCCTGCCCTTGAAGACCCATTTCTCCTGCCAAGGAAGTGGTGCTTGCTCTTCAAGGCCGGGCTGACCAGCAGGGGATCCTCAGTTTAGGTTTTTTGACTACGGACAAGATGGTTTCGGATTCCGATCATGTGTCACGTGGGACCATCTGTGTCCTGCAGCCGGGCTTGACGTTTCGAACGCCTGGGAGAGAGAGAGAGAGAGAGAGAGAGAGGTGTTTTGGGTTTCAGGCCCTGCTTTAAGGCCTGAGTTCAATTCAAAACCTACGGTTCAATCTGCTTCTGCCGTCAAGCGTCGACAATGAAAAAGCCAGTGCGCCTCGCAAGGCATCAAGGGGGAGAGCGAGCGAAGATTGCAGCAGGAGACGATCTTCAGCAGCTCTTCTGCCATGGAGTGTTCGGTTTTTTGAAAGTCCGTGTTCGGGGTGTTAGGCGGTTGGCAAGAGGTCGCAATGATCCTTGACGTTACAATCCTTTCCGGCACAGCCACACCAACCACACGACCAAGCCTTGAACCTGAAACTAAAGCCTGCAACCAGCCATCTGCCTTGCCCAAATCAGGCACCGACTTCTCTAGACCGCTGCGGTTAGACGAGTTTCGGCAAAACCTTCGGCGTCTTGGCTTCGGGCTGTGCTCCAGGCCTTCTTCTTGGGCGCGAAAAACTTGATTTCCCCAATTGCAGAGCCACAAGCGGCCCCCTAAACTCGTAGGCTCTTCTGCCCTCAGTCTTCAGTGCCCTCAGTCTCCAGCCCTGAAGCCACAAAAGCCCGAACACTTGAAGCCGACATCCAAACTCCCACCCCAACATGCAACCCTAACACACATGTTTCGAGGTCCTCGTGCGCGGAGGCAGCGCTGTCGCTGAAGGTGCCATCTGGTGCAAGTGCAAGGTTCTAAGATCTGGGCTTGGGGTCCGTGGAAAAGCGGCCACTACTCAGAGAGACGAGGCAGGCGTTAACAGCGCCCAGATCCCTGGCCAAGCGAAAGCGCAAGGATGCCGCGGCCCCGTTCGAAGAGGAAGAAGGCCTGCAAGATGGACATGTCAACGGATGCACGCGATTCTGATCTGTGCCGCCTGGATGCTCCACAATCGACCCAGACTTGGAAGAACGCGGGGCGGGGCGGTCTGAACTCCAGGATGCTTGCGCCAATTAGCTACCAGACAACACCTGCGAAAATTGAGGGCCACAAGGCAGGAAATAACCGAATAGCATCCCTACCATTTGTTTCGGATGTGGCGTGGCTTCACAAGCCTCCAGTGGCTTAGATCGCTTTACATTTCAGCAAGCAGCAAAGGGTGTGAAGGGTCTACTGTTTGGAGAAGAGAACGCACAGTTATCTAACCCGTCAGATACAATGTTGCTTGGAGTCCTTTCTTCCCTTATGCCGTAAAGGTCCAGCATAGAAATCGCAAGTATGGTGCATTGCGAAGAGGGCCATGGAACTAAGCTAAGCCTTATAACAAGCCCGAACAAAGGCGCCTGGAGGCCTCGCGGCCTAAACACTAGCACCCTTAAGCACTGCCGGTTCTCGCCGTTGCGGGAGAAAGCAGGAAGCATGGCCAGCGGCGTTGCAGACGACAGTCCCAGTCTCGGTGATATTTTTTGGAAGACTAGACAAAGGCAAGATGAACATTTCTGCTCATTACTCTTGCTGTTCTAAAGCCGTTTGTTGCGAGTAGTTGTCTTCCTAACGGTTTTGAATATGTCTTTCCTTTCTGTCTGACGCTTTGATTTTCTTGACTCTGAGTTGGCGAACCCCAAACCGCTAGTGCATCCCATAGCTGCCATAGCTTTGGATGGAAAGCCGGTACCTCTTTCCCATCGTTTGTTTCCACTGACCATTAGCTGTTTCTCGGCCAATTGTCCAGCCGATCACCCTGTTGTGTCCGCCATTCCTTAAGCCAGCGAGCTGCTGACCTGGACGTCCCTACCATGCCCAAAGCCCATCTCTAGCTCATATATTGAACTAAACGGCCGGCAGCCATCATAATTCACGGATTCGGAAATAGTGCTTGCTGGATCGGTGGAGTTCGTTGGTAGCGAATTTGTGTGTGTAGAAGGCGCGGGCAATTCTCCAAAGGTAGCCATCTTAGCAAAGTCCCCCAGCAGTTGTTTGTCCTTATCGAAATGTGGCCGTCGTATCTTCCTGAGCTTTTGGACTGCCGACCTGGAACGACAAACCAAAGAGTTTGCGGTACACGCAGGCAACCAGCTCGATTCAAACCCCCCGCATCCCGAACGCCGCCAGCCTGAAAATCATCAACGCCTCAATACAATGGCCTCAAGGTGATCCGGGAGTTCGAATCCATCCAGAAGGGATGGTTCAACGTGCACGAGAAGAGCGTGGACCGTGTGAGTCGGGCTGAAGCAAGGCTTTGTCACGGATTATGGCCTTAACCCTACTTGTTTAAGGACTTGTATAAGGAACTCATATTACTACGAACCCTAAAAAATGTCGGTTTGTTAGGGTTTAGGTAGGGTTTGGGGTGGCGATTCTGGGAGTTGATACGTGGAAGTCTTGACAACCGACGCAAGGCCTGGAAACGCTCCCATTTTTTTGCGAAGCCCAGAAGCCTGAGCCTTGAAACATGAACGCCCCAAACCCTGAACCCCCAACCCTAGCTGCCTTTAAGATTGCAGGGGCTTCGTCCTTGCTAGGTAGGAGGGAAAAAACTGCCTTTAAGCCCTCCCTGAAATCCTCGGCATGCAGCAAGCCTTGTTGAACTTGGTTATGGAGACTCGTTTAAAACTCTCTCAAAGCTCTAAGCACCCCAAACGCTCCTTGGAGGACCTCTACCGCCAGGGAAAGCTCCGACGATTTCTGCTCCTTGCCCGACTCATCATGCAGGCCGTTGCTTCCGTCGCGGATCGGGTCAGTAGGGTGTCTTTAGGAGGTAGGCTTGGGGAGTTGGAATGAAAGAGGGAACTCTCTACTGTTTTGCCTTTTCTGCTTCACAGAGCCTTTCAAGAAAGAGCCCTTTTGCAAACTCGATACTTTGCAGCTACTCAGAACTGCCCAAGACTAAGTGGCGTTGTGAAAGATTGAGTCCAAGGGCCGAGGGCCACGCCTCGCAGGATACTTTGCGGAACATCGCCAAGAATGCTGTCAAGAACTATGTCGAAGCGAGCCGCGGCAAGGAAATGAGAGCTCGTCAGTCCACAACCCAACGTCTTGAGCCTAGAGATCTTGAACCTCAAAGATCCTAAACTCCAGACAACGAGTCGTAAACCCCAAGAAGCCCTTCCTCCTCCACCTGGAGCTTCAACATCGCCAAGCCACATGATTTGGACTCTGCGGCCTTCGCTGCGGAATCGAACGCACGGCGAGGAGGTAGAGTATGTGCTGTCCTACCTAAACCTTACATAGCAGCGTCAGGGTAGCAAAGGAGGCCCGAATAACGACGCCTCTGGATGAGAATTTTGCCCAAAGGTTCAGGGGACATCACTGCTTGTTTAATGCATGTCAGTTAACTCTGTTGTAAGCTCAGATACCTCTTGTTTAAACTTTGCTTTGAGTTTAGAGTGACCATGGAAGCGTCTGGATGCAGAGGCAGACACAGCGAGAGAGAAGAAGCAAGAAAATTCGGGCATCTATATAATAGTCTATATACTACATACACCCATGCACTCCGAAACACTGGACACGCTTCATGAAGGTTCGGTCGCACCTTGCAACACCTTTACGCCCAAAACCGCAAAGCCCGAAAGCCCTGACTGAGGCTCGAGAGAGTGGCTCCCGTACGCACCTTCGTCGAGTCCTATGCCAGCGCCGATGCCAGCAAAGAGCCTGAAGCTCCACACAAGCTCTAACAGACATTACTATTTCAGCGAGGGCAGGTGAGTGTAGGGTTTTTTTCAGGGATGTCGAAATATGTGAGGTTTGTAGGCCCCAAATCCCGAAATCAGAGATTTTTGGGCTAGCGTGGCAGGCGTATCCCGTATGAAGGAGCTGCGCTAGACTTCCTCAAAACCTCGAGATCCTGAAGTTTCGCTGGGCTTGAGCTGTAGAATCTTACCGATGTCCCGGACCAGTCTTGGGGTGGCTTAGGGTTTTCTTTTCTATACGTCACGACTGCGTTAGCTTAACAAAGATCTCTAGCAAAGGCCAAGTGGCTCCTCAAGCTTGGACGGGTTAGGCGCCGCGGCACCAGCAGCGGTGTAGTTAGTTTGGGTAATTATAATTAGAGAAGGACCCCAGTGCAACTACCATGTGCTGAAGCTCTACGGCGATTTTGGCGGTCCCGTAAGCTGTAGCTTTCAAGGGTTCTCCTCTTGGAGGGCCTCCATTAGATTGCCTTAGAGTTCTAGAAGGCAGCGTGAGAGCATCCAGGCCCTGCAAAGTAGATAGAAGACCAGCCCTGAATCTCCGCTTCGCACACCCTACAGCCTTGAACGCAAACATTCCCGAAGAGCGCAATGCTTACTAATGAGGCAATGGACTGCAGATCATCTTGCAGACCCTTACCGCAGTATCAGCGATATGCCTTATTTAAGAGTTAGTTGCCTTCCAGGTGAGTCCAAAACAGACAGCCTCAAGCCCCCTAAAGCCCAGAACACAAGCCCCAAAGGCCTCAAATCTCAGTCCTTTTGATCCTTAAACCCAAAAGGGCCTTTAATCCTAACACACACAGGTGCTAAATCCTAAACATTTGAATCCGCAGACCAGAAACCAAATTCTTTCAGCACAAGAAGAATCGAATCCTAGAGCTTCAGCCAGAAAACCCTAGGCTAGAATCCCAAACGCTCCGGCACCGACTGCTGTTATCATACTATGCTCTGGTGGAGCAACATCTATACGCTAGACCTTTAACGCTAAACCCTAACCCCTCGTTTTGCGGCTGTATAGGTACATCACGCACACATGCGCAAATTATATGTACACCGCTTGGAGACGCTAAACTCAGAGCCCGTTGAAACCCTTGCCAAGCTTGCATAAAACCTTTCTACATCCAGGTCTAGTCCAGGGGTGGGCGGGACAGTTGGCACGTGCTGCTCCGATGCGCAATGCTTGTGTGGGCTCAGTTGGAGGCTTATGGAGGCTCCTATTAGCCTAGGGGCTATGGGCTTGTTCGCCATGGGTTCGCCGACGCCGACTTTGTTTGGGAGCACTACGGCGGGGGTGGCCTGCGTGGTCCTGTTGGAGTTGGTGGTGCACCACTGTCACGCTACGAAGGCGCGCGCTCACGGTTCACCGCCCTCTTGCCGCTTAAGTGCCACAGGCTCGATTGTCAACCGCAGGTAGATGTGAAGTCCGGGCTATCGAAGTTCCTGCACTTCGCGGAAGACTGGGCCGCAGCCTTGGGGGCAGAAACGGGGCCTTCTATAAATATGTAAATAGAAATAATTAGTTGTATGAGCTTGTGTATGTAAAACTGATCGTTATGAAACGGTATATATATATATATATATGTGTGTGTGTGTGCATGTCTATATATATATATATATATGTGTGCATGTCTGTATGGCTTTATGTCTGTCTGTCTGTCTGTCTGCCTGTCTTTGTGCATGCACGTATGTATGTATGATGATGTATGTATAGTTAGAAGGTCATTCTCCAACTCCGTAAAGGCCTGAAAAATCGCAGCTCCTGAAGAATCACAGCTGCATGCCCAGGCTCGTGGGAAAGGCTCAGGTCTGAGTCCCATGGCCACCCGCGTCGAGGAGGAGTGCAGCTTAGGGTTTGGGGTTTTAGGGTTTAGGGTTTGGGTTTTAGGGTGCGTCTTCGCTTCTCGTGTTTCTCTCACCCCGGCGTTTGCATCCCTCGGCCCTGCTGTTGAGGAGTGTTCGCTGGCACACAACCCAAGCCCATGCTGAAAAGGGTTTTGGGTTTTAGGGTTTAGGGTTTGGGATCCAGAGCTTTTGCAACATTGCAGCAGGGTTTGAGATCCTTATATAGGCAAGCAGCATCTTCTCCATGTGGCTTCAAGCTGCAGCTGCTCTAGCAGTGATGTTGCCGGCTTAGGTTGGCACCCGCATGGCAACATGCAGTCACTATAGTCAGGAGAGGGGTGTAATATACACACGCCAGTTACACGTGTATCATGATTAGTAATGCATTTGACACTTGTTCTGCCTGTTCTTACTACAACGTGTTCAATTGCTGTTCTTATCGTTTTCCGTTTTCCGAGAGAAAAATAACATTGCAACTATTGTCATCAATATGATTGGTCTTTCTATGTTTGCTATCTTCATTGTTAAATTATTGTGATTAGCATGGCTACGATTATTGCAGTTTTAAGGAGATTATTGCAAGTGCTGTTATTGCTCATGTTATCGTACTGACTACGGAGCCAGCAGCACTCATTATAACTCACTGTTATTCTTGATCCAGTGTCATGGTTATGATAGTTGGTGCTCCTTGTGTTGTTGTTACTATTACGACTTATGAAAAAGTATCATAGAAATTGGTTGCTGCTCTTCTCGCTTCTCCTTCTGCCCTTCTTATCCTCCTTCTGCTGACTCTATTGTCACTATCACCATGTGCTTTTTGCGATTTGGTCTGTGGAGGCCGACTTTATTCTATTTTAAATATCACCATTTTTTTGCGAACTGATTTTTAGAGGCCTGACACATGGGTGCCGAAGTGCTGGTTGGAGCATTGAAAGGAAGTTGGTGAGGGTTCCACGACTGCAGGATGCTTTGGGGGTGAATTGTTGAGTGCTCTCTCAAGACTTAACTTGCTTTGGGCATGTTGTATTCCACGTTGTAGTGGCTGTAGTAGAACTACTTAACTATCTGTTTCGGCCATGAATCATTGGAGTGAGAGACTGACCATATGCCCGTGACGAGAGGAGCTGATCCGTGTGCGCTTGAAGATCCTGAGATCCATGTACCAGCTTCTGGTTCATGTGAATCTAGTTCTGTTTTTTGCCGTCACCTGTGACTTAATCCGTGCACCTTGCCTGCAATCGGCGACGTGGTGGGTCATCGGTGGAGTTGCGTATTTGATGGCTCTTGGCATCGCCACCAACCGCTGGCCTCTCACACCTTCGAGTCTTCTCCCCTTGCGGCTAGTCTGCTGGGTTTCGCTTTTGGTTCTCATTGCCATGAGTAGCTACCAACAGGACGGCGCGTTGGGGCGGCAGGGCCTGTGCCTGGCAACTAATGTGGCACAGACGATCTTATTCCCTGTGGGCAGAATGACCGTGTTGCAGACCGTATCCTATTTTGCTGTCGACACCTGGGTCAAAGGGCAGGTGTTTGGCGCAGTAGACCTGTGGTTGGTCCTGTCTGCATGCGTCCAGGCCTTAGCATATATGGCCGTGCCGCTCTTTCTCGAGTTCGCCGTTCGGGAGTGGATTGCGGCATCCTTCCAATCGCAAGACTCAGAGTCCTTGATTCAGGGCTTTCGGCAGATGCTGAAAGGGATCTCTGACGGAGAATTGCTTCTCGATGGCAGCTTCCGGATCTGCGGCAGTGCGCCATGCCTTCAACGGCTCTTGTCAAGCAGAGAGGACTTTGCCGGACGCAGCTTTCGCGAGCTCATCGTCGATGACGAGGCCAAGGAAATGTTCGATCACTTCCTGGTGCCGGCAGCTGCGAGCGAGGGCGAAGAGGACCAGCAGAGTTCTCTCCAGCCGGGATCCAGCGCTGCCCCCCACTGCCTGCGCGTGCCCCTCCGGGATCCCTCTGGCCGGGCGATTTCGGTGGACGTTTTTCACGTCTCGCTGCAGCCCAGCCTCTATGGCGAGAGCACGACCTGCCACCTGCAGCTTGGTTGTTTGACATCTGGTCTTGGTCGGGGTGGATGCATATCGCCAGTCTCAACCAAAAAGTGCTGAGGCTTGCCCTGAAGGAGGATGTGCACTCCATGCAGCCACCGGAAGCACCTCTCTGAGCACTGCGGGGTGTTAGGTGTAGTGAATCTTTGCGAGGGCGGGGGTGGTCTGACTGAGGTGGATCCGGCGCAGAATGCTGCTCGACTTGCACTCACTGTTGTTTCTCTCCGGCCCCTTTGCTCTCCCTTTGCCCGCCCCGGCAAGGCGCTTCCCAGCAGTCTGCTGGCCTCCAGGCGCGCACCGGCGGCACACTCCGCTGCCAGCAGCGCCGCTTGGCGGAGCTTCTTAGAGCATCGTGCCTATAGTCTCCGTTGTAGTTCCCTGCTTTTTTTAACCCCTACTATATGTATGCAACCCCAGAAAGGAACAACGGAGACAGGTAGAGCCGTTTAGCTGCGGGCTTCGGGCCAAGGCTCTGAGCCACCAGCGCGACGCCCCCATCTTTCAAGACCCTTCCACACATCGAGGGGTTCCACGGAATATGTCAGAGTCTCGAATTTCGAGTTGAAGGAATGCCAGGGCTCGCGTTTGATTCCGTTATGAGAATGCAGGCAAGGAAGAACAAGAACAGCCCGTTTTCCTGTCGCCGCTTCTTGGGTTCTTTGGGTGTTTCAGCTCTCTCTTGGCAAGGAATCCTGCGTGGAATGCTATGACGAGCTGGCGGAGATGACGCTGCTTGTGAATGCGAGCACGGAGCTCCTGGACATCGAAGAGGTCCACCTGAGATACGCATCTTGGCTCGTATTGTTGATATGGTTTGTGGGCTCGCCTTTGGTTGTTTTAGATTGTGCCCGAGGTGCGAAGGACCGACGACTCCAAGGCACGCGCATGGGGTCGTTTCAAGCAGACATGCGGATCATTGTGAAATGCAACATGCTACGAGGTGCAGATGGGCATGCCAACCCTGAAGCGCTTTGCACGGCCGCTGGACTGGGCCGGCATCGATGCTGCCCTTCGCCGGTACGCGCGCAAGGTGCGCAAAGCCCGTGCCCGGGGCCACGAGGAGGCCCCCACTCGGAGATGCCTTCTTCATTCTAGTTGGAAGCCTCGTTTTCTGACCAGGTGGAGCAGGAGAAACAGGCCCGGTGAGCGACTCTCCGGTGTTGCAAAGTCCTTGACATCGTTTTTGAGCTTCTCCCCGCAGACGCTGCCGTCGATGACGCTGCGCGTGCCTGGCGAGTCGCGGAAGCACCTCCGCTCCAGGCACGGCCTGGGCCTGCTTGAGCACCCAAAGCAGCCAAATGCCTCTATGCCTCTCAGCAGGCGTGTGGAAATCAGCTCTCCATTTCCATGCCAGCACGCCGGCGATGATGTCTTCCTCTACATCAACCTGCCGCTCGCATGCCTCGGGAGGTTGGCCTAAGGTCGCGCAACGTTTGGGGCGTCAGTGGGACGCAGGGAGAACATCGATTTTTTTGCTGATCCTTTGTACACAGCACCATCTTGCAGTTTGTGCTTGGGCTTCAGCCAGCTTCAATGACCTTGGGTGCTATCTAGGCCTAGGCCTAGGCGGAGACCACGCCCCTTGCAGGAACCCTTTTGCCCTGCAGATGCCCTCTTTGGTTCGGTTGTCGCAGGCTGTACTGTCGGAGCTTAAGCATCCACGTGCTAAGTACAATGGTTCCAGAAGGAGTCAGTATGCTTAAAACAAACCTCAAACATGATCCCAGCAATGACGTAGGCCCCTGGCCTGACGTCATGAAGCCGTGCCTGCGTCGAGCGAGTGTGCGAGTCGAAACGGGAGCCCTTGCAGAAAGCCTTTTGAAAACCCATGCAGCCCTTAAAAACCGGAGGCCTCTGCGTTAGGCCTGCCCTAGAAATATTCAGAACCCTCAGAGCCTTCAAAACCACCCCAAACCCTCAAAACCTAAATTCTAAACCCCAGCTCCTATAACCCCTATAAGCCCGAAGCCCTTCACCCTAAACCCTCAGTCCAAGGCCTTAAACCCTCAAAAGCCTCAGCCCCAAAAACCCTAAACCCCCGGTCCCTCCGTGAGGCTCGGCTTCGAGGCTCCACCGCCCCGGCCGCCCCCGAGCCTTTCATCCCTTGACGAAGACACGTCAATGTGGCCTGGCGGCCCAAACACAAAGCCCTTGTACTAAGCCCTAAGGGGCCGTAAGGCTTGAGCAGCTCAAGGAAGAACTTCGTGGATACCTGCAGCGCCCGTGAATGCTTCGGACACCTAGCCCAGGGCCGTCTTCACTGCTACCTCCAGTGACTTGACTAGTCTCCTTTCTTAGGAACCTGTAGGGTAACCCCGAAAAGGAACTACAATGGAGACTATACGTAGGCATAAAGCCGCCTAGAAGGTACACTGAACAAATTCCCTTCAACAGTTCCCAGCCACACTCCCCCAATATCGCAATATGGACCCTACAAACATGCATCTCTTCCCCTGCCCGTCCTCTGGTGCCCATCGTTTCGATGCTCAGATGCAGTGACCCCGGAGCGGGATACCCTTTGCTGGTAGTCCCTGCACTGTCTGCAGCAGGGTAGTGGGTTCGTTGCGGATTTGTTTCTAACTTCACCATAAAGGGATTCTATATAGTACAAGAGCACGGCTCCCTGTCATGCACAGCAGCCCACTGGTTTGAAGCACTTCTCCGTCGCAATCCCAAATCCTCAACCTTGACCTGAAGCCATGCCATGCCTCCCGCAGCAATCTTCGAGATGTTATCCGAGGTGCACGGCCGCTCCGGTGACTGTGGGTCAGGACCCACACGATTCTTGCTGCAACCTCGGGTTAGGGTTGAGGGTGTAGGAATCTCCGATTCTTCCGCGGTACTTCTGGGAGCCCTACTGGAAGTACCCTCAACCCAAAGCCCCAAGCCCTACAAACCCCACACCCTGAAACCCGAAACCCTGAAACCCCTACATCACCAAACCCGAACCTACATCACGTCAATCGTACACCTCATGAAACCGCAAACCCCAAACACCAAACCCCAAGACCAAAACCCGGGATACAGGGATTCATAGTCTCCAGTCTAGTCCCTTTTCTAGAAGGATCCTTACTATACAATGGGTTAAAGTTTACCCGTGGAACCAAAGAAGGAATTACAATTGAGACTAGGTGGTGAGAGGTAAACCGAAGCCCCAAAGTCACCACAAAAAAAAGCCCAGTGACCGGTTGGTGGAGGAGCTGCATGCACGCGAACAAAAGAGGCCTGGTTGCGGGAGAGCAGCTCCAAGGCGTTTTCAGGGAAGTCTATTTAGGGGGTTGGGGGTTCGGGGGTATTCAGACTCAGACGGATAGATAGATAGTTCTCACCCCCCCTGCTGAACGCCAGCAGCCCTTCATGCACGAAACTATGAAGCCATGACGCCTGTGTTATTGAAATCCCCACTGAATGTTCACTTGCCCAAAGCTGTCAGCACCGTGCCATGCTATCTTGCTTATGTTGGAGTGTTCAGTGCTGCCACTTCGGGCCTGACACCTTTTGGCCCCTGCAGCCATCAGTGCCCCTTGTCTAGCACATGTTGCCACCCAACTGCTTAATTTGCATTACTAGAACTAGAACTCTTGTCGGTACTCGACACAAAATTTCACGCGCAGACACACAGACAAGCATCTACAAAGCAAAATGTCAATAAACAAATAGAAATAACTCTCTCTCTCTCTCTATATATATATACACCTATCTATCTATCTATCTGTCTATCTATCTATATATATATATATATGTACGCACTCATAAACACACATCATGCATGCAGCCCCATGAGCTACCTTGCCTGTTTCACGGTAAATATGGTTTACACTTTATTATGGAGTTGCGACCCACAGTCGCATCTTCACCCAGGTCACCGAAAGTTGCGGTTGCGCATGTTATCCGTGTTCATGTTGCGTGTTTTTGTTCACATCCTCAGGTTCATTTGAACACTTCACATGCTTGCAGTTAGAAACTCATAGAATGTATGGCGAGTGTATGACGACCGAAATCAACAAGATCATCCATGAATCTGGAGCTCTCCGGCCCCGCCTTTAGTTTAGTTTCTTTTGTGGTGTTCCTTTCTTTTGGGTGTTGTTTTGGTTTCACCCTCCTCACGGACACATGGATATTCGCGGGATTTTGTCACCAAAAGATCAGTTTCGGGGATGATGGGATCAGCTGGTTTTGGGTATAGCCTTCAGAGTTCTCTCGGTTCTGACTATGGCAGAAGTAGACATCATCTCCTGTATGATGTTGTGTCCTGCTTGTGTCCATGCAGTTCTTCACCCATCTCCCCTGCGGACCGTTGTAGTCCTCTAAACCCCAAACGCCGGATCCTGGGTTGTAGTCCTCTGAAATTGAGGGGAACCTGAAACATTATATATATATGTATATATGTATATATGTATATATGTATATATGTATATATGTATATATGTATATATGTATATATGTATATATGTATATATGTATATATGTATATATGTATATATGTATATATGTATATATGTATATGTATATATGTATATATGTATATATGTATATATGTATATATGTATATATGTATATATGTATATATGTATATATATATATATATGTATATATGTATATATGTATATATATTATATATGTATATATATATATATATACATATGTAGGAACCCTATAATCCCCCAAGCTCCTCCTTCCAAACCCTTCATGGTTTCAGGCTTTGAGTCATGTAGACCTATGGGCGTTGTAGGGTGGTTCTAAACCTCAAAGCCCCCTGCCTTAGACCTCCTGACGCACCGAAAACACCTCAAGACAAATCCCCAGGAAGCACCAAACCCCAAACCATGAATTCCCAAAGCGGCTCCAACTCTCCAAACAACCTAACCCCAAGCTGTGCAGAGGCACGTGCGGAAGCAGCGAACCGAAGATGCAATGCGGGCTCGGAAAGGTTCCCCCCGTGCAAGCTCCGACTAAGTAACGCTTCTCAGGAAGTAGTTTTGTGCAACCTGCTTCGCTCTTCCAAAGTCAGTTCACGGTTTTCCCCCCGTGTACAGCTCCACTCGTGCTCTGGCGAAGTCCAGTTTTCGCGAGAGTTGCTACGCCAGCGCTCTTGGTGCCGCTGGCAGTACGCTAGACCGATTCTCGATGTGGGTGGATCCTGTAGCCCCAAATCTTACAACATAGTATGTTGCAACCCCATAATTACGGAACCCGTAGAACCGTCGGTTATTGGAGCCCAGGAGGTGCTCTAGGATTGCCTGAGAAGATCGGACGCAAATCTTTCAGTCCTTTTTTGCCTAGAAAGGTAACCTGGAGCAAACGCACCAGCAATGGTGGCTGTGTCAGAATGCACGAGCCCTTTGCATGAGAATGCATGAAGCTTGTTGGACAAGTTGCTTCTGTATCCGCTCGGCATTCCAAAATCAGCCACCTGTCAGCCATAGTTGCGGTTGGTGGGATTTCTCAGAGTAAGAAAGCCTCCGATTTCGGTCATTGAGCCATTGATCCCCACACGATCGCAATGAAGTTTTGAGAAAGTGTCACACCCTCCCACGTGCGCTCGGTGACGCGCAGGATCTGATTGTGTGATTCATCGCTTGTCGATAGACTCGTACCGGACTTTCGTGGAACGAGGTGGCCGGCACGCTCTTCGTGTCACTTGCATCCAGTGCGGAGAGGTCAAAGAGTGCCCGCATATACGTGCAGGTATAAACATATGTGCAAACAATCAAAAAGGCTTTCTAATGGGTGGGTTAACACATATGCATACGGGCGTGTGAATCCATCCATCCATCCATCCATCCATCCATCCATGTATCCGTGCATCCGTGCTGCCGTGCATCAATGTATCCATCCATCCATCCATCCATCCATCCATCCATGCATGCATGCATGCATGCATGCATGCATGTCTCTCTGTATTCACGCTTTTGGGGTGTAGAGTCATGTCGACGCGGCCCTTTTGGGATGGACCGAATAGCAAAGCTCCACCTGAAAGAGAGGGTGGGCCCCTCATGCGCCTCGCTCCCGTTGGGCGACAACAGCGCCGAAATCCCGGAGCAAAAATCTACACCAAAGAAGTGTGCACTCGGGCTCAAACACGCAGCGGGCGCCTGGCACTCCCGGTAGGCTAAGCAATCCCACGGCTTACAAGTCCTGCAGGTGAAGCGGTTTTCCTGTTTTCCTGCACATCGGGCTCCAATGAGGCGATCCCTTTCCCCGGAGCCCTCATGCCAGGCCGCTTGAAAGCGCAATGCACCCAGGGCCCAGCGGAAAAGCAACAACTGTACAGAACATAAGCATCACGAAGTGGGAGAACTGAAGAAGTCGTGGGACTACATATCACAGCCAGCAGGCTACACTTACATAACAAGTTGTTCTCACTGGCCTACTCTGACCAAGGCTGCACCCTCACCCTCACGAAATCTGAAACGCTACTTGGGCGGTAATGCCTTGCCTGTGCGAAGTGAACGTCGATCTCGCCTTCATGTCAGACTCTGAAAGCTGCAGGGTAATCGGATGCCGTCCCAGCCGTGGTTGAAATTGTGACCCAACATGCCCTCCAAGCGCTGGTTGAAATCGTGACCACGGCAAACTTCGAAGGCTGCTCGGTAGGTCAATGCCTTCCAATGCATAGCTAAGCATCAAATTTTGCAGGCGTTGGGTCCTCTCCAGGCTTTGGTTGAACTCATAGCCAAACATCAAACTCTTAAAGCTCCTGGGTAGTTGGCTGCCCTCCAGGCTCCGGTTGCACGCATAGCCAAACGTCATACTCTGCAGACTGCTGGGTATTTGGATGCCCTACACGCTCCAGGTGAACGCATAGCCAAACACAGCAGTCAGCAGGCTGTTGGGTAGCTGGACGCACCCCATGGCGAACCCCGCCCCGAAGGGCACCTGCAGGGTTCCAGGGTTCTACGGTTTTTGCCCGCTTGTGGGAGCAATTCGGGCTCTCTCTCTCTCTCTCTCTCTGTCTCTGTCTCTCCACATATATATATATATATTTATACTTATATATTTATATGTATATATATATATGCAGACGTATTTAGATAGACAGATAGATAGATTAAAAGAGATGTGTTTGCATGTTTGCCTATGGTTGCCTCTGAGTTCCGATGCATGAGCTCGAATAAGAAGCTCAAACGCCGAGGCGCCAGCTGCAACTACCGCGCCGGTGCGGTCGCGCCAGGTCCCATCTTTGCCATCGAGGCACCGTCCCTTGTGTATTTGGGTTTATTGTGGGTTTTATAGGATTTGTATTACAGGGGTTTATAAGGGCTTCACAAGGGTTCTATAAGGGTGTCTGCAAGGTATCGCTGTTGAGTTTGGGGGCTTCAAGACTACTGAACCCTCATCGTGCTGGCAGATGCGAGGTCCCTGACCCCGCGACGTCTCAGACCAAGTAGGGGCTTTTGCGTATCTAGCACGGTCTGATAGGTTTCTTCTAACTTGGAGCAAGGCTGTGAAGAGTCGTTCTGACGCGGTGCAGTTGCACAATATCTTCATACAGCAATCTAGGCTCTCAGATGATTGCAAATATCTGAAGTTGAACGAGCAAAGGTTTGGAACCGCTCCGAATTTCCAGGGATTTGCGCTGCGCAGATTTTGGCTCGCAACTTTGTTGCGGAGTTACTCCGTACAGTTTGGGTTTTTGGGGATGGTGGGTGATCGATTTCTTGGCTACAGCTGCTGCCTCGTCGCGGGCGTGGGCTTCGGTGTCAACTATTTGCCGGTGAAGGGCATAGACACCGGTGCCCGGGTCATCTCAAAGAGTCTAAGGCCTTTCTAGTTGTAGATTCGGAAGCCTACATCATTTTTGCCGTTTTTTGACCCGTGCACAATAGGGGTCCGAGGTGATGGCATCTTCTTCTCCGCTGTCATGTCTCTGGGCATCCTCTTCGTGGGGCTGTTGACAGGCATGGTGCTAACAAGCACTCCTGGGCTCACAATGCCGGTTTTCGAGCCCTGGGCTGCGGTGGGAGGTGCCATCTGGATGTGTGGAAACCTGATGTGCCCCTATATCATCAAGCTGATCGGGATGGGCCTTGGGCTGACAGTCTGGGACCTGAGTAATATGATCATTGGCTGGTTCACTGGGCACTTCGGGCTCTTCGGAGTGCAGAAGGAGCACCACAAGAGGCAGCTTTCAAATTTGGGCCTGGGGTTTCCGGAAGTTTAGAGTGGGTTTGGCAAGCGACTCCGGCAAGGGGCTACGCCCCAAGAAGCTACGCACCAAATGCAAGCTATCCACAAGGAAGTAAGTCGACTTTCACGTAAGCTTCGCAATGAACAGCGGGACCACAGTACGAGAGACCGGAGCCTTCGATCATTAAACCGTGAATCCGAATCCGAAACCCCTGAACCCCTAAACTGAACAGGCCTCTGGTGAACATCGTGGGGTTGGGCTTGTCAATGGCCTCCCTTGTCTTCTTTTCCTTGGCCGCAAACTGTGATGTCTTAGACGCTCGAGATGCAGAGGTCACCAAAGAGGCAGGGCCAGGATTTGCGTCTTCTGCGCTGGGTGTTCCTTAAGCATCATATGTTTTGTTTCTAGAAATATCCTAGCCTAAGGAGAGAAAAGCATATTGTCGCTATTCTGGGTCAATGCGGCTTGCAGAGTGGTTTATGGCTCGTGTGGCTTTAGCTACGATTTCTGCTCTGGGGTTTCAGACTTTTCTTGGCTTGGTGCGGGTTCACTTCAGGATTCAAGAGTGATTCAAGCACATGGTCTCAGGCTAGCTACACCAGCCGAGCCCTTAATGGAAAGAGCTTCGCAAAAAATCCGCAGCCCCAACACTTCAGGGTTCAGAGCCCAGAAGTACAGGGACGCAATGCTTAGAAGCCCTCCACTCCTTTCAATTAGGCGTGTCAGGCTCCCTTGTTATCAAGCCCTTTCACATCCTCCATGCTTGAATATCGGGTCCTGAAACCCTGGCCCCTGCGCAAGGATGACACGCACAAATCGAGAAGTGTACCAAGGCAAAAGAAACCCTAAAAGCTAAGCCTTCAACGCTCAACCGAGAACCATATGAACTGAAGATCTACACCACGAGCCATGACCTGTCCTGAACTGTATTTAAACAAAATCAAGAGAGCAAACCCAGAGGGTCGGGGCTGTCGGGGTGTGCCAGGTATGCGATCCGGAGGACCAAGATGCCACTTTTGCAGCACCTGCCTCAGGCTACTATAAGCCCACCGTTTGAGCAGGGTCTCTGTTGGCTGTTAGTTAGTTCCATTCCTTCTAGGTTTTCTGTGAGCTGCTAGGGAGCTTGCGGCGTCGGAGGCCTCCTCAACTGAAAGCTAGTGTTTTCGCATTCGGCCGTGCATTCGGAGGCAGAGAGAGAGAGAGAGAGAGAGAGAGAGAGAGAGAGAGAGAGAGAGAGAGAGAGAGAGAGAGACAGAGAGAAAGAGGGAGGACTGCTCCCGCCTCAAGCCCCTAGCAAAGCAAAGAGAGAGAGAGAGAGAGAGAGACAGAGAGAGAGAGGGAGAGGGGATGGCTTGAGGAATTTCGCCGCGAGAGAGCGAAAGCAGAAACGCAGTGTGATTACTGCAAACCCCCCAAAACCGAAGCACTGCCCCAAACCCTAAACCCCTAGACCCCAGATCTCACATTCCATGTCGCCAACCCAGGCCCCTGGCCCTCCTGAAGAGTTGCCATCGGAGGTGCGAGAGTTGGAGGGTTTTCTCCTCGTTCAATAATTCTTAGGGGTACTTAGAAGCATTTTTTAATTTTTGGTTATTATAATCCTTTAAGAAACAGCTAAAATTATGATTTTTGCTAGCGTTCTAAGTTCAGTATAGAATAAGGACCAGAGGCTGGAAAGATGGCCCACCCAGACATCCTCAAACCCCTAGAAGCACGTGGGCTTGAAGGTTCAAAATTCTATCCGTCCAGAAGCCTCTGACAATATCGAGGCACCAAGGCGGCCATGAATCTTTTCAACATGAGGGGCTCCAGAAGCATTCCTCCACCCTGGGCCCTACACTCTATCGCCGAAGGATGGAATTCACATTGAAGCTATACCATCATTACTTGGTAGATACACAAAGCTTTACGGAAGACATCTTTGAAGAGACCTGCAAGGGGCCCCAGACCTGGCCTCTGAGCCGGAAGGCCCCAGGCCGAGCCCCCGCAAAAACCCGAGAGGCGGTGAAGCCAGCGACGACCGAAGCTCCCCCGATGAGCGGTTTTGGCATCGGTCTAGCAATGGCGCTCCTGGCAGGCCTGCGCGGTGTTCCAGGGCGGAGGTTCGGAGTGTTCCTGCATTTCGGTACACTCATGCAGATGTACATGAGTATGTGCATAGACCATGGCTAGCATGCAAACTGTACTTCTTTAAACCTCAAACCCTGTTAAACCTAAGCGGCATCGTTTGAAATATTTGGATACCAAACACCAAAGCCTATCGGCTTATCAAAAACCTACTCCTCGCGATACCCTAAGCCCTATGAAGCCCAAAGGGTTTAGAGAAGCTGGAGCCGTGGCGCTCTAAACCCACCTAAACCCCTAAACCCACCCTGAGGCCCTAAACCCCTGCAACCTGAACCCTAAACCCTTCACCCAAGCCCCCCAAAGCCATAAACCCCTACACCCTAAACCCCTTGCTAAGTACTCGCAGGAGGGTTAGATGAAGCGCCCTCTCCCTAAGGCCCGAAGCCCTGAAGCTCGGAGGCCTCAAATGGTGGGATGAAGGTGGGTAGGATGAAGGATCCCTTATATAAGGACTCTTAATTGGGAATACCCCACCTACCTTCATCCCACCTTTGGAGCCTTTTGAGAAGCCCATAAGGAGTCCTCTTCGGCATGACCTTCGATCTTCCCACCGGGCTGATGCAAGGAACCTTCGGCAGCGACCATAGCTCCTTGGACGTCTGGGGCTCTAGGGTTCAGGGTTATGGGTTTCGGGTTCGGGGTTCGGGGTTTTGGGTTTCGGGGTTTCGGGTTCAGGGTTTTGGGTTTAGGGTTTGGAGTGAAGGGGCCTTGGAATCAAGGGTTTAGCTCCTTGGCAGCCGAATTTCAGATGTTATAATTATAGATAAGGAAGCCGATGTGAGATGTAATGTAGGCCTGTTGATTGATTAAACTCAACAAAACCTACCTTACCTTACAAGGCAATACACAGATTCGATTCGCGTAGTCTACAAGACGCTTACACTTACACAGACCACCGGGCTCCTCAATGCAGCTTGAAACCTGCTAAATGGAGGCTCCTGCAGCCTGCATCATGGAGATGCAGTTTCTTTCGCCTTGTACGACCGATCTTCTTTGAATCGTTGCAGGAGCCTTCAGCCCCTCCTAAGAGCTTCCGTAAGGCTCCTGTATCATGGACTACGTCTTTAGCCACTTCTGCGGCATCCTGTGCGCTGCGCTTGTCGCCCTGGTCATCTATGGCGCAGCCCGGAGGGAGACCTGTGCAGAGCAGTCCGGGTCTAGGATTCCCAAAGGCTTGAGGTTTAGGGTCTTGGATCTAGAGTTTACTTTCATATAGTTTAGTGTCTAGGATTTCTAGTGTGGATGTGTGCAATCATATCAGGAGTGGGTTCTAGAAGGTTACAGTGCAGCCCACAGCCCCAACCCCGAAGCGTTCTTCATCCATCCTCAGCGCTCTCACCTGACACTGGGATCTTCCAAATGTTTCCTAAGCAAACAAAAATTCAGGGAGTGTACGACATGTTTAGTTTCGTCTAGATGCAACCAGGCTAGATCCCAGAGCCTGAAGTTTCCTTTATAACTCGAACAGCCCTAAAGTGTCCCTAAGGTCATGTCCGAGAGTGTAAAACCCGGCACCTGCAGAGAAGTGCCACTCCAGCATATGAGAGACATTGTTTTCATTCTGGAAGCCACTTAGGAGACCCACGCTACAACCCCAGGCACCTCTAGAGGAGAGTACGCAAGGGACGTAAGGCAGCAGAAAAACGACGACAAAAGCCGGTGCTGAGAGCCTTTAGAGTTCAAGGAGGAGAACGATCTTAACCCCTGAGCCCTAAATCCCATGGCGTCGCAAATACCCTACGCCCACACGGCAGCGAACAGGAGAAGTGCTACATGCCTCTTCGCATGGTTTGGCCCGCCGTTGCTTCGGGGGTGCTCTGGGGCATCGCCCAAGTAGCCTGGCGCCTCGGTCTTCAACGTGGGTTGTACTGTACTGGTGGTAGAATCGCTGGCTTCCCGAATGTGGAAGGCAGGATCCCTCAACATCCCTAAACCGGTTTGGGGCCGGCAGAACGCAGGGGTGTCTTTCCGACCTCTGAACCCCCAAACTCTAAACGCTACAGAAGCCTCCAGACCTGTGCAATGGGGGTTGGGGTGTAGGGATCAAGGTGTCAAGCACCCCACAACTCAGAAACAGCAGGCTCCAGATGCTAAGCGGGGTCGTAACATTCGCATGGATCCCACGGTCCATACGGCAGGATCTTTGTTAAATTAAAGCAGCCCCCTGCTTCAAGAAAGTCTACACCCTGGGCCCCAACCCAGGTTCCAAGCCAACATTGAGCTGGGCTTCTCTGTGGCCTTCCCGATGCTGGGAGGATCAGAGTAGTTTAGGTTTCGGCGTCTAAGTTTAGGTGTGGTTAGGGTGTAGAGCTCAGGTACCTATACAGGCTAGGTAACTTCGAAAGTAGGGTTACTGGTCAGAGTGGATACAGCCCTCCGGTTCTCCGGCAGAAAGCTTTCGATGTCGGTCCAACTTTAGGGTTGCAAAGGCGTGGCCATTTAGAGCGCGAAGGAGGACCAACCCCCGCGGCTACAGTACTTCTACTTCCTGTCTCCGAACTCAGAGAGCCCAGTACGCTCGAGTTGAAGAACACACTGTAAACCATGACAACCATATGATGCGCTCTACAGCTCAGGATACACTCCTCGAATAAGGGAGAGTCAGGGGCGGCGCAATTTGGGCTCTCTGGGGAACAAAGCCCGAAAACAGCCAAGGATCATCGGCAGTCTCCCCGGCATGGTCGGACCCTGGTTACGATTGCTAGGAGAGCTTTGGATGTGTAGATCTTATTTCTTTGGAATTGGAAGGTGTGGTGTGCAAAGAGTGAGGTTCCTCAAGAAGAACTCAGGATTGCTCATTGGCGTGGCATTCCTTGGTGAGGCAGCGAGCAATTCGTGGTGCTCAGGGCGTTTCGGTCGTAGGGCTTGTAGGTTCGGCGGCTCTGGGGCTTTGCGTGTACAGTTGTTGGGGAAGGTGTTGGGAGTTTGAAGTTTGAGGGTTAAGACTGTTTGCTGACAGTACGGAGTCTTTCCGTGTAGGTTCAGGGTCGCCGTAAGGATTCTGGCTACGCTGTATGCTTGCACAAGGCACTGGCTCACGTAGTCCGAGTCGGTGCACAAAGAGTTTGCAAGCTCCACCGAAAGCCCCGGAACCGTGACCCCATAAGACTTTCGGCACTCAACATGAATCCGAAAACTAATGCCATGCCCTATCGCCAAGGTTAGCCCTAAGCCCTAACCCTGCCCACCTGCGGGATTTCTGGAGTCTACGTGGGAGACTAGTGTAGAAGCCTGTGTAGCTACCAGCACCCTTTCCTTCGAGTTCCGATAAAAGTCCTTGCATGATGATCTGCCCCGGGACCCTATTCTAATCATTAAGGCCCGGAAACCCACCCAAGCTCTAAATCCTCAGCTTATGGAGATCAGAGGAGACTAAGCACTGCCTTAACCCCTAAACCCGAAACATTGGGATCTTGGGAGGGATGCGGTCAACGCAGGTACAGTCACTTCATTTGTTCCGATACAATCTGTTGCTTGTAGTCTTTGGCTGGTCCATTTTAGTTTCACACTGGCAGACCTCGAACCACATGCCTCGCCTGGATTGTCCGAGTGTGAGCGCCGAAACCCGAAGCATTTTCAGCTCGGCGGGTGGGACCCTAAACCCGCCAGGTGAAAACGCGAAGAAGTCGAATTTGGGCTGCTGTCGGCTTAGCGCTGCGGTTGCCAGGTGCGCTCCCGATTTTTGACCGCCGGCGGTTGGACCATGCTTCGCCATACTTTGACGTTCCTCATTATGATTCTTGTTCAGAGTGGCTGTTGTATGTTCTCATTATGACTTTGAGTGTGGTTATTGTGATCTTACTTTAGTATTCCCCAAGACCCTATGGTAGTTGTTGAGGCCCCTCTATTGTAGGGTCTAGGCGATTGAGCTCCAGGATACATGACCTTTCCGCGAGCTTGCCATGCAACCGGGCAATGCGAACAGCAGGTCTACTAATCGTTCACCCTAAGTCGAGGCCCTCAACTAAAACCTGAAGTCCCAAGGGTCACGCAGGTGTGATCCTTATCGCCGTTTCTTCCTGAGCCTGGGCCCATTGTGGCTTGACAGAATCTGCGTTCCACCCTAAATGGTGGTAGACATAGCACGCAGCAGCCTGCAGCTACTGATAGGCACGGCAACGAATAGCATCATCAGTCTTGGGGTCATTCTGGTGTTGACCAATACTCGACCTTCCGAAATTCTCCGTTACATCTTTTTCAGCGGATTTAGCGTTATTGTAGTCATACTTCATATCATGACTGTAACAGGTCTTACTACGTTTGTTACTAGTCTGCGAGCTGATATACTACTACTACTACGACGACGACTACTACTACTAGCTCCTGCTCCTGCTCTTGCTCCTGCTTCTGCTGCTGCTGCTGGTGCTGCTGCTGCTACCACTACTACCGTGACTACTACCACTACCACGACTATTACGACTACGACGACGACTACTACTGCAGCTACTGCAACGACTACGACGAAGACTACGACGACGAGCCATACTACGATTTGCTTTGGAGTTGTTAACTTTTCTTTAATGTTACCCGTGCGGTTACCATGTACAGCTTCCTCCAGGCTCCTCCATTGCAGCTCTGGGATTTGAGGTGTAAGGTAAAGAGGGTCCTTTAAGGCGGTAGACATTGGGGTCGACGGCTTGCACATTCGGGCACCAGCGATCAGCACAGAGGTCGTGCGCACACACGAACTATCCGTCCAATATGGATCATAACGCTAAGGCTTAAGGGTGAGTCAGAGTAAGACTATGGATACGATTGTGACCCGAAACCAAAACCCCAAACCCTGAAGTCTTTGCGAATCCTGGGCTGGCCACTCAGGCTTGGGTGCATGGTGATGGCTCCCGGACCAGTTTTGAGCGGAAGCTGCCGCGGTCTGGCACTGCTGCCCGGAATTCGGGAGATGTTTTCTTATATGGGCCTTAATCTGTGGAATAGGGTTTTGGGGCATATTATTCGGGCTGCTAGATTGGGTTTCAATTTTCTCCAGTCGAAATCCGCACTCTGCACGGAGGTACCTGACAGTCAGGTATTTGACAGTCAGGCCTCGCAATTCACATGATAGCCTAGCGCGCTGGTTCACTTTTTATGTTATCCCTGGGCCCACTTCTTTCGAGCGTTGTACAGTTTTGCACACAGACTCTGCATCGCCACCGCCACCGGACATGTGTGCTCTGGTCGCATGTTCCCTCCCAGAGACTCCAATGTCATTTAATTAAGGAATATACCTTAAGTTATAGTAGGATCCCTAACATGATTTAAGGAATATTCCCCAATTATGGGATATTGGAGTCTTTGGGCTAGCCCAGACTCGTTTCGATGTACAGGGCGGCCGCCTGTCTCGGACGGGGGTGGCCTTTGCAGCGACTTGCAATTTCGGTTAGAAAGGGCTTCGGCGAGTGAGTGAGGGCTTAAGACTTAGGGATAAACCCTAAGCCCTCAAACCCTGAAGCGACCGAGGGCTTAAGACTTTCGGAGTCGGGTTTTAGAAGGTAGAGGAGGCCGGACTCAGCGACGAGTGGGCAGGCGTAAGAAATTGAGAGTGGCAGACAAGTCAGGTGCAAATCCGGGGCTGCGAAGAGTCCTCTCGTTTCACAGCAGTTCCGACGCCCTAAGAATCAGTAATACCATTCTGCTTAGGGTTATTCCTTTTCATAGTAATGGTGTTTAATATGGCCCGAAACCCTTTTTCTAAGAATCAATGCCTCGCGGCCCTAAGCCGTCAGCGCGATTTGGGTTCAAGATGAGCTCTGCCTCAGAGACTGATCCGTCAAGTAGATTCCACACCCCTGCCTAAACATCAAAAACCCGAAGCCCTAAGCCCTAACATGGAATGGTAGGTATGGAACGGTTTATGGTTGGTTAGGAAGCCTTCACTGTTTGAGGCTACTTTGGGCTCAATGTTTCAGGAACTTACGGTTCCTTTTGCGGAGAAGGTGAAGCCGACGGAGATCCTCAGCACGAATGCCCACTTCGGCTACGAAACCTGGCTTTGGGTTAATACAGGATAGGGGCAGAATACTGTAACAACGAAACGTGCCGCCTTGTCGTCCAAAAGCAATATACGGGGCCCTCAGAAACCTGGTTCGAAAAGCCAATGCTCCCTGTGATGTTGTATACATAGCCTTATGTCATGCATGGCATGCATGTTCTTGTGTTCACGATGCTTTTTTGAGCTTGATTCTGGTTCAGGTGTTTCGAGCTTCAGGGTTTTGGGGTTCATCGGAAGCTTGGCCGCTCCAGTTCAGAATTCATGAGTTTAGGGCGCATGGTAAGATCGGGCCTAGTCAGTGTCACATTGCCTAACCCCAAGCCGCACATTGCCTAAATCCCAATCCCTCAACCCCACTCTGACAGCCCCAGCCAACTTGAGGTGATCGATCCGAACCGCTTCCTCCCCACGGCCCTGGAGGTGCCTCGCAGGGAGCTGTTTCTATGGGCTCTAGAGGTTTGTAAGAGCCTTGTGGTGTTCGCCATGACTCTCGTACATGTTTTTCATGTCGTTGGGGTTCATCCGGGTTGGTTTGGGCTTTAGGCTTCGGGATCAGAGCTTTACGGATTGAGGGGTTTAGGGTTTTGGGGTCGGGCGATTTGCGGACCTGGGTTTTAGGCTTTTTACGCTGTAGGGATGTTTTGCCCACTTCCTTCTAGCACTTGGCAGGCCGGTCGGTGTAGTTTGCTCCTCTCTGGGGGCTGTTGCGTGTGTTTTGGATATCATCCAGGGAGACCAGATGCACAAAGGCGGCTTCGAGGTTAGGGTAGAACCTTCTGTTTTGTGACGCTCCGGAGGTCCAGGTTTGGGGCTTGTGGAGGCTCCTGAGCTGCTCTGCGACACCCAGCCCATCCCTGAACCGTAATTACGCCCTACAGTACTACAGTAGTTTAATCCCAAATCCCGGCGCCACGCGAGGCCTATGATTCCGGGTTGGCGATCCTGAATCAGGCGGGGCGGCGGATGCTCTCGGGCTGTCAAGTGAAGATGATGGATTGCTGAAAACACATAGTGCTCTTTTTTAACCCCAGGTCCCTTTTCCCAAAGGAGAATGATCTCAAAGGAGCTCTAGGACTAAAGTGCAGGCTCTGGGAGTGTACTGGAAGACTTGTGGGTGTCAGGACGTTGTTAATAGCGTCGTGTAGTCATGACCATTGTAGTCTTGTCCTGATGCAGCTTTCACCACATCATTCGCTGTCACTTTGTCCTGGCATTTCCGAAGCAACCTTGCAGCACTAATCCAGACCCATCCCTCGAGATACACTCCACGGGGGGCAGCACAGTCCAGGCTCAGATGCGTGATTTCACAACGATGGAATACGATACTTGGGGCTCGACCTTGTAACCATTGAGAGAACATCGTCCCCATCCCATCTTACCCACACTTCCCACTAAGTCCAAAGGTCATCGAGCCCTGAATCTCAAAGCACTCAAATTCGTGTGGGGATTTCGATATGGATAACATCATTCTTCAAAGCTCCGTCTTATGACTATCGTAAAATACATCCGAAACCCTACTCGAGTCGTTAATGTGCCTAGAATACTACAGGTCTACCCCCTGGAGCGGCTCATGCATCTTGGCTTCCTCAGGTCTCAAGACAGTACCAGAAATCCGGAAACCAGGAGCCCAAAACCCTCAGCCCTTTGGCCCTTTAACCCCAACCCCGAATATAATCCTAAACCCAACAGCCCCTGACCCGAAACTCTGAACCCCAAGAGGCGGAACCTCGGACGGAAAACCCCAGGTCCAAAAATCCGAAGTAGAGTTGCGCCGTCCGCCGAGCCCCCCGAAGGCCCATTGCATCAAGTACACCGTAAAGAATGCCTGAACTTAACTTGAAGCAAAGCTTACTTACACTTCCTCCAAAAGAGCCCGGACGCTGTGAATTGAAAGCCCCTCATGAAAGCCTACGGAAGACTCATGCAACCCTATCAACCCCTTATACAACCCTTGCCCTCGTAACGCCTAAGCCCTCAACCCTTAACCCTAAACCCCAATCCGGCAGGCGAAACCATACGGCTCTAAGCCGTAAACCCTAAATCCAGCCCTGAACCCTAAACCTTGAAGCCTAAACCAAAACCCAAGGATCCCGCCGCGGCTTCAGAGCTCTGATGGCCCGTCGCTGGTCCAAGCCACTTTGAAGCTCTCGAGTGCTAATTACATATGCCACGGTTTAGGGTTTTGGGTTTTGGGATGTTTTGGGAATATGTACCTACATCTCTTCAAGTTTCCCTAATAAGGATAGGCACTTATTCTGCTGAGGGCTTATTGGGGCTCAGGAATCATTTATTGGCTTGTATATGACACCAGCGGTTTTGTCGGCATGCTGTTCTCATTTGGGGTCAACAGAGCTGTCATATTTGTGGCTGAGGGCTTGAAGGTTTCAGTATGGCAGGGCACCACGGGTGTCTTGTTCTGGGGGTCGAGGAATCAGGTTTTGAGGGCTTTTCGTGCTTGGGGTTTAGGATTTAGTTTTTGGGTGCGTGTTTAGGGGTTACGTAGGGTGTTGGGGTTGAGGATTCGGGTTCTACAGACCCGGGTGTATAGCGGAGTCGGGTGCTAGTTCTGGGCGGTGTGTTCAGGTTTTCGAGTTTCGGTGACCAGGTGCCGAGTTCCAGGGAGGTTTCCGTTCTCGGGCCAAGTGCAGCAATCCTGTGCCCGCAGGAGCCGTGATGCCGTGCCCGTGGATACAACGGCAGAGAGAGCGAGAGAGAGAGAGAGAGAGAGGGTGTGGGTTTAGGGAACCTCCCTTGCCCAATAGCCCTGGCGAAAGAAAGAGGGTGGGAGGGAGGGAGCTCTGCACCTCTAAGTGCAGTTGAGGCCTTTGATTGGGAAGAGTCATGGGCACCTGGGCGGCCTTACTCGCAGAGGTTTTATGGAAAAGTAGTGGGGCATCCAGCTTTTTTGCTTTATTTGCTGTTTGCGGTTCAGAGTATGAGGCTTAGTTTCGCGATGCTTGGACTAGGGTCTGCAGTGGCCGCTACGACCAGGGTGATACATGGGTCGCTCGTTCCAGTTTGATCGCCTACTGCTGGTCAAAATCTCCACTTCCAGACAGTCTTTTTATACGCTGACGAAGATTATTGTTTCGGTTCGTCCCATCGTCACCACCAACATCTTTACCTTTCCTGTTTCGAATACCACCAACATCGACATCAGCGTTAGCCTGATGCTGATGATTTCTTGTACTAACTGAGCTTATTGTCATCATGGTTTGTACCTCGTTATCTTATGCGAAGACTTCATGCCAAGACGGTTATAGTCATAACCCCTTCAACACGTATTTGAGCAAGTTGTGTGATTAATTGTTGCTGTGTTTCGTTGTTTCACACCATCTCGACCCTTCGTAATCCGGACAGACGTGGCAATGCCGAAGGCCCCAACAACACCATCTAGCCATCGGAGAGTGTCAGTCCCAAGACCTAAGCTCTCATGCCCTGCCAAACCCAAAAGCCCCAAATCCTGGCCCCTAAGCGCCGGCTCACTGAACAGACTCCATGCATCGAGAGCCGATGCCTGAAACCCGAAGCCTAAAAAGTCTGGAACATCAACCGCTTCATGCCATCAGCAGTCAAAGTGCAGTATCCGAAGTCAAATCATCCACAACCCATGGCCCATGGTGCAAGTTTCTACAGCCTTTTGCGTCAGCTGGAGACAGGTCCAGGATGGACGCAGCCGAGTGCAGAAGTGTCTGGAAGTCGCACTGTGACCTGGCCATGGCTTTTCTGGGCCTCGGGTTTCGCTTTGCAGGAGAGGAGCCTTAATGATTGGAATAAGCCTCCTCCTTTATAAAGGGGTCTATACGGGCTACTATAAGGGATACTATTTGCAAAAATCCAAAACCCCAAAGCTTTGATCCCCAGAAGCCTTCAACGAAAACTCGCTAAGCTTCCTCGAACAAAAAGCTTTAAGCCACAAGCCCTCGAAGCCCTCAGGCCCCAAAGCGCCTCCCAATCGCTTGAATCCTTAGAGTCTCCGTAAACGCCTCCGTAAACTTGCATAAATCAATCCTAAAACCCTCAGCTCTAAATTCCTTGAATCCTCCCACACTTTCCAAAACCCTAGGAGCCCCCGGAAAGGTCGGCCCCGGCGGATTACCTCCAGAAGGTGGATGCCTTCACGAGCCTGCTTCGCATCGACCCTTGGGACTTTGATTCATGGTCTTTTTCTTTCAAGCGGGGGGGGGGATTCAGGGGCTTTAGGGTTTTGCTTTTTCTTGGCTGGCTTAGGATTTGTTAAATTTAGGATATAGATCATGTTTGTTCGGGGGCTTTGAAGGTCCGGGTTTTGCAAATTCTAGGATTCGGGGAAGTTCAGGGTCTTCTGTCTTCTGTGGTCCTCGAATGTCTGCTTCGGACTCAGACGATGCAAGCGCAAGATCTGCCGGCTAGCCTAGACCAAGTACCCCGAACCCTGGACCTGTTGGTTAAAGGCTCCTCGCACCTGAAGCTCAGGGCCGTAAATTCCAAGCGTTGACTGGGCGATTGACGTAGCAACCCCACCGACTGTGTAAAACGAATGTCCAAGTAGGATTCAGCACGAACCCGAAAATCTGAGCCCTGACCCCACAAACCTGAAGCTTGACCCTGGGCACAAAAACCCCAAGCCTGACACCCCGAAACCCGGAAGCGCCGCCTGCGTTTTGAGCCTCGGTCTCAAGGAGCCCGCGAAGTACGTCCAGCACTTCTTCCGAGACTTGGAGGTTCTCCTGCCGCACCGGATTATCTGCTCGAAAGGGTCCGATAAGGGTTAGGACGATTTTGCATCGTGATCAGATGGAGATCAGGGTTTGGGGCTCGATCTAGTATTCGCCTCCTAAGGGATGTTCCGACACACTGGCCGCTGAAGTGCTGGCTTCGCGCCGGCCTCTCCCAGCCGTGTAGATTTTCTAACCCTTGGGTTGTTGGGGAGGTAGGTCTCCAGTGGCCTTTAACAGTTTAGCATTTCAGGTTTCGGGCTCAGGGCCTGTTGATTAGGACGAGCAAACTTTCGAGGTGGGGAGCGAAGGGTTGTAGGGCCTGGGGTGCGCGAAGCGGTAGTAGTAACAATTTAAATTAGTGGCTCATGACTATGGCACTCTTCTATCATTTCGAAGCTTCATGAGGTCTTGGAGATGTAAGCAGCTTATCTAAATCCTCCAACCGCCCGTCCTAAGCCTTGCAATCCTCAAGCCCGGAACGCCCGAAAGCCCTTCACGACCACACACTGGAAGCGCAGAGCCTTACAAACAGCAGTTTTCTAACCCAGTGAAGATAAGTAAGCCCCGATATTATATTTTCCTACCAGTCTTTGTAATTTACTTAAGCCGTTTACCAAAGCCTCAAACCCGAATGCCACCAAACCATCAGCCCGAAACTCACCCCCGACGCCTCCCTTTTAAGGGCTCCTTTTAAAGGAAATGCCAGGAAGACGAGGATGAGCCGGGTAACCAGGAAGTCCAGACGGCGATTCGCAAGGCGCAGACTCTCCTAGAGCCGCCTTCGGGGGGTCCTTTTTCTAAAGGGTTTAGGGTCGGGGGCTTCCCTTTTTCTAAAGGGTTTAGGGTTGAGGGTTCCCATTTTAGAGGGTTCCTACAATTCTTAGCGGTTTGTGTTAGGTCCTTTCTCTCGGGGTCCCATTTTAGAGGGTTCCTTTAGGGCTTCCTTTGAGGTTTTTTTCCGCGTTGAGTTGGAGGTTCCTTCAGGTTCTGGAGGGGATATGAAGATATACAAAGGTTTATTAAGTTTTCTTGGTTTCTTGTCAGGTTTGCTTTTTCAGACACAGGGGTGCGTTATGCGTCCTATACGGATTTTAAAGGGTGTGAGTCATGCTGGGCTGTGATTATAGTTTAAAATCAAGCAGCTATTCCGTAGTTTGCTGTGGTTATGGGCGTTGGGTCTACAGAGTCCATAAGGCAAGTACACGGCCAACCAGCCCAGTAGAACTCCTTGTATAATGCCACAACATCCTTCCCCCAGTCTTATAATTCTTGGGGGCCCTACTCAAAGCCCGTATGCATCCCGATTCTGCTCCATGCTAACCACCAAGGCCTTCTGAAAAGGCTCCTCAACGAAGGGCTTTCGGTTTCTAAAGGGAGAAAGCTGAAGAGCTGATGACTCCGACAGTCCAGCGATCAGGGTGCAGGAGAGTTGACGGTTTTAGAGTTGAAGGATGTAAATGGGGTTTTTGGTATGGTTTAGGAGTTTTTGGGGATTGCGTAGGGGTTCGGGGTGCAGGGTGAGGAGTGCAGGGCATGCGGGCTTGAGCCTGTCGAATGAGACGAAACTCGAAAGCCCCAGCGCAGGCCGTGGATTCCAAGGATGATCTGACACCTGGCTGGTTGGTTTTGCAAGCTCGTGCTATCTTTACGAGTTGGGGTAACCCCAGCTGGCAGATCGGATCAGGTACCATCCTTCAGGCTTTTTGCTGTGGTTCCTGTTAAGGGGCGATGTTTATGTTTTAGTACGCAGACGCCCAGGGCCCTAAACGCGTAAACCCGAGAAGCCGCAGCGATCCGAATCCGTTCAGGAACCGGATGCTGCCGGACTTCGTTTCGGTGGGCATGTTCCAGATTACTATCAAGGTGGGTTTGGGGCTTATTAGACTTGAGTCCAGTGGCCAAAGGAGGGGGGGCTAATGTGAGGTTCTCAAATTACTTGTAGGGATTGTTGGAGTTCGGCGTTTAGGGTCAGGGCTTGGGGTTCAGTCTCACTTGCAGGCCTGTGACTCCTGGTGAAACAGGGCTGCTGTTTGAGATCCAGCGTTCAGAGTCTAGAGCGCAGGAATCAAGGTTTTTTTCTGATGGGGTTATGGGTTCTGCAGCCCCTGCCAGGAAGTGCGACGAGCCCTGACCGCCAAGCATGAGAGCATGTACACGCTGCTGATGGAGCGTTCCGCGTCATGCATTTGGGGAACAGGACTTCGCTCTACGACCGAGAATACCAAGCGCCACAACCCCAATTCACTATGTCAACATCCGTGTAGTGCGCTCAAAGACGGGGGATGGTAACTCTCACACGAGGCAGGGTTTGTATTGCGGTTTCGGTGACTGTACATAAAAAGACGAGGGCTAGGAATACTGTCAGTCCTTGTCGGGGGGGTGATGTTTTGGTGGAGCGAACTAGCAATAGACTTCCCGCAGCGAAGCCCGAAAGCCCTCCACACCCGTATGGGAGTTTCCGAAAATTAGGGGTCCGTTTTTCGGGGTCCTTATAATCAGGATCCTACTATTTCGGGCACTATATTAGGGTACACTCTTTTCGGAAACTCCCGTATCAACCCACAGGGATTGTCCAACGGCTGCGCGGCCAAATGGAGGATGCCAGCAGCGATTGTAAGAGAACCTTGGTCGTACACAGTGGGTCCAGGTTTTGAGTAGGCCGTCCTCACTTTTTAAATTTTGAACTTGGGTTCCAAGAAGCAGGTACTGGGTTTCTCGCGGGTTCCAGGTTCCCAGAGAGCTGGTTGACAATCATTCAGAGAAGGCTGTAAAGTAGACTCTAGCCTGTAAGCTAACCGGAAGACTTCGAAGACGAACGCGATCCTTATGAGAAGCTGCTTCGCCAAATGCTGTATAGATTTTAGGGAAAGGTAATGTTTCCTGAGATTGAACCACTGGGTTAGGAGTTGAGGGTTATGGCCTCAAAGGGTCTATATAGGCTTTTGGGGTTAGGGCCGTGCGTGAGTCTTTCGGGAACACACCACTCCACCATGTTTTTGCCCATCTTTTACCCAGGTACCGATGTAATGAAGACCCGGGGCCGACCCGGGATGTATGATTCCGTCTTTCTGACTAAGGACTAAAGCAGGGATCTCTACAGTGAGACTTAAAAAAGCTACAGCAAGGAGCCCTCGATCTCGCTTCGGTGCGTTGCTGCCTAAACCCTCACTATTTTCGGAAACCGAAGAACCTGAACCCTAAACCGTCAAATAGAGGTCTGAGCCATTAGTAGTTTGCAGTGTCTCCTTAGTCCATGTGCGCCATAATATAACATACCCGGTGTCCCTCTTCTCATCAATAAGGCCCTTGTCTTGAACCCTAAAACTCATACATGTGTACACGCACTGAATATCATCACCTCAGAGGTCTCATGATCAAGATCACGCGCCCACCGAAGGCAGTTGAGGAGCCGTTTGGAAAGCAGAGAAGATAGAAGGCCCTTCAAGGTTTTTGGATCTTGGGTTTGGCGTGGTATCTCACTTGTACCCTCGTTGTAGATACTTTCGAACCCAGGCACAGGGCAAAGCCAGACAAAGCGGCGCAACCGGCGGCAGAAATCGTGTATGAGCATAGCGCCAGATTCAACAGGCCCCCCAACTGATAGGCACCCTTTCAAGTAACTTGTTTCGGGGCTTTAAGGCCAGGGCTAAGTACTGTTCTGAAAATTTGGTGCCCTTTGTTTCCTCGGCTCGGGTTTGGGTGAATTTGATGCGTACTTCTTGTTATAGATGCATGTTTCAAGTTCAGGGATCACGGTTCAATTATTCAGGTCAAGGGCTAGTGGCACCCGCCTGGGTCGCGAGCCATGGCAACAGAGCCCAGGTATTGCCAAAATTCTTGGGGCACCACCCTATTCAGGCCCTGTGTTAATCAAGTCAGGGGCTTCGCTTCTCGCTGTTTCAGGAGATTCCCGTGGAGGTCCCGTGCGAAAGGTAGCCTTCGAGCGAGCGGAGGGCACACAACAGCCCTAAACCCCTAAACCCTAGACCCCAAGCCCTAAACCCCTAAACCCTAAACCCCTAAACCGTCAAACCGCTAAACCAGGCTTTTCCCTGCAGAGCCTGAGGTTGGTGCAGCAGCGGAACTCCATCCTCACGCTGCTCGACGAACCGGATGCTTTTAAGATATCGGGATGCGAACCTCTCCGTGCTCTCCCATGGTAAATGGGTGGGTGTCAATATTAGGGTCCCTTTTGGGTATGATACGGCACCTATTATTTAGGGTACCGAAAAAGGGACCCCTATTTTGACAACCACCCACCCAGATATAGGGAAACATATGCGACCGAGCAGAGGGCATGACAAGGGATGTTATGATGGCATCTACTCTATCTTGGGCAGCAGGTTCAGGGCCTTTTCTTCAACGTGAGTGGACGGGTTTAAGTTTAGGATGTTGAGCCACAGGTTCTGATATCTCGGGTTCGTCTCGAGGCACAAGCTTTTTATAAACCCTAAGTCACTCGCCTCCAGCCCGGCGCCCATGCCTAGTCGGTCAGCCATGCCCACCCCCACAAATAATCAGTTTCCAGGTTTCATTGTCTCAGCGGTTGGACATTTCGAAGTTTTGGTTAGTTTTTTGGGTGTTAGCCGGCTTGGGGAATGTCTGTAGAAGCCCAAAGAGCCGAACATCCGTCTCGGCAGTGCATGGTCGCCAGTACCGAAGATCCCTTTATGCTTCATGGGATACCTGGGAGCCATTGGAGATTGAGGGTTTCCTGGGAGCCCTTGGAGATTGAGGGTTTCCGCTGAAGCGAGGTTGTCTGAAGAGATCTCTGCCATGCGTGTCAGGACTGCCAGATGAGGATGTATCCGGATTGATACCGGTTACGTAAGGGTTTTTACGTAGGTTTGAGGGACCGGGGCTTGGGGTTGGAGCTTAGTGTTTGAGGTGTCAGGCTTCGGTAAGGATTGTTTCCGCGAAACATGCTAGGGTTCAGGGTTTTGGGGTTTACACACGAGCTGTGGGTGAATGTCACTTCAAGCAGGCACGTGCATTTCTGCATGGGAACCCTAAACCCGCAAACCCGCAAGCCTACAAAACCCAAAACCGTCGACTTGCTTTTGACACCACAAACAACCCCTTACATCTTAAATTGGCGAAACATTAAATCCTAAAACCAAAACACCACCCCAACTCCTAAGCTCCCCTAAGACTCAACAATCTCCTAAGTCTTAAACCCTGAACCCCTGAACCCTAAAGCCTTAAACCCTCAACACTAAACCCCTAAAGCCCTCAGCCCCGAAAGCCCTAAACCCTGAACTCACTCACTCACTCAAGGGACAATCCCGCCGGTCGATGCAAAAGAAGGCCGAAAAGCGACAGCCGCTGTGACTGCGGCCCGCGAGACCGGCATTCTCGATGTCGTCGATTTGCAAGACAAGAGGCTGAAAGAACCGAAAGGCGAGGGGAAGTCACCTAGATCGGCAAGACGCGTCCAGACGTGCGCTGCACCGGGAAGTAGCCGAGCAACTGTGACTAAGAAACGCTGCAGTGACCACGCCCACCAGCAGCGGCTGCTCAGAGCAGCTGTAAGGTACTTGAGGCCGGTCTCAGGGTCCCGCGTACAGGCCACGGTACACGAGAAGTCGCGACCACACCAGGGTGGAGCACGGGCGCTAGGAATGGCACGAGTGCGGTACTAGTGGTGACTAGTGACTAGCTGTATCTGCAAGAAAGGCGAGAGCCGAACAAGCAGAAAAATACTTCGAGCCGAGACACCTTCAGCCACAATGGCTACGAAAGCCAACCCCGAACCCTAAGTCCGTACACCCCCAAAGCCTTAAGCCCCTAAACATCCGCGGAAGGATTCTCAACCTGGTCCGCCTCTACGAGGAGATCGAGGAAGGCTCTGCGGGGGCTGAAAAAACTCGTCATACTTTATCCTTTACGTTTAGGCTCTAAGGGGGCTCTTTGATCAGAGGTTTAGGGTTCCCATGAAGGGCTTTGTAAGGTGTTACGCTAAAACCTCCTTTAGCACGTGTTTGTTTTATGCAGCGCTTCTTGAGGGGTTGCATAGGGGGGCCTTGTAAGGCTTTCAATAGTCAGTGAGCCTGTTCCCCGATGTGATGCAGCTCTGGAGTTTCGGCCACAGTGTTTCTTATGGCCCTAGACCCAGAGCCCGAAATCTGAACACCCTGGAGCAATCCTTAACCCGCGGATTTGAAATTAGAGGTCTATGGAGTTTAAGGTTTCAGCTCCTGGGCCAAAATCCTGAAGCAAACTGCTGCATGGTGTTTATTTGGTGGTTCTCTGGTTTTCTATGCAGCAATGTAGTAGTTTCGGATACCTTCTGCCTTGCCTTCTCCTCTCATATTCCTATTCATGAATACCAAGTTCCGGCCTTCAAAACTAAATCCCAATTTCACGGGCTCCAGAATCCAGAGTCAGTTAGGAAAGGAGCTCAGGATCTGGGAAAGAGGGCCAGAGAGAGAGAGAGAGAGAGAGATCGGGCAGCAGACAGTTACAATACGTGCTTGTGTGAAGTTTTGCACATTCTAGGTCTTAATTTCAGGGCCAGGATTCAACGCCGCCAACCAGAGCCTCCGCGCGAGTCAAGGGTAACAAGAGGCCAAAACCAAGCCCTCTGATTTCATGAGCACTAAACCCCCCCAAATCTCCGGCCCGCAAGTCCGAAACGAGCCCTTCAATGATCCTTCGCCCGCAAACCCTGAGCCCTTCCAATGCTCTCAGCCCATAATCCCTAAACTAATCCAGATTTGATCCTCAACCCGTAAGCCCTGCACTAACGCATTGAATTAGTCTTTAAGCCCGACGTTCGCAAACAGTGCTTAGCCCGCTAGCCCTAAACCCATCTCGACCCTGCACCCGACACGCCCCAGGTTTTCTTCATCAACTGCCGCCCTATGACTTCAACCTCCGGTGGGAGCTGGTGAGCTTTGTCTCAAGGTTTTGGGGAGCCGTTGGGAATACTGTTACTGTTCCTTAGCGTGTTGTTCATGTGCTATATAGTGTTTTCATCACTTGTTTTTGTTTACATGAAAGATTCTTCACAAGGAGGTTTTGAGCTTAAGGATCCCACAAGCCGGACTCGAACGTGTATGGGTCCTTGATGTCCAAATTGAGGAATTGCCGTCGGTTGTAGGGGGCGCTTGCGACGGGGTTTGGCTTTGGGGTTGTGCGTTATTAGCTGCGGGGCTTATAGTGTTTAGAGTGTCCCGCTGTAGTTGAAGGTATAGGTGGTTGAGAGCTGTGCAATGTAAGTACTTGGCGACGGACGGTGTGCTATCTTATGTCTTCGGGGTTGGAGTTGGGCCGAGGAGGCAGAACCTATCTTTGTCCGCCAGAAAGACTCGTGCCATAAAGCCGGCATGAACTCTCGAAACCAAGACCCGCCCCCACCTTCCGCATAGAGAAGTAAATCTTCCCAAGTGTTCTCAATCTGAATCTTTCCAAAGGTGTCCTCAATCTGAACCCGACGCACAGATCTGATTTCATTTTGTGTAGTTCGTGTGAGATGAACTGAGGGCTTGAATCCTTGCCACTTAACCCTGGATTGAAGCCCGGCCCAACCCTCAAACCTTACTATAGTAGAAATGTGTGGCGTGGAGAAACGGTGGACTCCGTCCCCTGCCTGCACCCCACGAGCCCAAACATCCGGACCTTGTGCTTTTGCCGGCAATCCCAAGGTCTAAGTAAGTTTAAGGGCTAAGGTTGAAGATCAGGACTTAGGATGCAGGAGTTCGCTTTGAACCGGAACCGGACAACATAAATACCTCGGTGTGCTCAGCCATGCAGGAGGCAAAAAAAACACCCGAGGTCTTAACACCAACACCCCATGAAAGCCTGGCAGTAGCAAGCCCTGAAGTAAGACTCTAATGCAATCCGAACAAGGACCGTGCCACCAGCCGCTGAGTCGGCTCTTGCAAGGAGCGGAGGGTGGCCGTACCATAGGGGCCTTAATACTTACGGGTACTATTTTGGCGGCTCCTATTTAAACTTATAGTATATTGGGCCCCAAATCCCTATGCTAATGTTTAAGCCCCCTATATTATGTTGGGTTCCGAAACAACAGCACCCTCAGGAACAAGAGCTTAGGGCTTCGAGGGCTGAAAGGTTTTAAGGACGCTGACTCTTCCTTGGTGTAGGGGTTTTGGGTTTAGGGTTCAGGAGCTCCCCCATGAAATCCAAGAAAAGCTTAGCAAGTCGCAACCCCTAGCTGCCTTAACTTATGCCTGACTCCCCATGCCGCAGCCAATGCCATAGCTTCAAGGTTTTGCGTTTGCACGTTTGGTCTACAATACAACTAAACGACTAAACTCAAACCCTAAACCCTAAACCGTCAGCTGTTGGTGGGGTGTCGAGGGAAAGGAGTCGGCCAGAAGCCTGCCCACATTTGCACCGTAAGCCGCAAGGTCTGCAGGCTTCTGGGATTTCACTTCGCACCCAAGCTCGCAGGCTTGAGTTCTAGACCTGATCCGAGGAATCCTGCGCTTCTTGGGTTCAGGATTCAGGCGTTGAGGGAACAAGGGAGTGCAAGGTTTGGTTGAGGAGTCAAGGGTTGTGCGGATCCAGGAAGGCGGCAGATCTCCGAGACTACGAGCATCCTGGCCGCTGTTGTGATCATTTCAAGATCTGGGTTGCAAACGTATTCCACATCTCCGGGATTTCGGAATTGCATGCCCGGAATGGGCAAAAATACTTGCCTTGCAACATCTAGTGGGCCCCCAAGCCTTCCCCTATACAGTCTTGACGAAAGAGGATTGCATCTTTTGCTTGAGGGATTCAACTTTGTGTGGCCGGTTACGCTTTCCGATAGTCTTCTCAGATTCGGTCGAACAGGCCCACGCCAGGTTGTTTGCAGTGGCTGCTTAGGGCAAGAAGGCGTTGTTGTTCAGCCCTCATTCCTATGTAAGACTCTAGGCTTCACGCCCAAGTCTCGGACTCAACTCTGATTTTGAAGCCGAGATGCCCATGCAACCAAGAGACGCTCACGAAGGTTTGCATAGAACGTGTATCTCTGAAACTCAACACTTTTCATGGCTGAGAGCCTCAACCCGGCAAGCCCTAAGCCCTCAAGGACTTCGGATTGGAGGACTTTGCCCCATGTCCTGTGGAGACGTGAATATCAGGTTTCCAGGGGAGGTCCACTGCATAGAAACCAGTCTAAGGCTCCTGCTCTGGGGCCCTGGCCCCCAAAACCCGGAAAACCTCATCAGGACCTCTCCCCGTCAGAAGAGAACCTAGAACTGAAGACTCGAAGCCCTAGTGACTCAGTTGATGTGGCCCAGGGCACACTTCGTTCAGATCCTGTGCAGCCGCCAGGATGCGCTTCGCGAAAGCCCCATGGCTGCCAAAAAGGGGCCCTCATGGTGTCGTCGGGCTTTGGGGTATGCCATAAGAGTACGACACAATTTGCATATGTATAAATAGATATGTATGCACACATACATTGACATACTTTTGTGTGTACATATATTATGAGTGCAAATGATTACTGATTAGGCGGACTTGTTCTGTAAACCCAAAGCATTCAGAAGAATCGAAAATTGCATAGAGGACTATGATATGTGTAGAAGCCCATTGCAGAGGGCCACCTGGAGCGGGACGTCTCAGGTTCAGAGGCCCCATTTCGATTTACACGACTCTTTGTTGGACTAGCCCCAGAGACTCCAAGCTACATCTCTGGAATGCTAGAGAACTACTGCTCTTTCTCTCGCGATTTTTTTTTAATTTTCGGTTCGTGAGTACAGGTTGGGCTGTGCTTGTTGTGTTATTTCGGTTTGTACGAGTGAGCAACTTTGCTTCATGAAAACTCTGCGCCTCAACCACTAAGCCATGAACCCTGACCTACTAGTACTTTAACCCGACGCCCCGAAACCCTACAGCCTAGCACCGCAACCCCACCCAATCGCTCAGGCATCAACGAAATCGAGCAGACCTTGGAGCTCTTCCGCACAAAGCAGCTCGGCACCACTAGGGCTTCGCCCTCAGGGCCCTTCTGGCCTCAAATTCCTGGCGACCTGGCGTCGCTGATTCCCAAGGGGTGGAAGCGATTTCTGAGATATTCTGAAGCTGAGCAGCGGAGGATCAGGGTTTAGGAGTCTGGGGTTTGGAGTTCTGGGCCTAAGCTGCGGAGTTTGTGTCGGAGGTTCGGTTAGGGTGTTTAGTCTTTAGAGAGTATAGACTGCGCCAGCAACAGCAGCAGCGACATCAACACTAACGATGAGCTGCCGATGTTTGTGGCTCGCTTGTCCTTCAGATAGCACTGCCGCACATTGACATGGTTCTTTAGGTAGAAGCCAAGACGTTGGAACATTTACATAGCAATGCCCCCTTTTTTTCTTGGCTTGGTTTGGGGAGTGGGAAAAGGGAGGATAATATTACGCAACTACGAAGGTCAAACAAAAACTAGTAATAGTGTCCCCCGAAAGGGCTGAACCTCATGTTTTGCCTGGCGCTGCTAGACCCTCTGGCCTCTGGATGCAATGGCAGAGCGACAGAGAGAGAAGAGAGAGAAAGAGAGAGAGAGTAACTCCTTATGGTCCCCATACAGATATACGATGATCTACATGAACGCCTCTGTAGTACAGGGTTCCGAAATTTCCAGCCTCAATCTTCATGATCGGCGTGGAGCTAGGGAAACTCCGCTCCAGGGAAGCTTACTGGGACGTCTCGGCGATCTCCATGATCCGGGAGGCTTTGGGCGGGCTCGGGAAGCTCACTTCGTTTCAGGAGGGTTTTGCCAGCTGGGGAATTTGAGGGTAGTTACGGTCAGAGTTTAGGGTGGGGGCATAAGCTCTGACCACTTTTTGGTAGGTAACAAGGCCAAGCGGTTCTGAGCATTTCGAGCTTGACACTTGCAGGACCCCTCTCTCTCTGTGTCTCTCTCTTCATTCTGACTCTCTCTGCCTCTCTGCCTCTCTCTCTCTCTCTCGCTCTCTCTCTCTCTCTGTCTCTCTCTCTCTCTCTGTCTCTCTCTCTCGCTCTCTCTCTCTCTCTCTCTCTCTCTCTCTCTCTCTCTCTCTCTCTCTCTCTCTCTCTCTCTCTCTCTCTCTCTCTCTCTCTCCGTCTCTCTCTCTCTCTCTCTCTCTCTCTCTCTCTCTCTCTCTCTCTCTCTCTCTCTCTCTCTCTCTCTCTCTCTCTCTCTCTCTCTCTCTCTCTCCGTCGTTTTGACACTTCGGAAGTGCTGGAGGGAGGATGTAAGGTTCAGGACCGTGCGATCCCGGAGTCAAGGCCTTGAGGCTGCATAAAGGCTTCAAAGAGCCGCGTATGGGGTTTAGAGTCTGGGCTTGATATGGGATCTTTCGGTTTTGTAAGGATGTTTACAGGCTTCTTCTAAACGGGTTCTGTAGCATTTCACAACGGCTTTACAGGGGGCCGAAGTTTGTGCAGGATTCTGGCAAAGGACTGAGACGGTCAGATGGGTCAGGCGTTCAGACTTACGGCTCTGAGCCGTGCCGCAACTCAACCCGAACTGCCGAAGAAGGCCTGACGTAGCAGAGCCCGAGTTCTTGCACTCTGGTTGAATTGTATACCTGGGCCGGAGACCTTCAACTTCTCAGACCCGAAATTTACAGAGCCCAACAACCCCTAAATGAAGGACTGTCCAGAAAGCTATAAACGGATACCTCAACAGATGCAAGGCATATTGCGCCAGCAGGTGCTTTGAGAATTCCGGGTAACTTAGCGGCCTGGATGGTCGGTAGCCTTCTATAGCTTTCTATAGCCTTCCAACCTCTATATACTTGCACCGCGAGCATCGTGGACCCCAGTAGGTCATTGCGACCCCTAAACCCTAAACCCGTCGCGAGCGTGAGCGTCGAAGCTTCCAAAGCCGAGGCTATGGAGAGCCTCAGTGACCGGATTGCTTCGGCGAAGGAGGCACGGGCCCTTCTCTGGGAGCGCACGAAAGCTACTCTCATCTCGCTTCTGCGGATTTGGTCTTGGAAGCCTGAAGAAGCAAGAAACATTGCCAATCTCATTCCGTTGGGCTCCTTGCTTTCATTTATATACCCCTGAAGCATACGTCAAAATATCAAGGCCCCTACAAAGGAAGCAAAAGCCGCAAGTCCCCGACATACTCGGGAACAGAAATGGCGAGGTCAAAGTTTGGAGTTGACTTGAGAGGGCTTTTCGGTTTCGATCTGTTGGGGTCTTTAGAGGCCACACTAGAAAGTATTTGAGGGTTTAGCAAAAGGGTTCGGGTACAGGATTGCCTATTCAACGGGAGGGAGGTTTGTAGGTAACTCTCCGTGCTTTGGGCCCTTCGGAGTGCATGGGGGCCCGCAGGTTCGCCAAGTTGTGAGCCCAGCTGGCACACCCTGCCCTGCACAGCGAATTCCAAAGGTCTTTGATGAAGGAAACGTCCTATGATTCGGGTTGTGTGTGTGTATATACATGTGTGAGCGTCAGCCTTGTTATGGACCTTGTCACTTAGTAGATTCTGTTTCCGAAACTCCCTCATTCGCCGGTTGAAGGCCACCTTTTCAAAACCCTTATCATCTTATCCGTATCCGTTATACAGCCCACCAAACAGATTTCTACAACACCTCATAGACACCCTTCCCACCAAACAGATGTTCATAAGGCCTGTTAGAATAGAAGCCCTGTGCGAAATCTGCATTGAAACTCCAGAAGCCCAATCCGCGAGGATGCGAAGGCGGTGAACCAAATGGAGACGATGCTCGAGCGAAAGCTCACGGAGTCTCCGGACGGCAGAGTTCGGTAAGGTATTTAAGGGCTCTCCATGTTGTTTTGATTTAGAGCCAAGGGTGTTCTACTTGAAGCCACGCTAGGGCTCAGAGGTTCTAACTAAGTCCCGAACCCCTGGTGAACAGGTTTAGAAGGTCTGCAGCTGAAGGCTGGACGTGCAGGTTGTGGGTGTAGCCGTAGTTCAGGGTTGGTTCGTGTCCGAGGTGCTTTTCGCTGTTTGGAACTGCGGACGTTGTATTGCCATGGTCGTCTTGGGTTGCCGATTTGTCGCGTTCACATGGCGCAGAGCAGGTCGCATTTTGGTGTCGACTTCAGCATTCAGGATAAGTCCGTAAACCCTAAACTCTAGGCCTAAGCCGTGTTCAGGCGCTAGCTTTCCATCCTGGCCGCGGTGCGGACCAGGAATGAGATCCTCCGAACCCTGGACGGCTTAAGCCGTAAACCTCAGCCAGAGCCGAAAATGACAGCCTGATCTCGTCCAAATCGCCCCCCACCTCTTCCCCTTCTCAAACAAAGAGAGACAGAACTTCAACTTCCGGGTGTCATGGTGTGCCGCATGTCGACCTGCATCGAATACTCCGACACTGGGTGGATCGGCTAGATAAGGGTTTGGATTTTGGGTTGATATGATGCTTGGGGTTTAGGGTTAAGGTTTTGGGATTGGAGAAGGGTTTCGGGTGAACACGGCAGGTACACCGAAATCGTCAGATGTGCGATGGTCTTCGAACCCTTCGTGGCCTCGTGGAACATTGTGGTCGCCTCAGAGAAGTTTTGACTCGAGAAGCAAAAAGACCGGGCCCTTAAGAAGGAATACCTTAAAGAAGGCAGCTTCAGCGATCTGTCTCGCCTTGTTGGGGGATTTAAGCGTAGATTACTATGGTCAGGGAAAAGAGCCGCATGCGTGCTGGTGGTTCGTGCATCCATATCTGATGTGATTGTAGGAAGGCAGTACTACAGGACCAAACACATCCCAACTGCTATGGGGACCCTGCACCCAGCACACCTTGTGGAGTAAGTGAATTTGGAGTAGTGTGATCCAGATATGATCAGATATCTTTGCAGGAGAAGGTGCTGGGATTTTTCAGGGAAGGCTTCTCAAGGCGACAGTACGCAGGCCCAGGTGTCGACTGTAAAGTTAAAGATTTAACAAGGGAGAAAAACCTCCTGGGTCCCTGATCAAGCCATTGTTGCACGCTGAACCCATACGCAAAACACAGGCTTTCGTTTTGGGGGAACCCCCGGCCGCACTCGGCTCAGGTGTATCAGTTCGGAGAGAGCCGGGCCTTGTGGTATCCTTGCTGCAGGGCCCTTTGGGGCTAGGAGACCTTCAGAGTCTTCGGTGTGGTAAGGTGGTCTGGAAATGAGTAGTACCACCCAAGTATACTTTCCCCCTTAAAGACTTACAGGAAACGTAGTTGTCATATGGCCCCCGGCAGTTGGACTGGCCCTTTCGGTGGAAAGGGCTTTCCAGCGTGGTGGCTGTGGAGTTGGGATCCTCAGCCCTAAACCCTAAACTTTGGGCTCTTCTGTCTCGGTGTTATATGGAGCATTCGGCCTGGTCTGATGCAGGGTGCAGCTAGTGGAGACCCCGAGAACTCATCAACATCATGTCTCATGGTTCCTCAACTTGCTAGACCAGAAACCTGCTTCTACATGTGTGCGTCAGAGCCCTAGTATATGTCGGAATAACTAGTGCCAAGAGTTTCTTGCGAGCCTCTAGACAAGCATAGTATATCATACACCAAACCCTTATTCCATTCATGAAGGCCGCCATCAAGGCCCGCATTGTTCACCCGATCTGAATTTCATTGGCAGTTCATCGTCTCCACCTGTCAGGGAAAGTACCGAAAGTCGGAGTTTCGAGAGCAGGGAGTGTGTGGAATAGCAACACCAGGTCACAGACGCGAACGCATACGTTTTCCACCTAATGAGGGCCTTGATCCCTACAGCCTAAAGCGTACCATGAAAGAGCCGTAGAGACCCCATGGGAATCCTTAAGCCTTGCTTCGAAAGTCGTCCTCCCGAAGGCATGATGGGACTTTGACCGATGCTGATGCCCTGCGAAGGAGAGCTTGGGGGAACCTACGCATAAGCAAGTACATGCAACATTTCTTGCATGCATGTACACCAGCCTTTGTTGCTGTAATCTGAACTCTGTGCTCCTTCCCCTGCTCCCTAAAGTTCGGGCCACTAGTTCGGGCCCCCAAAATTCCCAACAGCAATAGTGGTTTATCGTTCAGGGAAAGCCTGAACCCTAAACCCTTTAAGGTTCAAAACCTGTGAGTGCTGAAAACCCGAGAGACCACAGTCCAGGAGCCTGCTGAAAGAGTTTGTGGCGCTCGAGCAGGCCAGAGGGTTTCGGGTTTCTGTTGGGTGTAGCTACATGTTTCGTTGTCGTAGTAAGTCGCAGCAGCAGCAGTAGAAGTAGTAGGAGGACGACGACGAGAACCACCAATACTGCTAGTAGGAGGGTGAGCACAGGCACAGAGGAGTAGCAGCCAAGCCAGCCGTTCGGATTTGGTGCTCACGTTCGACCTGCAATCCGTTAGGGCTGCTCGCACACTGCTAAGCGACCGGTGTAAAGAAAGGTTTTCTTTACAGGTAGACCGAACATGGATGCATAAGAATTGTCTGGGTTGGTTTGGGGGGAGTTGGAATCGGGTTCTTCGTTTGTGTCCAGTGCGACAGGCACACCGCAGAAGACCAATAGCTCATGACCCCGCAGTTGATTAACCAGCACTGAACAGTACTCAGCATTTGTCTCTTGCTTTGATTCAGTATTTTACAGGCCACGGGCTATCTGAGAAGATATGCAGCTGGAACATGGAGGCTTCCTAAGCCTTGGTCGTTGGAGTTTCGGGTTCAGGGGTTTGGGGTTCAGGGTAGGTACCTTTTTCTTGCTGCTTCAAACTCAGTATCTGTAAGGTCAGGAAATCTTGGGGCATTGATGAGAGATGAATAGTGCTGGGGCCCAGAGAGACCTGTACATCATCACAGAAAGCCCTGTATAACTTCAGCTCTGTTCCCTAGCGGGCTCTGTCGGAGTTTCCTCGGCTGGTCTGAGGTTGTGAGGGCAATGATGCTTCAACTTCCCAGTTCCTACTCCTCTAGCGCAGATCTCACAACGTGCGTCTATCTACATGCACATGGGCCCCGTAACCCTAAACCCTAAGAAAGATGGGGCCAAAGGGCCGCCCAAGAGACCCTGAATGCACGGAGCACCTGAGCTTGAGCACAGGCGGCAAAGGGCCTCGAATTCAACCAGTGGCCGTCCACACTGGTGGCAATGGTGCCCGGACTCTGAGATCCCCGAAATTCAACCACCCTCAGATCACGAACAAAACCCGAAACTAGAAACACCCAAAGGCAAACTGTCACGAGGGCTTGGACATGTTTGATGCGGGTCTGAGGGCTGCAAGGATGCGGGGTGGGTTGTATAGGGACGTGGAAACTTGTATGTCGCAGTACTTGAGCTGTGGCAGAGGGTGGGTAGGGGTTTAGGAATTAGGCTGAGGGCTTACTTCTTTGGGCCGGCCAGTGCCGGCCGCTTCCTGGGAAGCACAATGCCTAAGGCGTCATTGGTAGCGTATTGTGAGTCTAAGGGACTTCGGGGATAAAGGTCCCCTTCTCAGAAGCCGCATCTGGAGCTGGGTCCAGGTTCCCTCTCGATGGTTTTGTGTTGATACGAATGCTGTAAGTTGTCGTCGGTCCTTCTGCTGATGCGTCAGGCACGGGAACAGGCAGGGCACAAGAAGAACCGCGGAAGCGAAATAAGTTTCAGCCCTTTCAGAAGATAAACCGAGGTCGATGTTGAGCATGCGACTCTCATTTTTAGGTTCAGGCGCCCAAAGAAGCAAGCCTCAGGTTGCCCAGCAGCTGTCGGCTTTGGACAAGTTCCAGGCAACGTGGGGGTTTACAGGGATAGCAGAGCGTAACATGAGAGTATGCACGGTTGCGTGTGTGTGTGTGTGTGTGTGTCTGTATGTGTGTCTGTATGTATGTCGGTATGTAGGTAGGTAGGTAAGTAATTCTGTGCGCATGCGTGTGCATGCGTGTGTACGCATGTGTGTGCATGTCTGCATGCGTGTCTGTTTGCGTGTTATGCGTGATCATGCGTGTATTGTGTGCATGTCTGTCTGTCTGGGACGCATGAAATTGACGTCAACCCCTGCAAGGCAGGCTCGGAGGTCGGAGAGCTTGGAACCCTGAGCTTGGCCCATCTTGGCCCTGAACCCTTCGCCCCAAGACACTTTGGGTTTAGGCACTTCAGAGAGACCTCGTTCAAAAAAGGGTTTAGGGTTGCAGGTCGTGGTCTGGCTAGACGTGAGTCCAGTAGCGAAACAGGGTTGATTAGGGTTAAGGGTTTAGGGTGTTGAAGGTTCTAGGTTTCGCAATCAACAACTTGCAACACATCTCAGAACAAACTCAAGCCCAAAACTTTTTTGGAAGGAGACGGAGGCAGACCCTAAAATAAGCCGCAAAGAAGCCCCAACCCCTCTCAAGACCCCGAAGTCTTAAAGCAATCCCAGGACCTAGACCCTAAGCCTTTACCCTCAAACCCCAAGCCGTTCGTAGCCGTAACACCAACAAAAGCCACAATATCGTAAAGCAAACCCCGCACCTTAAGCCGTAAGCCCCAAACCCAAATCCCCGAACAGGGTTTAGTAACAGGGTTTGGATTATATAAGGGTCTCGGCACTATAAGCCCCTCAGCCACAACCCATAAACCGCTAACTCCCCGCTCTCGCTCACGCCGCGGCAACCCGAACCAGGTAGAGCTGATGCACAGCCAGAAGGCGGCGGACGCTGAGGCGGACGTCGGAAACTCAGACAGACCATCAACTTGGGGAAGTTATGTGAGGTTTATAGGGCTTTTGAAAGGTCCTAGAGACTTATAATAGTCAGGGGCGACATGCTGGGGGTATTGATACGGTTTTATAGGGGGTGTTGCGGTGCAGGGGCCATAAACCTAAACGGAAGCGAACCCCTAAAAGAGCCATCCTAACCCCTTAACCCTAAGCCCCCTATTGCCCGAGTGTGAGCGCCGAAACCCCCTAAACCCCTTAAACCCTCTTAAACCCCCTAAGCCCCCGAGAGTTGAGGCCGAAGCCGCCGAGGCAGAGGCCTTCGAGGCTGAAGACGAGGAGCAGATGGAGCCCGGCTGAGCGCAAGACCCTCAATCCTAAACCGTAAGGGTTTAGGGTTTAAAGGTTTAGGGTTTAGGGTGTAGGGGTTTAGGGTTTAGGGGTTGGTTTAGGGGTTTAGGGTTTAGTAGACCTGTACGAGAAAGGAGCTGCAACAAAAATTAAGCCTGAGCTGACCATGAGTCCTAGCTGTAATTCCACCTGCGTCTGCAATGCAACTGCTACTGAGCTGCAACACGCAGCTATGTGGCATCCAGCGGTGTATCTCAGAGAAAAGACACCCTGCTGAGAAGATTGCTGAATCATGATAGAGTTGAAGCGATACAATCAATATTACACAGGCAGGATAACTTCTACACATTTCTACCCAGACATGCAGCCTTCTGCCCAACTCCGTGTCCGAACTCTGAGAAACTCCCATGTACAGAGCTGTGGTGCGGCTCCCACTTCGGGCATGATCAGCTTTTAGAAACCACCTTTGGGTGTTACGCCCCGGTACCACAAAAGACATCCTAATACCCTCAAGCCATTGAGACGGGAAAATTCTAGACTTCAAACCGTCCTTGCATAGAACCCTCCCATGTAAACGCCCTATATGGTAGGTGACTGAAAATTTATACCAACATTATTCCTTAGGGCTCTTGGTCTTGTTCCAGTCGAGTATACACCGAATCAAGTGAAGGCTTCGCCTACATTGTGGAACCCTTGTACCAGTCTTACAGAACCCGTAAAGGCAAGGTGTGAATGAAAGGAGCCCCGGCTAGTTCCAGTCTGCCTATCTTCGAAACCCTCTAAGCGCTTCTTGTGCTTTCGTGGCAAGGCATAGACCTTTTGATTCAGGTCTTCAGTGGCTGCAAGTAGCACGGCAGAGAGAGAGAGAGAGAGAGAGAGAGTGGCTGCAAGTAAGCTGGGTCCCCCAAACCCAGAATTTCCCTGTAGTGATGGTGCTGTAGGCTCTTGCCTCCTTCAGGCGCCGAACCATGAAACATCCGTCTCACCTGCCCATCGGCATTCGGAAGGTTTGCACCAGGGCGGGTTTGTTGGAGATAATGCAGGGGTTGCAAGAATCAGCAACTGCAACTCCATTCCTTGGTGTTCCTTATTGTAGTTAGAGCCCAACATGCTCCCCTAACGCGGGCCCTTCAAGAGTTAGGACGAAGCAAGACGCCGCGTCCAAAGGATCCGGCAGCTCCACCCGCGAGCAGAAAGGAGAGTGCTGGTCCATTTATTTTATCACCGGTTCAGGGCTTCGTAGTTGGTTTGTTCATTTTTCGGTCTTCGGGGTCGAGTCAAGACTCGTGTTCGATCTTGGCAGAGGGGCCTGAAAAGACTAGTAACACCAGTCCGTAGCATTTTCTGAAGATAAGGGTAGTAGTTAAACGGCTACTCAGCCTCCCATTGCTAAGGTCCCCATATACTTTGAACCTTGACAAAGACCATAGAAAGACGCTGTAAACCCCACCCTAAACCTTGAACCCTGAACCCTACCCTGAGAGCAAACCCTAAGATCCCAAAGATCCAATGCCCTGAGCATTCCTCAACCCTTCACACCCTCAACCCTCAACCTCTATCCACAATCCCCCAAACCTACATATATATATATATACATATGCATATTTATATCTTTTTGGGCTCAGCTTGCGCCCTTTTCGCCCGATACCCGGACCGGGCCCCTGGCGGCACGGTCAGGGATGGACCGAGACAGCGATGCGGCGACTTGGACTAAGAAGGGCCATGGGACTCGAATTCTATCCCTTGCGGTTCCTGATTATAAATACCGTAAACCGTGACTCAAAACCCTATTCCAATTATTACGACCCCTACTTGTGTGCACAAAGACACAATATATGTATATGTATATGCCTATGTACATACACACACACATATATATATATATATATATATATATGCATGCCAATCTACAAATGCATATGGAAGTACAAAGGGGTTTACGGCTCAGAGCGCGGCTCATAAGGGCTTTCTGAAACGTGACGGGCTGATGCGTGGTGTTTATGGTTTGTTACCTACTCGTTTCTTAAGGCGTATGCGCTGTGATTGGACTGGGCCTGGTGCTGCAGTTCAGGTTTTGGCCCCTCCATGAGGAAGGTATAGTGTATCCCCGCGGCACTCCTTCGGATTGGATAATGGGGAGTGCAGTAAGTTGGGGACCCCTTCATACACCCCGGATAGCCGGGTCCCCGGTTTCAGGGGTACCCTAAACCCTAAACCCACTTCGAGAGCCATGCCAAACGCCCAGCGGGAATCTGCTTTCTTTCTGACCAGCAGCGAGGGGAGAAAAGGGCCGTCTAAAAAAAAAAAAAACCCACTTCGAGTCCGACGTGAGCCGTGCTACGTCGTTTGGCTTGCCCGAGTTGTGAGAGCGTAAATCCTGATCCCTAGACCCGAAACTGCAATAAACCCTTAGCCCTGAACCTTTGAGCACTTTCTGAAGGTCAGGCTTATCGTCGCCCTGAAGCAAAGCCTCCGCTCTGTCCTCGCAAGGGGGACGACCTGCCCCGGCAGAAGAGATCTTCCATCTCTCTCGTGGGAAAGTTCATCAAGCGGCCTGGCTTTGAGGTGTGGGATGCAACATATGGAAGAGTTGAATGATCTAGAATAGAAGCCAGATTTGCCGCTAACATTCCGTAGGCATCCTTAAACTCATAAAACAATGCTATACCCCAAGCCCCCATTCGAGTTACTACGGCTTCTACGTTCGAATCAGAAGGGCTGTTTGGGGCAGACCCCGGCTCCTAGATGCGTGGTTTGCGGCATTCCGCAGTCGTATATATGTATCTCTGTATTACTCTGTATATGATGTATACATACAGATATATATATATATATATATATAGACACATGAAAAAACATATAATGTCTGTTTGGTCTTTGGTTTTCGCCAAACGCTCCCAGAACATGAAGCCTTCAAGTCTTGTGGTGAGAACTGCAATTGCAGAAGGAGCAAAGCCTGAAGAAGCACGCGCCCCTATACTTGAGACCGTAGATCAATTGAAATGGGCCTGGAAGTGTCAGTTTCAGTGCTTCAGCGGCTTGCTGCAGTTTCTACCAGCAACTGGAAGTTGCAGGAATCCCTCAACCAGCACCCTAGCCCTAGCCCTAGACTTTCCGGACCTCAGAATTCCAGAGGTCCAGGCCACAGAACCCGCGCTCTGGTTGAGGAATTGTGTAAATAGTAGGGATACGGAAGGTATAGATTGCTCATGATTGTGGCAAGTCGAGTTATGTTCCTGATCAGCCTACATGAATCCCATTATCAGCCTTATGAAGCCCTCATGCACGTAAACCCCCTGTAGAGGAAACGTCGTTCCCGATCCTGGCATTTAGGTCTTACAGCGTCTCCGAGGGTCAGTCACACCAGGACCCGATGCTGGCAGTTTTATGGTTTTGGGGGTGTTGGGTCTTGGGGTTTAGCGTTGCGGTTTACAGTTTAACTAGGGCTTTAGGAATGTGAAGCATGTCGGCGTTGCACTAGCTGTTGTTTGGCCCCTGCCGAGCGCGCAGCTCGAGGTGCTGCTGTACTGAACCCACTTTCGTAGACTGTAGTGTGATGCTACGTTGGCTATTCTATATCATGTTATCTAGACTATACGATATTGTAGTAAAGTAGAATACGATGCCGTAGTCGCAAGACAAAAAAATACGATGCGGTACAACACTATAGTGTCGTATTGAAAGGGTGTTGTAAAGTCTACTCTGCGATCTGTGCGCAGGGAAGATACACTGCAAGCCAAGCTTGCTTGGGTGCGCTTGGTTCGTTTTTTGATGTGATCTTGAGGTTTAAGTTTATGGTTTTTGTAGGTTGAACTCGACACCTCCCGCCTGGTGAGCTAGGAGCACCGGCGCTCAAGCAGAGCCATCAACAAGTCGAAGAAGCTTGGCGCAGAATATGATGTGTGGGTTTCTGGAAACTAGGCGGTGCTGTTTATTGTAATGATCCCGCTATGTTTTGTGTACAAGGGCTCCATGTTGTTTTTGAGACTTCGAAACACACAAACTGTCTTTCTCTCGCATATATATATATATATATGTACAGATGTATATGTATATATATGATATATATTTGTGTACATCTATATACACACAGACATGTACACGCTGTATGCTATACATGACGAGTCGCTGCCTCCATTTTAAGAGACCACCCGCATACCCGCCGCACGTGTATGTTTGCATACAGGGCTTACATACACATGTACATGCAGACATACTTACTTACCCATGGGCGCTCGTACATCGATGTGTGTACACAAAGGATTTGTATATATGGCCATGTGTATTGAGGTATCCACATATCCACATATACACTACACATAACCTGTTTCATTGGCATACCTACGTACCAACCTACATATATATGCACACATACACTCCTACTTGCGTACCTACATAGGTACATTTGTCCATCCATGCATACATGCAGGCATACTTCTGTAAGTGCATCAAGACATGCGCTCGTTGGCAAGTTTCGGAGAGCTTCCTTGTCCCTTCTGGCGGCTTCCCGTGGCTTCGTGCATTATCAAGCGTCGGTTTGGGGGCTTCAACGGGCTTCCACAGGGCTTTAGGGTTTCAGATGCAGGAGTTGTGGGGCTATCTAAGTTTCACTTTGCGAAAATATAAACCCAAAAGAGGCACCTATGCATGAATGCTGCTGGCGGCCCTTATATGACTTGCGGCCGGTATTCTTTTTCAGATGCACGGGTTCATGCCAATCGAAGGGTTCTGTCTTCACAAAGCAGTTCACGCGAGCTTTGCTCAAGTCTTAGACACGAGTCCGGAGCCCATTAGAAAGCCTGTCAGAATTCAACAACTTCTCTCACTAGCGTCCTGACCTGCAGCCGAGGAAGTTTCTTCGCAAGGTCTTCAGCAGTTACCGCCTCCCGGACGCAGAAGAACGCTGCAGGAAAGGTCGGAATGGATTCAGAGGCTCCGACTACCTGCTGCGTTGACCAACCCTAGATTCTGGTGAAACGTCCACCTCGAAAGCAGCAAAACTCAGCCAAGGCTTTGGCAACTTCATGTGCCCCGGCCGTGAGAAGTGTGGCTGAGAGTCTCGGGTTCAGTGCCGAGCTGACCTAAAAAAGGATTTTGGGACTTAAGGGCAATAGGTGAAACTGCACTTGTAGCTAGTTCTTCAATGCGAGCTCCAGTGAAGGCACATACCTGTAGCCCGCCCTACAAGTACAACTGGATAGGATCCACAAACCCGAAACCCTGGACCCTAATCCTCAACCCAAAACATCCCGAAACCCTTCCTAAATCCTAAGCCTAGATTGTCCGAGTGTGAGCGCCGAAATCCTAATCCTAAACCGTACTGTAAGCCCTAACTGTAAACCCTAACCCTAATCGTCCTAATCCTAAACCCTGAGCCTAATCCACACCCTAGAAACCCTAAGCCACCCTTCGAACCGAACCAACTTCGCCTGCACTGTCCAAGTTGCGAGAGTCCAAACCCCAAGCCTTGATCCTAAATCCGCATCCTATAGGCAGGGGCCCCAGGGGCTCGGGCGTACCTCCTGTCTATATAGCTGAAATCATGTTCGGGCTGAGGTTTGGGTCTGGGGAGAAGGACTTGGGAGGCGAGTTCTCTGCCGCTAGAAAATCAAAACTGAGCTGGAACAAAGAGAAACAGATTCTATTCACTACACAATACAACTGCTCCTAACAAGAGCTCAGGTGTGGCAGCTTTCGGGATGTACGTGTAGGCGGCGTGTTGACCGAGAGCACGTCGTTAGGTGGATCACCGCAACACACCCGTGTTGCACAACAAGGATTCGAGATAGTCTGCCATCATATCCTGGTCTCGAACTTCTAGATGCTAAGCCCTCATCTCTGGCTGCCTTTTCACGTTACTTCCATCCCACGCGCCAGCTAGCACTCCCCCCCATGGACTCGACATCAGGCTGATGGTAGTTCTTGTGGATGCATACTGCACCTGCCGGGATATTGACGCCCGCGCCACCGGCGACGCTGGGCTTTGATCAACACTTCAAGATTCTCCCGGCGCCTTCTTGTCTATACATGTGCAGCACAGCCAGTAGGGAAGGCTTTCAAATTCCCTTCAATGCATAGCTACTGCAAATTCCCTTCGGCCTTCGCTTGAGCATTCATCCCAGCCTCTATCCTAAGCCATCAGCCTTGCATCCTCTTGAGGTTGAAACAGAGGATGTTTTCACCTTGCTGTCAGACCTCTGCCTCGTGCTCTACTCCGTGGAGCTCTGTGGACTCTTCTTCGCGCTTCGGCGCTCTAAGGTTTGTGGTTTAGGAACCTAGGGCGGGCCCTTTCGGCAGGAACCTTAAGCCCAAAACCCGAACCCAATATCGTAGCGTCGGGTTTAGGGTTTACAGTACCTTAGTGTGATTACTAGAAGTCCGGTTGTGGGTGGCCGCAGCGGATGGATGTGGTAAATATTGCACGGGTTGCCTGCTGCTTCAAATCTTCAAACCCCAGTGCCTCTCAAACGAGCCCAAAAGCATCGGGCGCCCCAGAATCTCCCGCTTGACCTGCTGTGGGTCTGAGGTCCGAGGTTCGGAGATCCTCAAAGACTGGATGATAGTTGTGGACATCTTGGTGGTGATCTGTGGCTACGTCCCTGGCCAAGAAACTCGAGAGTCGCTAAGAGCCGCTAAGCCGCTGACCTGTGTGATCGCGTGAGTCGACGACACCGCTAAACCCTGCGACGTAGTGAGCACAGTTTCCTTCACGTTTCTGCATAGTTTTTCGGGCCCTCCGAAGCTCTCCGAACTTCTAAAGCCGGCTTCCGTGGTGCCTGCGTCGGGCGTTGTTTTTCCTCGGGCTTCGGCTGCCTCGCTCCAGGAAGTTCTTTTCTAGGGGTTCTCGGTCTTGAGGTTTTGGTGCCCCGAAGCCCCCTGGCACAACAAAACACCCGAAGCCCCCGGCCTGCTTTAGTTATGAGCAGTTGGATGCCGGTGTCCGCATGAAACGTGACAGATGACGAGTTTCATCTGAGGGTGCTTTCCCTCAACTTTCCATTGCCTGAGCCCCGAAGCTATCAGGTCTGAGCTGGCAAGCACTTGCGCCTGATGAGTGCAAGGCAAACCCGAAACCCAAGCGTTAAACCCAAAGCCTTAAACCGCAAACTCCAAACGAGCGTGCGAGTCGAAACCCCAAAACTTCAAATCCCAAACCTTAAACCGTGGACCACCCATCCACCCTTGCGTGTCAGGTTGAGTTTATCCTCGTGCAGGTCACGCCGAGTGTGGCTCGGTCTCTGCACCAAAAGCCCCTTGCGCCCATAATCTAACCTGGAATAAGATCATACATAATGTAGCATAGAATACTAATATGGTAGAATACAGTGCAACAAAGAGCAAATAATACAAAGTATAATGTATAGATTCAGGTTTGGGGCTTGGTTTTGGGGTTCTAGGTTAAGGGTTCAGTCTTGCGGCTGTTACAAGCCTTCAAAGCCTTTTCAACTAACTCCGAGCCCCGAGCCGATTCAGGGTATGAGATACCGCAGTCGAAGGGTTGTGGCTACGGGTCCCGGCTCGGCATATTTAGCCCCAACTTTGAACAGCTCGGCACATCCAAGGAGTTGATACCACTATTTGCATGGGGATGTTTTCGGCTTATGGAGTAGATGGTGCCCCACCGACAGCACATGTCAGCGACTACGTCGAAGTCTGCTGCAGAACTCGAAAATGACTGTGCTCATGAAACGCAGACGTGGAAGAGCCGCACAGGCTTGAAACGGGTTGAGGCGCTAGGTATCATATGAAGTTTTCATACAGTATACAACCTTATGATCGCCCATAAAACCCTTCTCTTCAGCAAGTTCGCAACCCGGATGAACGGAGATTCTGAAGGCAGCTGTGCTGCTGTCTGAGCCAAACTGCGCTGACCCAAAAGCCTTAGACTCTTAGCCCAGGATCAGAGGGGTCCACAAACCGCACTGGAAACATCTGGAAACCGTGTACCCCTAATGTGGGAGTTTGATTAGTTTTGGGAACCCCCGACCCCCCCCCGCCAAACAAGACAGGTGACTCAATCATGTCGTTTTACATGGACTCCGGATTTGTAGAAATCAGACATAGTCGGAGCATTAAGTAATAGTTGCAGCAATAGGAATGGTGATAGTGCGAAGCCTTGCTTCCCACAAAACACGGTTCAGGAAGTTTTTCCCGAAAGCGTCGCGAAGTGTTCTTCCGTGCGGAGCCGGGTAGACAAGTACATAGATGACAAACATAGAATCGAGCACATGACCTTATGACTTGACACTTGATACATAGATGACAAACATAGAATCGAGCACATGACCTTATGACTTGACACTTGGGTCTACGACTCTATGACCCTATGACTCTATGACTCTAAGACCGAACTTGACTACTCTTGACTACTCTATGACTCTATGACTCTATGAACTTGAGGACTCTGTGACTTACTCACTTGACTACTCTATGACTCTGTGACTTACTCTGTGACTTACTCTGTGACTTACTCTTGACTTACTCTTGACTTACTCTGTGACTTACTCTGTGACTTACTCTCTGACTTACTCTCTGACTTATGACTTACTCTGTGACTTTCTCTCTGACTTACTCTCTGACTTACTCTCTGACTTACTCTGTGACTTACTCTGTGACTTACTCTCTGACTTACTCTCTGACTTATGACCTACTCTGTGACTTACTCTCTGACTTACTCTCTACATCTCGGTATCTAATCTCTCTTCTAAAGCCAGGGGTGGCACCGACGTCGTCCATCGGGAATGCAACCCTTCACAGGGATTGGCCACCTCGAGCGCCCAAACGCTAGGTAAAGTTATACATTTTAGGGTTCCCGCGCAACCCTTCCCAGGGATTCGCCTCCTCCGGCATTCAAACGCTAGGTAAAGTTACACATTTTTATGTGCGCTTCGCACCCTTCCCAGGGATTCGCCTCCTCGGGCGTTCCAACGCGAGGTAAAGTTACACATTTTTATGTGCGCTTCGCACCCTTCCCAGGGATTGGAACTCTCGAGCGCCCAAACGCTAGGTAAAGTTACACATTTTTATGTGCGCTTCGCACCCTTCCCAGGGATTCGCCTCCTCGGGCGTTCAAACGCGAGGTAAAGTTACACATTTTTGGCGCGCCGCGCAACCCTTCACAGGGAGTCGCCTCCTCGGGTGTTCAAACGCGAGGTAAAGTTACACATTTTGCGGGCGCCGCGCAACCCTTCACAGGGTTTGGGCGCAGCTCAACTGCATTTTGCAACCCTTCACAGGGATTGGCATTTTGCAACCCTTCACAGGGATTGGCATGGTCGAATGCACGAACGCTAGGCAAAGTTGCATTTTTTGATGTGCATTGAAATGAATTTTGCAACCCTTCACAGGGATTGGCGTGGTCGAGTGTTCGAACGCGAGGTAAAGTTGCAATTTTTTATGTGCATTGAGATGAATTTTGCAACCCTTCACAGGGATTGGCGTGGTCGAGTGTTCGAACGCGAGGCAAAGTTGCAAGTTTTGATGTGCATTGAGATGAATTTTGCAACCCTTCACAGGGATTGGCGTGGTTGAGTGTTCGAACGCGAGGTAAAGTTGCAATTTTTTATGTGCATTGAGATGAATTTTGCAACCCTTCACACAGATTGGCGTTGTCGAGTGTTCGAACGCGAGATAAAGTTATTACTTTTGATGTGCATTGAGGTGAAACTTGCAACCCTTCACAGAGATTGGCGTTGTCGAGTGTTCGAACTAGTACTAGTACTACTACCACCACTACCACTACTACAACTATTATTACTACTACTACTGCTACTACTACCACTACTACAAAAGAATACTACTACTACTACTGCTACTACTACTACTGCTACTACTACTAGTACTACTACTACTACTACTACTACTACTACTACCACTTCTACTACCACTACTACTGCTACTGCTACTACTGCTACTACTACTACTACTACTAGTACCACAACAACAACAACTACAACTACTACTACTATTACTCCTACTGCTGCGACATAAAGTGACCATGCATAGAGTCATAGAGTCAAGTTGAAACCACAGTAACAGGGATGTCTATATAGTGAGGTTCCGGAGCTAGGAAAGGAAGACTTCTGCGTCATGTTGGACTATACCCTAAACCCGCTAAACCTGAACATTAGTGTTCATAGAGTGAACTACATCAAGTCAAGTGCGTGGTACATAGATGACTCCATGACTCTATGACTCTTTCTCACTCTGACGCTATGACTCTATAACACTATGACTCTATGATTCTGTCTCACTGTGACTCTATGACTCTATATGACTCTATGACTCTTTGAACTATGACTTGTGCTTGACATGTACTCGACTCTATTTCTCGATGACTCTATGAACTATGACTTGTACGACTCTTGACTGTATGTGACACTCCGACTCTGTGACTCCGTGCTTTTGACTCGGTGACTCTATGACCCTATACACTGGATTCTATGACGTAGCGCAACACTCTTCGCTGATGATGCTTTCGGGCCAATTGTCTTCTAGTTTCTGTGTAGGATCCTCCAAAACGAAGTTTAGGGGCCTGAGTACATCATTTTGTTTGAACTGCGGCGCCTCACAAGAATCTTTGCATCCCAATCAACCCTAAAACTTTAGACTCCAAAATCCCTCAACCCTCAAACCCTTGGGCCCTGAGCAGGAACTCGTGCAGAAGATGAGCCTTCTGAGAGCTCTGAGGCTCGCGAGGACCCATCCGAGCGAAAGGATTCGGCAGGGCTGTTGGAGCCAGCTTCTATAGCCTGGCCTCTATAGCGGTTTGGCAAAGGCTTCATGTGTTTTGTCAGGTTTGTCCAAGGGTTTTATAAGGGATTTAGAAGATGGTTCGTGTAAGACCATGTACGCCCTAAACCACAAACTCACATACGGAGTCCTTTGTGTTCCTCTCATCTAGGGAACAGAACCCAGATCGTACTTAGGATCCCTGAATAGTTTTTAAGGGATATCCCTTGTTACTTAGTGGAGCTATGGAACGGAACCGAGTGTGGCAGGATCTTCCGGCTAATGCGGCTGCTGCGAAAGATCCGAGCTCTTCGGGAGCTGCACCCCGCCGACACGTTGTATAAGGATCCGGGTATTGGGCTTAGGAGGCTCCACGGCATGAGTTCTTGACACTACAAGTAAACTCCATAGGCACTATGATGCCACCCTGCCTGGCCCAAAAACCCTAATCTCTTCAACCCTCATACGTTGCCTGACTCTGTCGAGTGCGAGTGCCGAAAAATGTCAGGTACAAGCTCGTTACCATGATGTCGACCTGTCTCAAGACGCTGTTGTGGTCGTCACTTGGCCCAGATGTGGACAGCAAGCCGCATCGGGGTTGGGGCTTGGGCATTCAGGCAGAGTCAGGATGAAAATCCTCCCTCAGCTGTCGAGAGTGTATTGACCGGATGCTATCTCATTCTCGTCGACGGTCATGCTGGTGTGCGGGGGGACCTCCTTTGTCGTAAACTTCCCGGTGAGCATGGGCGTAATCATTATGTCAAGCAGCGGACGAGAGTGTGAACCGGGACGTGGAGAGTTTGTTGACTTGATTCTAGATGAGCTTACAAGCTGACTGAGTGTTTCGAAAGGTAGACTGTGACGAGTGTTTGCTTGCCTTGAGGAAGTGTTGCTGCCAGTGTTCTTGTCTCATTACGTATTTGGGTGGGTGTGGCGGCGGCTGTTGCTTTCAATGATTGTGCTTGCTCTTGCGTGGTTTGTGCATGGCCAAGATACACCCACTTTGTCAAGGACAGGTTTCATGGCTATGCCGTAGTCTTGGTGTCTGCAATTGTCCGCATAAATGCAAGCAGCGCTGGCCTGCGTCCGGCCAAGGCTGCTATTTCATTGCAAGGAACGTTGGAGATCCAGCTGGGTCGGTGAATCCACGTGTAGGGAAGTGTCATGTTTAGGGGTGTTGAAGGTTTCGACCAAGTCCTAGTAGTAGGATCTTCATTGCAAGATTCCTGCTTCATCGAGGTTCCTCTTCTGCTTCATTGTGATGACAGTGTGGGCCATGTTAATCGTCGAGGCGAATCGGAGAGCGCGCGCTGTCAACAAGCTTTTTTGGAAGGAGCGTCGTAGGGCCTTAGTAAGTACAATTGTGATCGGGCTTTGGAGTGTATCTAAGAAGGGATTATAAAGAGGTATTCATGATCTGTTCTGAGTCCTAGAATTTCAGAAATGCCTGGCAGGTCGTGAACCCCATTGTGGTGCAAATGGACGGCGATGGTGTCTTTGACGATTGCAGTGCCTTGGTGTGGAGGTCGTGGGGTTTTAGTGTTTTGGTTTGCACCTTGGAACCTTTGACAGCGACCTGAAGGGTCTAGGGAAACTAATTAACGATCAGCTGTTGTTCCACTTGCTAGCCTGAGATACCACCGTCCTAAAGCTAATCGCCGAAGCAATTGTTGGATACCTTGGACCCTCAAGTCCTGGGCTTTGAACTAGCAGTTAGAACGACCTGGCTTCGTTGCGTTTACGGCTTGGTTTCTTGTTGTGAAATGCTGTTGCGGATGAGGTCGATAATTACTTGCGACCTTTGATCTAGACGCCTGATGTCCCAAGAGTCGCCGAATCGCGAGAGCTTGAGAACACCCGAAAAACCTCAGCAGGGATCCTTCTCTACAGCCAACGTTCTTTAGCCTCGCCCCTTACACGCTCGGCCTCACCGCAAGCTCCGACTTCCGAGGCAATGGTTTCTGCACGGTTTCCACCTCCTCGGTGCTCCACGCGTCACGCGGTGGCGGTCAGATATGTATTAGAGACGAGTCATAGTCATAATGCTCGGTTCCCCACGGTCATTCCGTTCAACCCAGCTCTGGCCTTCACAGACTTTGAACAAGTCTCTTCGTCCTTACCCCCTGCTCCAAGCATTGATTGTCGACGCATCTCTAGACTCTAGCCGCTCTAGCCGAGTCTTGCCTGTCCTCTCAGCCCATCTGAGCCTAATCGCCCTTTGCCACGCCCTGCGCAGCGCGTCTCGCGCAAGGAATCTGCTTCTTTTCCAGACTGTCATCGCCGGCGATGGCTGGGGAGAAATGGAAACTCAGCTGTCATTGTGTGCTTAGGATGTCCGGTTAAAGTTGTTGGAGTGTGGTCAGAAGCGCTGAAACAAAGACCCTGGATCCCAAGCCAACTTGGTCTTCGTACCCCCAAACCCGCTCATCTTTTAAATCACATGTACGCTACAATTTCTAGAGTATCTTAGGGCCCTAGTGAATGTCCCTTACTCAACTCAAAGCCTGAACCAGAGGCTTCACCCTGTAGAACGCATATTAGAAAAATCTCCCAGCACCAGGCCACCAAAGGCCATCACCTCAACAAAAGCAGGACTTAAAGGAACACCGACTTCGGGAATCTTTACCCTGAAATAGCCTGCCAGACTGTTATATAGAACCCTTGAAGGAAACGTTTGTTTTATAGGAATCCTACACTCTACGTCTCTGAGGCCACGCCCATCATCTTAAGACATCCGGAGACGGCGATCATCTTTATCGGCTCCCTCCTGACTTTGGTCTTCGGCGTGTGCCTTCTTCGAGCCTTATGAAGTCGTGAGTTCAGGGGCCAGGATTTTAGGACTGGCCTTTTACAATAGGGTTGAGCTTCAGGGTTCAGGGATATGGCATCTAAACTTTTGACTTAGGGTTGGGCTTGAGAGGTTAGAGATCAGGGTTTTGAGGGTTGGGGAGCTTCACAATTCAGCTTAGGTGGCTGGATTTTTAGGCTTTCAGGGTTCAGGGTACTGTGGGGCGTGTTCGGGTAGAGGGATTAAGGCTTATGGTGTTCAGGGGGGGGGGGTGCGGTGGAGGGGTTAGGGGCTTCGGGTGCGTGTACGACAGCTCTCGTATGTTTGATAAGGGCAGGGCTCTGGCGGTTCCAGGTCCAAGTTGGGGCTAGGGTCATCGTCTTTGTTTTGGAGGTTTAGGGGTTGGAGCGGCTGATTCTGTGTTCACCGGGGCTGGATTGAAGGGTTCGTGCTGTTGCATGGGAGGGTGACCCAAAGCATCCCGAATCCCCTCTGGCTGCCCCTGAACCACAGAAAAACTCAGCAGGTTTTTTTCTGAGACAAGGGTCTGAAGGATTACAGGAGTCAGCGATTTCGTTAGAGTGCATATATATATAATATATATATATATGTATATATATATATACACGTGTACAGGAATATATCCCAAGTTCTTCCAGTCGTCAAGGCTTTGTGGGTACTACGGTTAACTCAGCAACCTGGTCCCAAGGATGACTCTGCTGGGATTGCTTCTTTTGTGCTTGTTGGGTGTTGGGTCAGAGTTTAAAGTTATTTGACGTTCTCTCCCGCTTCTTCTACTGCTGGGTTTCGACAGCACCCTCCTGCTTGACCAGAACCACAGCACTCAAGACCATCTCGGCAACCTCGAGCCTAGTCCATCTGGTCGGTTAACCTTGAAGTCGACTAACCAGTTTGTTGCAAAGGATCATGTAGACCCCTCATCAATCATCACCGTTTCTGTAAAGGCCCGGCTACGGGGATCCCTCTTATTATGATCCTGGTTACTTAGGGAAGAGGGGTTTGTCAATCAGGGCTCTGCACCCGCAGGAATAATAGAGTCAGGGCTAATAGTGACAGCAGTGAGTAGCACAATGCTGGGAGACGGCTTATTCTGCTTTCGGAACTCCGAAACTCCAAACCGTAAGCTAACCTGTGTAACCAACGACACCTGGGCTTACAACTTCTTGGCAGGCTGAATCTCATCGTGGCCGTGGTCGTAGCTTGCCACATATTTATTCGAGCCTCCAGCGTCGGGCGCCGGATGTGGCATCTGCCAGTGCGATTCCCGTGTAAATATCGTTTGGTATAGTAAAATCCCCAAACCCCAAACCCCTCCAGACTCAAGACGACAGCCTGAGCTCTGATAGGGACTCCAGCATCAAGTCTCCCAAAGGCTTGGATTCTCTTCCGCATCATCATCCTCCCTGTACTTACCTGTTGAATCTTATCTTGGATCCTACAGACCGTGGCCCCAAACCATAAGGGCTGTAGCCCCTGTCCCAGCTGTTTCAATTCCTGGCCTCACGCATGTCCCCAAACTAGAACTGTGCCTAGATATGGGAGTTTCCGAAAACTAGGGGTACCTTGTTTTGGGGTCCTTATAATAACGATCCTAGTATATATTTAGGGCACCATATTAGGTTCCCCTATTTTCGAAAACTCCCATATACCTATTCCCAACCGGCTGCAGGTCGACACCTTTGCAGAAGCTCGCCAGCACGACATACTCAACCTCGCAGCTACGCGGCTGCGAAGAGTTGACCAGCATACTACTTTCGCCTACTAGAACCCGGCAAGATCCGAAAAGAGCAGTCACGTTTTGACAACGAGTGCATAGACGTCGCGTGCCGTGGACTCTTTGAAGCCCTAGACGAGCCTTTTCCCGTACCTGTTAGATCCCTAAAACTCCAACCCTCAATCATATAGAGACCCATCTTCACCCGGTGAACACCGAACAGACATTGGACCAGTGGATTCCCAAAAGTCCGTTGCTGAAAGCACAAAAAGCTTGTAACACTCATGGAGGACTGACAGACCTGTGAAAAGAAACGCTTTAAATGAACTGAGGACGGTAGAAAAGGATGCGATACAGTCCATTCGGAAAACACTTTGCAAAGAAGTTCACTAATACTCCCAAGTCTCGGCCGGACAGAACTGTGCTTGAAACCTGACTTGGATCGTTCCTTTATATGTGTAATTCACAATCATACTTTTTTGTTCATTATTCATGGGGGCGTGCTTTGGCATTCATATATACAGCTGTGTAAATATAAACACAAAGATATGTATATACAAATATATATATATATATATATGTGTATGTATATGTATACACACATAACATATAGAAATAGTTTAGATGTATGTTCAATCTACACATCTGTAACAATCATGTACATATTGTAAAGGGCATGTCCCCAGCCTGAGCCCGACCAGGAAGAGCTGGAGGATGACTTGGAGAAGGACACAAAGCGCCTTGGACGTTCGTCGTCGGAGTGTCAGGGAGTCGGGGCTTGGCGTTTCGGGTTCCTTTTTGGCTTCTCCTCTAAGGGCTTCTAGAAGAGTTTAGTGGCTTCTTGTGGCGGGTTCAGGACTTTTGGGCTGTTCAGGCTTCGGGCTGTAGGGCTTCAGGCTGCAAGGGATTGCTGCGAAGGTCTACGACCATTGTCTGGGCAGTGCAGCGTTTCCTTCTGGTTTGCTATAAAGGCTTGAGTATTGCGACAGTGTTCGGTAGACGAGTGGTTTCGAGTTTCGGTTTCATTGCGTGCAGAACCATGCAAGCGTGAACTTGTGAATCACAGCGCAAGCATTTGTGTGGAATTCAGAGTATGCCGCAGTATGCTTAGGGCTGTAAAGACTCATACACCTTCCACTGCAGACCAACTAAGGCTGTTGTTGGCATTGCTTACCAGGTGGTTGGGCTGTGGCGTAGATAGGGAAACCAGAGTTAGCTCGCACCGGAGCCTCGGCATGCCACAAGCTTCGGCCCAGACAAGTTAAGCTAAACCATAGAAGCCATAGAAGCCCTAAAGCTCAAACCTTAAAGCCCTGCGGGAGGCAAAAAAAGCACTAAACCATGGAATTCTTTTGCCCCAAGCCTCCAACTAAGCTGGTGTTCTGAAGGTTTCTGCAGAAGCTGTTCCAGCGCATCGACAGGGACTGCACAGGGCTTGAGGGGCCTCTAGTCTTAGGGGTGTTTACAAATATTTGTTAGTTTTTGGTCTTTATAATCCCTAAGAGACAGCTAAGATCATAATTTTTTGCTAGTGTTCCAAGTTCAGTATAGTAGTATTGAAGGTTAAGGGGGTGGAGCCTTCACGGCGCAGGGCTTGCAAGGATGGCGGCTGTGTGGGAGTTATGATTGTACTGCTTTAGGTCATAATTTGAAGATTGGGCTTATTGCTGTGTAAAGGTCCCATCAAGGAAAAATGAGGACGCGAATGTGTACGGGTACCGCTGGTGACTTTCACCATCCAAGTTACATCGTAGGAAGTATAGTGTGGGCTTCCTATATCCGGTTTTCGGGTTTCAGCTCTTGAGACTCGTGGGGAAAGGTTTGGGGTAGAACTGATGAAGGGCAGGTTTATGGGGGTTCTGGCTTCCTTCAACTACAACATTAAGACAAGTTGGGCTCCTACACCTGAACTCTTGAAATCTTAGCCCCAAGCCCCACCATTTTTTGGTTGGGCAGGACGGCAGCGGTCGAGTTACGCTTGACGAGCTTATTGAGGGCGCACGCAGCTGGCTCGAACGAGGTTGTTGCTGTAAAGAGGGTTTCATGAATTATTTTGGGTTTGGGGTTCAGGTATTTTCGGCGGTTGCGGTAGATCTCGCTGTGCAAGTTTGTGATTTTTTGTTGAGTCGTCGAGGGGGTTTCTTGAATCAGGGCCGAAAACTCGGAGCAGGACAAGACCCTCCCTGCTATGATTCAATTTTGCCGGGCTGTTTTTGTTTCTCTGACTTCCGTCGCGCCTTTGAGTTAGGACATATGGCTTACATAGATCACATCCAGGATCCTGCTGAAGTAAAGAGCTTCCGGAAATCAGGGCTCTTGGGTTCCCTGGGCTTCTCTGATGCTTGCCTCCCAGGGTTTCGGCTTCACGGGTTAACCTATGAGCCTGAATCATTTGTAGTGCAACTACTCGATAACTATACGCTGTCTTCCTTAGGGCTCAAGTGTCCTGTTATGGTATTGCCAATGCCTCCAAAGGCCCTTTTCAACTTATTAGGGCTCCGTATTCTTCCGTATCTTTCATGGCGGAGTGTGGTCATTGAAACTGAGTGGAAGCCTGGCCATAAACCATTAAACCTATGAAGAACTAGGCCAAGGGTTTCCCATTTGGTCCGTTAGGGAGAGGCTTGAGCAAGGAGCGCTTCAAGAAAGCCCTAAGCCCGAAGCTCAATTTCGTCAATCCTGAAAGCCCTACACCCTTGACCCTAAACTCTAATAGGTTTATACAATACATGTTCCCGAACTTCACGAATGCCACTGTAGCTTGCGAGCCTTGCAGGAAGCTTAAGGAGACCGACATGCTGAGGTCGTAATCAAGCTTCAGGCCGCAGACCTTCAAGCCCCAAGGGTGGCCCCAATTACCTACCAAGTACATGTTGAGGGCTGTACCCTGCAATCAGCTCAAGATCAATACCTGTGACTTTCTATGCTTGGGGATACAAGTAAATCCGACACCCGATCCCCTAAACCCATGCTAAACCCTAAATCTTGGAGCTCAGCTTCATTGCGCTGCCCAATGAAGCCCTAGGCCCAAAAGCAGTCGGAACTGCATCAGCTCTCTCGCCTAAAACCCCGAACCCCCGAACTTCACCAGCTTTGAATTCTGACTCCCGACCGAGGCAAGGATCCTGAATTCCAGAGCCGTCTTCGCGCTTCTCTGCTTTTGCCAAGAGCATCGCATGGGCAGAAAGGAAAGGTTTCTATACTCTTTGTGGTGGGAGCCTAAATATGTAGAAGAGGTTGTCTAGATAGGGTTCCCTTAGAGCCTTAGAGGGTGCAGATGGAGTCAACATCGAGCGGAGGGTTCAGAGTGACTAGCAGGAAGTTTTTTGTTTGACATCGGGGCCTTTAGCATTCACGACCAGCATCGTAGAATAGGGTTCTGGGGTATAGTATGCTCTATTGAAAACGGAACCCTCGGTTGGTAGTTGCTTCCACGGGCAGGTATGACGTCCGAACCTCCCTCTTGGGTCTTGGACCCCCAGCTGGGATAGCGGGACCTCCGAGCTCAGAGTTTGTCTTCAGGTAATTGCTCTTTGCTAACCCAAAGAGAAAAACAGCCTTAGGTTATGGATATAGACGAAGTAGATCTGGAGCAGCTCTTCCAGATGATCGATGTGGCCTGGCCGCCTGAGAGGAGGGGTCATGGGATTTAGGATTTAGGCTCGTTTTGGCCCTTGTTTCTTAGGGCTTTCACTCCTGGGGGAGGGCTAGGTTTGGGTTCCGAGCCTTCGCCAACGAGTCCCTACTCTCCATTCACCAAACTGATCTCGTACTAGTTGGTTATTGGGTCACGCCCATACTCCTTGCCCTAGACCCTCATCGAGCCCCAACCGTGGCCGTGAAAGCTAGGTCCAATTAAAGGCTTCTTCACAGGCAATCAAGCCCTCAGCCCAAACCCACCATTCCCTGGTGTCAATAACCAACTAGAACCCCGACCGCAGAATGAGGGGCTCCGTTTTCGTTTTCATCCAACCATGCCACCCCTGGCATGTCCTTAAGGATTAAGCCTAAACTCTTTCAAGCTTGTTTTTGGGTAATGTAGGAACCTGATTAAGAAACCTTGGGCCTTTATTATGGTTCCTTATATGAATCCTACTATTTTGGATTTTTAGGCCCAGGGTTTCTTAATCAGGTTCCTACATTAGTTGTCAAAATTATGGCCCCTGTTTGGGTACCCTAAATATTTGGTGCCCCAAAAGGGACCATAATTTTGACAACCACCCTTTTGAGCGGACAGAACTGAGGTGAACGGATCTGGCTCTATCGAGGCGTGGGTTGCTGTTGGGGGTTCTGAACACGCAGTTAAGTTATACTGTCCCCGTGTCCTCCTTCTGTAACTATCGAGTACGAGTTAAGCCCCAAAACCCTTTTCTGTAATATGAAGGCTGTGTTGAGGGATTTGGTGTTTGGGGCTGGGTTTACTCGGGGTTTAAAATTTGTTACCTTCGGCCTGAACTACGGACCTGATTTTTTTTTGGGGGGGAGGGGGGGGGGGAGAGGGGGGGGGAGGGGGGGGGAGGCTGTGCCGCAGACGGCGTGGTGAGAACCGTCGCTATTGACACTATTGGCTTCGTGTGTCGCATGTCGTTTGGCATGTGTCCATCTGCTGGCTTCTGATGCGGCTTTTGGGGTTCGCGCGGCGTTTGTGGATAGCATGTGGGCTTTGGCTCTGCGTGTTCGTGATAGGGTGTCTGCAACATGGAGGCATCCAGACCTTGAGAGGCAGAAACGGAGACGCATTGTTTTTGATCCTTTGATAACTTGATCAATGTTACGTGTGTATCTATATCTATGTACATGAACTATATACACAGTCTCTTTATTTAAGACTTGTATGTATGCAGAATCAAAAGAATGAGTTCTATTCGACTTCTCATGATTCTGGCCCCGGAACGCCTGAAGTGGCTACGGGTCCGATGCAAAGCAAACCTTGAGCTCTCCAGTGTCTTGTGAGGTTTGAGGTTGGTTTAGGGGCTTTTGAGGTCCAACGATCGTAGTAAGTTGGGCCCTCAAGCGTGGCTCGCACTGGGCTCTGAAGACCCGAAGCCCCTTACCCTGCTCCCGGGCGAGGCCTCCGACTTCATTTGGCCCCTCAGTCGCTGGGTGCTTGCCTTGGCACGGAGAACTGATTCCTGATGGGCCGCAATGTACACCGTAAATAGCAGGATTCTTGTGAGAAGGATCCGGAAGCAAGGCAGCCTTTTGTTTCAGGAATCCCTATGCCGGAAGGCTCTTCCCAGAGTAATGAATTCATGTGCAAGCACTACAAAATCTTCCATGAACCCTTGTATCATATTCTAACTATACAGGCTCCTGTAGTATGGAGCCCTCACCCTTATAGGACCCGTTGTGAAATTTCACAGCAACCCTTGCGCGAAGCCTGTACAACCCGTGTCACCCTTGACTCTGCACCCTACGCCCCAAGCCCGAAAGCCGTTAAGGAACCCTTTATAGGAACAGTTTAAAGGGAGCCCATCGTACCCTTTCAAGGAGACCCTATTCTAGAACAAAAAAAATTCACCTTACGGGACGCTGAAAGATGAAGCCTTGGCGGCTGCGCCTTCCAGGTGCACGACTCCAAAACCGCGCCGCGCTTCATCAAGTACAACATGTTACCTCTGCTTGCTTCGGGCTTGCGGTTTAGGGTTTTTCGGCTTCGGGTTCATGGTTTAGGGCTGTTGAACAGTGCCTGGGAATTTGGGGCTTAAGGGTTTATTTAGGATTCCACGAAGCGTTAAACAGGGGTTCTGTAGGCTTGTGGTACAGTCATGGCAGGTTGCGGACGATGGAGATGCAAGAGGACAGCCTGTGACCAACGAGTGCTTCGTGTACAGGGTTCACCCCGGGCTGCTAAAGCGCACCCTAACTTTTTGCACACCCGAAGCTTGGGTTTAGAAGCGATTAAACGACCCAGGCTTCCCTATGGCTCCCTGCCCTTTAGTTCTTTCCCCGCAACTCCGGAACCCTTAATCCGTGAAGACCTCCATGAACGCCAAAGCCGGAAGCCCTGAGCATCGAAGCGCCATACCCTCCATCGCAGGAGCTGTATGCGCTGTCCGAGGTGAAGTTCCAGCAGCTGAAGGAGCGGTCTTGTTTGGGCTGTGGGCTTTCGCATATGCGCATCGAGCCCCAGGCCCATGAGATCAGGAAATCGCTTACTATCCCAGTGCTTTATGTTGCAGGCCCCTGGTTCGTAAACTTGCGAACCTTAAACAGGAGGACAGCACGCCTAGCCGGTTTCTTTGAGTTAATGAGCATTTGAATATTCTGGCACCTGGGCAATAGAGGAGGGCTTTATGAATCGTGGCTCTACATTACTGCATCTCCGAGAACTCAGGTTGAACTACAGCCCGGGCTTCTCCGATGAAAATGCTCCAAGAGAGTGTTAGCCTGGTTTAGGCTTAGTGTAGCATGGGGTTCATCGTCTGTTTTAGCACTGTGCCGAGCGTTTTCGCGACAGTTTAGGACTTTCTGCCGCGATCCATGTACTGACTGCTACTTCCTAATGCATGCAGTGGGGTTTGAATGTGTTTGAAGATGATTGGCAGTGTAGACCTTACTTATCAGACCCCCTGGACCCTGTAAAACCGCATCAGAACTCGGTGTAGACTGCGCAAAACAGCTCAAAGATTAGGTTTCGGGCTTTGTTTAGGGCTGGTTGAAAAATGCCATGAAGCTTTCTAAGCTGTTCAACCCTCATCCTGAGACTCCGCAGCCTACAGCTCACCGTTGTTAATAATTACTGTTGGTGGATGGAGCCTGCTTTGCGGACGAGGGGAAGCGTCATCACTCCTAGAGATCCTCAACAGAGACACCCTTCACTGGAGACGATCTTCAAAGGCTCCAACTACCCCGCTTAGCACTTTAGGAAAACTACCATGATCTCAGGTACATTCATTCATTCAAAGCTTGTGGAGTCTCTGGGTCTGAACCGACATTCCCAAAGCCATCAACCCTAAACCCGAAACCCACACAGCACCCAAGCTCAGAAGCTAGTACCCTCATAGTAACCCCCTTTTGGAATGAGGAACCCTTAGAGGGACCTCCGGGTCAGGAGCAGATAGACCATCTGACGCTGACGTTAAAAGGGCGCAGCCCTGGCAACAACTTCGAGAGACTTGGATGCTGATGTTTTGCCTAGAGTGAGTTTTTTTTCGGCTTCAGAGCTTAGGGTTCATATATTGGTTGCATTTAGTCCTAGCAGGGGTTCTATCTGGGTTTGTTCCTTTCAGGGTACTATGCGTCTACACAGGGTTTTTTAAGGCTTCTGACTGATAAGTTTAACACTTGGACCTCGACACCCGGTTGGAGCCCTAAGTAGACGACTTGTGTGGATCCCAGCCTGCCTTGCGCAGAAATGCGAGAGTCGAACTCCAAAGCCCGCAAAACCCAAAACGGTATGTAGCGCCGCAGTCATCAGGGTTCGGGGCGCTAAAATCAATCTCTGCTTAAAGATTGTAGCGGAATCGGCCCTACAGCCCTATTAGCCCCCAAGCCTGAAACAAAGGGCAAACCAAGAGTCGAAGGAAGACCTCCACCACACTGTCAAGGGCTCTTCTCCGCACACGTTTAAGAAGCTTGACATTGGGGGCTTGGGTGTTCAGGTTTCCGGCCCTCTTCTCTGGCCTGGCTACGCATCAGATTACGAGTGGGTATCGCACTACAGTAGAAGCCAGAAAGTTGGAATATCTTTATCGTAACCCCTTTAAGGTAAGTTACAGGGGATCCTACCATTAATCCATATTCCAACTTTCTGGCTTCTACTGTAGGATGGTAGGCTCGAGTCTCGAGTTGCCCAAAGAGCCCAGTTGCCCAGGGATTTGTCGGTGCTGACTCCGCCCGACTCGGCAAGAGACTTCCGGCCGCGATTTTTTTGGCAGTGTAGGGTCATTCGGGTTTGGGTTTTCGGTCGGTGCCACTGGGTATGGGTGGTTCTACTCCCAGAAAGTTCAGACATGGGATGAGGATGCTTATCTATGAGATATCTTAAGCTGAACCACCACTGCCACGCCTTAAATAGGGCGTCAGGAAAGTGATGTTTCAGCTTCCTGGGTTCTACTCTGAGGCATGCCAGTATCCGGCCGTGGTTTGGGGAACTCAGGTTTTCTTGCCCGAATTTCAGTCTAAGCAATAAACCCCAGCACGGAAGACAGTCAATTTCGTGGTCAGTTTATTGTTCAGAGCCTCGGAACCAGCCAGAGTTCAGGGATGTCGGAGGAGGAGGATGGTTTCTCAGGTTAGAAATTCAGAGAGTGAAGTCGCCGAAGGCCCATTGAAAGAAGAAAAAACAAAGACACGGGGCCTTGTTCCGGATCTGGCCACCGTACCGACTACAGCCCGCTTCCCTTGGCGCGGATTACAATGGGTATCCCATCGACGCGGTTCCAAGTTTTCTAGAAGCCTAACCTCCGAACTCTAAAGGCCTGCGACTTGCAAGGCGGCAGGCAAAAACACTCTAAAGCCTCTCGTCCACAAGCTTTGCTGGCAAATGGGCCTAGCAAGGTGGCACGTGTACGGGGTTTACGCCGTCCTAATCCTGAAAGACCCTTGCAGTCTTGGTTAGGCTATCTTGTGCCCAAAACCTTGATTTAATCATGCGGGTCTCTACACTAGGTTGTTGTTTTGTTGTTTGTGTCTTTGAAACGAGGATTCCTCGAGCCCTGCGATCCGGATTCCTATTCCTTTCGAGGCCGCTGGGAGACTGGGAGTTGAGCCGTGCTTTTTCTCCGATGGTTTTTGAGGGTTTAGGAGCTTTGGTTCGGAGTGCAGAGCTTTCTTGAGATGTTGTGGCTTGTGGAGTTTCGGATGCATCATCGGATGTTGCCTTGCAGCTACTTCTTCCCCACAGTGCGACATTGACAGCTAGGCAGGCGGCCAGGACTTCGAGGCCTCAAGCCTCAAAGGCCACGTCAGCTAGCTGTCAAAGTCGAGCACAAAGTCTTGCGCTTGCGATTCATTGTTTGAGGCAAGCTTCAAGCAAGAAAAGAGGGTTTCTTTATCGCAGGGGCGACTATGTTCCGGACCCGCTGTGTTTCGTTTCGAGTTCCGTAGTCCATTTGTCCGAAGGAAACCTAGACGTTGCGAGCGGGGTTGCTATTGCTCAAGGTTCTTCGAGTGGGTTATCGAGTCTTTCGGGTTCAGGTCGTTCGGCTTCTTATGAGTTTATGGGTTCCTTAAAGGTTCCGTCATTGCACTTTCATACCCCAAAGCCCTATTCCTGTATGGGTGGTTGTCAAAATTGTGGTCCCTTTTTAAACTTTTAGGTACATTAAATAATAGGTGCGACCTTATTTTTGACAACTACCCATATGAAAAGCTCTGAGATGACGAAGGACATTGGCGCAGCGGACGCTCCGATCCTCGAGGAGCGGTTTGCTTGCTTCGGATTAAGCTAGGACGGTTTGGGGGTCGAGGGGTTTTAGAGGGTTTCCGGCCGTTTTAGGGACTGGGGTCTGAAGGCTTGGAGTTTTGGGGTAGGGTTTTGGACATTTTTTGGACTGTGCAGGGGCCCTGGGGTTCAGGGTCGGGTGTTGATGGCAGAGAGCGCTTGATTGTAGTGCCTGCGCTTGGCTTAGGTCTAGGTCTCTATTTTGTATTCGAGATTTGATTGGACTCCAATTCCCAAACCCTGTGCTGTAAACCGTCCAAACATCAAGTCCCAAACCCATCCCGGAATGTTTATCGGAACCCCTAACACAGAGTCCGAAAGCCTCACCCTGCATACATCAATATCTCATGGAGTTCTTTTTCAGATGTCTCGTAGAACCTGACCCTTAAGTGCGACATCCTGAGAAGAAGTTTGGCTCTAGATTCTGCACAGCATGTAACAAAGGGGTTTGCAGTCCCGAGGCTTCAGTCTGGGACATGCCTCCGTGCTCATAGTCCACAAACCTCAAGCCCATGTAGGGAGAGAGAGAGAGAGAGATCGACAACATAAACCTGCAATCTGCGAAATTACGACAGCAAGCAACCACCGCGAACCTGGAGCCCGAAATTCATTCGGGGGTGTCTGAAACCTGCAACCCCACACCTGGAACCGCGACGAATGAGAAGGAGCTGCCAGCCGCTCCTGTTCTTTCGTTGCCTGAGGCTTGCCAGGGCACGGACATGTCAAGCTGTAACAGAGCCCTAAGGAATAACATCGGTAATCTCGGGATGTCTTGGGATCTCTATGGGACTTTATTGCAGAAGCAAGTTGGATCATGGCTGCCCTGCACTCCCCAGCCCCAACATGGGCTTGCAAGACAGGTCTGTCTCTCACGAACAAGAGGCTGGCCTAAAGGCCCAAACCCGCAGTTCTAAGTCCTGAACCCCACTCCAGCACCGCCTCCCAAACCTAAGCTCCGAACTAATCGGAGAGACATGGCCCTCGGCCCAGAACTCCGAAGGCAACGGCGAAATTCTGCAGTGTAATGCCACCGCCTGAACACTCACGATTAGATTGCAAACCGTCTGCCTAGTCTCGCTACTCTAGTCAGGGTTGCTTCTTGTAACAGTACGGTATTGTTAAGGCCCCTGCATTAAAGGCTCGGCTAGACCATAAGCCGAACACCCTTACGCTTGCCCCCCTCTCGCAGCCTAGCTGAGGCCAGGTTGTCTTGAAAGGTTCTGGCTGCATGGGCATCACAACGGTTTTGTAGTGATGCACAGATTGCAGTAATAAGCAATAAGGGCTCTAGTGGGATGTTATACGGTTTCATACTGGTATCAGAAGCGCTAAGCCCTCAACTGTAGGGTCTGAAGAAGCTAGCCACAAAACCGTGTTCCGGGTTTGCTTCAACCCTAAATAAGCCATTCCAGCCTGGAGCAAGTGTGTGTGAGTCGAACTAGGCCTATCCCCTTAGTACAGTATCCTTAGTATAGAGGGGTTACTCAGGAATAGGCTCATAGGGTCTTAGAAGAGTCAGCCACTGGCAGGAGCGGGGCCCCCCCGAGCCACCAAAGAGTGCGCAGAAGGTGGCGCTGACACAGGCACCCGGGGTTGTAGGGGTTTGAGCTTTAAGGCTCTTCTGAGCTGCTGGGGTTTATGGTTTAGGGGTTTTGATTTCGGTTTCTGGCATATGCATAGTCCAGGTGTAAAAGGGATTTTGATCTAGGAGATCTAGGGGCTTAATTAGGGTTTTACTATGGGGATCAAAAGCGGGGGCTTGTGTGTGGGAGGACGACAATACTCTGAATGACGATCACAGTCACAATCCTTGGGCAGCTCCTGCAAGCTCTTCGTAAAGCCTGCTGCCACCCAAACACCCCTACAAACCGACACTAGGTCACTCAGCTTCCAAAACCCAAACTGCACGTCCCCAAGATTCCCCAAGGGTCAGAAAACGATGCAATCTCCTGGGTCGCCTGTGTGGTGGTCGTGGTCGCCCTGGTTTCTGGTCGTCGTGATGGGGTCCCAGTGCTCGTTGTGGTCTTGGTTGCGCCATTATGCTATTTCTTGCTTTCGCTCAGGAGAATCCAAGCAACACCAGAGTTCCTACCCCGTTTCGCTCCTACAAGCAGCCTAAGCCCTCAAAACCACAGACTCACCTAAATCCTGAACTTGAAGCCCTTAGAAAAAGAACCCGGTATAGACGCTTGAATAACGGCCGATACTATGCCTTCCTACACATCAGATACCCAAATCCCCATCCTACTATGAATCCAGGGCCTTATATTACACCGTTCCACTAACCGACACATCGCACATCCTGCAAGCACTACAGCAGAGCCCCTTTTTTGGGGTCCTTGCATAGAAGCCTAAACTCCTGAGCCCTTACTTCATTGAGTCCTCAGAACCCTAAACCCCTCAACCCCAGAAAGGTAGAGCCTTAATCCTAAACCCTAGAATCCAAACCCTTTACCCTCAAGCCTAAACCTTTAACCCTAGACCTTTACAGTCCGAACCCTAAACTAATCCGTAACCCTAAACCCTATACCCTAGACCCTAAAAACCCTAAACCCTTAAGTTCAACCTTGCTCTTGAGGGCGTCTTTGGCAGCTCGGTCAAAGAGGCCAGAGCTGTGCTTGGGGTTACAAGAGTTGGCTTTGAGGATGTAAAGCATGTAGAGACTAGGGTTATAGTGACCCCAGAAAGTTGGAACATCGATTTAGGAGGATTCATGCTGGGATTCACTTGACTTTACTTTAAGGGCATGAGGCTACTGATGTTCCAACTTTCTGGCTTCTACTGTATTGGGGTTTGGGGCCGTTGAGGGTTTGGGGGCGGGGGGGGAGGGGTTCGGTGGGATTTAGAGTTAGGGCTCAGGGTTCACAATGCCCCAAACTCGTAAACGCAGGAATGCTTCAACCCCCGAAAGTCCTTGAAAGACCTGAGTAGATTGCGCAACAACCGGTACCCTATGTCCTTGTGCCTCATCCTGCCTATGCCCTAGCATGCTACAGCATAGTACCCCAAAGCCCTACCCGAATCATGACCAACACCCCACACCAACAATTCAGGCCCTTATGTAAAGCAGGACCCTGCCTTGGTTAACCCAACCCTAGAGGCCCCAAGCCCGAAGTTCTAAGTGAGTCTCTCCATGCTATGGAAGCCAAAGTAGTTACCAATATTATTCCTCAGAGGCTCCTTGCTATAACTATTCTATAATATTTATAAAGGAGCCCCAAAACCCTCTTTCACCCCCCATATTGCAGCACCCTATAGATCCCTTAACCCTATTACCCTAAACCCCAAACCCTATTACCCTAAACCCTAAACCCTATTCCATTTTATGAAGGCCTCTACCGGTACCCCCCACGGGGCAAAGCTCCAGGTTGAGGCGCTCCTTTTGGCATCGGAGGCCCGGCTCAAGCGGTCGATGGCGCCTTGGCGTGCCATCAAATTCGGCATCATACGAGAGTTTCCGAAAATTAAGGGTACCTTGGTTTTTGGGGGTTCTTGTAATAAGGATCCTACTACTTGGGGTACTGTATTATTATGGTTCCCATTTTCGGAAACTCCCATATGCGGCATCATACGACGACTTCTAATTCTAGTACTACTACTGCTACTACGACGACGACTACTGCTACTGCGACGACTACTAACCAAAAATTAGCCGGTTCTTACTACGGCTGTTTTCTCGTATGGTTACTGTTATTACCGTCATTCTTTAAGTAGTATATTTCTTGAAAACCTGCTTCACTAGTATTGTTGCTCCTGACCGCTGTGATTGAATATAGGTATGCATACATATATGTATATGCACAGGTATGGAAATAATGTGTATATATATACACATGTATTTATATGTCTGTATGTACGACTGTACATAAATAAATAAATAGATAAATAAATAAATAAATAAATATATATATATATATATATAGACAAACATATAGAACTCTGCTCGTTGTTGTCGCTATTATAGCTGTTATTGCTGTTAGCTTTATTGTTCGCCTTGTTGTGGGGTTTTGAGGGTCTCGGCTGGTTTTGGGCCACTTGGTTCGGGGCTTCGGGGTTTCAGGGTTTGCGGTGATACATCTGCCCACGCACACCTTCAGACCTGATAGGGTTTTCAAGACGTTGTGGGTTCTTAGTATCTGATCACAAAGGGGATTGTGTGCTGCAAGGCTCGGACTAGCAAGTGCTTGGTCAGATGTAGGGTTTGAGGGCTTATTATACAGGCGCAGATATAGCACCTAAGGCGGCTTGACAACAGGTAATTACTCCAAGCCTCTACACCAGAAACCCTGAACAACCCCTCGTACAGCCACCCACATGCAACTCGCCTACGTCCTCTATTTCCAGATTCAAGAGCTCCCAATGACTTTACAAGTGGGCTCATCCGTAGCAGCTCCTTGTTATTATAGTGTCAGATACAGGGTACTGCTGCACTGTTACACTGTGCTTTTGTCTCTTAGCCCGAAGTCCTCCTGTGCAGGCTTGTACGGTTGAGGTTGTTTTGCGTCTAGGCTTCAGGATATCGTTATTCTTGGCCGGTCATCTAAAGCAAGAGAGATCCTTGCACAGTTCACTCTAATGTTTGTGCGCACTGAGGCGAAGATTGAGAATGCCATTTCGGAGCTGCCTCACACGCCACAGCCGCAGCTGCTGCAGCCGAACGCGGGCACGGCCTCGCACGAACTCCAGGCTGCAATGCCTGGGCTGGTTGGGGTTCGGAGTTTCGGGCAGAGGTAACGGTGATAACGTGACGACTCTAGGGTGACGGTGCCGGTTCACTACCGAAGATGAGGACACCAGTCGTAGGGTCGTGTCGAGCATGACCAGAAGGGTCCAAGCCAAGTTCACAGATTGTAGTGGCGGTCGCCACAGCATGGGCAATGATGCTTATGATGCAAGTCAATATCGTCGTCGCGGGCTCGTTCTTGTATGGCCTTGGATAACTACCGTTAGGAGTAACTTCCATGATGGCTGCCACCACACTGCCATGCCTGACATGCCCAGAACACGAATGTAATGCAAATTGTACCTATCGCCATATATTTTTGATTCGTTGGCCATAGTGTACATGTTTGTAGACGTTTGCCTATGCTCGTGTAGAGTATATTCATACAGTAGTTGTTACTGGGCATGACATAGTACTCAGGCCTTTGTTACGAAGCCAAGTCCCATAAAGCTTTCTCCAGGCAGGCTGGACGAGATCCATGCAGAGGTTGGGGGCAGGGGTGACAGGGGCTCCCCTGTTCAAGGGCTCACAGGCCCTGATACCGGGGCTCGAGTAGTTGTCGCAAGTACTCAATTTCCGGGTTCTCATTTATTGCATACAGACCCCGAGTTTCTTGCTTTCGGGGCTGGGGTTTTAGGCTTGCGGCTGCTCCTCTGTTCGTCTCGGATGTTTGGCTTCTGGAAGGATTTGGAGGCCAAGGTGATTGCAGGAGTTTAGATGTTCGGATTGAGGTTTAGTTGCAGGCTTTGTGGTTGCTTGGGTTTGGAGAACGGACGTTGGGCTTTAGAAGCTTAGCCTCCGGTCCAAGCTACGACAGCACAAGACCTGATTATTCTACCTCAAACCATGTGCAGGATCCAACCATATCTTCGGCAGGCCCCCACCCCCACCCCCACCGGCTAATAGTGACCTCAGGTGTGCATGATGATTTTCCATGAATTAGACTCTTTCAATGTTCCCATCGTGCCGCTCTAATCTACACCGAAGGGGCGACTAGACTCGTAGATCCTGCCGCGTCGAAGGCCACCGCAGGCCCACAAGCCACACATGAAGCCAACGGATGCCCTGAAGCACTCGGATGCTTTCCGGTCGATGCAACCTGGATGGGGATGAAACCTGCAGGCTTGGTAGTTCAGGGAGTCGGATACTTCAGGTTCTACGCTAGCCGCCCTCACCCCTAATGCCTGCGACCAAAGACGCGCGGACTCCAAGACCCGAAAGATCGAAACCAAAGATCCTAAACCCTTACCCCGAGTGTGAGAGCGTAAACCCTTACCCCCCAATTCTGAGCAGTGCTGTAGCTTTTGAGGTCCCTGTTATGGGTGCTACAGGGTCTTGCCGGGTCACATAGCAAATCATAGGGACATGGGGTATTGCCAGGGTCCTTAATTGTAATGCAAGGATTAGTTCTTAACAAGGACAGAATTGGGCTGCTTGGCTTCAGGACGAAAGGCGTTGGGCTCTTTGCCAGCTTGCTTTCTGCTATTCTATCATTAAGACTCCAATGGAGGGTTATTATGCGCAATCGCATTCCGTGTATCCCGCTTACATAGTTATACTGTAGTATCCTCCTCTTAAGCCCAATTTTCAGTATTGATGGCAATTTATTTCCCCTTAGATGTGGGAGGTCTGATCATGCCCGTGATTTTCTCACCGGTGCCGACATCCGGATCCCGAGCCTCACGAAAAAGTTCCTACCGTGCGGGATGGGGTGCTGCCAAAACCCGAGGTACATGGGGCATGCGGAAGCTTGGCTTCAAAGGAGCCGACTGTGATTCCTTTCAAGAGGGGTGGTGCCAGAGATGTAATGATCACCCCTCGAAGGATAATCCTGAGAGAGGCGGCTTCGTCTATCGCGGGTCAACCTACCATTAATCAGTTTTGTGCCATTTTCTATGTAGCTTAGAGACTAGGGTAGAGACCAGGGAAACATTGGGCTCCTGTTGATTGGAGGTCCTGAAGCTTCCCGGAGCCACAGACGTGGCCTGAAGCCTAAAGCCCCCAAACCATGAACTGGTAAGCCCTAAGAGCTACACCATCATCGGAGTCTAAGATGGATCAACTGGGGTTTAAAGTCTAGGGTTTGGAGTGTGCCCTTGGCATATGCTTACCATGCTGTTGAGTCCTTGGGCCTTGCTGCCTCTGCAGCGGGTTCAGGGTGTGAGGGCTTCGGCTGTCAGGCTCATGCTTTGAGGTTCTAAGCTGTGGGATTGTGCAGTCACGAGTGCTGCAATGCTTCACGTCGACGTCTGTTCCGGGCGAGAGACGCCTGCTGCAAACGGCTAGGGACTTTAATTACGATTCGGCTGCATTAGGCGGAGAGGCTGCTGAACTGTTTTACGACATCCTCAGGAAACCCCGTCAGAAGCCCTACAGAGACCCATAACACTGCAAAGGAAACACAATCAACAAACCCCAAAGACCCTTTAAAGCATTCACACGAACTAAACCCTCAACCCTATACTTCATACTTCAGGCATAACTTTACAAAGCAAGCTCTGCTGAGGCCAAAGGCAGCGGCAATCGGAGATCTCTCCTTGCCGAGGTTGGAGGGCTCCGAGATGGCGCTGGGTTTTCTAGAGTCGATATCTACATATGTATGTGTGTATATATATATATACACACATGCACATATATATATATATATATATATATATATATATATTTATAGAGAGAGAGAGAGAGAGAGAGAGAGAGAGAGAGAGAGAGAGAGAGAAACGCTCAACACGACGGGGGGCCCGAGGGCGTTGACCCGCCCTCATTCCCAGGAGAGAGAGAGAGAGAGAGAGAGAGAGAGAGAGAGAGAGAGAGAGAGAAAAAAAACACTATAGATAGATTACAGTTTACGGCGTTGGGGGTTTGGGGTTTAAATGCGGTGCATGGAATGGAACCAGGCCCCTACTGTCGAGTTGACGGTCTGCATCCGTCATAGGGTGTTTGCTGGTCTCTCAGGCCCCAAAATTTGGAAGGAGATCGGCCTATTTTGTGAAAGCACTTCTGACAGTGAAGAAATGCAGAGGGCAGCTTCCGAACTTGACTAAGCCATTTAAGCAACAGCTCTTAACCTGACGTCGTGATCGAAGATCAGCACCATGCCAAGCCTTTGGAGGACACGGCAGAGGAGTTGGCAAGAACACACCTGCGCACATTCTCGCAGCCAGCGGTGCCTTGATGTGAAAAGATAGCCTCAGCCAGCCGCAACCTACTGTCTGTTCGGTTTTGGCAGCAAGACTCGTTCTGATGGCTCCTCAGCATGCTGTTAGGAAGAAAGTCCCCCCAAGTTCTAAAGTGCACCGGGTTTCCTGTTGGCCCAGGAATCGCTGGTGATGAAGCAGCTGTCCGCGCGTCCGAAGAAGCTACGTGCCAGTCTTGCTTAGCATTTATGCGAGTTCAGTATTTACTTACTTGAGACCGCAACCCTGAACCACAAATTTGTGGTGTTGTGGACATTCTACAGTGTTGTCGACTTACGGGGCGAGCTTTTCTGGGACTGGATGTTGCAATAGAGAGTGTAGTTCAGGATGGCTTAAGTTTTTTGGCTTTGCATGTTTCGGGTTTCAAGTTTAGGAGTTCAAAAGTTTAGTTTTGGCATGTGGGTGTAAGCTTTGTGGAGTTCTCCACACATGTTCTGGTGTGATTTTGGGGACCAGGGGCATGGGCCTGCGCATGCCTGTAATTAAGACCATTCAGGATTCAGAGCCCATAAATGTCTAATCCTAAACGCTGACCCGTTAGACGTGAAATCCCAACTGAAGAGGTGGTTTAAGAAAGCCAGGGTTTCTGTTTCTAGGACCGTGCTTGGCGATCACACCATTGGTCCAAGGGCTTTTAGGGTTTGCGGTCTAGCACATCGCGTAGTGCGGCGCTGGCATTCCTCATGTCCAGGAGTAAAGAAAGTTCTTTTCGACGAGTCCAGGAGACATCAGCAATGTCGAAGGTAGCTTTCAATAGCGGGGCTGTGGGTTGGCCACAGCTGGGAGACTCTAGGCAGGGGAAACTGTTCCATAAAGGTTCTATATCCAAGTTCCCGACCGATTCGGGCTGGCAACGAGCGTGCTTTGGCCAGTGTACATGTCGAATTGCTCGCGGTATAGTCATTCTGCGGACGGTGCCGAGAGTACGAACGCATGTTAAGGCCTAGAACACTCAAATCGAATCGAGTTCCAAAACCGGAAGATTCAATCGACAGCCTTCTTGTGCCCTTCAGCCTCCACCTTAACCGCTTTCACCTTGCAAAACCTCAATCACCAGATCTTTCTGCAGCTGCTTTATGGGAGATCGCTACTTGGCAGCCGCGACGCCGTACGCCCTGAACCTGAACCCGTAGAGGGAAGAGTGTCCTGTCATCGGTTCCATCTGGGGAAGACGTAGAGTTGACAAGTTGAGAGCCTTGGGGCTCGCAGAGCCATGCTCGGAACCGTCCAACGCAGAATTTTCTTTCACTGTGGCTGTCGCTTTGGACGGCCTGAATACCACAGCCCTCCATGCCGTACGGTATGTTCGAGGGCCAAGTTAGCCAGCTGCTTGTGAAACTCACTTCGACATCCGAGGGTTTGGGAACCCCAAGCCCCCTAACCCCTAAACCCAAGTCTCGTCCAGAAAAGGCATAGTGGCTCTTCGAGGATGTCGTGCATCAACCGCACTCTTCCGCAAATGAGCTCCTCTCAGGAGAGGAGACGCGGTTCCGAAAGTGGGGGGAAGCTAAAAAGCTTTCCGGCTGCTGCCAGCATCGAGTCCTTTGGCTCCTAAACCCACGGCCCTAGCCCAGGTCGATACTGTACGGCTGGCCCTTGCAGCCAGGACATCCCTCGATTCACCTTGAAAGGAAGATTGTTTCGTGGGGGTAGTGCAAGGGCACACTGGCAGCCTGTTCCTCGTCGTACTTCGGTAAGCACGGGTCTCACGGCTTTTCCACCGTGCTGACGGCAGCGCAAGCCGCCAAATGCGCGCCAAAGCAGTCGAAAAAGGCAGACATGACAGCAGCAGCAGCAGCAGTGACAAGTGTGTGTCTGCCTGGGTCTGCTGCTAAACCCGCCGCTGCTGCGGGGTTTTTGTGCCGCTGTTGCTGCTCCCTACTATCGCTGCTATTGGTGATTCCATGTGCGACAAGACCAGTGCTACACCAACCGTCCAAGAGGTCATGTGAACAAGTCAAGCTTTCCAAACTTGAAGTTTCTGATCATGATAATGACATTCAGTAGGTCAGTAGGTGAGTGCCAGTACCCGAGTATCTCACAATGATAACGATTCACAATGCTGTTGGTGAGCCTGCCAACATGGGGTGGTCTCTTCATGGTCTCACGAACAGCAGTACGTGCTCTACGGTCGTAGTCATGTTCGAAAGAGTAGTGCCTTGGATACAACTTCATGCCGGTGTCAACTGCAATGCTAGCAGCCGTCGAAACTAACGCGAGCGTAGCGATGCCTGAAACAGACACTAAAGCAAAGCCCTGAGATTGGCAGATTGGCTCCTCCACCGATGTGGAAGCAAATCCTAGCCTTTTCCAGTGGTTTCGAGTTCTATTGCGAGCTTGAAGCATGAAGCCAGGAAGCCTAACTCCGAGACCTCCCCAGGCTTGTCTCAGTTGTGAATCCTGAAACATGATGAGACCTTGTTCTTCAGCAGAAACTACAGAGCCCCCCTAAGCTCTTTGGAAGGGACTGCGATGCCCGACGATCAGCCGTCCACTTCTGCTGTCCGCGGCTCCGATCTAAGCTGGGTTCTTTTGGGCGTCTTTGGGGTTCAGGTCCACTAATACGATTGATGATAATGGTACTGTTAATAATTGAAGCCAGTTTTTACCATTATCACAACTAGAAGTAGTATTAATAGGAAGTTTTGCTCTCCTGCCCCTGTCTTTAGTGTTTCTGCGTCATGCATACCAGTTGCTAATATGGTGTCATGTATCAGGCAGGCATGCAACGAAGAAGTCCCCTGCTCTGAATACGCAATTCAGGTGGGATCCATATCAGGAACCTCAATTCGAACTATGGGTTTCACCTTCGTTTCTACCTTGCTGTAGACCAGTGATCAATGAACCGCATTTCGTAGAGACCTCAGTGCAACGGTCCCGGAAGATACAATCCCTGTAAGGTGTTAAACAGGATCTGCATTATCTGGTTTTAGTGGCTTCGTGTTGAGCTTTTGGAGCCTTTCTGAGAAAAGGTTCGCTGGCTTGAGGCATGCGGGCTAAGCTCGTGCAGCACTTGTTTGTGTGTTCTATGCATGTTGTTGTAGGTCTGGCGTATGGGTTTGAAGGCTTGCTGGCTCGGTTTGAAGGCTTGCTGGCTCCCATTCCCAGCCGATTTCCGGACGGCACCTTGTTGGAGGAAGGGGTGGTTTTTATGGCCACCCCTGCACTGTCCATGTGTTTGAGGTTCAGATTTCGGCATGCCTGGATGACCATACACTTCTTGGTACACACAACCCATCTTGCTAGCCGAGACAATGAACATTACTGAATCCTATAAACCTTAGTTCCAAAACGCTCAATATCATCCCTCAGCCCTACACCTTAAAGCCCGCAACTCCGGAAGCTCTAAAGAACTCGAGCCTGAGGTTTGCATCGTAGGGTCAAACCTCGGCATCACGCTGGGCATCGTGCTTGCCGGCCAGGCACGCCTGGCGGAGCACAAGAGCCCTAAAACCTTGCGCGAGCCTTCATCTCCCAAACTCCGTAAACGCCGGAAAATCTAATATGTTCCCCAGACCTTCGCTGTTGATGTTTCTTATTCTCGCTATCATAATTACTATGGGTATGATCTTCATGTTCGTGATTTTTACAGCTTGCAAGGTCGTATTTACTATCCATCGCTCCGAGCTTAGTGTCATGTGTTTTGCAGCCGACTGGACCAGGATGTTTGACGGCAGTTGGGATGCTGGGCTGTGATCATGTTACACAGTGCAAAGTAGGACCTGATCATTAGAGAAGCGGCTTGGTATAGCACAAAGTCTACTTTAACGGGGGCTATGCGGGCATACTATCGCTAACCCCAAACTCTAGACGCAAATCCTAATTATGTTTGGGTTGACCTGTAAGTAGCATGAAAGGCCGGTCTCACTGGAAGAAGAAAGAATGCACACACTTCAGGATCCACCAGAAGGTGCTCTTTCAGAATGTCTCCTTTGCAGTCTGCACTGCACTTTCGCAAAGCATCGCCCGAAGATTTGTTTAAAGCTAGAAGCCATTGTGTGAGTTCCCGGGAGCGTGGTGAGCTGGAAGCTGATCCAGATCCGGCATTCCGTCGTTTTGCTCCAGGGGATGGCAGGGCAGTGGCAGATAGATCCCCAGCACGTGGAAGCCTCGTTGGTTGCTTTCCTAAGCCCCAAACTTCAGAACCCGAGACGCTAAATCCCAAACTTTGCCGACCAAGTACACAATGCCCGAGCTTCTCCCATGTACCCTAAGCCCCATAACCATTCAACCGAAGGACCCAGCCCACCGTTTTAAGCCACATCACCTTACACCCGAACGCCTTTTCACCCAAAGTCCCTGAGCATCTCATCCTGGGTTGTCCTTTGGGGTCTTTTTAAATTTCCCCCTATATACTACTTTGTAGAGAACCATAATAGTAAATAATTTTCTAAGGGCTTACAGGACAACTCAGCATCATGTTGCCCATGTTTCCGCGGTGCTGAGCTGAGCCTCGACTGCCTTTCTCTATCCTCGGAATCTTGAAGCTCCAGGGTTTAGGGTCAGGGAGTTCCTGAGATCTTAATGGGCATCGTCTTGTCTACGATTCCACACACTTATACACAAACACACACACACACACATATATATATATATATATATATATATATGATATATTGTTATAAACACACATCTGTATCTAAGTGTCCCTAATCTTCTGAAGCTCCACTCAGATATCGGGCTCAGGATTCACCGTTTCTTGCTCAAGCATATTAGGCGCCACCCCTTGGGCTACTGTTATTTTCGCATTGAGGCCTTTTCAAGCTAGCATGGTAGCAGGAGAGCCCCGTACCCCTTTGTTGAGGAATACAGCTTGAAGTATAGTGGGCTTACTAGCTTTGATGCAAAGTATTTTCCTTGATTACGAGTGCTGGTTTTCGAGGAACCTAAATATCAAGCAGCTGTGAAGTCGTCGAGCCTACAACTGCAGACCTTGCCAGGCTTGTCCGAGTGTGAGAGTCAAACTATCAAACATGTGTCCCAAACTGAGTGGTTTATTGCTAGAGTAGGATCCTAACCAAGAAGAGGTCTAAGTAGATTGCCGTCAGTAAGGCGGCCATGATTGGGTCGGACATCCGCAGCGCAGCGAAGACCCAGCATCACGGCCTCAGTGTTGCTAGTTTCCGATTTCGGGCTTACCGTCATTTTCTGCAGCTTGTCGAAGACTTCACTTTTCACTTGTTGTGCGTTTGTTTTTGGGGTTTGCCTGTTCTGCGGCATGATGAGGGAGCTTGCAGGTCTTGCTCCTTTTTCAAACTGAATTTCGCACATAAACCGATAAACCCATAGGAAGCTTTGGGGCTCTACTTTTAGCATCCATCCCTAGTTTTTACCTCCTCCCTTTGGGGAAGGGCGCCAATATCAGGATCCCGGTTATAAGCACTATTGTGGGAGAGGGGTTTGTTGGTCTATTTTTGACAAGGGAAGGCCCTAGATAGAGGGACCCTTTTTCTAGAAAGGACTTGCATAAGGGTTTCACGAGTTACAAGTTACAGAGCTACCGTAGGGTTAAGGGTATGTTTGCAAAGGCAGAAGAACATTGTTGCGATTCTGATGGGGGCGCATCTTCGCAAGCAAATAGCAGAACTTGCCCGCTTGGTGTGAAGTTTGGGCTTTTGTTGAAGTTTAGGAGACCACGAGATACCGAAAGCGATCTTTATGGTGCCAATCGAAGAGATTGAAATCTCAGGGCTTGTAGGTCTGGCTTAACTATGCAGAAAAGTTAGCCTGGTTGTTGCGGGAGAATCTCAAGAACCGCACTGTGTAAAGCCCTACCTACCCGGCAAAAACCCTAAACCCTGAGCCCCAAGACGTGTCTTCGCAGCTTCGGAGGTACTTCCATGCCCAAGCCATCGAGAAGGTTGCGCCAGCCATCCATCCGGAGGCCTTGCTTTATAGGGTGCTACCGTGAATTGTTGGAGATCTTGGGGTCGATGTTGGCTGCATCCCTTCTATTCGAGATTCGAGAGCTCCATACAACTAGAGATGACGCGTGGCTGAGGAAGGCTTCACTTGAAGCCCTTGCCAGCCCAAAACTAAACGCACAAAAGCCCGAAACCCTAAGCCCCATGCTATCGCTCCAGGCTTCCGTCCTAACGGCGCCGCGACCACAGCAGCCGATCATCGATGCCCCGCTGCGGACGAAGCTGTTCCCTGACTGAGCCACCCTTAAGATACATAAGGGTCGCTATGTTGGCTCCTCAAAACATAGGAAGTCCTTTCAAGGCACGGAGGCGGGCCTTTGGCTGTATGAACCAAGAGGTATCGGGCGCTCCCAGGAGGTTCAACCGTGGGACTCAAGCTACAACAGTAAGAGCCGTCCTACGAAGCTGCTGCAGGAACCCAGCCTCAAACCTTACACTGGCGACCCTGGACAATCAGCCCCCAAATCCCATAGCAGATTCCGGTATCATCACCTCCGCCCAACCGTTCATCCCAAACCCCATTCGAGACGCTCACGGAACCCAAAACACAACTCATGAAAAGCGCCCTTGCGCCTGAAGGTTCGCTCCGCGCAATAACCGTGGCCAGGCCGGTGGAAGTGTTTCACTCTAAGCCGTTAGCACTAGGTGTGGCCGTTAGTCTTCGGTCGTATAGCTGTTGAGAATGTCAGAGCAACTACCAAGCATTTAACCCTTAACATGCATGTTTGCAGTTTTTTTTGGACCACCCCACAGCCCTGATACAACAAAGTGGAATCGGCGCTTCGCTACGCAATCAAAACAGGCGGGCAGCACAAAAATGTATTCCGTGTCACATCATGCCCGAGAGAGTACCCAGGTATGCTTGTTTTGATCGTCATCGGCACCAAAATCACACAGAAAGACGAGCGATTGCCTTGTGAGCAGCTCCCTATGTGCAAGCCCTTGCATGCCACACCAGCGGATTTCAACAATTGGACGTGTTTAAAGACATCATTTTTTGCTGGGACAATGCTGGTGGCCACCACCAGCGAAAACGGATGATGCGAAGTAGGAACATGATGACCCTAGCTTGTTCGATTTTCGGGGTTAGGGTTTATGGCTGAGGGTTTCGGGTTTAAGATTTAGGGGTCTCATGACCTTCTAGCTCTGAGATTGTTCCAACTACAGGGCGTCTGTCAGTGCAAAGCCACGTACTGTTCATGTCGCTGCCTCGCGCGAAGTCCTGCCAGACTGCGGCGGCAGTTTTGCTTCATGTTTCTATATACAGCTTGGCAAGCATTTAAATACGGTTATCTGTTTTTGAAAATCGCTTTTTTCTGGTATTGTGGAAATTTCAAAAATCGGGCGCTCGCAATGTCCGATTTTGAAAATCGTCGGGGCGTAGTTAAAAGCCGCGCCGGTGCTTTTCTCAGATTTGACGAACCACAGGGAGAAGGAGCTGTACTACTTTTAATTGAAGGCCCTGAAGGCTGCGTTCTGTCGGCTGTCCCAAGCATTTAAATCCGGGGAGCTTTTTTGAAAAACGAAATTGGGTGGGTGGCGAAAAAGCAAATTTGAGGCTGGTTCCGATTCGGAAAGAGATTGCCACGAGTGGCACGAATAAAGGATCTAAGCTCCAAAACCATCAGATCACTGCCAGGGCGCTTGAGCCCCGAGTCTCCTCAAAAATTGCTGGGCCCAAATTCTAAGGATGTTTAATTAATAAAATGCCATCAGACCTCAGCCCGACGCTAAATGATTTAAGCGTAAACCAATATCGCTTCATCAGCCTGCGATCTTCTTGAACCCGTTGCAGAACCGCCAATTGCCAGGCTCAGGGCTGCTAGGGTGTGACGCTGTCGACTTCGGATTCATCCCTGTTGGAGTTCATGAAAGGCAGTTTGGGCTTCCTGAGGTTACCACTTCCAGGGGGTATGTTCTAGGGTACATCTATGGCCATCGTATTTCTTACTTCCTATTCAGACCTATTCCGCCCTAGCAGACAACCTTGTTGCAGAACATTGTGGCTTGTCTATTTTAGTGTTGCGTTTATGAGTGTACAGAAGCCTACATGTTAACAAAAAGGTATCCCGTTCCAGCGGAACCGGTATTTAGACGGATCGCTGAAATCTACTGCTCGACGTTGTTGCTTATTGCTGTTCAAAGAAAATGTGCAAACAGGATTTTTTCGGCAAAACAAAAGTTAAGCGTCCGATTTTTAAATGCTTGCCAGTTCCTCCCAGAATGCAACTCGGAGATGTTTTGGTGCGATTCCGCATGTGACTTGTGTTTGAGGGTTTGAGGGTGTACGTGCATCATCGCAATCACTCCTAAACCCAAGTGTCGTTCTGTGACTGTGCCAGAGGAGGAACGAAGCCGTATGATCTCTTTTCTACCGAATTCCTGAACCTTACATCCGAAACTGCACGTTTTGAAGAGGTGCCTCTACGGCTGCTTCACTAATAAGCTTCGACTGGCTATGGTTTTCGGTGACACTCGTCTTGACTGCCCACCGATAGATACTCTCGCGTGCAGACACTGTCTTCGTGTCGAGACGCCCTTGAAGCAATCCGGGGGAAGAACAGGACGGATTGCACGAACACAGCTGTGCTCTCAACCATGAGTCTCTTAGGATCATGCTTGAAGGTTAACACCGACGACCTTACTATTTGTCGATCCATCCATCGAAGCATCTGTCTATCTACCGTCTAACTACCTATAATAGGGATGTAGATAAGAGTGAGCACATCATATGCATACGACGGACATACAGAGTAGGTGGTTGAGAGCTCTTTTACACTTGCCTTCGCTCAGCAGCACACTCACTTCCCAATCCCAAACCCATTCCGACCAGTCGAAGACTCGGCGGCTGAGCCACTTGTATGGTGATTGGTTTCAATGGGTTTGTCGTGCTTTGGATAATTTCCTATAGTGGCGACATTCATACGTGCCTACAGACAGAGACATAGGTACAGACATGCATACATACATGCATGCATACATGTATACGTACATATACACGTGCATACACACACATCACATGTGTATACACACACGTACATATATATATATATATATATACATGCACAGGTATAGTTATACAGACTGAAATATATACACATGTGACTCGCCATCCTGACATGAGGGCTCCATTTCATGCCGTTCAACAGGTTCAGGACCCCACGATTGTCAGGGACGGGGATCGGAGTGTTAGGCCTTACAAACCATAAACCCCGGCCGCTTACACAAGGCCCAGCGCAGTTTCTGGACCCAACACCCCGTGTTGATTTGTTTCGATTTCGGGATTTCGGGACTTGAGGTTCAGGGGTTCAGGGCAAACAGCCCCACACAATCCACATCAGCGCCCAGGCAAGGTGCGACTACCTCCAAAGGGCGAGCTGCGGGAACGTGTGGTCCTCCGAAGCACCCCGGTGGTACAAGCAAGCAGTGCAATGAGACGTACTTGGAAGGTCGCTTGTCGTTTGTCTTGTTTGCTTTGAACTGTATAGGACCCTTTGCGATCCTGGGTGCATCGTCGCCGTGTTAGGGACGACTTAAAGCTTTGCTGTGTCCACGATGGATTTCGACGACACTAGGCTTGTTCTTGGTAGACTTGCATCAGTTACCTCAGTTGTGGCCAGACGACGAAGTAGCACCTACTGAGGGGACGGCAGAGCTTAAAACAATATGGGTTTGCTTGTTGGCCTGTGATATAAAAGCTCTGAAATTCATTGGGACCCAGTTTCTGAGGGAGTACCATAAGCCAAGCGGCTCGGGACAGGATTCGACATGGCAGCAAAGTCTAAGCCTCATAGTATGGCCCTAAACTCGGCATCTGCACCAGCTCGTGCTGCGTATGATCGCCAGGCCTCGTGTAAGCCCTAGCATGCCCATGAAAATCTGGGTAGTCCAGTTTTGCCCTACCGGTGTAAGCTGGGTTCACCGTGGTCGACCTTGCTATGAGTGTTAGAGTCCAACTTGGACCTAGACCCTGAAAGCCCAATAGCTCTTAATTGCCGAATGCTCCATGGGAAGCCTATTGAATTTGAGTAGCATTCTATAAGTATCGTCGACTCAGGGGCATGGAACAGGCAACGCTAGAATTTGAACCTTCAAATCTTCAAGCTTATGGATGCCCGATAACGCAAATGTCGGATGCTTGGACTTGTGTGAGGTTTGGGGCCCCCGAATCATCAAGAGTAGGTATGAATCACTAGTAGTAACCGTATCCCTGACGATTACCCTCGTAATAGTGCTGCAATACCCTGCAAGCCTTGTCCTACTGAGAAAGCCGTTACAGTAGACTCTAACCCCTTATAATTAATATAAAAACCGTTGTAGACCTCTCAAAGGAACCCTGCTCTACTTGTTTCATGTCCTTCGACTCTTGGCCTAAAGGCCCCTAAAAAGACTATCCTATCCAAACCCCAAAAACAAGGTCCTAGAGCCCCTGTGGCAGTTCAGGTCTTCTTCCGGACCGCCTGAAGATGGAATGCCTCGCCGGGGTCTCCAGTCCTGGCCGTTGTGGATGATGACTCAAAAAGGGGGGGAGGGGGGTCCCTGTAAGGTTTTAAGGGTTCTGCAGGTTCCTATGCTACGATATTCTGGTCTCTTTGATGGGCTGGCTCCGTTTGGAGGTGTTAGGGCTCGGGGTTATTAGGTACCAGGGATTCCTTACGCGTTGTAAGCTGTTTGTCAGTGTTGTGTAGTATCGGTTCATGATGTTGTGAAGCGTGTCAGTGCCGTTCGGGGTCGAAGTGGCTTCCGGGCAACTAGGCCTTCTTACGAGGTTCCGCAGGGGCTTAAGGATAGGCTTATCACGCGATTCATAAGGGTTTTAGGAAGGGCTATATGATAAGATTGGTTCGGTCATTACGGCGGTGATCCGGACATCAGATCCGAGTGAGCACTCATGTTCATGCAAGTCAAACTGTAGAGCCCGAGCGTTGTCGTAAGACTCGAAATGCACCGAGAGCATTCTTCGCTGTGCTTTTCAGGTTTTCGCAGCGCTGAGCTTCGTAGGAGCTTGAAGAAGCAACACTGATGTCTCCGAAGATCTTTAGCATTTTAGCACGGCTCAAGGTTTCAAGGCCGTAGGGCTCGAGAGGTTCATGTGGGCCCCTGGTTGCTGAAGGGGCTGAAACTCGAATGGTTTTGGCAGACTCTGTGAATGTTGATGAATGGAGGCACCAAGTCGTGAAAAGGCAGAACCCACCATGTACATCCTGAACCGTTTCGACTTTACAGTCCTCAAACACTAAAGGGCGCTGACACCAAGCCCTGGACTGATGTATATAAGCTTCTCAGATCTGGGTGGTTGTCAGAATTATGGCCCCTTTTTTGGGTACCCTAAATAATGGGTGCCGTGCAAAAAGGGACCATAATTTTGACAACCACCCATCTATGAACCTTGACCCCGCAAAGCCCGGGAATCTTCACCGTTTTTCAGGAGAGGCTGGACAAGATGGAGAAGGAGATCCGGGCTAAGCTTGTTTTGTTGAAATTGTAGGGTTTGGACGGAAGTTAGGGTATGTTTACGTACGGACGTTTGAGTTTCGAGTCTCCTTTTCATTTTGCTTTGTGGCTGTCTGGGTCTCCTTGTGATTTGTGGTTCTGTGGGAGTCATTGGTTTGTCTTGTCTGACTTGGCTTAGCCTTTGTACCCTTGAGTTTTTGAGTCGATGATAAGCTGACAGGATAGGATGATCCGAAGCATGGTAAGACGGTGGTGCTCGATCTACGGGTGTTGTTCTACTGGCGAGGCCCATCCGAGGGGGGTCATCTATTTGGGCCTGGTGTGGGCCTGGATCTGATATACATACGTGTGAATAATTCCAAAATGTATCATATGTATAGGTATGCGTTTGCATTATGCATACCTGTTATGACTGTTATGATCTTTGCCTACACGTACCGCCATGTGGACCTTGTCAGCTAGTCCATGCCGCTAGCCTATCTGGAGCTGACCACCTTGAGCTGTCGAGTCTTGGAGTCCCTCCCTGGCCAGGACCAGGCCGAACGAGTCGCCGAAGCTGCTCGCGAAGGCCCGGTGCACCTGCGAGCATCGAAGCCCTGAACCTTGAACCGTACATGCAAGGACCAGATTGAAGGTTTCAGGTTTGGGCTTAAGTAAGGGTTGCCAGGCAACGCCCAAGGCCCAAGCCTTACATGCCCGAAGCCACAACCGACACGTTCGAAGCTGTAGCAAGTAGGCCTAGACATGTTCGAGTGTGAGCGCCGAAACATGTCGAAACCATCCTAAACACTTCATTCATTCACTCACACACACCCATGCAGAAGAATTCACGGAAGGAACCTTTAAAGGAAGTTGTCGATAAAGTGGGTAGGTACCATTCCTTCCTCTTTGACAGGTGTAGTGGGCACTCCTGTCGGGTATCGAATGCCTCCGGGCCTTCTTACACCTGTTGCGTTCCTGAGAGTCAAGCTCACGGACAACCTGACCTGGCTTGGCAGCAGAGTTTCCATAGCGCAAAGACTGCTAAAACAATCACTAGGACTAGACCGCTGGTATGGAAACATTTCAGACACGCAGGACACGCGGCCGAACGCACCAAGAAGCGTGCCTTTGAGCGAAGCCCATGTTTCAAAGCAAGACCCGCCAACCCGTGCATACGAATACTTCGCGTTCTTCCTGTGTCCGCCATGGCTGAGAGTCCTCCGAAGAGTTTGCGCATCAACATTGGTGGTCAGAAGATCATTGAAGTGCAGCCGGAGTTGTTTCGTGTGGCCGGAGACAACAAATTATCTGCAATGTTCTCTGGTCGGTGGGAGCCTCACCTGGATGCCAGTGGCAATTTCTTCGTCGACTACTCGCCTGAAGTCTTCATGCCTTTTGTCGAGTGGTTGCGCGAATTCCGCGACACTCCACCCGATCAAAGGCCTCCATGTGTCGACGTCGACAGCAGGCATCGCCGTGCAATTGTCCGGATGATGACTGCATTTGCCATTGAGGTGCGTTACCTTCGCCATGCTGGGTTTTCAGTTGAAGAGTTGCTGTCCTTCGGCTTTGCTGTCGGTTCTTGTTTCCGTGCTGGATACACAGTGCGGCAAATCGTCCATGCCGGAGCCTCCCTTGAATCATTCCGCAAGGACGGGGTACCGGTTTCAGATCTTAGAACTGCAGTGGACGCTGAAGAGCTGAGATTGGCAGGGTACACTCTCGAAGAGTTATTGGGAGCTGGATATACCCGGGAGCAGGTCATGGAGGCGGGTTTCGGAGTCGCTGATTTCCTCCGGGCAGGAGAGACAGTGAAGGAACTCCTAGATTTTTTCCCAGTACGGACGCTGGTAGAGGCTGGCATTACGGTGGAACAGCTGATCAATGCCGGATGCTCTCCCCGGACTTTGCAAGGGCCAGTACGGCCAGAGGAGCTTTTTCGTGGCTTGAGAAACATGGGGTTTACTTCGGCACAGATTCTTGAAGAGCTCGAGAAACTGAATGTTTTGACCTTGCGGCGCCTCCTACCCCAGCTCATGGAAGAAAACTTGGCTCCGGCACTCCTCAGACGTGCCGGATGCACTGTGGAGCTACTGCGGCCATACAGGTTCACCGCAGACAGACTCAAACAAGCCGGTTTTTCCGCAAGTGAAATGGCTTCGGCATACTCCTGTTGGGAACTCCGTCAAGCAGGATTTTCCGCGGCCAATCTAGTAACCGTCAAATCTTTACGTACACTCGCAGATGCAGGATACTCCGCACGGGCACTCCGAGAAGCAGGTTTCTCCGCCGTGGATCTTGCAGACGAAGGGTTCAGCAAAGACAGTTTGGAAGAAGCTGGGTTCAGCAACATGCAGTTCGACTGTCGTGGGGATACTGCGGATCTAGAAAGGCTGAGAGGTCTTGGCTACACGCCGCAGCATTTGCCAAAGGAGGGCTTCAGTGATCTTCGTGCCGCAGGGTACACATACAGAGAACTACTTCAAGAACGCACGGTTGAAACGATATGGGACCTTTTATGGCCGTGCATTCCGTCCATCGTGCTGACACATTTCTTCATACACTCGTAGTCGTAGTGCCAAAAATTGGCCCAACCTACGAACCCCTCCTTCGAGCTCGCACGTGCTTGAGTCAAGGCAGCTGCTGCACTGTGGTGATGGGATTGTTAGCAAGCAAGCAGAAGGGCTGGTTGTGCTTAGTATTGTTGAGGTACGATGGCAGGAAGCGGCAGTCGGCTGTTGGTACATCCCAAATACTAGTTCACTAAGCCCTCGAGCCTCCATCAACCCTACACCGTCGCATAGCAGCCCTTTCTTGTAATGCCGTCGGCAGGTACCGAGTTGGCCAATGAGAAGAAGCGGAGGCGGCGGAAAGCACCCCAAACTCTTTGACCTGAGCAGTTATCTACATGGGCTTCATAGGTTTGTTTGTTGGTTGTGGAGGTGCTTCAGCAGTTTTATGGGTTGCTAGCGGCATGCTTACGGGATTCTATGAGGGTTTCATAACCCCTACCCCCGAAAACCAACTCCAACCCTCAACCGGATTCTCAGCCCTTGGGATCGTTTCGACATTTTCGATAGGTCTAAGTAGAGCTTGTGTGAAGCAAAGTATAGGGCCTTCCGTTGGTAAGCTGGCTTTTTCCAGTCCGAACCTCATTCTAAATACCCTTACTATATGCAGCTTGTAGCACGATGTTCGTGAACTCCGATGGTTCTAACGCACTCATAGTGCAGCCCTTCAACCCGAATTCCTGCATGCGCAAGGTCCCTTCACAGCACGATCTGCAAGTGCACAGCAGTTCTTACCCGGAGCGAACTCAAATTTTTCAAGGCTCAAGGCTTGAGGCGAGAAAGCTCAGAACAAAAGCTTCCAGCACTGATGCCCTCAAAGCCTCAGCTGCAGGAGCTCCCGCGCAGAGCCGCCCATTCCTGGGGGCTTCCACAAGGATCAGCAGGTCCTTGGGCTATCTAGAACCTAGAAGTTTGAGTATGTAGTAACGTAGTTAAGAAGGGGCCCTTCTGTAAGGTTTCTGTCCGGGTTGTTATACTAGGTTCATGTTAAGGTGTGTACCTCGACCACTCCAGCTACTTCCGTTATGACCTAAAGACTGTACACATTGACCATGATCATTGATGACCATGGGCGCTTCATTCTAGGGTACTTGGACGGCCTGAGCTGGAGGTGTGCCTTACGCCCCCTTGTGTGAATACACACTACTAGGGACCACAGGGCTATTCAAGGGTGCTTGGTATATCCTGATGTAGCTTTCGGGTGCAGGGTCTGGGCTGAGCCATCGTGAGCCCTAATCCTGGGTCTTTGAGTGTCTTTCGATGCCGGCTGCTTGGATTTTTGCGCAGAGGGGTTGTTCCCTTTAGAAGGGCATGGCGTTGCTGAGGTGAAAAGCTCTGTGCTCCGAGTATGAGGTCAATCCTTCGAGTTTTACCGTAGCTGCCGTAGCTCTAAGCTACGAGAGCCGACTGTTTCTGGTATGGCCCCAGTAGTATCAACATTTCGGTTCATCTGAAGGCCCAACTAAAACTAGGTTCTACGGTACTGTATAGTCAGGATTTTCAGGGTTCTCAAACTGTCGATTCTGGGCATGTGCAGTTGTTCTTCACTTGTGGTCAGTTTGTAAGCCAGAAGCTCTAAGCTTCTGATCGGTGGATCCTAGTACTCTCGTGGCCTGAACGAATAATTAGTATTAGCATGTATTGGCACTTTTTTTTTATCGTGTTCCCTTTTGTGATTATCATGTAACGCACACAAGCATGTTTGAACCGCGGCTTAGGTCTGTATTGACTTGTCCATCACCCGTTTAGGGCTGACGTTCGTAACTGTGACCCCGAAGCCTTGCGACTCCTGCATTCGGATAGAAGCAGCACGCCCCAGGTCGTGGCGAGACACGACCTTTACCTCGAAGGCCGCCGGTTTTGGTTCGGGTTTCGGGGTGTTTGTTGGGTTCATCCTCGGCCTTGGAAGTTGTCGGTTCAGAGGTCTAGGTTTTTAGTTGACTTTCAGGCTGTTCCCTAAAGTCTAAAACTCTAGGCTCTCGGCAGTTTCCCAAAACGTTCATAAACCTTTAACCGTTGCTTCGTTGGGCAGTTTGGTACCAGTGCTGCGGGTGTTGTATTGGGAGTCCAACAAGAGCGAGCCAGGGTTACTCAAGACGCGCACAAGGCTTCCAGCCCGAATTCGAGCCCTGATCCACAGCTACTCCGATGGCAGGGGACACGGTCATGGCGCTGTATATGGACAAGGTCAACAACTCAGATTTTTGTTGAGCGACGCGGGTCTGGTGGGTATTTTGATGATGTCCTTGCCGGCTTTGTTTGAACTCCATCGTATGGGTATTGGATGTCAGTTAACTCCGAGACCCTATGCCAGGCCGTCGTGGTGGGTCCCTCGAAGAGTACCGATCCCAACCGGGTTTGCGTGCAGTTCGAGGTGGGCCTACAGTCTCAGCTAAGACACAATCTCGGTTTTCGAATGCAACATTCACGAAGTTGCAGCACCACTGATGTATTTGCTATCTGTCTAACATAGGTATGCATATATACATACGCCTGTACATAGTTCATGCAAAGTGCCGAACTCGGAAACCCTGAGTCGCGTCACCTGACTTCTTACTTTGTTGCAGCCTCCTTGAGCTTTGTGCCAAAACGATGCTTCGTCACACATGCTGGCCCCTAGACCGTGACAATCCGTGAATCAGTGACACAAAGAAAAGCCCAAGCTGAATTTGCGGATTCGTTGGGGTTTGTAGTTTGAGAAGGAGAGCTCGAGCTCTAGGGCATCAGGTTTTAGGGGCTGCTGGACTTTTCTGTCCAACCGACGTTGGTAGGATATTCCTGCCCAGTGTCAGATTCTCAGGTTGACATCTCAGCTGTGAGTAACCTACTACATCTACTGCTTATTGAATGTGTATTGATCGGAACCCATATTGGCCCATCGTTCAGCTCTCGCTCTCGCTCTCGCTCTCGCTCTCTCTCTGACTCTGTCTCTCTCTCTCTCTCGCTCTCTCTCTCTCTCTCTCTCTCTCTCTCTCTCTCTCTCTCTCTCTCTCTCTGTCTATATATATATATATCTCTCTCTCTCTCTCTCTCTCTCTCTCTCTCTCCCTCTCTCTCTCTCTCTGTCTCTCTGTGTCTCTTCCTCGCATCTGCGTGCTTGCAAACGATGTCTCTGTCGCACACATGCAATAAATGATGCTGAACCGTAGCCCAGAAGCGCCTGAAGCATCTGAATAGATGCGACGCGACGGTGGCACCATGTGGGTCAACGTGATGCCTGCCCGGGGCTCAGGTGCTGTTCGGGACGCACAAGGTAGGGCTTGGGGTTTAGGGTCACGTCCCAGTACTTCAGAAATTCAGCCTTTATGCTGTGAGGTTGTAAGGCACGAGTGCTTGGCCTTCAAGGCGTTTCGTTTCGGAGCTTCAGGGCTTTAGGGTTCAGTTTTGTAGAGGACTGATTAAGATCTTATCCTGTCGCCTTGCAATTAAGGCCCGTGCTTCTCACAGACGGCAGAAATAAAGACCAAAGAGGATATACACCCTTAACCTGAAGTAGGGTCGTTACACTACAATTCCAGAAGCTTCAAAAGACTTCAATCAGTATGCTTCCCGGTCCTATATACATCTGAACCCCCAAATCTTGAGTGGGCGGCGGTAATCTTTCAATCAGTTACTAGTCCAGACACCCCAGCAGACCAGATTGCAAAGCGATGCACCGAACAGTATACAGGTCTAGAGGATTGTAATTGTGGGTGCTGTGGCTAATCCCATGGGACGTTTTGTCTTCTGGCATTTGGGCTAGTGACCGTGAGTGGCCCCACGAAGGCAAAGGGTTCGTCGTCTTAACGGTGTGACCCAAAGCCATAACCTTGAATCCGAAGCCCCGCAACCCGAAACCCACATCCAGAATGGTGGGCGGCGCCCCAAAAATCGTTTTGGACGTCCCGGGGGGATTTGGTGTAAGTAGCAGTGCCAGTTACAAGCGCACTTAGTTGAAGGCCCTTGTTACCAAGTCGCCTGCGTCGCTGACTCAAAGGATGAGATCATGTCCGAAGAGAACGGCCAGCTCATGCAGAGCATCATCTTGAAAAATGAAGAGCGTTTCTGGGATGCATCTGGCAAATCAAGAACTGATGCCCAACAGTTGGTAATAGGGTTCGTGGTCTATACAAAGTGCGGGATTCTTGATGCTCATGTAACGGGCTTACGGATATTGAGTTTGTGGTCGTGTTGGTGGTGCTTGACGCAGTAGAAGCAACAGCAAGGTGCCGGTGGCTCCTTTCATGTCCTTTTAGCTTCTAGCCCTCCCGCCGGAGCTTCTGCTGCGGCGACGACGACGACGAGTAGTAAGATTGACTGCGATGGTGCCGACGATGACTTCGCCTTGTGGGTTGGCAGGCGGCTAATAAGTGGTGATGGCAGTGCCGGGGATATCATCTGGAGCTACTCACGCCAGTGCTTGCTCGGACAGCATACAGAGCCGCTGCAACAAAACACCAAACCTAACCGTCAGGGCAGGCCTGCAAGTCCCTTGCATGCCACTCGAGTTTGTCGTTTAGGGTTCCCCATGACCCCTGAACGGGGGATGTAGCTGCAAGCACCAAGTAAACCTCCTGGCTTTCAGCTATGCAGTGCACTAGATCTTCCATCAGGAGGGCCGAAGCATCATTGGGCTCGGCCAGTATTCCGCACGACCATGACACATGGCACCTGCATACAGAGCAGAAGGCAAGCAGAAGCATCAGGCGTCCGCACCAGAGATCATGAGAAGCCGCGCCAGCAACGGTGTCAACACCCCTGACGCCGATGATTGCAGTAGTTGTCCCTTGCCACAGTAGAATAGTAGAAGTGGCCGTGGAAGCAGGGTATAAATAGTTTCTGCAAAAGCATATAACAGATGGTCTCAACCAGCTGAATCATGGCCACTTGCCCCGGGCTTGACGTTCCAAAGTCTCGCAGATTGCATCCAGGAAAGCAGCGTCGAAGGCAGCTGAACGCGAGTCCGGGGGAAGGGGAGGAGGAGACTTTCCTAAGTACTTCTTCAATCCTTAACTTTAACTACGTGATAAAGGCTTCCCAAGCCAGGAAGAAACACCCCAGAACCGTCTACAGCCGCAGCAGTAGTAGGATATGTACATAGACAGACAGAGAGACACATAGATAGTCAGATATATGTATACATATCGGATTATCAGTAGATACTTCGCAGCAAAAGAGGTCAAAGAAAGTTTGGCATTCCGTGCTTCAACAAACGCAACCGAAGGCATGCAAACACACCAAAGATTACGCGAATCCCTAAATAGCCCTACACTCTACCTGCTGAGCCCGTACTTGGCACCGTCTTCACACGGTCAACCAGTGAAACTAGCAGTTCGGATTCGCCACAAGTCTGGCTCTTCGACCCACCAGACCAGGTATTCCTTTGGGAGTCATCGTTTACTATACAGACTTTCTGTGAGAGTTACTATAGGTGCTTAGGCGTAGGGCAGTCTGAAACATAATGCAGCGGACATGTTGGTGATCTGATCTGGGAAAGTCGGTACTGCTCACAGCTAACAATACCATGCAATACCTGGATGCTCTCAAAGTAGACTGGGTCTGCATGACTCGTGAGGGGTTGCGTACTAAGTACACGCACATATATCTACATATACATACCTACATCAAACGCACACATACACACTATGTATGCATTAACCATTACTTTCACGCCAAATCAGCCTCCCAGTCTTATCTCCGGATCCAGTGACGAGTCGGGGCTCTCGTTGGAAACGGACGTTAGCATCTACCCTAGGCCTTGCCCTCGCGACCTCCAACAACACTTTATGGTGAGGCATTCCACGTTTAGGACTTACAATGGTCACCAAAAGCACCGAGACACATCTCTCAGACAGCCTTTAAGACCCTCCAGGTTTGTAGATAAGCCTTCTACCTTTTGGCGCTACTATAATCCCACCTAAAAGGTACAAGGTTGTTTGAGACAGCCCCTAATTTTTGAGAGGAGGATCTTCCCGTGCTTTTCCTGCCCGACATGGAGCTCGCCGGCGAAGGCCTAGAATTGTCATGGCTACATTGATAGCCGCCCCTACTCTACATATGCCCGGTTAAGGGTTTGGGGTCGACGGGAGAAGTGGCATAGGTCCTGAAGCTGGGAATCACCCGTCGTGCTCATCACCGACCTCCAGCAATCTTTAGCCGACAAAGCAAGTTTACTCGCTGAACTGGGGCACTTGACAGGCTGGGCTTCAGGTGGCACTTATTCCTAGCAGTCCTCCTTGAAACACATCGTATTGCCATACGTTGGCTTTGTCGACGTTCACTTCGCTAGTCCGAGATCTTGACAACAACTTTTCTGGTATTGCATGCATGTATATACATCGTTTACTCGAAGACGCTGCACCTTTGGGGGACTGGCGATAAGCCTCAGACCCTATACACATAACGCTCAGGCAGGCGCGTGCTTGCGATGGCATGTTCTCAGATGTGCTCAGCAAGACAACAGTATTACTTGCATCTTGAATGTAAATATGCATACACGGCAGGTTGTTATGCGCAATAGAAGGACTTTCGTAGACTTCCCGCTTCTCGGTCGCGGGGTTGAGGTGCCTGGGGCACACCTCCCAATACCCTACAGTCCTGCAGGAGCTAAGAAACCTAGAGAGTCCTATAAAAGACAGACTGGATACAGCGCCTCCCCAGATGCCCACAGACTCTCACGAAGGCCGCGCCGATTTAGCTTGAAGAAGGGCTGTCCACCATTTTTAAAGTCACGTCAGGGATACTTTAGACGTCATTAGCATGGAAACCTGCATATAAGCGAGTGTCAATGCTATTCCTTAGGGCCTAGGATTCCTGATTAGAGCTATTTCTGTTAGAGGAGTCCCAAACCCTAGTCTAATTATGAAGGCCCCTGCATTAAAGTGATAACTTGGTCCCTCCGAGCTTTCCCTTTCCTCAGGCAATGACAGCGCTGCAAAGCTGACGACTGGGTCATGGACCTCCTCGGCGATGCGGACGCGAGGCAGGGGATTTAGGCGTTTCAATGCAGCATAGGACATACGAGATGGACTGTATGTCTACAAACATGCACATATCTACAAAACTAGTTGTTATGCTGCATCGTATCACTACTTATATGTGAAACGACGAGGTCCCAGTGCCTGGCCACGGCCTCCTGGTTCCACAACCTCTGGCGGAGGGCATCTTGGCATTGTGGTGCTTGCAGGTGTTTTTTGCTGTTTGTAGTGGTTCGATGCGATTTTCTGGTACTGCATGCGGCATTTGAACTTTGTTGTGAGTTTCATGTTTTTTGTTGAAGGCATTGCTGCAATGCTTTTTGCAACGCTTTGAGCCAACCCTAAACAGTAAAAACGCTAGCCTTCCAGGATTCTTCAACCCCGGAAGAGCGACACAGGCTGGCAACCGCAAGCAAACCCTGGAATCCTACCCTTCAATGCCTCTTGGGACTCCAACAGCTTAAAGACCAAGTGTAGGTTGGAGGCCGCCAAGCTGCTGCGTGTCTGGGCTGTACCGCCTTCGGGTTTAACTAGGCCACTGGGAGACATGGCTTCTGAGATGGTTTCCCCCTGATCGGGTCTGAGAGGATATGGTTGAGGATTTTTTGTCAGCGGGTTGTTGAATAGCCTAAGGTTCAACCTACTGTACTGGAATGACGGCTTTGCATTTCTGCACGCTCCAGTCCCAACTTTGGAGGAAGGCTATCAGTTATCACTCCCAACGACTCTTTCAAGAATCGCTTAGGGTTTAAGGTTAAGGGTTTCAGAGCCCCAGGCGATTGAGAAGTCCTGATGCAAATAAGGGTTTCAAACTCCTCAGTAACATAGGCTTTGGCTCTTATCCAGGCCCAGGGTGGCCCCAACATCCGATCACACTTCACAGTTGGAAGTTTCCAAAAGTCGATTCTTGCCCTTATCTCAGCAGGGTATCCTGCCCGCATGCTGTACTGCTGACCAGGTTGTTAGGGTATCTGGAGCCCGCACTGAGGAGACTCCAGAAGCTTGCCGGCTTTGCTGGGTGTCACCAAAGTGAGTCCGCGGCCGGGTAGCCGCTAGCAGTTGCGGCAGAGGCCCACAAGAGCTAAGCTGCTACATGTACTTTACGCAAGGGGCCCTCGAACACGGGCGCGGAAAACTGCAGGATTTCTGGATGCTCTGTTTATGGGCTTGTAATCTGCACAAGCTGCGAGCGACACTTTATGCTTACTGCATCAGTGGCATAACAGGCAAGACCGACATGTAATTGCTTACCATGTTGCCTTGTGGTCAGAAATAGTGGGTGGTGGTTCTACCTAACGTCTCGTGGTTTTGTTCTCGTCGATGCGTATGAACGGTACTCAAACCCCCGAACCCTGAATACGGGGCACTCTACGTCGGATCTGCTCGCACAGCTGCCCGGTGTCACCTTGCAGCAAGTCTTTTCACATCGCGTCCGAGGGAGATGAACGCCTAGTAAAAGGGACTCATGAAGACAGTACCTTGAAGAACCTCCCGTAGTGTTTGTGTAGGTTTAATCGCAGGTGCAGGATCAGGCGGCTTAGCAAGTAAGTATCAGCAAAATCATAGAATGGTGTCCCGAGCGAGGTCGTTCGAACTCGAAGGTTTGAAAGTTTGAAGGTTTGGAGGTTGAAGTTTCAAGGTTTGAAGGTTCGAAAAGTGCAGGAGTTCGAAAGTTTGTGCACCTTGGTGTGCACAAGCTAGCCGGCGTAAAACTTCGAACTTTTCAATCTCGAAACTTTCAAACTTTCAAACTTTCAAACTCTCGAACTTTCGAGCTCGACTGGCTGCTTGAAACTCAAACTTCAAACTTTTCCCGCGGGCGAGTTCGATCGGCCTTCGAAGTTTGAGAGTTCGAGACTTTGAAAGTTTGCAAATTCGAAGGTTCGACGCTTTCAAACTTTGAAAGTTCGAAAGTTTGAAAGCTCGAAAGTTCGAAAGAATGAAAGTTCGAAAGTTCGGAGTTTGAAAGGTTGGCTTCAGATTGGCTTCAGATTTCCTCTTCGGCTTGGGCTGAGGTGACGAGTTTGAAAGTTCGAAGGTTTCAAACTTCGAAAGGTTTCAAGTTCGAAGGTTTGAAAGTTTCAGAGATCGAAAGTTTGAAAGGGATGAACGTTCGCGAGTTTGAGAGTTCGAAAGATTGAAAGTTTGCAAAGTTTGAAGGTTTGAAGTGCGTCGAGATGGAAAGTTTGAAAGTCCGCCGAGTTTCGAGCTTGAAAGTTCGAGAGTTTGACAGATTGAAAGTTCGAGTTTGAAAAGTTTCAGAGTTTGAAGCGCTCGACATGCAGTCACGTATATGGGTGGCGTTCGCAACCCCAATTAAGTATCTGGAACAAACACGCCTTCTCTGTTGGCGATTCCGGTTCACTGCGCCCTCATTTTGCGATTCCGGTCATCATAGCCCCTCACCACATATCTTTATTACGCTCCCATTGGGCGATTCCAGCACACCGTGTAACTTAATCGCACCCCTTGAGTTGGCGATCTTAAGCACACCCCTCATTTAGCCTTTCCGGGTCATCGTATTTGTCGTATTACGCTTACTCATTTGGCGCTTTCGGTTAATTTTACATCTTACACACGCCTTCTCTTTTGGCGATTCTAGTTCACGGTATATCTCAAGCACGCCCAAAGGACGTTTTGGTTCATTTCTTCGCTGCTTAAAAAAAAAGGGGAGTTTGCCCCCCTCCCCCTCCATTTGCAAAGCTTCCGGACCACCCAACATGAATATTATTTTCGCTTTTAACCCCCCTGATGCGTTTTCGTGTGGCTTTCTCCTTTGTGTGTCTTGGAGAAGGCTTTTCCCGGCGACTAGTGGTACTAGTCGGGGGGTGGCGAGGGGCTCATGGGTGAAATATGATAGGGGGGGCTTTGTAGTGTTGGATCTGGGCGAAGTATGAGAGAGGGGGTTGGGTGAAGTATGTAGTCCTCCAAATCACTGGGGTTGGGTGAAGTACCTAGTCCTCCAAATCACCTTCCAAATCACTCATGATCATAATGCTCTTTTCTTCGTTTTTAACCCTCCTGAAGCGTTTTCGTCTGTTTTTTTTTTTGTTTTTTCGTTTGTGTGTGTTGGAGAAAACGCGGCTTAAGAGAGCGGGGAGTTTGCAGTCTAAAAACAGCGGGGGGTTGGGGGGGGGGGGCGCAGCCCCCCCCCATTTGCAGAGCTTCCATATCATTCATGAAAGAAGGGGGGTTTTGGGTGAAGTACGCTTGCAGTCTAAAATAAGCGAGGGGGGGTTGGGGGGCGCAGCCCCCCCCCCCCTCATCTGCAGAGGTTCAAAATCACTCATGATTCATGATATCTTCTTCGCTTCTAATCCACCTGAAGCGTTTTCGTGTGCTTTCTCCCTTGTGTGTGTTGGAGACTGGGGGGGGCTCGAGTCTTGGATTTGAACCAAGTATGAGGGGGCGGGGCTCGTAATCTGGTTTTTGGTGATGTATGAAGGGGGTTACTTTTTTATTTTTTTGCGGCTTAACAGAGCAGGGAGTTTGCAGTCCAAAACAAGAAGGGGGTTGGGGGGGCGCAGCCCCCTTGCAGAGCTTCCAAATCATTCATGCTTAAGTTTTGTTCTTCGCGTTTAGCCCCCTGAAGCATTTTTGTGTTGCTTTCTCCTTTGTGTGTGCTGGAGAAAGGTGGGGCTTAAAGTCATTGATTCAGGGAGACTGTAAGGGGACGCCTCGACGTCTTAGATTTGGACGACGTATCAGGGGAGGGGGATCTTAAGAGAGCACCCCCATTTGCACAGCTTCTGAATCACTCATGATGAATTTTAATTCTTCGCGTTTAACCCCCTGAAGCGTTCTCGTGTTGCTTTCTCCTTTGCGTGTGTTGGAGAAAGGGGGGCTTAACATCTTGGTTGTAGGAAGACTGTAAGGGGAAGGGGGAGGCTCGAAGTCTTGGTTTTGGACGAAGTATGAGGTTGGGGGGGGGTCGTAATCCTGGTTTTTGGTGAAGTATGAAGTGGGAGACGCTTTCATTAATTTTTTTCGCGGCTTAGCAGAGCGGGGCGTTTGCAGTCTAAACAGAGCGGTGGGGTTCCCCGAAGACTCCAAGCCGCCCCCCCCCGCCCCCCCATGGTCTTCCTAAATCCAGAACAACACCCCCCCCCCTTCATAGTCTTCCTAAATCCAGGACTGCAGGCCCACCCCCCCCCCCCCTCATCCTCTTCCTAAATCCAGGACTACCCGTTCGCCCGGGGGGGTCCCGGGCTATTGAATCGGACTCGGAGTTACCGGGCCCAGACCCTAAGATGAGGACGTCAACATGGTTTCAAACTCAAACTTTCAATGTATTCAAACTTCAAACTCTTCAAACTTACAAACCTTCAAACTCCCAAACTCTCAAACTTTGAGCATCTCAAACTTTCGAACTCCACGGCTCTCAAACTTTCAAACTTTCGAAATTTGAAAACTTCAAACCTTCAACCCCCCAAAGTTTGAAATTTTCGATATTTCAGTCTTCGAAGCTTTCGAACTTTCAAACTTCCTGGGTTTCAAACTTTCAAACTCCAAGCTCTCAAACTTTCGAACTCGAGCCTGAGGGCTGCTCTGTGAACCCCTACGCGTCTCCAGCGGTCCTTCTCCTTTTCAAACTTTCGAACTTTCAATCTTCGAAGCTTCAAACTTTCAAATTTCCTGGGTTTCAAATTTTCAAGCTCCAAACTCGCGCCAGCTTTCGAACTCGAAACTCTCAAACTTTCAAACTTCAAACTCTTCATTCTCCAAGCTTTTCAAACTTTCAAACTCTCGAATCCCGTCCAACATGTACTACGTTCAAACTCTCAAAGATTCGAGTTCGAAAAAACCCACTCGTGACACCTCTCAAAATCATAACCACCGTACCTCACTGAAGGTGCTTGTAAGTTTAAGTAGAACTTCCCTGGCGTAGCCACATGAAAGAACTCTGCGGGCTTGTAAAGTGTTTAAATGTAGACCCTATAGTTAAGGCTTGCAAAGACCCACTGGACCCCTGATTTCCTTCGATACAGGCCTGACAGCCTACCCCGCCGGTCCTAATACCCTTACCTCCAAATCCTATCCCGCGACAAAACATCCCAATGCAGTCTCTGGGCAGTTAGTGCCCTCATAACCCCTTTTTCAGTATATTCTAACATTACTATAATCTACCACTACAGCATACTACAGCCCTCTTCGAAAAGTCAGTGCTCCATTACCTCCCACAGCATTCAACGCTTCCTCGGCCTCGCGGTGATTTTCTCAGAGACCTCTGCTAAGCAGAAGGACCTGCAGAGAACGACGATAAAGCGGTGGTTTTCCAGAGGTCTTTGCGTTTTGGGGCTGGGGGCTTAATTAGGCTGTTTAGGGTTATGTTGCTTTTGGCTGGGGTTGGTGGGTTGTGTGTAAGGCCTTTTGTGTTTGTGGGTTTTGGGTTGTTGGTGATTGCTTTTTTTTGATTTGCTATGGCGCCTGTAAGGCTTCCTAAGGAGTCCAGGCATCTAGATCACCATTCCGCCAGATACGCCCGAACAGCTGGAACCGGTACTGTTCAGAGTGACACTTTTGGACGGATTTCGCTTTCCGTCACGGCCTTCCCCTTAAAACATTGTTGGTGGCTTGCTAGAAAGCCGAAAAGCCGGGGGCTCTTAAACTCTACTTCGGCCTCTCAGGAAGTCAATCCGTAGCTGCACACGCCCACAGTTTCTGCTTTCCTGGTCTGCTGAAGTCTTAAGTTTGAGGTTGAAGGTCGTGCAGGGGTTACTTGGATGCTCTCTTATTTAGCAAGCAGGCGGGGTAAGGTGGGCTAGGGAGTTTAGCATCGGCATAATATACAGGGGCGACTAAGTTCACCAACAGCAGAGACAGAAGTTAGCACTTGCGCATGAGCCTACCCTCGCGTCCTTATTGCCTGTAGTCCCTTTACAAAGTCTAGTTGTTGGAGCTTCTTGACAGGGTCCACACCCGATTTGTTGCAGGTGACGGCCAGCACTTGGCAGCCAGAACCTCGGGGGCAAGAGGGCTCTGATTCTGAAGTGGTCTCTTCGGTTTTGATGGCAGTGGAGGGTGTCAGAAAGCGCTCGTCTCAAACTGTTTGGCTCTTGTAGTTCAGTCTTGTGTTTTGATACAGGCGTAACTTGGTGCCTACTCGGGTATCGTAAGCATAAGTTTAAGGCTACTCGTCGTCGCAACATAGAACTGCCGGAGTCTGCCTGCAAATGATCCTTCGCAAATGGCAACAACATGGCCGATCCTAAGGAGCTTCTGGTTTGAAACACTGGTATCGCAGAAGTTTCCAGGCCCAAATCCGGAACTTCAGAGGCCGATTGTACTGTGGAAGGGTGGAGATCCCTGAGAGGACCACCATGCCGCAAAGCGCACACGGGTTCGGACTCCGGACAGCACGGGAACTTTGACCAAAACAAGGTACTCTAAATTTGAAGAAACCCACGTGGCCCTGCCCCAAAGCCGCTTGAATTGTCAAACCTAGCCGCAATGCTACCTCGAGTCGAAGCCTACTCGTCCTGACCCCTGACGCCTTGATTCAGCAATAGTTGTAGATTTTAAGCTCAAGCTAGACTTCATTATATATTCCTTTAACTAGTCACTGGGGTAAGAATATTTTCTAGCAAGACTCCTTATCCGGCCGCAGGTTACAAGCACGAATAACATACCCCCCCACCCAAAATTGAAGCACAAATTCTTGATAGGACTCCTTGCATATGCATGGCATAACATACCCGAAAGACTAACAGCCTGTAAGCCCAGAGGCCACTCCAGCTCGTGTTTACAACGCTTGGGCCCCACCTGCGGCTCCGCAAGTGACGATGAAGCTGTGGGTTTGAGTGGGGACTAGGGTGGTTAAGCTTAGTTTGCACCTGGGGAGCAGGGAGAGCGAGAGAGAGGGAGAGAGCGAGAGAGAGAGAGGGAGAGAGAGAGAGAGAGATTCGTGACCCCCCGCACGGGAACATATGACCAGGGTCAGTTTGAAGTTGCGACAACAAGCAGCTGATGCAGCTTGAATCACCCGCAACTTGTTTTTTGTTACCAGACTTGTTGACAATCCTAACATAATGGTGGGTTGGTACTCTTCCTTAGGGTTTTCCAATTTAGTTGATGACCCTGGCTTATGGAACCCTTACAGGAAGCCTTATGATAACCCCTGAATAGAACCCTGTAAAGGAACAGAATTACAGCAATCAGCCAACCTACAACTTTCCAAGTATCCAATAATAATGTACTTGGGTTTGGGACAGCAGTTTTGCGCCAAAGGACCCAGGCTTTGGGAAGTATATGATCGTAACGTACTTGGACCCTTAGGGTCCTAGACGGGCGTGATTAGTTAGTAATGCTAGTCTAGTAGTATTTCTTTGCAGTCCTTACAGAAACATATACAGCAGCATACCGCGAAACCCTATTCTAAGTTCTCAAGCTGCTAGCTTCAGTCCATTAGAAGTCCTTTAACCTGGCCCTGCTCTCAATCCTTTACTCAGGGGTTGCGGACAACGTTTATCGTTTTGGAGTTTCCGGATTACCTGCACCCTGAAGTCTGTAGCTCCTCATGAAAAAGCCTCTAACATCCTCGCGAAACCCTTGACAGTTCAAGTCTTGACCCCACCTACAACCCCGCAAGGAGCCCCAAAAGGAAGCCTCAAAAGGCAAGTCAAAACCCCACAAGGAGCCTATATAGGAAGTCATCTGTTGCGGAGTTGGCTCTGACAGGTGCCGCAGCCCCTTTGCGCCCCTCCTTCCACTCAAAGCCATGTCCCTTGCACCATTGCGGATGCTCCGGGCAGCGAGCAGGCTGCCCTTGTCCACCCGTCCAGTTTTCCTAAGCCCCAAAGCCCCACTAAACTCGACAGCCCCCTAGGCCCAAGATCCGAACAAAGCTTGAAAACTGTCTCGGGCTGGCTAGTCGCGGAAGCATTTTGCTCTGCAGAGGTTGCTGTTGTCTGCATGCGACTGTTATGCATACATGCATACGTACATACATACATACATACAATGACATACACAGCATGGGGAGAACTGTGCATGTACACGCGTTGGACCATTGATGTTTGGGCTGTGTCCGTGGGTATATCACTACAAGTACTTTGAAAACCAAAGTGGCTGCATTTGCATGGCTTCTTTGGGGACCCAAAGCTACGGCTCAAGGTGTTCATGTTTCTTGCCGCTCCCTTCGTCTGCCGATGAGTAGGACGAGTATCTACTATTTTCAATACGGCTGCTCAATATGGGATCCTCAAGTATGTGGCAGTCCCTCAAAACGTACTGGGCATCCCTCATCACTGACTAGTTGTCTTTCTGTCGCTCGCTCTCGCTCTCTCTCTGCCTCCCTCTCCCTCGCTCTGCCTCTCTCGCTGTGTATGCATATGGATGTGTCACGTGTGTGCTTGTGAACATCAGGATGTTAAGAGGCTTTCGATCTGAACGGCCCGAAAGCCATGACTCCTAAAGTCTAGAATCTTGCATCCTTTACCATGGAACCATAAGGCCCCGAGTGTTAAATCCTACATCCGTAAACCCTTTGCCGAAGGCTTCAGTTCCTGCCAGCAGAGAGGAGTTTCGCCACGAAGGCACCGAATTCCGACAAGTCAGTCCTGCCTGGGTTCTTTTTCGGAGTTACATGTTTGTCATTGTTTCGCCATGGTGCTGGTAGATGCCTTTGCGTTGTGACATTAGCTTTTAGTGCTGAGTTTTTTTGTTGCTGCTATTTCCTTACATGTTGTGCTTGTGTGGCTTTAGCCCAGTCCCCTGGACTTTTTGGCAGGTCGCTTTCGTGAAGAAGATCTACTCCGACGGGAGCGTCGCATTTTCCTTTACATGTCGGCAGTTCACCCGTTTTATTCATGTATCTCAAGTAGAGACATTCTTGTATGTGTATAGAATATGTACGCATCTCTCTCTCTCTCTCTCTCTCTCTCTCTCTCTCTGTCTGTTTCGATAAGGGAAGCCTCAAAACAAGGCGATTGCCTGGGTATCCCGTGCCCTGGTCAATGATCTTAGGTTGTTACATAGGTGGAAATCGTGAAGATTCCCACATCCAGACCACACTCCCCTTTCTTCGCCGTCCCGGCTGCAAGTCATATCATGGTGCGGTCCGCATGTTTACCTGAACCCCGCTAGGCTGTGGTCCGCAGACTGTAGTCCTCAGAATCCAATGTGGTGTAGGCCTCTAGCCGTTGTACCTTTGAAGATGGTTGGATTCTGAGAGGGGATTGAGCTAGTTGTAGGAACATTGAGCTCGCGATATTCATTAGTTGTTATCACCTCATCCCTGTTAGAGAAGTTTCACTCGTCAGACTCCGAACCATATGCCTCGCCTGGATTGTCCGAGTGTGAGCGCCGAAACTGAATCCTAGCTGTGTTTGGATTTTGTTTAAGCGCCGGAGGCTGTAAGAGCTTTAGCTCTCGGGTGATGTTAGGCTCGAGACATGACTGCGGGGCTTAGTTCAGACCTCGACGCATGAAATCTGAAAGCCCTCATGGCATGCGGCTTAGGTTTTCGGGCTTCCCCTCAACTCTATGCCCCAGAATCGAAACCCCTAAACCCAACCTTAAGCCTGTAACGCGAACTCAGGGCTTTTCTGCCCCAGGAGCACCTGCCAGAAGTGCGACTTCGTCTGGAAGCAGTGTCCCGACTTGAGATGCCCAGAAGTTTCCGTCAGTCTCTGGTTGCCGTTCGGTACTTCGGGCCCTTGGGGTTCTGAGGGCTCGGACAGAGCTGTGCTTGAGGCTCGGGTGTTCGGCTTTTAGGCATCCGCGCTTGGGTGTAGGAAAGTTAAGAGGGGTCCGGGGGTGCGCTTAGCTCAGGGATTAGGGGTTCATCGGTATGCAGTATACATGCCCGGCATGGAAGCAGGACTTACTGCAGGCATGGTACTTGATCCACACGTGTTGTACAGGCCCTGGTTCGCTAGCATTTGTACCGTCGTGAGTTTGCAGTGTCAGTCTGAAAAAGCAGAGACAGACAAACCACAATTCAAACGGGGCTTCCGAAGTCTCGTTTGTTTGTGCTCCCAACGGATACCTGACAAGGTCAGCCTAAATTGGGGCAGGCCCCTGCAGCATGAAGCTGTCAGACCTGCAATATCTTACCTGCATCGATTAATCATGGGCACCTTGTTATTTCCGGACCAACGCAACTAGCTTCAGTAAGCAAGCTAGCAGCAGCTCGCCTCGCAAGGCGACTATTGCAAGCAGACCCCCACATCGTGGGATTCCGGGAAACCTGTACGACACTTCATCATACTCTGAACCAACATGTCACTTCTGAGGATTCAGAAGGACAACCTGGTTGATAAGATTGACCGCACCATCGTCGCCGATGAGCGTGGCATGGCATTCGTTGGAAGCTTCAGAGTTTCGGATTTCAGTCTCAGGTGCTGGGCAAGGTAGGTGACTTTAAAGCCCCTTCCGGTACCATGATTAGCAAAGTGAACCTAGCATTGGCTAGGGTGCTCAGCCCCTAGCTAGTAATGTACTTGCATGTTAGCTTACAGAGGTTCACAGGCACGGGCTTGCGGTGCTGCCTAACAGTAGCAGCATTATTTCTTACCATCAAAGCAATAATTTGATAATGTTCAAAAGTATGTTCATAATTCATAATTACAATAACAAAGCCACAGTTATGATTCGAAGAGAAACTAATGGTATGATCGTAGTGGTCATGAAAATAGCAGTAGTTACAACCTGCATACTCACCATAACCGCAACAGGAAGGATTGTAGCGCAACATAGGAGCAACAGTAATGAAAAAGCATAACCACAGAAGTGTAAACAACAAACAGTAATACTGCCCTAAACCCTAAAGGACCCTAAACCCTAATACTGGGGTCCTTGTTGCACCACAATCCGTCAGCCTGGATCCTTCGGACAAAAGCGCAAGCAGTCACTCAGGGGACCCATCGTCCGAGGGCATTGTTCTGGCGCAAAAGCACAAGGCCATAAGGGCTTCGTCAAGGCCTTGTAGGGCTTTATAAGGACTCAGAAATGTTTACCAGGGCCCCACAGGTCTTTACAAGAGTGTTAGAGGTATTTCTAACGGTGTTTTTTTGGGATTTCCAACCTGTGTATTCGTGGTTTACGGTTGGGGGTTAGGGTTGACGGGGGGGTTCTCGAACAGGGTTTGTATAGGTTGTTTGATGAGGTCGGGTTTCTATCCGGGCTTGTGGAGTGTCTTGAATAGCGAAAGACTATGTAGGCTTGGTTTTATGGTGGGACTGGCAGCATGAAGTCATAGCTGGCGTTTTGGGATGCAAGTTTTGACTGAGGAAGGCTCTGCCCTAGAGCTTCGCTGCCGGCATACACTGCAAGTCCGTGCTTAAAAAAGGATTACGGCGATTATGGGGTTCCCCAGCTGATGATGGCATAGAACCTGTGTTCAAGAAAGGGTTATAGGGTTCATGGCTGAACCGGGCCAACTTAGTCTAAGCTTCAATTTGAAGGGCTGAGGTTACATGCCGTTCTTAGTGTGTCAAGCTCTAATACTAGTATGTACGGTTGATGGTATAGGTTGCAGAGGAGAGGTTCGCATTAGTGGCTCGTAGAGTGCAAGCTTTGGTGGAAGACCCTATACTTCGGTATAGTACGACGTATGATAATAGCAGAGCCTAGTGGAACTTGATAGAAGACGATCCAGGTCCAAGCAACAGCATGTATTAACTTTTTCAGCACGATCTCAAACAAAATCATGTGCTGCCTAAACACCCTTGTCCGGAGGTGCAGCGAGCACCTTTCTTCGTCGTCGTTGACGATGCCAAGCCAGAGGTGCGGCTTCGGTAAGGGTGAACAAAAAAAACCCGAAACCCTAAGCGCTTAAGGGCTTCTTATATAGGTCGTTGTCAAGATGATGGCCCCCTCTTTGGGTACCCTACATATGAGGTGCCGTATTATAATAGGGACCCAAAAAGGGACCATAATTTTGACAACCACCCATATGGAGGGTTTTGAGGTTTTTGGAGCAGGGACATTGACTCGCTGAAGCAGGGTACCGAGGTTTCCTGGTGGCTTCGTCTTGTCATGCAGTTGGGCGGCGGCAGACTCCGGAATGGCAAGAAATTCGGGTTGAGGCTTGAGCGGCGATGGCTTTTAGATGCTTTTTAGGGTTTCGGGTTTGGTATAGCGGTTCGGAATGGTTTGGGGCCACAGTTGGTCGGAGAGCTGTAAGTTTGCAGGCTGCCGGATGTTGGCTTAAGTCTAAACGCAGCTCGAAGTGTTCCACGGGGTCTCCCTTCAAGCCGCGAGGAGGAGAAGATCTACGACGTTTACTTCAAGCTCAAGACGGGAACCCCAGTGTGGGGAGGGGCTTCAGGGCAACCTTAGACCGCTTGGTTTTGCTATCCAAAACCTCGTGAGGAGCATCTTGCCCTCCTTGCTGCCGGGGTTGTTATTGTTGCTGCCTCCTGCTGTTTAAGAATAGATACCGCAGTACCTTGTGTCTGATTGCGCCTTCTGCGATCAAGAATATGGGAGTTTCCGAAAATTCGGGGTACCTTATTCTGGGGTCCTTACAATAAGGATCCTACTATTTAGTAAAATTTAGTGTATTAGATTACGTAGATGTAGGGTCCCCTATTTTCGGAAACCCCCATATAGAGCCTGAGGCCCTAGAGCCCTCGTCCCTGGAGTCTTAAAACGTGAACCCGGCTGCCTTGCACCGTAAACCCCACAGCCCCAAGAGCCGTAACAGGTAAAGTCACCCCCAGGCCCTAAGACCTGAAGCCCTAAACTTGTAGCATCCTTTGTGTCGAAAGCCTTGAACCTTTCAACTTACCCGGGCAAGCTTCCAAGGAAGGATGTCTTTGACCAGGAGTCGGGTGAGAAGGAAAAGAACGAGGAGATCATTCGAGGTTCCTTTGGCTAAGGGTTTTGGGCTTAGGCTTCAGGGATTGGGGTGTTTGGTGTTCATGGGTATAAGATGATCTTTCGAGGCTCCTTTTATTGGCTATCTCATTGCTTCGGCTAATGGAGGAACTCCACTGACTCCACTTGTTGGCTTTGTATGTTGGGACTGGGAAATAAGGATTAAGGAGCCTGACTATACCTGACTAGTGCAACCGGCAGAAGTAAGGACCCTTAGAAAGGTAACCCTACTTCCTGCACCACCCCCCCAAATGTTGAAAAGCTTGGACAGCGAATCCTTGCTGACTACCAGAAGCAGTCACCCGAATACCGAAATCTTCCTGGAGTTTTCTGGAGTCTCATGCCGACCTAGGAACCTCAAAGGAATCCACCGGGCACAATCGCTCGGGCTGGTCGAGCATCGTGAACTTTGCAGCTTCTTAGCTCTCCAGGACAACTGCTTTTTCCAAGCCTCTCAGAGTCTTACAATGTAGTTTTACTCGTTGGAATTAGGGAAGTGAGGAGTTACACCTCAACCCATACAGTACGCCATACGCCCTCAAAGCGCAAACGTTGACCTCTACACCAGCCCCTGCGCTTTCATTCTTTCCGATGGCAGGTATGATGAAGCAAGTCTTCTAGATCAATGGGCCATGGTGCGCCCGGCGATTTGGGCTGGCCAGGTTCGGGGTTTGGGAATCCGAGTTTCAAAGCTGACCCGGCAAGGACCGGATGACCCTAAAAAAAACCAGGGGCCCCGTTCCCTGTGCACTCTGAGCCTTGACATGGTTGAACCTAAAGCCTTTTACGTCACATGTCGTCTGTAAGGGAACCACGCCAAGCCTTCGGTCAGGTGCTGATCGGGGCGAATTTTGCCTAGACGGCAGTTTTCCGAAGCAAGCCGGCAAATGCCCAGGCAACCTTGTCTCTCTAGGAAACAAGGCGGGCCGAAGTTTGAGGAAAATCAGGGTGCAGGGATTATTGTATAACCCCAAGATTATCATCATCGTTGGGATCATGATCGTCATCATCATCGCTGTCATCATCGTTATCACCATTGTTATCATCTCGCTATCATCATCATTGCCACCATTGTTATCATCATCGTTATCATCATCGTTGTCATTATCGTTATCATCATGGTTATCTCCATCATCGTTACCATCATCGTTATCATCATTGCTATCAATCGTTGTCATTATTGTTGGTATCCTCGTCGTTGTCATCATCGCTACCAGGCGTTATCACCATGGTTGGTACCATCATGGCTGGCATCGTCATGGTTGGTATCACCATCATCATCCTCACCATCATCATCATTTCCATCATCATCATCGTCATCATGCGTTTTTTTTTTTTGGGGGGGGGGGGGGCTGGGACCTTGACTAAGCCCTGGAACCCGAAGCCATCAACTCTAAAGCAAAGCCCTCGTGAAATTCGGGCCTTTACAGTCAGAGCCGTTTCAGCCATGAGCTGGACGTAAGGTTGCCGGGCTGTGTCACATCCTCGCCGCCTTCGGTTTTGACGGTGTCTCGTTGGTTTGGGTCAAAGGGTTCAGGTGCCTGAAGCCCCAAAGCCCCAACATCCTGAAAGCACAAAATCTCTTGTTTGCTTCACACAGTTCTGAAGGGTCATTGTTCGGGCTGGTGGAGTTAAAGTTAAGGGTTTAGTCAAAGTTAGGCGCCTCTGTAGATTCTCAGAGTGCTTCAGCCGTCCTTCTGCAGGGTTAGAGTAGGCTCGGACATCGCGTCTCTGCCGTGTATGTGTGACCCTTGACATGCCCTGAGAATGCAGAAGTAGGGTCCCTTGCAAGCCGAAGCCTCAACTGTAGGAGGCAAAGAGCCGAAGTTGAAACTTGTGTTTGACGGCTTAGATACACGACGCCGGGAAGCCGGCGACAATCCACAGCAAAGGCTGCAGACAAGACAAGCCTGCCCTGAGCACCCTAACCTCAAAGCCTTCAAGGTATGTTTTACAGGAGTTTAGGGTGTCGGGTCAACATGACCGGAGCGCTGAACCCTAAGCCTTCACGGTAGGCCCAGAGTGCATATTTAGCACGGAGTAGGTCCGTCGTCGAGCTCCCGAATGATGTAGGAGCCTTAACAATTGGAATCGGGTTATGGGCTACTCTATGGCTGCCTACTTAATAGGGGAAAACACGGGATACGAATCATATTTTATGCATACTTACGCCCTTACAGTATGTCGAAGGCGGGCATGGATCCACAACGTTCAGGGTTTGGGGTTTCTTCTAAAGCGTAGTCGCGCTCCCGGGCGGGCTTGTCTTTAGGCCTTACTCGATCGACTTTTCAGCTTGTTGGACGCTTCTCCAGCATTTGGCCGCATTGTCGTTAGGAGCTGGACGTGCCAGAACCTGCATATCACCTCGAGATTCGTGGGTGCACGTTGCAAGAAAGCCGTAGCCGGTTTTGCTCTTCAAAGAAAGTCATGATGAACCTCCAAGATGGCTCTAAACCCTTTGAGTCTAAACCAAGTAGACCTCAATCTCAGGATTTATCTACTTGACTTGGCCGATATTCATGACGTGGAGAGGTTGTGGCATGCTTCACAGCTGTCACGAAATCAGCGACCACGCTAGAGCACCTTGTCACAGGCACTGCTCAGCTCCGAGACAGGTGACCAGCGCGACATGCCATGCACCGAAAGGGCGCTAAAGCAGGACTGCGAACGTTTCCCAAGACAGGTTGGTCCAGACAAACAAAGAGAACACCGGTTTAAGACGGCTTCCTGTTCTTTACTCAACGAGACAGCATCTTTGCGGTGCTGGATGCCTCCCTTATGCCCGAGAAAGTCGAGTCCTCTTCGTACCATTCAACAAGTGTCCGGGTACATACGCAAACAACTCTGATTTGCAGGATTTTGGGTTCTCAGGTGTAGTACTCAAGGTTTAAGGTTTGAGGACCGAGGTAAGTCTGCAAAGCCATGGCTTTCCGTGAGCTGTTGCGATGTAGGGTTTAGGGTTTGAATATGGCCTCTAGATTCTAGAGGCCTCACCGCTTAGGCGGCCTAGAGTTTGGGGGTTTGGTGTTTACAAAAAAGACTCTGAAGTTTAGGAACTCAGGATCTACACCCCCCAGACCAAAAAACTTACAACCGCGATCCGCAGCAGTCTTGCTTGGCTCCTGTCAATCCCTGCTCCATGCCTTCCACGGGCCTTCAAAGACGAATTGCTCTCGGATCAGGATTTAGGACTACCGTAGGGCTTAGTTCCGCGCAAAGACATTTATCATGTTCTGGGGATGGTGTTTCCGTATAGGCCGTTTCGAAAGCCGAGGCAGGTTCAAGCCCTAGGCCAGAAGCTGTGATTTTTGATGACAAGGTCGCCTCGAGATGCCCTTTTCAGGGTTGTCGGGAAGGTCCATTGGAAACTGTTGGAAAAGCACATAGGTCCTTTAAACTGTTAAGACCTCTTACAGGGCTCAAAGACTAGAGAGTACATGGCCCTGGTTAGTCTTCTCACAAGGGCCAGCCTGACAAGTACTGCCGGTTGCACCATTAAATGCCCCGAAAAACGGAAGTAGAGGAACCTGTTTCTGCGCTGCACTTCAGTAGTCGCTGTAATCATCTGCGCAGGGTTGCTGCAAGAAGCATTTGGCCGTCGGAAAGTCGGAGAAGCAAAGCTTAACACCTCAACCCTACGCCCGCAACTTGGCCCTCGATCCTGCAGCCTTCGCCGTTGGGTTTACAGGGGCCTGTAGAGTCTAGAAGTCCCGTGCAGGGCCGTTGCACTTTCATGACGACGCCAGCGCTTTGCCGGAAAAGCTGCCATCCCAAGAGACGCTGCCGCAGGGTTCAGGGTTTAAGTAAAGGGGTTGAGGGATCTGGCCCAGTGCTTTCGAGAGGAAATCATGGTAACTGTCTAGCCTTGCAGTATATGAAGATCCTGGAGAAGTGGCAGGTTACGAAGTTTGTGTGGTTGAAGGGATAAACTTTACTAAACTAGGCTTCTCGCTGCAACTGTTGGAACCCGAACTTCATGCTGCAAGGCTACTCTCGCTGCTGATCGGCAGCCGCCTCAGTTACAGGTATGGGATTCTGGATCTGGAGTTTCGAAGACGAACCCCGTGAAGTTGTTTTAGGTCTTCGTTTAGGTGTTAATTCTTCCGGGCAGGGTGAACATGAAAGTTGCTTCGATGATGGTAACAAGCCCGTAACGGTAGCAGCTGCAGCAACCCTCAACAACAGCCCACATCGGATCGCCTAAACCTTCCATGTTTTAGAAGCCCCCTTTTTCCCGATGTATTCCTCGTGAAGTAAATCAGGGCCCTAGACCAGGCACTGAGACATCGCTGAGCTTGCGAAAACTCGTTGGTCTTGCCAGGGACCCCAGTGACTCCAAAAGTCATTCAGCATGTCAATGTGGGATTATATACAGGGTTTAAGGTGTAGGGGCGGCCTGGATCTGGCTAGTCCCCAAGCCCAGTTGCAAAAGGGGGTTCTTCTTATCATGGGGTATACATTCTGTCGGCATCCTGCTTAGGGTCTCTGACATCTCCGATTTGGGATTTAACCTCAATGTTTGCTTAGACCCTGTAGCGACTCATTCTATCCGACTCGAAGTGACTGCCTTCTCGCGCCATAGGCAAGCCCGCTAGAACGGGTTTAGGGTTCAGGGTATGGGCGGGCATGGACTACGTAGCCTGTGCACAAACGGTTTAGAGCACTTTGGGTTCAACAGTGCACTGTCCGGCTTGCGGGGAGCTCTGCCATTGGCCTCTGCTATGCTTGATCGGTTCCTTAGTCTTGGGTGCAGGGTTTAGGGTTTCAGGTTCATCTTCTCTGATCTTGATCATGTGGGTTTCCCTCGCTCTCATATTCCGCAAAAGGCCTCTTACCCTAACCCCATGTTTGAAGGTTTCCCGTTCGAGCAGTCAGTCTCAATCTTCGTCTGGCTGTTTTACACGCGATGATGCCCTACGCTGCCGCACATTGTATGAATCAGCACCTCTGGTTTTTGAGGTGCATAGCTTCTTGGAAGCCTACGCTTGCAGGAGGTTTCGGGCGGCGAATTGTCCGACGGGTCAAATGAGTCATTTCTAGGCGAGAAAACGCTCTGTTGCATCGCCCAGAGCCCTGCACCTTGTTCTTGCATGGCTGCTGGCTTTGGCTAAAAAACGATTATTCCCAAACTAGTATAGATAATTATATGACTACTATTCCCAAATATAGTATAGATAGGTAATTATATTGCCATAGTTCCAAAACGGATTCGGGTTGAAGCCCGACTTCAATCCTTCAGGGCTTCGACTGAGGGCCTAGCGCCGAGGATTGCTTTGTGTACTCGTGAACTGTGGGGGTGGGGGGGGGGGTTAGTGTAACCTAGGTAGAGCTTTGGGACATTTTACATTTTCCCTTATTGGGCTAAAGAGGATCTTATTTACTAATATTTTTCAAAGGCTTTAAAAGCCCCACCTAGTAACCATAGTATGACATAGCCTAAAGCCCTGTTCTAGATATGGCCTTGAAAGTATCTAGCCAGCAACTACCCTAGAAACACAACCTTGCCATGACACTTAGGCATTCGGATTGCTGGGAGCCTCACTCATAGCCGCCGGCCGAGCCATCTCTCTTAGGTTTGCTCGGGTGTAAGCCAGTTGTGACTTCAAGTCTTGGGGTTCTATCAGGATTGTCCGGTGTAGGGTGAGGGTGATTTGGGGATATATTTCATAAGCTAGTAATAACTAGCAGTCGTATCCCCTATTGTGCTCATCTGCGGTCACACCAAGCTCTACCGTAATGGACCCAAAACTATTCAGGGCCCTGCAGTAGGGCTTGGGGCTTGAACGGGTTTAGCCCATAAGCTTGTCTTTCGGACGGCCTCACGAGCTGATGTAACTGAGTACAAAGGCTGTTTTAAGGGTTAGCAACATGGGGTGGAATCCTTATAGGTTGTTTGGAGGGTATCAATGCAAACTGGCGAAGTCTCCAGAACCCCAGGGCTTTGGAAGGCGTATACTAGGACGGTCGGAGCGTGGTAGGAATTTGAGTTCGACAAGTAGGCTTATAGGAAGGGCACATACTCTGAGGTCCCCCAATGCCCAACCTCTACAAACCTATCGGTTCTTGAAACGCAGTATATTCTGAGAGTGTCTGAGTTGATTCCCCTGCGTTGTTGAACTGTTGGGTATGTAAGATACCCTAACCCTAACCTGCACATGTTCCCCAACCTGGGGTGAAGCCGTGCCCCGTCATCTGATGATACGGAACCTCCAACTCCTAGCTCCTCGCCCTGCGTGTGGTAGGAGTCTGTAGGCCACGGCTGCTCCCGAGCTTCAGGCTTCAGCCTCGTAGGCCAGGCAGCTCTAAGAATCTAGGAATCTGAACTGTGCAGCTTCTACAATCGTCCTGTCAAGGGTGTGCAGGGTCGCGGGTTTCGGTCAGATGCCTCATGGACCGATGAAGAAAGCCATGCTTGAGAGTCATGTGGTTGCCGCAATCTGCTTAAACGGACCAGCGAGCAGAACCGGCACAGAGCCCTCGATTCACCAGCATGGCTTTTTGCAAGAGAGCCGACGCAACCCGCTCATGCCTTCTTCACCGAAGCCTAGGCCATTACCTTTCATACTCTGATTCGGCTGATTCGTGCAGTTCTGCACTTGGCGTTGTCACGAAGGTCTTGCTGGACGCAGCATTCTGGACCGCTTCGCGAGCGGGTTCGACCACTTCAGGTCGGGTGCAGCAATCTGTTGGAAATCTAGGGCGTTAAGGGGTCCGGGATTCAGGAGGGACTAGGGTCTGTCATCTCCAACAAGAAGTGACTCTAAAGAAGTCCCAGCTCATATTAGAATGCTGACTGTGGATGGATGGCTTGGACCCTACTCAAAGGTCGGGATTGAGCGCACTGGTGCACTTGCGAGCTGACGACAGTAGTGAGCCCAACAAAAAATGGCTCGGTTCGAAAGGCGTGCGGAATGCCACCAATCCTCTGGCATCTCATTTTCGGAAGTGTCTTTTTGCCAGACTTCGATCTTATGCCCCGTGAGTGAACAAGATCTCAGCGGATATGCTATAAAGGCGGCAGATGACTTGGCTTGGGTGAATCTTGGAGCGTGGGCTGTCAGAGACCAAGGTTTAGGCATGAAGGGCTTTTTCTTTTCTAGGGATTGGGCATGGTCGATTGAGGCCTTGAGGCGGGCATGTGGTGAGGGTGGTTTCGGGTAGGGGGAGATTTGCCTTTAAGTGGTTCAGGGTCGCTGCCACCAGGTACAATACTAACCCCGAGCTCTGCCAGCTCTTGGCGCTGAAGCCGTAAAGCCCCGAACAAGCCCCAGGTGCCGCATTCCCGCCTCGCGGAAATTATGAAGCCGAGCCCGAAACTCCAAGCCTCAAGACTTAGGGCCCTTAAGTTCAGAAAATCCACGTTGTTCTCAAGAGTTCAACGCGTATTCACCGCATAGTAAGCATGTCTGAGAACTTGAAACTAATGAACACACTTCGCATCGCAGGGTGGGGTCACCTGGCCCTCTTCGCGCAGTCCTCAGGTTCTCAGATGCCACCCGGGGCTGTCGGCTCCAAAAGCCGAGGCTTAAATAGTTGGTAATGAATCGCCTCATTGTCGCACAGCGTTATACGCTAACGTGCCCCGGTACGGTAGTTCAAAGATTCAGGCCCCTCATGTTATACTACTTTGCGACAGTCGAAGATTGAAGGCTCAGGAGAGAGAGAGACCTCCGACGGGGCAAGTATGATCCTGATATATTCCCAAAGTGTACCTTCAGTTCCCTTCAAGAAAAGGGTTCTTTTTGGCACAAGGACCGCTGGGTTTGAGAATACCCCACCGCCCCCACCCCTCCGGAACAGTCCATCCCTCCCCCTTTATGCATGGGCGTGTTGGCAGGTGGCGGACTTTGACACGGACATTCATCATGACGCGGCTTACCAGCCACCTAGCTACGCTTCCGCATCGTGTGTGTGCGCGCACGAACATTGCGTGGCTGTGCTTGTTTGGGCTCGGCTGTTACGGTAGGCATGAAATCTCGCCTCAAGCTTAAGCCTCTATCAGGAACCGGAGCCCATTACATCTGGCGGACACTTGAACACCACAAGCCGCCGTCCCCAAAGCAGCTTGATGGCTCTTTCGGGCTGACAGCGCTGCAAAATCATGGCCTTAAGCAATAAACCCTCCCAAACATCCCCTGACCCGTGGCTATGGTGAGGTGTTCGGCTAACTGGTTCACAGGTTTGGACATGTTTTGGCGTGCTTTGCTAGGGTGGGCCCTTGGGGACTCGTCGTTACGTAGTCGTTACTGTTTTCAACCCCAAACCGCGAGCTTGCCGAGGTGAACACGATTTCGTCCTCCATGCTCTTTGTCCTCAGGCACGATGAGCCTGCGCTGGGCTGCGAGTTTTTCAAGCTAAGCTTCCGGCACTGACGATGGTCTTTGCAGCTCTGGTGCCGATAGATCGTAGGCCCTCCATATAGTTTTTGAGAATTCAAATCGTTGCTCCAGATATCTGGTGAAATCACAATGCATAGTCATGGTAAGAATAGAATTGTGGTCGATACACACTAAAGTGCCGGTAAATCCACCTCCCCCAAACAGCCAGCAAATCTGGTCCGGACCAAGCGCATTGGACGGCAAGTCTCCCTCCAAGGACAGCGCCAACTTGAAGATAGGTCATGGTTGGTGTTTCCATCAGAACACTGAATTGGGTTACAAGTAGCTCAGAGTAGCCACCCGGGTACTCAAATGATCACACTACTCAGCAGGTGCAGTCGATGGGCAGTCTTTTAACAGGTACTTCATCTTCATACTCAGCAACCGAGTTCATTACATGCCTTAAGACCATGCTCCAGAACTCATTCGGTGCGAGATCCAGGGCTTAGAAGTTCAGTTTGATGCGTAAGAGGCCCCAGAGGAACCTAACAGCAGCCCAGGCTAGCATGAAAACCTTCATACATCGCCACATCCCCATGATCGCTCAGGATATCGCTTTCCCCCCCCCCCCCCCGCGACCAACATTATTTCATCCCAGTAGTGGCGCCTCTTCTGCCGAAGGCGGACCCTGACCAAGCAGCCCAATGGCCTGGGGCCAAGGCAGGTTCTGTCCACGTAAGATCCCCTTACGTTCAAAATTCCGAACCGTCGTGATGGCATGGGGTTTAAGATGGAAGGCTCTGCCAGAGAGCTTCGCTGCCGGCATACACTCCAAGTCCGTGCTTAAAAAGGGTTAGATATGGTAGTCATATCCTTGCAGCAGTAGCAGTACTTTGCATGCCATCCTAGGCTACCCCTCTGTGTGTGTGTGTTTTGAACGCCTACATGGTCTAGGGCTTCCGGTTGAGGTTGGGACTGGGTTGAGTTGAAGGTCGGTGCAAGCATGGAGCCTGAAAATTTTGAAGTTCTAGGCCTCAGGATTCCTTACTTACCATAAAGAGCTATGATATAACACTCCCCAAACCGCCTGCAAGTATTGACACGGGCGGTTTAAAAGTTTGAACCCTACCAGCCATAAAGCGGGTTGTCAAGGAAATTGGTGAGAGATACAAAAGGACTGGTAAACAGTAAAACAAATGCTTTGCTCAAATCTGGCAATTGAAAGTCACGCTCCTGAATAAGCGCCCAGTAAAGAACGCCAAAAGCACCAGAATCTAGGGTTGTCGTAAGACCTCCTTCGAGACCTTAGATAGGCATGCGATAGCGGACCCACACCCTTTACTCCAATTATGCTGGCGCGGGCAAACTGCAGCCTCGGAGTCAACATGTGCAACACTATGCGGAAGGACTTTTGCTGAGCCCATGGGCCAACACTTTATGGGATGACAAGTGATATATACTGCTGGCAGTGTTGAAAACATTGTACAATGCTAGCAGAGAGTGAGTTTCAGAACTGCCATGTGTGCCCTTGCATTTTTGTTGAAAGAAATCCTTATGGGATGAACTCTCCTTTCACATTCCTGCGCTTGAAACAGCAATGGAGTTGAACGATTGTAATTAATCCGAGCTTGATGCCATCCGGATTTTGTTGCAAGACTATCTCTCAGTGTCAGACCTCGCGAGCGGACTTTGATCTCCAGCCATGCGAGAGGGAAAAAAATTATGCAGGCCCCCCTTCTTCAGGCCCTTTCGTCCTGAATCCTAAAGCCGTATTTTACACTTAACACGGCTTGTCACGGGTTGTGGGCCGTTTCACTCCTTTTTGAGGCCTCTCAGCGCTGGCCGCCGTCGTGGCTTGCCTGGACCCAGAGTGCCTAATCAACACCTTAACTTAGAACGTATTTTTTAGTCTTGAGAGTTTACGGTACCGGCTTATGCGAAGGAAGTAACAAGAAAGCTGATGATGCAGAATTTGGAGTGAGTTATTTCCGTTTGCAGAGTTCAAGCCGCAACCCTCGAAGCCAAAGCTTGTGCTTTTGTTCTTCAAGCGGCACGTTCGATTGTAGAGCCGTTGGGTCTAACTCGCGCAATTGAGGCCTGGACACACGTTCTGGCACTGCCGCTGCTGCTGCTCCTGGGCCTTGTAGGAAATGAGCTTGAGCCCCAACATGATGCGTTTTCAGGATGAGACGGTTGAGGCTATAATGAGGATGCAGATCTGTGGTTTAGTGATCAGTCAGAAATTTCTCTGCAGAAACCGATGGTTCTTGGCTTCGGCCGTTGCAAAAGCTTGTGTTTCGTGACCTGCAACCCACTGTGCCAAATCTGAGAGTACTGATCTTGTGTGTGTTGTCCGTTTCTTGTTGCTCTCGCTCTCCCTCCTGTCTCTATCTCTGTCTCTTGCTGTTTCTGTGTATGCATGTGTGTATGTGTGCAAATTTGCATGTTCGAACGTTCGCATGTATGCATGTGTTTGTGCACAGATACTTGTCAACCTGCATTCGTGTACAAGCGCATGTACATGTAAGCAAGTAAGTAGCGCATACCTCACACATACGTACGGACATTGACATAGACAGTATGAAATGCCGCCAAGAAACTCATTTCGGTATGTTCCGGCATACGCTCTCTCGTTCCTAGCAACTTCACAGCTACACATGTGTACACGCACACGCGCACACCGCACAGGTTCAAATTTGGACAAGCAAGCACAGCAATGAACGCATGTAGGAACCGGCAGATTCACACATGTCTCCCTCGCTCTCGCTCTCTCTCTCTCTCTCTCGCTCTCTCTCTCTCCTCTCTCTCCTCTCTCTCCTCTCTCTCCTCTCTCTCTCTGGGCATATATTTGTATGTTTTAGAAAGGCTGACTGCAGTGGCTCCCTTCTCACTGCTTGAAGCCCTGCTCCGGAGAAGTTAGGTCTTCTACCTTTCGGCGGGTGGTATGTGACGGCTGCGACAGCGTGCTGGCCTGGCCCTTGCGTGATTATGATTTTTGCGAGAGGTACAACAATGATAGGATAAAGTCGGGCGCCTGTAGTATCTGAGCGCGGTTTACGGTTTCGGCCATAAGCCTAGGCGGCAGTTCGGCACCCCAGTCCCTGCTGAAAAGGGTTTACGGCCTCACATCCTGCATCACTCTGCCTCGAAAGACGCAAGTTTGCAGTACCCCGGTCCGAGTATCCCCGAAGCTCCAGACCCTCCACCTCCACCACAAATGAAACACACCAGCTCCCTATAAACCCCGAACTCCTGAACCCTAAGCGCCCTGAACCCCAAGCCCCTAGGCTTTTGGATGATTGGGTTGCTTGATCCTGTCATATGACCATCCCATTAGAACGTCTGTCAGACTCCGAACCATATGCCCCGCCTGGATTGTCCAAGTGTGTTAGCCGAAACCCTCGGCGCCGAGCCCTAAATATCCCCAAACCTCTAAAGACTAAATAAACCCCAGAGGCACACCCGAGAATCGACCTCAATCAACTTTTCACACCGACTCCGCACCTAAGAACCTCGCCTGGCTGTGTCCGAGTTGTGAGAGCGTAAACCCCAGAGTCGAACTCCCACAGTGCCAAATATTTAACTGAGACGCGAGAGGCGCCGCCAACGTCGACGGTGTGGCCTGTCTGGGGCTCCGGGGGCAGGGTAGTAGGAATGGTGTTTAGGGTGGTGCGGAATCAGGAATCCAGCTTTTGTTTGCTGATTGTGACTGTTCAGTGTTCTGGGGGCCAACTCCGGGCATGCGTGAATTTGGGGTGTGAACGTTCATTTGCAGCTTCAGCATGCGTCAGAATCCTCAGATGCCACGTGCGGCAGAAGGATTTGTGTTTTGAGTCTTGCTTTGAGCCGAAAGTCAAGTCGTGTTCGTTAGTCAATTTCTGCATTCGTTTCGATACATGCACTCCGCACTCTGGAAAATGTGGGGTCTGGCGATTTTGAGGGTTTATGGCTTCGTGTCAGCCAGATTACACATATACACATGTGTATGTCCATTTCCACGTGTTTGTGTGTGCAGAGAGAGCGACACAGAGAGAAAGAGAGAGAGAGAGAGAGAGAGAGAGCGAGCCCGGCGCACAAAAGCAGACGAGTGACTGCGACGTGAGGAGTGCATGAATAGCAACGAAGTACACATAGATGCAACTGGGCCGATGCACAGGCGAATGAAGACGGGTACTTATCGGTCGTTTTTGGGTGCAGAGGTGCGCAGGTTTACTCCTTCACAACTCTAAACTCGGACTCCAAAATTTAAGGCAACAAAGGACCTCAACTGCTCAAATTGTCGCACTCCCTTGGCCCAGAGAGTGTGGGCCCCCCCCCACATGTTTTGCGGCCGCCCATCGCTAACACATGGCAGCTTCGGAGAAGGCAGTTCCCTACGTCCTCGCAGGGATTGGGATTGAGGGTTTAAGGATTAGAGTTTAGGGTGACAGGGATTTAGGGGCGCTGCAATTGAGGTTCGTTGGTTCCGTAGTTGTAGAAGCTTTTCGGGATGTGCAGGATTTGAAGCTCTTAAGTTACCTACAGTTTCATGGTTAGTGCTGAGGAAGGCTTGCTAGGTCTCCTAAGGAAGGGTTGCTATGTTCTGATTTTCGGCATCGAGCAATTGCAATTAAATCTTTGGTGCAAGAGCACCTGGGTCAGAATGGGGCCAGTGGTGAACTCGATGATATTGATGGCCGCCTGCTGCGTTAGGGGTTTGTTGTTCAGCGTCTTGGGGTCTACGGCCCATGTCACTAGAAGCGGTTATGCCCATATATAGCGATGGCCATGGCTATGGCAGTTATTGTGATGTTACGGTGTACCAGCTTGATTGACATTGATCCTTAGGTTGATGTTGTCAGCGACAGCTCAGATGACATACACGACCTTGACAGTTACGATGATCGTAGCGATGATGCGATGTGCTTTCCAACGGGGCCGGTTGGGAGGTCGATCGTGATGACCATGGAGGCGAACTTATTCCTGAGTATTGCGCCGATGAATATGGCTATGATGGAGGGGGTATCTCAGAATGGTGATGCTAAATCAAGATCATGATGACCATGGTGGCGGTCATGCTTGTTGTGATAGTGAGGTGTATTGATAGTGCGACGATGTTAGTGCTCCCGGGGCGGGATGACGATGAAGATGCTGGCTGTGGCGGTGGCCATGAAGATGAAGAAAAGGCAGAACAACAATCTCCTAAGACCTACACCCCTTACAGCCCCAAAGCCCGATAAAAGTAACCCCTACGCAGCCCAAGCCCTACGACCCCAAAGCCCCATAAATTTCTGCTGCCCCTCAAACCGCTGCCCTCAACACCCTAACCGATAGGAGCGTCCCTAGACCCCTTCCCTTAACACCCCAGTCGATGGAAGTGCCAGGATGGCGATGAGAAAAAGAATGCCCCAATGGAGCGAAGCTGGACGGGCGTCAGCAGCGTTTGGGAGTTTCAGGCAGGATCACGAGACTTGCTTCGGGTGAAGGGATTGCGGCTTCAGGGTGGCAGGGTTCCTTTGAAAAGGTTCCTGTATTCCTAAAGGGAGCTTTGGGCTTCAGAGGCAGGCGCCTTTGGGGTTAGGGCGTTTTGAGGGGGCGCTTCCCGTCGATGCAGGCCCGGCCGCAAAGGGATGGGTGGGGGGCTGCAGCGGTGAGTAAGTTTGGGTGACCAGGGTTTCGGGTTTTCCGAAACGAAACAGAGTTCAACGACGAGGGGTTGGGGTTAGATCATGAAGTCTCCAGGGTTCATTGCAGGGCTTCGGGGTATGTTGGGCCATCTTCCTTTCAACATGGTTAGTGTTGAAGCTTCAACAGTTGTGGTTCCGCGAATATGAACATACTTCACAGTAATACACCCAACCCCCGCCAGTTATAATTATTCAGTCGCCAACTTAGCCCGTTGACTTCGCAAAGGTAATCCTATGCCCCCGGCAACCTGAGTTGCACCTTGAGTGGTCCCAGGTGCCTAGCCATCGGGTGCTTTGACGTTTAGGGTAAGAGTTTGGGTCTGGGGTAGGGGTTTCGTAGGGCCCTAAGTTGATCCCTGGACTGCAGAGAACCCAAACCCGGCCTGGCAGATTCCCCTATAGAGGACAATTCATAGACATGGTAAGAATGAAGACAGGCCACCACAGTTCGATCTTCTGTGGAGCAGGCCATGCTTCTTGGGTTCAGGGTTCAGTGTACAGCTGCCTTGTACAGGGTTGGATGAGGGGTTTAGTGCATAAGAGGTGTCTGAAGGCTTTTGGGCTTCTTACGCTTTCAGTAGTCTGATGCGGGTCGCCTTCAGCGAGGTCTGAAAGCCGTATCGGTTTGGGCTTTAAGGTAGAGGGCTGCGCCGGTTCAGAGGAATGCAGTGTTGCTAGCTTCAACAGATAGGAGAAGGCCCTAACACCCCTCACACCTCAGACGCTAAATTCTCTCGACCTCTCATGTCTTAGTCTTATTCCCCAGGCCCTCTCCACCCTCACTATGCCCTGCCGATGCCGAGGTGCAGAGCCCCACCACCCAATCGGTATGTGTCAGGATTCTGTGCAAGTTTTTTCCATGTCTTATTATGAAGGCACCCCCCTTTTTTTCATATTTAACCCACGAACCATCCTGCCAGCCTGACTCTCCTGTGCCCTCTATGAACTGGCACAACGAGTAGGCCGCGACAGCCTGCGAATGAATACACAGTAGGGGCCTTCATGACTAGAATACTACGGCTTCGAGTTAGTAGTACTCCTAGTAGTCAGGTTTCTGTGCTGCGCAGGTTTGCCTGGCTAGCTGGTCCACACACAGCAGTTGTCATGACAGCTGGGCCGGCAAAATCTGAAAGGCTGCAAGCCCAAACCCATGACACTTACAATTCCCGCGTCAACAACACCCAAACACCGTTCCAAGAACCTTATGGTGCCTTTCAGGGAACCCTACAACAGTACCGTTAAAGTAACCCCATGATCGTACCCTTCCAGTACAGGCCGGAGGCCGAGATCCTGTCGCCTCAGTATCTTGGTTTGCATGGTAGGAGGTACTCGCAGTTTCGGTGTTAGGGCTTTGGGTTTGGGTGTTGAGGGTTTGAGGTTGGGCAGTTTTTGTCAGATGACGGCGGGCTGGGAGTCAGGATTTAAGGATGACGGTTTGTGCTGCTAGATAGCATATGAAGCACTGCTTGCTCTGAAAGAAGACCCCCAACCCCAACTCCGTACACCCTCCAGCTAGCAGTCCCGGATTAGCCCCTCACTGGCTGGGGGGTGGGGTCTCTGAAGGTCATGGGGAGCAGGGGTGAGCGCCCAAGTCGGAGCTCTAAGCGAGTTCAAGCTACACCGCTCCAGGGGCTGCTGATACAGGAAAAGCTGTATGTACTGCCACCATAACCAGACGGATTGTGTTTTGGGCTTGGGAGCCCAGCCCCTAATCTAACCCTCAGCCATCCTCAACCCGAAATCATCCTAAATCCCGAACCCCGCAAGCAAGGAGATGCCAAAGTATCTGAACGAGGCCCGGTGCATGTGCTGCAGGGATGGCGCTTCAGGGGTGTGGCTTCGTGGGAGTATGTTAAATGGTTGGCGCGGTTTTCCCTGCCGCTTTCCTCGCTTTTCGGTGTTGGGGGGGTGGGGGTGTGATGACGTCGGTTCTAACCGCGACTATACCCAGAAAAATAGTATTTACACATGGCGTTTTTGGCATTTTACAGCGTTTGTGACTTTTTGTACAACATTCGATGTGGTACGTTATTTTGGGTTCCTTGAAATAGAGTTAGGGTCCTACTATTTTAAGTTTGTGCGAGTCCCCTCGGGTCTTGCTAGGGCTTTGCTACGGGTGTAGACTTGAAAGAGAGGCCTTGGCTGAGTTACTGAGTTTGCCTAGATGGGAGTTTCCGAAAATAGGGGGTACCTTATTTTGGGGTCCTTATTGCAGGGATCCTAGTATTTAGGGGTACTGTATTAGGGTGCCCTATTTTCGGCAACTCCCAGTTTTCTCCTCCATCCCTTAGAAAGGGAGCAGCTCAGGGATGAGGGTACCTCAAGCCGATAGCTACCCAGATGCTCCTAACCCCTGGTCCCTGTCCCGAAAGGTGGAGTCTGTCGATTCAGGGTATCGGGTGTAGGCAGGCCATGGTTACTTCGGACTCCCAGATGCAGTTAGCCACGCGGCTCTCAATACAGCCGGAGTCGGAGGCCGCATGATTCGAGCCCGAGGCCCACCAGAGCTACCAATGTCATGTCATGTCGAAGGTGCCCTCATCATAGCCCTGGCCCCGAAGCCTATAAGCCCCAAACATCGACCTCTCCACTCTCCACCCCAAAACCCCTAAGGCCAACACAGGAAGCCGCCAGTCTCAAACCTTCAGCCCCTGGAAGCCCGAAGAGCCATCTTCCACACTTTAGGCGCTCACACTTTAGGGACTGTAGACGAAGCCCACGCCCTAAACCCTGCCACTAAACCCTATCTTACCAACCGTGAACTCTAAGTCCGAGCCCCAACTCGAAGTCAGAAGCAGCACAAAGCTTGCAGCGTGCAGAGGCAATCCTGGGGATGCGAGGAGGTCCTGGGGACTCGAAGCAGAAGGACGGCTACTTGGGAGTTTCGTAGTAGGATTTGGGGGTTTAGGAGTGTGGGGTTAGGATACCTAAGAATTGCAGAGAGAGCGCTTAGGCGTGCCACCCGTTCAAGCCCTACAAACCTGTAATTCCTACGCGGCCTTCCAGCCTAAACTTTCAACGACCGTTGCTTGCCTTTCACGAGTGCGAGTGTAGAAACTCTGAAGCCCAAACACTCGAACTAAACCTCGAGCCCTGAAGGGTAAAAGCAGCGGAGCCTAGCGGAACCTCGGAACCTTAAGGCTCCAAACGCCGATCGAGAAGCCTAAAGCCCCAAAGCACACAAAGATGTCCAAGACCCTACAGCGCGAAGAACAAGCCCAACATCCTAAGACCACCCAAAAAGCCTGAAAGCCGAGCCACCTCAAGGAGACCACGGTCGTCGAAGCTCGTAGCCCGTCCGCGAGGTCGGCGAAGCTTCGGCTGCAGTTTTAGGCTGCAGGCTGTAAGGTTTCAAGGGTTTGGGGATTAGGGCACTTTAGGGTTTAGGATTCAGGCTGTAGGGTTGAGGGCTTCGGGAATACAGCAGGATTCAAGATATGTTTCGGACGTACGTACTGGTTTTGAAAGCTTGAAGGATTGAAGTAGAAAGACCTGAGGTTGATTCTATTTGAGCGGTTTTGTACAGGCTTATAGACTTCTAAAGGTGGCATGTGAAGTTGACAGCGAGGTTTAGGGTTCTAAGAGGGGCTTGTTGAGGGTTGTGCTGTATCGGGTTCAAAGGAGTAGGCTCTACCCGGTTTAAGGCATAGGGCTCTATGCCATTATATGGCAGACATGAAGCAAGGTTTCTGCAGCGGCAGGTTTTATAATGAGTGCCCTCGAAGAGAGCCTGCCTGTCACGAGGTAGGGTTTAGGATGAAGGGTTTGGGTGCTACATGCTCCTGCTCAGCCACGAGCGCTTGCGTCTGCAGCTTGGCTGAGATCCAGCGGCTTAGTGCATCTTAGTGCATTGCATTCTCTGCCCCAAGAGGGTCAACAGTTCAGTTGTGTAGGGGTGCAGGGGTCCAGCGGTCCAACCTTCGTCAAAAGGGGGGGTGGGAGGGTTTGGAGTTTGAATATCGACCGGAGCCGACCCTAGACCGGAACGACTGTTCCTTTACTAGGAAGCTCTTTCGCCCTTGAACCAAATACAGCTGTCTGACTTGCACACCAAACAAGAGCCTGGGCGTGACTTAGGAACTATCTTAGGGTTCAGAGATGTTCAGGGTTTAGTTTTTTGTTCGGATATGAAACAGAGTCTGTCTAAGCTTAGCACCGAAAGCCTCACCTTTCAGAAGCGTAAACTGCTTTGAGGACGTGACTGCGCTCACCCCAAAACCCTAAGGCCTTGAGCTAGTTGCCTTAAGAAGCTCATGTGTCATTACTCATCTCGAAACGCTTAGACCGAGCGTCTGGGCGATATGTTCTTGCGGCACCGCCCCGTGACGTTAACTGCATCACATTCCTGATGCCAGGCGAAACTCGTGGATGACGCATAATTTTCTCGTCCGTATCTCCATCTGTAAAAGCACAGGGTTGGAGTTGTTGACGTGGCTTGCTGACATGCACTAGTCATGTTGGTTGCCGATTCCCAGCTGAAGCGGGATGCGAGCCTGAGATCACAAAAGAGCTCATTTAAGATAACCAGGAGATAGCAGAGTGGTCACTGACACATACTTAAATTGCAAGACCTTGACTTCGGTCCCCTTCATTTACTGCAGTACCATGCTGAGGTTCTAACAATGGCGAGCTAGGTAACCCCGAAAAATGTATTACCTACATGTTGGGGATGAGTTGGCACCGACAGGCCAAACATGCCAAACCCTGTCTACCAACCCAGAGAGCGCTAAGCGCCCGCAGAGAACCTTGGCCAAGGACGTCCGTGGACATGCGCGTGCAAGTCCTCCGTGAGATGATTGAGAAGCAGAGCTGTGTCACGCCTCTTGGTCATTGGATGAGTCACTGTTGTTAAGCAGTAGGAGTAAGAGTAGGGAGACGTAATTAAGGAGTATGAGTCGGAGTACGGGTTGCAGAAAGTCTTTTGTTTTTGGTTCGTGTTGCTCTCAAAGCTGGCTCATTCGGAGAAGATTTGCGTCCTGAGCCACATTAGTCGCATGAAGATGATGTTGCAAGGCGAACTCGCCAGCTCATGCCAAACCCTTGTCTAAGTTTACTACATATGATTACCGTTATGTCTAAAGTAACTTTACATATTACTATCATTGTTGCTAGTGCTTTCTCTTCTTGTTTTACTACTATCGTCCCAAAGCCTTGGTCTCGAAATGCTTACGCCATGCCGATTGCTGCATCCGACTTCGGTGGCTTAGAATAAGACAAAGCAGGACAAAGGACCCTGAGCATCAAACCATGCTATTTAGGGTTCAGCGGTTTGGGGTTGTAAGTGTCACAAGAGGCTGGATGCAAACCAGTGTCGTTTGGTGTTCTTGAGGTGTTTATAATGTTTTGTGCAAGAACTTTCTCAGAGAAGTTTAAGGGGCTGTCGAGTCCAGGAGTCAAGCCTAAAGCCGAAGCCGCAGCGCAGCTTGCCGAGGACTGGAACTAACCTGTTCTGGCTCGTGCTCAGCGGCATCTTCCATTGTATCGAGGAACAGGCGCCTGCCCTGAAGCTTGATCAAGCCCTCATTAACCTAGTAGTAGAGTAGGCAAGTAGGCAACCTTTAACTTCTTTTAGGTAGCAAAGTCCCTATATAATCCCTATATAACCAAAAAAGGTTGGCCTTTAGGTCCCCATGATACCCGACAAGTGGGTTAAGCCTTTACCCCAAACCCCATTCTCAGCCTGCTGTCAAGAAGTGTCGGGGTTGAACAGTTGGGTATCGGATGTTTGAAGCCAACCCGCTGAGTCAGTTTCGGATTTTCGCAAGCCCAGTCACGAGCGTGGCTAGCTTTTACAGGTGTTTTCACAATGCCTCCAGTATACTCCAGTATCCAGGCTTATAGCAAAGCCCAAAACCCTAAGTCCTGCACCGTGCTTCCGAGTCGCGGGGTTCAGAAAGTTAGTTCAGCGGCATGAATAATTAGCAAAGATGTTTGAAGGTCTGGGTTTCTGACTAGAACCATATTAGTACCGCGTAATTGTTAAGCTTCCCGTGCTGAACGAGCCTCCAGTGCTTAGAGAAACAGAAGAAGCCCTGCTTCGGTAAGGTGGACTGCTGTGAGATGCCCATCACAAGCAAGGCCTGATAGCCCTGAGAGCCTTGCTTGAGCTGAAACCTGAACTCTAAAGGATCCTGAAAGCAGCTCTTCCAGAAACCTTAACAAACCCCTACGCAGAGAACCTGAACCTCAGGTGCGAGATTCTTCTCGAACCTCGCTGGGTCAGAGCTGGCAAGCTTTCCGCTTGGAGGCGGAGTGAGGAAGTGTCATAGGGCGTTTGTGTTGTTTCAAAGATGTGTTGTTTAGGCTGTTTCTGCGGCTGAAGTTTTATTGGTTTCTTATTGCTTTTTTGAGCTTGATGGGGTCTATAGGGTTTTTGGGGTTTGCCGGGCCCTTTCTAGCGTGTATGCTCTTCTGTAGGGTTCGTACTGATGGGGTTTGAAGCGGATACTAGGTAGCTTTGCTAAGTCAGGCAAGCCTGGGCCGATCAATCCGGGGTTTGCATGACTGGATGTTCGATGCAATTAATACTGTTCCTGAAGGCCACAGGGTCTGTTGTTATGACTAGAATTTACTAGAATGTGACTGGAACATGCCCCGAAATCTTTTTGTTAAAGCCCCTACATCAGGGATTTCTGAAGGTTCTGTCACTCTGGGAAAGGCCGAACTAGAGACTGTTGGCGCGCATCGGTTTTGTCGGCCCTCGCAGCTGATGGCTGTGTTGTGGCTTCTCAAAACTAAGGTGTCGCAGAATAAGCGTCCTGCTATGTAGGGGTGCTTATTAGGCGGTCCCCTTTTTGTTGCTGAAGCCTGAAACTTTGGTGTTGCGCGGATTTGTGTTTGGTAGCATAGGGCTTCTGGTGACCCAGAGAGCCCAATCCTTCAATTGCCTTAGAAGACATTTACGGTATACTCGTTCATGAAGGGGCATTGGTGTCTCTGGTGATACCTCTCGGAACCACACTTGCTGATACCGGAGAGTCTCCATCATAAAAACCGTGAGGCCCCGTAGCTCCTTCAACTTTGGGCCATGCTGAAGTGGCGTTGAGCGAAGAATGTTCAACCTTAATTTTGATAACACTCTTTCCAAGGAGCATAGCATACTGGCATGCCATTACATACCAGTACTGTGCATCTATAGGGAAATGAAAAGCAGATAGAAGGAACACATATTCATTCCTCTGCGAATTCTGTGGTATATGATCGGCTCGAGTCCGTGAGAGAGAGAGAGAGAGGTGCGTCATTCTTTGGCAACCCTAAGCCCTAAAACTGCCGTGGTGTTGTTGTTCCTTTTGCCGACTCGAGCTGCCCATGTAGTCCGACAGAGCTTGTGTGATCTCGTGTGGCTTATCCGAGTTGCGAGAGCGTAAACCCTAGCACGACCTGAGCCGCCACGCAACCCTGGCCAGATTGCGCAGAGCCTCAAGCACGACCAGATCACGAAGAACTGGGTCATTGCGACCCTACCCTATCTCTATGCCCAGGCAGCTCCTTCCTCGGAGTTTCCTGCAGGGCTTCGGAGTCTCATGTGGGTCATGGGATCTTGAGTTTTGAAAGCCGTATCTTTCCCCGTTTCAAAGTCGAGTCCCTAAGCCCTGCTCAGGCTGTGCTGTGGATGCGTCAGATTTGCGTGAGTGCTCACACATCTGAGTCTACGGAGGGTGTTTTGGACACGGTGCAATACCCGCCCCGAACGGTTGGACCTGTAGCACAGTGACGGCTATCGATAATGCAGGGGTTTGTCCATCAGCCGTCCATCGTTCCAGGTGCCCGAAGCTTCAGAACCTTGAACTAGGTAGAGCTTCGGGACATTTTTCGCCTTATTGGGCTTAAGAGGATCATATTTACTAATTTTTGTCAAAGGTTTTAAAGCCCCACCTAGTGAAAGTTTTGTTTAGTGACCGGCTCCAGCTTTTGTCCACACCACAGGATCCCCAGGTCGAGGACAGCATGGCTTTTGAGCAGGGTTAAGAAGTTGCAAGCGATTTAGAGCGCAGTTCTTGAAGGGATGCAGTCAGGGCGTAGAGTGTATGGGGCTCATGTTACATGAGGGTTTAGTTTGCATGCTTATACAGTCTTTATAGGTATATGTCTGTATGTTACATATGAAAAAGGTACACACGCGTGCATGCATATTTGGGCCGTGTACTGTCTGCGTATAACATGCTTTAGGAATTCGGTGCCCCCCCCCGTGAGACAATCTTCCGGCTCTTCTTTGATGGCTTTCCGGACGACCGCCACGCCGTGATTTCAAACGACCACAACTTCATGAACAACATTGTCCCTTGCCTCTGACTTTGAGATCCATTAGAATAATTCTCTTGATCGCTAGAGAGCCTAAACCCTTGAGAAGCCCCTATGCAGACTGTAGGTCGCTCGTCACCGAGGTCGGGTCGCAGAGCTCAGTGGTTCAGGCTGCCCAGGACCTCAAACGGCGTAAACAGTAAACCGGCAGAGGTCTTAAGCCCGTGGCCTTGGCCCTACATCTTACAGCCAACGCAGGAGCACGATAGTAATCAAGATCATCTTCATCCACACCGCAACCCTGGACCGTTTGTCCTAAACCTTTATGTAACCTTAAATCTCGAAAGTCCTGTCCGGGGTAGCTACGTACTTTAGCCCTTGTAGTATGCAAAATGTTGAATACCAAAGGATGGGATCAGATCAACGCAATCCAGTGTTCACATCCTACACTCCTACGCCCTACGGCTAGAATCTTCTGAAGGCCCTGGGGAGAGGTTTATTTAATCAGGGCTCCACCAACCTACGACTCCAGAAGCCATATCCGAGAAGCTGAGGTCATGGTCATTCATTTTGAGCTGATCCTTGGCCTAGTTAATTCAAGGGCTGCTAGATGTCAGCGGTTTGGGGGTTCGTCTTGGTGGGCCTCAGCTTTTCAGGGGGTTGCCACTCCAGGATATTGGTTAAAAGTAGGAGCAGCTGCAGTGTCTGCACAATACCGTAGCAGGAGCAGTATCGGTGGCAGTCGTCGTCGTCGAAGCAGATGCAAGACGTCTGCGGCCGTAATTAAAAGTTCTGTCGGCAACCAGACACCCGAAGCCCGCGCATGAACAAAAACCATGATGAGGATGGGCTTCCAGATCAATCTGGACACCGCGAAAAAGCTGCGGCGGGGTCTCTTCTTGCCTCGGGCACCCTGGTCTGCCAAGTTCGCAGTGATGCCAGTAAAACTGTATCATGGTGACAGCAGGCACTGTGATAAGTGTAAGAACGATTGCTACTGCTGCCTTTTCTACTCCTTTCCCTGCCCCCCTGCTGTTGCTGTTGCCGCTGTTGACAAGAACTGCGACAACTGCTACTACTGAGGTCCTGCAGAGGCCACACGTGAATCAGGACGAGTACCTGCGTGGTCAGCGGAGGCTCGAGGAATCTTCTTATTTGGCTTTGGTATTTGTTTTGCCTTGGGCGTCGGACGTACAGGGCATATGCCCCGACACCACGAAAGGCCGTTGTCCAGACTCAGCTCGTCACGCCCGTGTAACGGGGACCTCTGCAGATCTCTGATGCGGAGTCATGACGTAAGACTCTAAGGGTCCAAGTACCATCACACACTCCCCAAAGTTCTTGGTAAAGTTTCGAATCCTACAGCAGAGCTAGGCCATGCTAGGCCTAGAGTATGAATCTCCAGACAGTGAAACCGTGGAAGCTCACTCCCGGAACAGGGCTAAAAAATCCAACAAAGCCAGAGACCCATGAAACACACCCAGACCTCCGCGGGTGTCGTTCGGACGAACAAGTCTCCCTGAATCCCAAGTGCAATTGTCCCGATTCCTAGATCCCAAGCCGTATGCGCCCACGCTGTTGCTGCACACAACAGCACCTGATAATTACTAAAAAGGCCCACGAAGCCCCAAAACCCCAAACCCTACACCCTAACACACCAACACGCTTATTCACCTGGGATCCATGTAAAGGAAACCCTAAACTTATCTAAACTTTGCATTAAACGCCCCAGAGATCCTTTATGGGAACACTTAAAGGAACCATTCGAAGGAAACCCGAATCCCAAAAACCCTAAACCTTAAACCCAAATCCTTTCCGGGAGCCTGGAGGAAACCCTAACCCCTAAACGGGTTCCAGAGAAGATTAGCATGGCCTCTGCGCAAGGATGACACGCACAAATCGAGAAGTGTACCAAGGGAAAAAAAAACGGTGACCCTTTAAAGGAAATCAGAAAGCGTCGTCCAGGCAGGCCGAGCTGGAGAATCAGCTGCTAGGGCTTGGCACACGCCCTCTGAAGTTCCCTGGCCGTTTTAGGGTTTAGGGTTTACAGTTTACACTTCAGAAGCTTCTTTGTTCTTTTTCCAAAGGGGGTTTTGGGTTTAGGATTTGAGACTCGTTCGAAAAGGATTTTGGACTCGGGCTCACCCGTTTTGTTTTCTTTTGCTTTGGGGCCTTGCGCTCAGTTTTAGGGCTTAGTGTAGGGTGGTAACGAATCGTACTGGGTCCTGTAGAAGTTTCGAGCGAATACCCAGATTCAGGGCTTAGGGGTTGCTGAAGAGTAGAGCAGGGTGTTTTGGTGATTAGGTTCGGAACTAGTGCCGGTTCATCCTTTTTGTTTTGAGCCTCTGTTCGAAACTTAACAGTATGAAGGGGATTCCTTTTTGGGCGGGGTGCCGGGAGCTAGGCTAAGGGTTCTCGACTGAAGCTCCCTTTAATGGGTGTTCCTTAAGGGTTCTTGAGTTTGCGTAAGCTTAAGGTTTAAGGGCTTGGGGGTTGGGTGTTTATGAAACACCTCAGGAAAAGGGGTTTTGGGGTCAGGGATTTACAGTGCTGGAGTTCAGAGTTGGGGAGTTTAAAGTTTCCGGGAGTTGGGTGTTGGGATTCACTTGGGGAAATCCTGGCCCGACACAGATGAATAGCCAGCAGTAGCATCAGCTTTTTAGGGGGTTCGGGGATCTGGTGATGCTATAGAAACCAACAAGCCGCAGTCGAGTTGTTCAGTTTTGAATTCTAGACCCCGACACCCTCAACCCTTTTTCGGGAAAAAGGCCCTCAACAACAACAATTTTGCTGTAGATCCCTTCAAGATCCCGAGCCCTGAACCCATGTCGTCCACTTTGGGTATCGCCTCCTATCGCAGCCAGGTTTGGTCACTTAGATGCGCCTCGCCCAGATGAGCTCCTCGGTGGCAAGATCATATTATAGGGCTTTGAAAATTACATCCAACACATCATCATTCCGGTTCCTTCATGTAACTACATGAGAACCCACCTCAGAACTTTACTCCGATTTGTTTAGCGCCGCCCTGTTAGGTGCTTTTGAGCCTGGGGTTGAAGTCCCAAAGGCTCTGCGACACCTCGTTTGCCCAAAGTCAAAAAGCCCAACCCTAAGCCCCAATTGACGAGTAGGGCTGAGGGTTGGGTTTGGAGTTAAGCAGGTGCAGGTTGGGGTTTGGACTTTAGGTCTCAAGATCTCCCGTAATTTCAGGAAACCCTGTTATAGGCTGTTGGGGGTGAGGGTTTACGGTTGCCACGGCAGGTTTCGCGGAAGGGGTTCGTTTTGTGCTGCAGTGCAATGCGGGGCGAACAGTCCGAAGCCCTTTCCCGATCCCGCGCGCTTTAAGTTTTCTGTGTCGGGTCGCCCCTTTGTGGTTGTGCGCACAAGGCCTTCAAGGCCTCTGCATCTGAGCCCCAAGAGGTCCTCACTATCACATGGGTGGTTGTCAAAATTCAGGGTCCATTTTTGGGCACCCTAAATAATAGGTGCCGTATTATAAAAAGAGCCCAAACAGAGGGACCATAACTTTGACAACCACCCGCATGCTTCTTCAAAGCAGTAGTGTGCCACGAACTGCCCAAGCCGCGCCGCAGTCAGGATTCTTGCAGAGATCACGCCGGGTAAAACTGCAAAGAAAGAATCCTTGCAATCAATATTGAATTCCAGACTGACCAGACTACAGCGATGCCTCAGCCAGAAGCCATTTCATGTCTGAGCTTCCAGGATACAGCTGGAGCATGCCCCTTCGCGGCAGAAGTGCCAGGGACAAGGGTTCAGAGATGTTTTCAAATCTTGGGGCTTACAGGGTTTTGTCTCTGGTTGAGGCTGCGCTCAGGGTTTGGGTGTAGGGTTGGGGAAAGGTTTTATGTGAAGGTGAGTGGAATCCCTGTCCCTTTCTCTCAAGTCTGAGGGCTTTTTGATCAGGATGTTCCAGCTATCTGGCAGTTACGGTAAGGTCATGTTTTTGTCAGCATGTGGTTCAGTCCATTTTCGAACAAATTTCGTTTCGTCGCGGTCATAATTACGATTTTGCGTAAAGTTTCCGTGGCGAGTGATCGAGATGCTCTAGAACCTCCTCATGTGCAGAGTCTCATGGAAAGACCTTAACTCGGTAGGAAACATGCTGGATACGAAGCCGAAAGAGTGCAACCCAGCACTCCAACGACCTTCGAGTGTGTGGGATTTATAAGGTTTGGGGCACTACGGTTTTAGGACTTTTTGGAGAAGTGCTTCTGTCGGTATCAAAGACGCCAGAAGACAAATCAGAAAGGTCATATCTAAAACCTCCCCACATTTTATTCCACTACTTGGCCTCGTTCCAACTGAGGTACTGCAGGGGCGCGCAGAGCTCCTCAGCGGGAAGACTTCTGCATGGATGTCGCAGTCCGCGACCAGGCAGCACTCACCAACGCGGAGCCCAAGACCCCTTGATTAAAGAAATAATATATAGCTTAAGTTTTTGACATGGCTAAGAAATCTTACTTAACTTATGCTCCTCTATTTTATTTCGAGGTATTGGGCTTAAAGTTGAGATTCTGGGTGGAGTGCCTGCACGGCTTACTAGTGCAGCCTCAAGAACGTCTAGGAGACCACACTATATACAGGGGTCTGAACCTGTATTGGGGCTCCTGAACCATGGGTTCCTTCTTGGGGTCATACTGTAGATGCTATAATATGATAGACCGGTGCTTGGATGCTCCATTGATCTCATACATGGGAGTTTCCGAAAATAGGGGACCCTAATATAGTACCCTAAATAGTAGGATGCTTATAATAAGGACCCCAAAATATGGTACCCCAATTTTCGGAAACTCCCAAATAGGCTTAGTCAGGTACATTATTGGTTGCTCCAACTACGAGTACCAGGCGATGTTAGGTAGACTTCCGAAGGTCACAAGAGCCTCCAAGTACCAAGGCTACTTTGGGAGCATATGGGAGTTTCCGAAAATTAGGGTCCTTATTTTGGGGTCCTTATAATAAGGATCCTATCATTTAGGGGACTATATTAGGGTCCCCTATTTTCGGAAACTCTCATATCCAAGAGTTCAGGTCATGTAAGAGCAGTGCTCCGGCTTACCGGTTCGGTTCGTGGTCCGAAGCCCCAGACCCAAGCATCCCAGATCTTCCAGAATCGTTACGATCATGACTTCTGTAGTGCAGCAGGATTTTATCATGGAGGTGTATTGGGAGATCTAGGCAGACGAGTGATCGCAGGGTACATCCAAGGCCGCCATGTATGCCAACAAGAACCGGGAGAAGGAGCTCGTTCCCCCGGACTTGAGTTTCTCTTCTGCGATTACGGAGCACATGAACCCTAGTAGAGTTGATGGTTCAGTTTCCTGAAATGGATTGAAGTACAGACCAAAAGGGCACCCGAAAAGGGACATGTCGTCTGTAATGTCGGCTTCAGGCATGTGAAGGTTGATGACCACGAAATAAGACCCTCTCGCGCTGCCGAATTGTAGCAGTCAGTCTTGGCATAGCATGTCCTTGAAAGGCACAAGCTCAAGAGAGACTCAAGGGCCCTGAAGCCCCAAAGCTGAAACCTTCAAGCCTGTGATGGACGCTTAAAAGAACGCCTCAAAATGAATCCAAAACCTAATCTCCCAGGTGTCGACCGACTCTTGTGCTGCAACGAGAGCACGAGGATTTGATGTTGTTATATAAAGCTTTATCGGGTGTAGAATGTTCTGCGGGCTGAATGAAAGGGTCCAATACCGGGCGGCAGAGGTTGTACAGCAGTTCATTTGGCTTGAAGGAGTTTGTATCGTTTTTTGTAGGGATTCGTTGTTAAGCTCTAAGGGGTTCCATCGTTTAGGGATTTCCGGGTTTGAGATTTAGGAGTTTAGCTTAGGATTACAGGGGGCAGGTGCAAGTCTGTGCAAAAGGGAATTTAGGGTTCAGGGGTTGACTCCAGAACGTGTTAGTCGTTTGTGATACACGGATAAGGATTGTGGGGAGGGTTTTCCCGGCCCTGCACGGTCAGAAGTTAGTGAAAATGCACGTCGGGAGGGCTTCCGAAGCCGGTCGAGAAGTCCCGACGACTAGGGTTCGTAGATGGACGCTATGACGATCTGCGTTCGGCGGCATGTTGCTATACCTACGAGTGTTGGCGGGCGCAGGATAGGCAACGCTGGAGTTGAAGGCATCCGCCGAACTGGGCAGTTCTGAGGCCCTGAACGAAAGGGAGAGGCAGCAAATTTGAAAGGCTCTTTGAATCATCGTTGCGGGACAAAGGTAGCTTACCTCCCTGATGTTCTAGGGTTTGGGGTTGCGGGTATAGGGCTCGAAACCTCGTTCAAAAAAGGGTTTTCGAACTTTTGCATTCTGCACTCCATGGCTTGGGTCTTGAAGTGTCTGGGGTAGAGATCTAAGACATGCGTAGTGCGAAGTAGGGGTAAGTGCTTTGGGTGTAGGTTTTGGAATTCCAGGGGCTTTGGGCTTAGGATGATAGCACCAGCACCGAGCACTATAGCTTGCAGTTTTACATCTTGCAATTTCGACGCTACTTCCACCGTCACTCATGATCCTTCACTTGTTCCGAGGTCTGTATAACCGTTACAACCTATCGGTGAAGTTCGTTAATGTCATAAGATCGATACACACAACTTCCAAAGCCAAGCTTTCGGTTTTTTGTGCTCGACAAGACACCCTGCACTCTGGACTCTGATGTGCAAGAGTTCTTCCTGTTTCGGGTCCTCACTGTGCGGCCGACATAACCTGTTGTTTGCCGTTTCTGGGTTTTCCAGAAGATTCGGCAGGGTCCTTCAGGGGCATCGTAAGGGCTGTAAGAACTTAAACCTACAAGATCCGGTAACCAAAACCTCGACTGCGATAGATTCTGTTCCTTAGCAAGGGCCCGTTCCTTTCAAGTCGCACAGATGTTCAGATCTTCCAATGGCCCAGCATGGCCCAGCCGTCAGGTACCTGGAACCCTATGGGTGGTTTATTGTCTAGGGCAAGTATAAGAGCGTCCGGCACAATTGCTGATAGTGTTCCTGAAGGTTCCTTGTTCCAGCATTGTATAGAGTAGCCTCCAAGCCCTATGTGACATGGCCCCGTCATCAACTGTACAGTCTGGTAGTGGGCCCATAGAAGGTCCGTTTGTAGTTCCAGCTTGGTTTATGACCAGTTCTATAGTCATTAGATGTCAACCAGCACCTTTATGATAACTACCTGTGATTACCTGTGAGCCCACAAGTAATACCAGCATGTGTCAACTATCTGCCAAAACCATGTCTCGGACACTCTAAAGCCCCTAGAAGCCGAGAGCCTAGATTCCTGAACACCCCTTCTAAAGCCTTAAAACTCCCTAAAACCCCAAACGCCCACCCCCAAGCTTTCAGCCGCTCAGGTTATCTGCAGCTCAGCAACCAAGGCCTCATTATGCTTGACCGGCACATGGGTGAGATGGAGCTTTGGCATGTTTAAGGGCTTAGGGTTATATATGGGTTAGGGTCTTAAGCTTAGTCGCTGAGTAGGTAACTGTTCACCGTTTTGGGTCTATACAACCCCACCTCAACTTTAAAGGTCAATCTGTCATGGGCCAGGGCAACTACTGCAGCAACTAGGTAGAGTCATGCGAAACTCGGGCTGCGGAGCTTCAGGGTGTGGGAAATGTAAGGGATGTTATAGGGGGCATAGTTAGTCGCTGGTCTTGTTCCTTCGGGTCCCTTACGTTAGGATCTTCTGGGCCCCTACAATTACTAATTACTCTTACTAAGTGTACAAGTCCCGATGTTGGGTTCCTTTAGGGAAGGCAAAACTCCTAAGTCGGAACGCCCGAAGCCCCAAATCCAAGCTTAGGATCGCGTTATGCCGGGCCCTTCAATTTTAAACTCTACAGCCCACTTATGTTGTGACAGAGTTGCTTGTGCCTTCTTCGGTTGTAAGTATTCGGCTGTAGTGGAGATACCATGGACTATGTGGAGCCTTGCCTGCCTGTGCGAGTGTGAGCCTAGAACACCTAAGCTCAGGATCACATTATGACGGGGGCCGAACCGGAAGCTGATGAGCTACAGCAGCCGCCTTCCTCAGCCTTTTGTGGGTCAGAGGGAGTAGGATTAAGATTAGGATTCACGGTTTAGAGTTTAGGGTTTTGGATGCCGTGTTTCGGGTCGAGTCTAGGGTTAGCTGTAGTGTTCAGAGTTACGGCTTAGGGCTTGGGGAGCGAGGGGGGGTTGCGAGCACTTAGGTTGAGGGGTTAGAAAAGAGAATTAGGGCTCGAGGCACGCGTAACTCTTCGCTTCGATTCCGGGTTTTTGGGCAGGTCTTGGAGCTTCAGGGTTTAGGGGTCTTGGGCTGTTGGGTTATTGGTTATGTTGGGTTATTGGTTATTGGAGGTCCACGGGTTCGGAGGCGGGAGACGGAGGTTAAGTGTTTAAAACGCGGGGTTTTGCATCCAAGGACAGGTCTTCTTACTGCATGTATGTGCAGTGTTTGGGCATCTTAGGTTTCTGAACTCAAGGTTCAAGGGCTGATCGCTTGCGAGTTGGGGAAGCAAAGAAGTTCCCATGGAAACACGAGCTTAGGGTTCAAGATTCAGGGCTCTATAGAGATTGAGGGATCAGGTGCTCAACTTCGGATGAAGGCATGCTTCCCATGGCCCTTAGGCCCGTGACCTCGAAGCCCAAAAAGCCAGGATTATGCAAGCATGCAAGCAGGCTTGTCAGCAACACTGTGGCGATGGGAACGGAGGCATCAAATCTGCCCGTTCCTGCAACCCTATCTGGTCCAACACCCTGGACCGCTTCACCACACACCCAGAGTGTCAGTTGATCTCCTGCAAAGGTTTGGCGGCTTAGATCTGGACATCGACCTCATCGACGAAGGCGGCTCATGGACACATCGGTTTTGAAAGAAATGTTGTCTTTGTGAAGTCCTTGCGATAAGGATCCTGCCATTTGTTGTTCAGATGAGGGTCCTCCACGCTCTGAAACTCCCACATAATTCCGAGTGGGAGAGTACCTAGGTGTCTCCGGATTCAGAGCTCTACCCCGATTCTACACCCTCACCCTGGATTGTAGCTTCGGGGTTTCGGAGACCGCCCCGAGGGAAGGAGAAAATACGGTATGCCCATGGTAAAGAACACGGTTTAGAGTTTAGGGGTTCGCGTCTGCTTCAGTTTCAGTGGTTATTCTCCCAGATCGAACGAATCCTAAACCCACTCTGATTCAAGAAAAGCGCTCTTTGGCTGCATCTGCGAGCTCTAAAGCCTGCCAACTCTTCGGTCCTTCGTCTTCGGGATTCGTAATATGTGGGCGGACGTTTTGGGGATGATTATACATTATACACTGTCATATCTAGTCATACATAGACTTCAAGGGGATACTCTGACACTCCTGCTAGTTACTTCGACCTCCACATTGATCCCGGCCGTCCGAAGCAGGTGGTCCGGACCATCTCGCTGATGGCTTTGCAAGCAGCTGGCTGCACTCAGGGCTTCTTTGGTTTGGGACCCAAGGTTGCACCTGTAGCACGAAATCTGTCTTTTGCTGCATGGGGACCCTCCGTTGCAAGCCTCACCTGCGGCTCCAAGCAATGTACATCAACGTTCTTGTCGATTCTCTTTTGAAGGTTTGTTCATCTGGTCCACAGCCAGCTTCGGGGTAATTAAACTGTATCGTAGAAGCTTGGACACTTACAAATACTAAAGGAACCCTGATGGTTCTTCTGAGGTGAAAGTTTTGTAGGCCGCAGAGCCCTGGTCTAATTTCCTGCTAAGGCTTCCATAGCTACGCGGCTGTGGGTCTCTCACGCTTCGGGCGCAGGATCAGCCAGTAGCTTTACATCCAAACTCGGCCCCGGCAGCTCAACCCCAGGAACTCCAAATACGTACCTCCCTCCAGAGCTCCTGAAGCCTAAACCCTGAACCCTAAACCCTCTTGAGATCCCAAACCTTGAGCCGAAAGTCTTCTCAAGATCCTAAACCCTGGACCTTCTGAAGGTGCGATAAGCCCTATATAAGCTTCTTCTGTGGCAAAAGCCCAACATCGTCTGCCCAAGCCACAAAACCCTAAGGCCAACAAAAAGGTTGCCAGAGGGCCTTTCCTCAACATCCCCAACAAACTGCCGTTGTTGTTTTAAGCTCAGATTCTGGCTTTGGGTTTCATTTCTTTGGGCGACCAGGCAACTGCGCTTCGCCTCTTGCCAGAGGCATACAGGGAACTCCGATCTTGGTTTCCGCAGCTGTAATTTCAAGCGGGGGTTTCAAGCCCTTGCGTTTTTCAGAGAGAGGGGTTGGGGTTTTGGCTACATTGAGGGCCCTGGTTCAGAATCGTGCACATTGACATTGTCCAGAATCCCAACCTCGCAGTGTTCAGACAGAAGATGGTCTAGAAGTTTAGAAGATGGGTTTCCGAAGCTCTTCAAACAGACACTGGGCCGTGCTTAGTGTATGCTGTTATCCTGCGACTCCAACACTCAGGCAACAAGCCATTGGCCGTTTCGTTTGCGGACCGCTTGAGGGTTTGAACATGTCGACTTTTGGGGGTTAGGGACGTTTAGGGTGTAGATAGTGTCAAATTCCAGCCCGAAGTCCCACAAACTAGGCATCAGGGCTTAGGAGGTTTGGACCGTCTTTTTGCAGGCAACTCCGGATTGGCTCTGACGATGGACGACGATGACGACTTCGGAGGCCGCTGTGGAAGATGTTCCAATGTTCTGTAGAACATATGTCTACGTTGTTAGGCTATTGTGAAAACGTATGAAACCCGCTGGTGTCACCGGGCTATCGCCTGGTGATATGTTGAAGTTGTTTCAATGGAATGGATACAGGGGGGAGAAATTCTCCCTAAGCATCCTTCAACCCCACAGCGCCAATCGTGTAAGCCCATAACTCGTGGGGCCTGCTTTTTGCCCAGGACCTCCAGCGCAGTACTGCTGCATTAATGTTTGCATAACCCGGATTGCAGTTGCAAATCTACACCAAGGCTGGTTGGACCCCTTAGTGCCCGAAATGCTATGCCATATTGAGAGGGCAAGGATTGAACAGCAGTCTTGGCATTCTGGAGGCCAGCGCCCCATGGGACAGTACTACTTTCGTGCAGAGAATGCATGTGTTTTTTGATTTAGGATATCGAGTGGATGTCCCCTGAAGGCTGAACCAAAGAGCTACTGCACTGCCGCATTTCTCTGGAGAATCGTAGCTTCCGCGGAGAGGAGATCCTCGAGAGGAGATCCTCGAAAGACCCCTAAGAAAAGATGCACGCGCTCCTGCGAGCCTGATATATTCCTATGATCTTAACGAATGCTATTCTTGCGTCCTGAGTTTTATATTGCCTCGACCCTAGACGGGAACTCCTCCATCCTAACCACCGAACCTCAATCCGCCAACTCGACTCCCAAAACTTTGCAGCTAGTATCCCTTTTACAGTTCCCTTATACTCATACTGCAATGGAATCTAGAACCATGTTCTAATCGATCATCAAGGCCCCTATATCTTATACTGATACTGCGATGAAATCTAGAACCATATTCTAATCGATCATTAAGGCCCCTTTATGAAGCCCTGATCCCGAAGCTTCGGATCCCTGAGATGATGGCAGCCCGCTGAGTCCGGGCTCGAGGCCCGGCAGTGTCAGTCTCGTGGGCTTCAGGTTTCGGCCGACTTGCCTCAGTATACATATATATATATATATGTGTGTGTGTATGTTTATCTACATAAGGACACACACATTATAATATATATATATATACATATGTAGAGATACATATAATGTTCGTATACATATACATAGATATGTATGTACGGGCATTCTGCGAAGGTGTGGAGAGGAAAGGCACTCTTGCAGACCAGCCGGTGAAGAAACCAAGCTGGCATGTCCATGGTGCAGACCCTGCGCAGCGACGCTCGATAGTCCCAAGACTTCACCTAATATAGGGGCCTTAATACTTACCTATACTATTTTAGGGCAAACAATATTCTAATGATTAAGGCCCCTTTATAGCTCCAAGGCCCAAACCCCAAAAACCCGAAAAGTATGGCAAAAATCTGCCCTGCAGAGGCTTTTCAGTCCGGACTCCGATGCCGACGGTCTTTTATCGCCTGTGGGGAAGAGACGCCTGGAGTCAAAAAAGGGATATTGTGTTGGGTCTCAGGAATTTAGTTTAGGCTCCAAGATGTGTTATTCACCGATAGAGCTCCTACTTTCCGCCGAACTCGGGTGCGACGGAGCGCCCGAAGCAGTATCTGTAAGTTGAGGAATTATTGATCTGGTGGAGAGGCCCTTCTGGTGCTGTATTCCCGGGTACATCTGGCTATAGGAAAAAAGCTCAGAAGAAATGAGGCCAACTTACCTTCTGCAGGGTTGTGGTCCTGTCGATAAAAACAGACCCGAAACTACGCAAACCCCTCGAGCAGAGCAGAGTTGAGGAGCAGCACGCGTGCGTCGTGCGCGCATGGCCGGGCATTTGTCCAACATGTGCCTGGTCTGGCAGACTAGGGCTTTCGGGGTTTGGGGCCTTTGGCTTTCTGGGACTTCTAAGTACCCGAATTCACGTAGTGCCAACTGGAACATTTCAGAGTAAGTTGGGGGTGCAGCCATCCAGAGTTTCGGGACTTTCATGGGTTTTCCAGAGTGTAGGTCAAACGTCAGCTGTAGGGTTGATGTGGAGCGCACAACCTCAGAGAGAAAGTCTTGAAAGCCAAGCTTCTAGTGGCCAAGCCGCGAGAGTCGAATCCATGAAGCCCATGAGCCCGAAGCCCTACTTCCAAGACTCGGTCTACGTATCCTCTATAGCCGATGCAACCCCAATCCCAATAAGCCTAGTACGACCAGATAATGCCCTACGTAGCTGTAAGCCCCGGCCTACCGGCTTAAGCTGGAACCATAAAGTCTGGCCTGACACATACAATCCAAGTCGCGCAAGGAACAAGCAACCCTGCATCCCAAACTGCCGCAGAAGGAAAGTATAAGCAGAACCCCCGATAAGACATCTATTGAGGCAGAAAAAGGCGACGGAGCGTCGGGAAGAGGAAGCCAAGCCACGGGGCGAAATGAGGTGTTTGCTTACAGAGTAGTGTTTTGTACTTAGAGTTTACGGTTGCCTGTTGTTTTGCTGGGCAGGGGTTCGGGTGGCACTCATTCACGCGGAGGTTTATTGCCGCTGGATCCACTGGTGACCTAACCCAACCTGACCTGGAAATCTGGAAAATGCAGCTCCATGTTCAACAGCTAGACGATATGAGTTGACAGCGCGCAAATGATTGAAAGCCTAAGTCCGAAGCCCGAAAACATCGTTTTAAGATGCAGCGCAAATTGACAGAATCTTCAAAGACACTACCCTTCTCAGGATGCCACCGCAGGGGACGAAAGCCCCTTAACGCTTACATAGCCCTGATGGGGAAGCAAAAGCGTTCAAGTCTGAACTCTTGAAGTCCTTTTAACTAAGGTCCCTGACAGACAGAGCTTTAAAAATAGATGAAGCCCTCGGAAACAAAAACCTCATTGGCCGAGGATGAAGCGGCAGCGTCAGGAATTGCTAGAGCTCCCAAGCTGAGTCTGAGTTTTCTTGGGGTTCTCTGCTCGGACTTTGTTGGGTTGTCCGACTTGCAGTTGAACTGATCCTTTCTTGTGACAGGCCATGGCGAATACACTTCCTTGTGGAGAGGTCCTGATTGAAAGACAGTGTATTGAACAACAACCTTCCGCCTTGGTATTCTATGTCACGCAAGCCCCCGGTCGGCTTCACACGGGATTTGCAAAGGGTTGACAGATGATGTTGCTAGAGGTTACGGGGTTACATTACCCTGCCTTTGAGCAAGGGTTCCAAAAGATGCGGTCTCAAAACCATACAACCCCAGACCCTCAAGCCCCTAAACCCTCAACATTCAATGTTAAGGCTCCTTTGCAGTTCGAGGTCCCAGTGTGCAAGATCCGATTGAAGGTGTAAGCCCTAGCTACAGATCTGCGAACTGTCAGAATCGAGTGAAGCCTATAGATTTAGACTTCCTGGGGAATCTTCAGGAACGGACGCGATGCTAGCTTAAGGTATACAAATGTCCCGACCAAGAGCTCTGGACTCCGAAAAGTTTCAGACCCCACTGATCCCGAAGCTGGTGCTTTGCAGAGCTCGGTCTTTTGCAAAGCCAGGCGACACCTCGTACGCCTTCCCACCTAGACCCTGAATCTCAACCCTAAGCTCTACAACCTGAACACTTATATAACAGGAACCTTATATCATAGTACCCTTTATACGAACTTGATAGCACAGCACCCCCCCCCCCCCAACAGGACCTGATATCCTTGTACCTACCTGGGAACCTGACGCTGGGATGAGGCAGAAACTGAAGGCCGAGCAGCTTCCCGATGAGTTGACTCGCACGGAGCTCAACACGCCCGGGCGCCCGAGGGGGGGATGATTTGATTGCTGCTAGAGAAGGCTTGGTGATTAGAAGGGTTAAGGAATTTAGGAGAAGAATAGGGTTGAGGGTTTGTGAAGGTGTTTTTCTTTATGATTTTTGATTGCTGCTTGAGAAGAGGGTTCTCCAAGGATTGGTGCCTCCAAGAGTTTAGGGGTTTGGGCTCAGCGAGCAGGTATCTGACTAGGGTCTTTTGCCGTCTTGTACTTTTGCCGGTCTCTGAGCTACCCGTCTTCATCTATGTTGAAGCTGTTTAGGGGTAAAGATGAATGGTTCCAAGAGAGCTCCATGGTCCATGAATGAAGGGTTCCTGTCAGAGGATCCAGATGCTTTCGAATGCAAAAATGAAGCATCCCGGAGTTTCAGAAACAAGGGACCTGAATAGTGAACCCAAACCTTGAAGGGGCCGCCCTCCTGTTCTGCAACCCACACTCCCTGTGTAGCCGCTATACATTCATAGCCTATTCCAACCAATCATTCAAGACGCCAACACCTAAACAATCAGCCTGCATCCAAATCTTCTCCTAGGACCTGGGTATCGCCCGGGATGAAGAGCCTCTACGTCGACGCCAAGGATCTGAAGATGAAGGGTTAAGCGTTGTGGGGCTTTGCCCTTGCAGTCGCTGTACGTTAAGGTGATTTAAAGCCCCAAAGACCCCAAACGTTAGTTGATGTGAAACGAAGAACCCTGGACCCAAATCACTCGACCCTGACCCCGAAAACTTGCAGCTTCGTCAACCCTAAGCCATGAACACTCCTCTATACGGATCCTTTGGATAAGCCCCTCTGTAACCCTAGACCCTAAGCCCCTTCTTCACCCTCTAAGCCCCACAACCCTAGCCCCCTTAGCCGCCTTGGCCCTTTTTTACCCCATAAGCCCCACAACCCTAGCCCCCCCCCACCTCCAACAAAGGTTAGGCCAACTCGGCGCAGGACCGGGATGTTATGCACAAAACGCGCTGCGAAAGCTTCGGCCTGAAGATGGCCGTCCGTCTGCAATGGGAACCACATATATATATATATATATACACATATATTTATGCTAAAATCCGTGAAGAGGGCAAATATATATATATATATATATATAGATGTACATGTATACGTGGCATCTTGGAAGTAGGATCTTAGAAGGGTTCTCTGTATGGCGTGTTTGAAACCCAGGAGTCTTATCTGGTTTTGCTTTAAGGGCGTTCTCGGTATGTTCTAAATGGGGCCTTAGGGGGGCTTTAGGCTTGGACTCTTCGTAAATTTCTTGGCTTATGTTTGTTTCTAGACTCCTAGGGGCTCTTGAGGGACCCGTACGCACCCAGTCGTTTCGGATGTATTTAAGGTAGTTGTCAGGCTTTGCATGCAGAGGCTAATACTGAATGTTGCGACGAGGGCCCTGGCAGTTTTGCTTTTGCATAGTGTCGTTCGTACTCTGGAGCACATAGGCTTCTGCAGGTTGTTTACAGGTTATTTCGAATACTTTCGGGAGTCTGAGGGTGGGTGTGTGTGTGTGTGTGTTCCAGCACATTCCACTGCATTCTAGTGCAGTACGGGAGTTTGGGAGTTTCGTTCGGCTGTGTTTGCACGTGGAGGTTCATGAGTACGAAGAGCTGCTGTGGAATTGTTCTTATGTCCCACATGCATAACGCAGCATTTTGTCCGACAGCTGGCTGACCCAATTAAAGCCGTAAGCCTTAGTTCGTTTAAGACAGTTTCAGCCACCACCCATGATCCCGGTGGACCCGGTCCTAGAGGGTTTGAGGTATGATGCACGGTAGGAACTAGTGCCAGAGTTGGGAGGTTTGCCCTGGAAATCTGGAAGAGAGCTCATCCCTGGAGGGTTTAGGGTTTTGGATTTATCATATAGCCCTGAAAAGTTACCAATGTTATTCCCCAGGGTGCCCTAGGATTGGTGGACCATCACATGCACCAAAACCCACTCTTTTCATTAAGGCCCCTGTCTTTGGGTGGGCGTGAGCCCAGAAGCCTGACGCCAAAAGGTTTCAGCTGGTTTTCAGCATATCTTTCAAAATCAGAGTTATATGCGGTTTAGAACAAGAAACCCTCTTTGACATAAGGAAGACTCATTCCTTATTCCTTATGGCTTAGCAAGCTCGTCAGATCCCTGAGAACTGGTTGCCTGGTATCTCGCACACGCGGCCAAGCGATGCCGTTGATGGGGGGCATTATGCTGCCACGACATTCCTCTGAGCGTTCCCTCCATGAGACGCCTCCCGCAAAAACTTGGGGGGTTCAGGGTTTAGGGTGTACAAGGGCTGGGCAGCTTGCTCCGAATCGTACAAGACAGCACTTGGCGAGAAGGTGGCCGAGGTCGAGAAAAGGCCTCAAGAGGACGATCCGATGGAAGTTTTCCAGGACGAGCACTCGAATGCGAAAGAGGTGCAAGATTGGAAAGCATCAGGAAGCCGCGTTGCAGGACTGCGCGCAATGACTGGCCTGCACATCGTCAACATGGCTAACAGCTGTCTGCTTGAACCATGTAAAGGCAGTGTGGACAAGCCTGCTTGGATGCGAAGCCCTATGAAACCTAAACTCCAAACCCTGGCTAACTGACACAGAGGCCTGAGTAAGTACAGGAGCCCCAGTTCCTGAGGCCCCCGGCTAAAGGCTTGGAAATTGAGAAAAATCATGCCTGGTCTCAGTCGCAATCCTCTCCGCTGATTACCTCGCCGTCCTCCCCTCTTATGCAGCCTGGCCTTCGTTAGGGCATTTGGGGACTTGAAGGTTTTGGGTTTTTAGGGTCCTTTTGGGCCTTGAGGTTTAGGTTTTTTTAGGGCCCTTTGGGCCTTGAGGTTTAGGGGTTTTAAGGCCTTTTGGGCCTTGCAAGGGTTCAGGGGCATGTCGGCTGCTCTAAAGAGGTGGTAAAAGAGGGTTTAGGTTAGGTCCCCTCAAACGGAGGGCTCGGGTCACAAAGCTTTCTGCTGGTTTGGGCTTTGATCACCGTTTAGCTGCACGTACTGTACTGTTTTGTTTGGCCGGAGGGGCATGAATGCGCCAGAATGATTCAGGGCTGAGAGAACTGCCCAGTTGTCTTCGCCCCGCACTTCTCAATAAGTTCGCAGCACTTGCTCGAGCTACGAGCCAAGTCTGTTGCAGCTTGAAGTTGGGTTCCAGCCATCCTTGAGCCGCTTCGGTTCGAGCCACTTCGTATGTTGTGGACACCGCCGGGACCCTGCACTCTAGCATGCTCATAGGACACACCCTACCGTATGTTTATGTATGTATACATATATATATATATATACATACATTGTTTTTTTTCATATTTTTACTGGTTTATTTAGTTGCTTGTGCTGCAAATGTACACAAGTCGTTTTTTGGTTCGCTTTTGAAGCTTGCAGGAAGAGCTCCAGATCTTCGCGATCCGTGAACTTTGGAGAAACAGGCTCCCGATGTCAGCGGGATGTAGGGAATACGGTCAGTCTAGGTATATGTAGGGTACGAGTTATAAGGTGATATAGCCTCTACATGTCTAAGTGAGCTGAAGAGGCGGAGAGATAAAGAGACAGAGAGAGAGAGAGAGAGAGAGTGTGTGTGTGGGGGGAAGAAACAGGGTGAGAAAAAGCGTGTCTCTCTACACCGTGGACGAATAAACCAGTCCCCTCAACAAGATTTCGTGATTGTACATATATTTAGCAGGCATCGATCTTACACAAATTTTGCTGACGTCTCAGATACTCAAGGGTCCAGCCGAAAGAAGGCCTAGAGTTCTTCGCCTGTGTCTCTTGGACGGGCGTTGTCCGTTTCATGTCGGACTCATCATACCTTACCTGAAGCTTCGTGGCTGGTTTTACAAGTGCACTTAGGTTCAAGTTTGCCGCAAACCGGGATGAATTACAAACACGCTTAAACATGAATACATGTGAAACTTTGGGACACCCTACTTGCAGCACGCAAGAACTGTCAAGAAATGGCACTGCCAGTCCTGTAGGAGGTCCATGCTCCTACTACATTATGGCCACGAAGCAAAGATCCCGATCAATTTGGGCCGCAATCAGTGCTTGCCTGACGCAGGGGTCTCCAGAGGGGTCAGTATCGCATGCTTCAGTCGCAAAACCAAGGACACCAGAATCTCTTGTAAAGCGCCGACATAGTACAAGGTGGGATAGGGTCTAGGGTCTAGGTCTAGTGTCTTGCTGTGATGGTTGAGGTCAGGCCACCGACATACTATAGCGGCTTCAACCAGTACATAGTACTGTTCCTCCCCAAAACAGATCAACGACCCAAAGCTGAACTGCGGGCCCACGGTTATGTTTCCCTTCCATAGTTGTATATATATATATATATTGTATTTATAATTAGTTGTATACCTATGTATAACCAGCAAAAACGCAACAGAATACAACAGCAGACCTGACCTTCCAAACACCTGAGAAGCATAAAGAGCCATTATAGAACCATTGCCAATCTCTTTAGAACCCTGATGCAGCCCCGTAAGAACTCATACGTTGAGCCCTAAAGTGGCGAGGTGCTTCGAAGGAGGAAGGCCGGACTGGCCTCTGGGCGTTGGCGTTTGGACCCCGTAAGCGACCCATTCTTCCCGAGGAGCCTGCTTTCCTTGTTCATTAACATATGAAGAAAACTGCCAAAAATCCCACGGTCGCGGGTGCACGTTGAGGTAATGCAGGATTCTCTTTTTCGTTATGTTTATATGAGCCTCAGTGATTCAGCGACATAAGCCTCAAAAGGTCGATCAGGTCGTCCTGGTCCGGAAAGCGTGGCATAAGGCGTGGTAGAGCCGCCTAGATCCTCGCATCCCAGGGCTTCGCTGCTAGGAAAAGCGTCCCAAACCTTTCAACGCAAAGAGCCAAAGCCTTGGAAGGCGACCGAGATCGGGGCATCTCCAAGCGGGGATCGACCTTTGCCCGTGCCCCGAAAGCACCGCAGCCGTTCTGGACACTGCAGTGCAGAGGTTTGCGGTGGGCCCTGAGTGTTTTTGGGAGGGGACTGGCCCTGGGGCTCTTCGGGGCGACTCTGAATCGTAGGGTCAGAGGACTTGGGAGGTTCTGTTGGTAGTGTCGAAGTCGCCTGTGCAGAGCTGCGAGGGACGAAACACTGAACCTCACATAATGCCTCGAGAGCATCTCATCAGACTCCAAACCGCATAGGAAAGCTTGCTAAACCTATGTGTAATCCTATACCTCGATTCCAGAAGCTTTAACACTCAAGGTTCAAGACTAAATCAGCGCGAAGCCCTCAACCCAACGCTAGACCTCGAATGTGAAGAACCCCTAGCTCGCTTGATTGTAGAAGAGAGATGCTTTATGCGTGTATGTAAGCACATATACATACATACATGCATACATACATGACTCTTCTCATGTCTCTGGTTCTGCTACGAGCTGCTGACAGCCCTGGACCCTAGCGTTCTCATGCAAAAATAATATTCGCTCAGGCATTGGTGTGGAGACCTTGATTCTGGAGCCCCCGGCAAATCTGAGTGCCAAGGTTGGGTCTCCCAGAGATGGAAGGGCTTAAAACAAAGGAGCCTGAAACAAGTAGCATCTTCTATTCCCTAGGGTTCCCTCATAATTCTAACATACACCTTAGGCTTTTGTACTTGCAGGACAGTTTTCCGCACAATGCGTATGCTACAAGATACACCAACACCCTAGTCGAATCAGTGGGCCGCTGTTTTACTGGCATATAGTAGATTCGGGGTTTGAGGATCGGAACATTTACGGTTTTCGATGAATGGTCTTGATTTCTTGGGCTCTCAGGGTTTCTAGCCATCTAGAGCTGCTTGTTTTGAGGGTGCAGCCGGGAACTGTAGGGGTCGGAGTGATTAGTACTGTAGCTGTATCCTTTATTGCCCGCCTATACTCTACGGGATCATAGACCCCCCAAGCCCTATGTCAGCTCGTTGGGGCTGCTTGGAATCAAGGTGAAGTTTGGCATATGAACTAGGGAGTTGAAACCCTAAACCCTCAAGCGCGAAAACCCTCTAAACCCCATGATCCCTAGACCCCCTAGTTGAGGCTCTAAGCAAAGCAACTGGCAGAGCAGCCAGATTCTGGGCTCGCGGACGACCCTCACGGGGCATGGCGGACGGGTGATACATACACACAAACGGAAAGCCATGCATGTATGCATACACATACATGAATGGATGCATACAGACGGACAGACCGGCAGGCACGCAGACCGACAGACACACAAACAGACAAACAGTTGCACCTGCACGGAGACACGCACAGCTGCGCACCCACATTACACATGCGGTATTCTTGTATGTGGGAGTTTCGACCATTGGGGGTACCTTGTTTTGGGGTCCTGATAATAAGAAACCGACTATCTGGGGTGCTAGTTTAGGGTCCCCTGTTTTCGGACACTCCCATGCTGGGTCCAGGACGGAAGCTACCGCCTCGAAACACCCGAATTTCGACAGTTTAGCCCATGGCCCTATCATGCAGTTGTAGCACCTCGACTCTTGAAAACCCCAAATCCAAGCTTCAAGCATCCAAGAATGAACACTACTCAAAGAAACCGTTCAAGAAAGCCGTCCAAGCAGCTGCAAGGTCGTATATGGACGTTTAGATGCCGCATCAAAGGCGAGTCAGCTGCTTGGATTTGCTCAGGGACGTTCGTTCGTCTTCCTTGCCTTGCACTTGGGAAGGCGGATAAGTTCGAGATACTTCATATCGGGGTCCTTAGACAATGGTAAGGATCCCTGTACGTGGGGTTTAGACTAGAGTCCTTGCCAAATATTTTGTCTTACCGGTACCTTGGCTTGACAGAGTATGATCGGCGATAGCCGGCTGTTGCAGATTATCGTATGTTATAATGTATTATAATCGGGCAATCCCTTTACGATTTGATCCTGAACACAGTACATGGACAGGTTGAGTGGTTCTTTGCACCCTCTCCCATAGCATCGGGGGTTTGTCGGTGTTGTCTACGCGACTTCGGGTTCTCAGCTGTTGAGACATGAGTATCATGAGGTGGCTTTAGGGCTTCTGATCTCAGGACGCTCTCCTTTGCCAACTACACGAAGGAGTATGATGCACCTTGGTTGCAGGGAATCTGCCCCCGGGCCTGACGCTAATGTAAACCACTGGTTCCCCTGACAAGCTGTGGATCGAGATCGACATGGCCCTGGGGTCTACATTGTGGTTCAGAGGCTGCCGGGGTTAGGTCTTGCGAAGCTTGTGCCCCAGACAAGTCTTACGAGGCCCTTCCTTATACAAACTCCAGGCAGCTTTCAATCTGCATCCTGCCAGAAGCCGTAAGAGATTCCTCGAAACACCATTGTACAAGCCCCTATGAAACATTAAAGAGAGCCTTTGCATACGGCGCCCGTCTGGAACCTCTATATACTTGTTAGAACTTTAAGCAACCTAAACCCTAAAGCCCAAGCCCTAAACCCGCAAAAACCAAGCCCTAAACCTTAAGACCCTTTAAAAACCGAGTGCGAGCTCCGAAACCCTAAACGATCTCAGCCCTAAACCCTCCAAAGGACTCTTTACGTAAGAAGCCCAGGTCTTCACTGGTGATTTGAAGCAGCGTTTCGATGCCGAGCGACTGCGCTCAGAGGAGGACCGACATGGACCCAAGCTTATTCAAGTTATGTGTTTTATAATTTCAAGTATATAGAATATGCTGCTTGTAGAACATTAGTGGTATACTGTTTAATGGAGATCTTGCAATGGCCTATGGCTTACATGTGGCTTCTCGTGGAGGATATAAGTTGCATATGACCTGATAGGGTGTACGATTGTTACACCCTCATAAACGTTGTATTCAATGGATTGTTTAATCGTGGCTGCTGCAGTCACGTTTTTGAGCTAGAGTGCAGGGTGTAGTGCTCAGGGCTGAGGTATACAGGCTTCTGTGTCGCGAACTGGACCAGGGTTCACAAGGTCACTTCGATAGCTTACTGAGTCCGTTGTCCTTACAATTATTCGTAGATTGTGACTTTCATTGCCAAAAGATACCTAAGTAAGAAGCCTCTACTGTGCAGAATTCGGCAGTTCTTGGACGTTAAAAGTTAACGAGTCAGACTCGGTGGAGTGTATGCGTAGTAGTTTCGGATCTATGCCGCTGACCCAACAACATTCCATGTTGTGGTGACTTAGGGTTTAGCGGTTTAGCGTTGCGCTGAAAGTCAACAGCATTGACGGGACGACCACCACCATATGGAGCATCAGAACTATGATCGAAACTGAAGTTAGCAGCAATCACTGCGACTGTAATCGTAATCCCCTTGTCAGCACCATCAGCATCCTCAACTTCTGCTTATCTCCATCACGAGGTTCATCGTCACCGCCACCTTTGTCATCGTCATCACCAGCACCGGTAGCTCTACAAACAGTCTCTCCTTCAGCGTGTCAAGCTATGGAAAGCCAATGGAAAGCAGTAGCTAGCATACGAGTACAACCGGAAACAGGCTTTGCTCGCCACATTGGTAATGACCCTCATGTGCACCTGAAGCCCTGTCGCACCAGACCTCGTACTTGAAGAAGATGACACCTCAGCTGCAAGATGAGAGGTTTGGGAGATTGAGGGCTTTGGAGCTTTCTGGCTGTGGGGTGTTTCACTGGGGCTTTCGGACGTAGGGTCCGGCGCTTCTTTGCGTCCCAGAAGAAGCACCTCCCTGGGCTTCTTGCAGATGCTTTTGCTTGACTTGCCCCCTTAATCCACCAAAAAAGAGCGTGAACCTGGATTCTGTCAGCCCTTCAGTCCCGAACCTTGGGCCTAGACGCGGCTTCGAGGGGTTGCTTGATCTTGTGGAGTACCTGGCAGCAGGGACGGCCGGATGCAAAAAGGGTTTTAGGGTCCACCGAGCACCATAACTATCCAGGATGAGTTAGACTCGCAAGCCCAATCCTGGAACCACAGCCCCTCAGTTTCCACCGAAGCACCTTGCGCTGGGTGTAGGGCTCTTTGTGGTGTTGATTAGAAGTGACCGTCTCTATCCCCGACTCAATCTTGAACTCATCAATAGCACTATATCCGACACTCAGTCAGAAGCCCCCCCCCCCCCCAAAAAAAAAAAAAAAAAAAAAAAAACACAACAAATCCCGTGCATACCTCGACCCTCAAACCTGAATTCGTAAACTCGAACCTCTGCCTTGGAGCCTCTCGGCCTCAAGTAGATCTATCACTCGGGTGGTTGTCAAAATTGGGGTCCCTTTTTGGGTACCCTAAATAGTAGGTTGCCGTATTATATGAAGGGCCCAAAAAGGGACCCTAATTTTGACAATCACCCAGTAGGACCTTAATGGGTGCCCGTGAATAGTAGGATCCTGTGTATCGGGAAGCCGCGAAGCGAGACCCAACGTTTAAGAACCCCTGCAGTGCCCCAGGAAAGGCCTCGTCGGAGAGAGGGGGGACAAGACGAAGAAGTTGCTGTATCCCGGAGGCCCCAGAACCACTAAGCCCAGCCACTGAGCCTGTTGGGGCCTTCTTACTGGACCTGTTTTTTCTACCGGGCTCATAGGGTGAATACACCTAAAACCCGGAACCCTCAGATCCATCCTACAGCCCTCGGAATTCGGTGCACAGTGGGTTCAGGGTGGTTCGTCTCGTAGGTTCTGCAGGGTTGCACGTCCAGGTTTAGAGGTCAGTCAGACTCATAACATCTGCCCGGTCTCCCTAGTGTTTGCTCTGCATACTGTGAGTATACCATAGCAGGTGCAAGCATATTGTGGTGCGTTCTCAAGCGGTGTCTACAAGACCCCTCTACCGTTCCTCTGAAGTGAAAGGACATGTAAGCGGTTTACGCCCTGAATGTCAGCACGTTGTTTGGATTGTTTGGATAGGAAGAAAGAAGTGAGCCAGAAAGAACAAGGGCTTTAACTTCAAGGCCCAGGTAGCTGTATAGGCTTTCCGCAGAACCTGTCCTGCTAACCTGGTTGCTAGGTCGAACAGAGTAGTAGGGTTTGTACGGCTCTTCGGGTTGCAACCCTGACATGGCAAATCCATGCAATCACAATAGCTCCGATACACAGCTCCGGTTCATGCTTTGCCGGAATAGGCCTCCTGCGCCCCCCTTTTACTTCCCGCCCAAACCAAAACCGCCAGACCCGAAACCTGACTCTAAGCTCCAAGATGTGAAACTTCCCGTAGCAATCCTTTATCTCTAAACTGGCTTACTCTATCGGTCCTGAAACATGTCATCCTGCCGGGATTTGTGTGCCTGTGTGTGTGCGTGTGTCCACCTCTGTTCCCAAGAGTTCCTAGTAGGAAGAGGCGAGAGTAGCACTAGAGTTGCGACCGGCAGGGGGGGCAATCTGCCCAGTCAGAGCGACACATTTGGTAATATCAAGTGAGTGTGTGTGTGTGTGTGTGTGTGTGTTCGTTCGTTCGTTTCTGCAGGTAGGGAGCATTACCTCATTGATTGGCAGGGTTTAAAGATTCAGTTGTGGTTTCGGATTCCGGACTTCGGAATCTTCGGAACCATCCCCATGATGCATCCCGCCAGGAGAACTCAATCGGCGTTCCCAGTCGTCGTCTGGAAGCAGACGGTTTGGCTGACTCCCGTGCCGAGCTTCCGGCTTTCATTTCGGGCTACGGGTCTGAGGTTACTCAGCATACTCCATCGGCGAATAAAACTCTGATCTATATCATGCAGACCCCAAAATCGACCGGGAGAATCATGATGGCTGTCTTGCCCAAGGGACTCTCATTCAGGGTTGCTGTCTTGGAGCTTGGTGTACGTAATCTCTCGTTTCAGAGCGCTTAAGCCAAGCTCCTAAACCGGAGCACTTTACATATAAGGTGTCCTTCAAGGGTCCCAGAGAACCCAAGCTTCAAAACTCCAAACCCTACACTCACTGGAGCTTACTTTAGCCGGGATGATCGGCACCGCCAGGCATCCTAAAGGGACCGCCATGAAGCAGAGCAGCAGAAGTGGCAAAGGGGACTTTACAGCAACCTCTGAACTCTGCGTTTGGCGTTATGGTTTAAGATTTGAGGGAGGCCCGGGTGCGAAATTGCAGAGTGTTGCTCAGTAGTTCTGGCAGAGTCGCAAGCATGCACCACATCTCCTTGCTAGCCCCAGCTGCTCTGAGAAAATTGGCTACTTCTCAACATCCCAGAGTTTCAGAGGAGCCCGGCCTACACTGCCCTATTCCATAAATCCTGAGCCCGGCAGTGTGGCAACAATCCTGATCTTGAGAAGTGTCCAGACCGTTAAGGGCTTTCGGCCCATTCGCTCTGCGGCCAAGCCGCCTTTCGAATGACCGGTGGGCCAGAGAATTCATCACGGTTTGTAGCTTTGGGTTTGGTGGTTCGGTTCTTTGGCGTCATGTGGTTAGTCTGGTAAACAGATCCCCCCCGTGGAGAGATGGATCCGGATATTCGTGCCCTCAGAGCAGCCTTCTTGTCTAGAGCTACAACACCCTATTCTTCACCCCTTTTTTGTCAAATGTTGTTTCGAAACCAGGGCTTAGAATGCTGGAGTTTAGAAGTCTAGCATCTCTTGGCCCACATGACTTATCCTGCTGCAGAGCAGCCGGCGAAGAGGATCTTATGATAGCCGCTTGAGCGGAAGGGTCGGCGAGGCCAAAACAACTTGGGTTGATCTTTCATTGACAGCTTTCCATCAGGCACCATGGACCTGCAAGAGGGTTCGTTGGGCTTAGGGTTCAGCCATAGGGTTGATGGTTATCCAAGTAAGTTGGTTGGAAGGGCGAAGCCCTCATCTTGTAACTCTGAGTCACGAACCTCAAGTTTGCTCTTTGAACCACACATCCAAACTCTGACCAGTTTAAGGGCCCCTTCAACCCGGCACACTGTCCCGCATTTTGGGCGAAGCTCCGACTATAGCTACATCCGAACTTCGTATTTGGTAGTGGATGACAGGAACAGTTCGACGGGCGTCCCATGCTTCATTTCCTGGTTCACAACCCTGAACGTGGAAACTGTCCTAACAGTGACCCGGATTCCGGAAGTACTCCCGAAAGCACAGCGGTTGCTTTGGGGCTTGAACTTGAGACTGCACGTCATCAAGGCTCTTGCCTTCTACACAGCCAGGGGCTCAGTCTTCAAGCCGAAAGCATCTGAAGCAACGGCGTTTAGAGAGTTGAATTTGAATGTGCCTTTTTGCGTGCGGTGTGCAGGCTTTACATTTTCGGCTTCAGGGTTTGAGATGATTTCTGATGCCACACTTCTACTAGTTGATGGTGCTTGCTACTCTTTGGTTCTTCTGGGGCTCCTAGCCCTCGGTTTGCATCAACTCTTGCGTCTCAGAGGAGTGGGCGCATGAGCGACAGTCAAAAAGCAGGAAGCGAACAGGATGCCATTTTAGGGCCATCTTTGACCACGTGCCAGTGCCTTCATTGAGGAAACCATGCCCTTGTCAGGTTTTCGAGGCTACCAAATATATGGGAGTTTCCAAAAGTAGGGGACCCAAATATAGTACCCTAAATACTGGGATCCTTATTATAAGGACCCCAAAATACGGTACCCCTAATTTTCGGAAACCCCCATATGCAGGACCGATAGTAGTTCGTAGCAGAATCATGTTTGGGCCTGCGGCCTTCGGCTTGGAGTTAGGGACTGCCCAAAATAGGTTAGCACTACTTCTTGGGATGTCTATAGTAGGAAGCTGAGCCTGCTTTGTCTCCTGTCTCCAAACCCGCACGCTGAAAGCCCTAAACCCACAAGCAGACATCCGAAATTTTCCAAGGCCCAAGTCCTGTGAGTGTGTCGCCTGAGGTCGTGCCGACCATCCTCTGCCACATTCTTGGACGTCGTCCATCCGCCTTTTTTATGTCCTAAACCCTCCACCGCAGCTTCACATACAGTAAACTTTACAGATTACGATAACTTTCACGGTTTCCTGTTTGTGTTCGTTTCCCTTTGTGAGGTTTGGGGCTGCGCGAGCGGCAGCAGTTTGAACTCAAGCACCTTCTAACTCCGAAGCACAACACTCTTAGACTGGATGGCAAAACACTCTTAGACTGGATGGAAGGGGCCTGTAACGCAGACAGGCTGAACTTCCAGTCTCTTGACTCATGCTGCAGTCTTTTCGAGTTATCGGGGTCCTCCAGAGTAAGTTGCCGGAGTGGAACAAGAAACTCGAAACCTTCGCATGAAGATAGGTAATAGGGAACTACCTTTGGGGCGACAGGTGGCTACAGCCGTCGCCACATGCAAGCTCCCGCAACCCTATCTGTAAACTGCAAAACCTGTAGCCTCATCTAAACCCCGCTTGTAGCCTGTAGGCTTCAAACCCTGCTTTGTTTTCAACTCTAAACTCCTAAGTCAAACCCTGAAGCCGTAAACCTCGGCTTGCTGCAAGCCGGCTCCAATGGGCTCCAATGATAGCTGACTTTCAAGGTTTGCAATGCGGAACCATGAGGTTTCAGGTTTAGGGTATCGTTTCTGGCTTTGACCCGTATGGTTTAGTTCAGAATGAGCCTCCCTGCAAGAAAGGATACAGCACACCGATAAAGGTTTAGACCCTTAAGCCCTGCACCCTTCCTGTCCTTGCTAAGTGGGAGGCACAGAATCCTGAACCCTATGTTTTTGATGCGGGGGAAAAGGACCGACAGCAAAGCAACTTTTGAATCGCACTTTGCGAGGTCAGAGTCTCATGGCTTGGGCTGCCAAGCACGCAGAGCCTTCTACGATGGCGATGTATCCGGTGCCCTTGCCGGGTGGTGTGATCATAGAAGGGCTTAGGGCTTAGCGTTCATAGGAGTCAGGGCTCAGAAAGGGTTAGTGCTTGGGGTTTGTAGGCCGAATCCACGGCGCGGGCGGCACCTCGGTCGCTCGTTGAAGAATTGAGTTCTTACAATCTAAAGCTGTTACCCGGACATCGCACACTCTAAACCCTCAGATTAGGCAGACTAGGTCCTCGGGCTTGTATAGGCGATGGCCTTTGAGGACTCGCAGATTTGTGCTTCCCTTGCTCGGTGTCCAGTCCGTACAGTCTCACCTGCGTCTTAGCTTAGCTATTGAACGCGATGGTCAAGCAGAAAAGGATTTGAATATGGCATGGCGCAGGTATTGCAGCCTGTGGCTAGCGCGAGTCTCTCCTGGCTCCTGCGCAGCGCCCGCTGGCGAAAAGTTAGGGGGAAACGGATTGAAAAGTTCACTACCGACTGGGCATGTTGTTGCTGGTGCTCATCTTGTGATTTGTGAGCGCGAATGAAATTAGGGTTGTTTTGTCTGTTGAGGTGCATGCGTGTTTGCAAAAGAGAATGTGTTTGTACATATGCGCGCATGTACAAACGCATGGATGGCATGGCACGGCCAAGCGAAAGTTCGCGACACGCCCGCACAGCCCTTACAAGCCCCACTGTGACGAACTTCCCAAGAATCAACTACCACACCTACATGGAAAGACGAAGGAACTAGGGACATGTTCAGTGCTAAACCAAGAGTTAAAGATCCTAAAAATCTTCAAAGCCCTTATGCCCTTTACGCACGGATCCCTATGCATCCCGTTGCTGCGGCCCAGAATCTTAGGCTGCACCGCAGCTGCGAGAGGTCCTCGTGCTGCGGCCCCAAGTTTTTGAAGCTTTTGAGTGCATCGCTATTACACAGAGACCTGTCTAACTCCCAACATGATTCTGTCAGGGTTCCCCATTCTGACTATACCATAATATACCCCAAACCTTGTTCTTATTATTACACTGACCCCTGCATCAGTGTTTGTTCATATTCTACGTACGGGATGTCAGGTTTGATCAGAGAGTTGAGCTGATACGCGAGTGTGTCTTAGCGCGTAGGGTAGACACGGCAGCGCGCTTCGCACTGATATTTCGATCAGGTTCAACATCAGATGGTGATCTCACTCGTCTTCCGTATACCTCCAGCTTTTTGTTTTGTCTGATAGGGCCTCTGGCAGTTTCGATGTGTCGCTTGCAGGGCACCTGCGGCCAACACTCTTGGAGCCCTGCCCGTGGTGATCGGGCTCTACTTGGTCGGGCACTTGCTGGCTTTGTGTTCTTAGGGCTTAAAGTTTAGGGCTAAGGGCGGTTGTTTATATTTTGGCTGCTTCTTCGGGTTGCTGCTGTGGCTTCTGTTACTACCACCATCTTCTCCACCTGATTTGAATGGAAGGGGCTCAGCAAAAAGGGAGAATCAACCCCCTAACCCAGTAGTACTTGATTACATACGATACACCCATATATCATATATCTCGTTATCACTCAAAGTCATGTTATGCAGAGTCATGCCGGGTCGGTGGATCCCGAGGCCCTACAGAAACCCTAGTCCTAAGCCCAGAGCCCGCAAGCCCCAAACCCTAAACATCCCTATTCTTCTCCCTATACCTTCGAAGCCTGAAACCCTAGAACCAGCACCTACAACACCCTAAAAGTTCGATAGCGCTGCATGACACACGAACTAAGCCTCCAGGTGCTGAGGTTCACATCTGTTAGGTGTATTTGGAGCAAGGGAGGATGTTGTTGTGTAATGGTTTGTACAAACGGACGATAATGGGACATATCACTGAACATCAACACCTCAAAAGCTTGTTGCCTGCAGAGACCGATTGACCCCACCCCCCTAGTAAAGGAATGTCCTGTCAAAGTGTCATGATGGCGATGTAGGGGTTTACAAGGCTCGATAGAGGGATCGATTCCTTGGTATGATTTCAAGCGTGTTGGTGCAGCTTGCTCCGCTGGCACCAAATATGAAGCCGACATGGCACGTGCAATTGACTTTTCGGCTGCAGTCAATAGCAGGTGAAGACGCAATGCTTTGAAACACACGGATCTGCAAATGGCAGTCTTCCCCTGACCCAAAGCCCAAGAAGACGCCACTCAACCGCTTCAATCTCAAACAGTTTCGGGTTTGACAGACCACGTACGGGTTGCGACATCGCAGAGAGACCCCATGTAATGCGGCTCTAGGGGCCCTCTGAAAAGCCCGGACAGATGAGGAATATCTGAAGACTTTTGCAGCCCTAATCGACGGCTCGTAGGGCAAGGTTTAGGATTTAGGGCTGAATGCCTCGAACGGGTTTGAAGACTTCAAAACTTCGGCAATTAAGGCCAAAAAGGCCGTAGGAGCTTCTCATGCCTCCGCCCGGTGCACGTCGACTGTCGCTGGTGGAGCCATGGTGTTTTGGCAAGACTTGGGGGTGCGGGGGCTTTCGATGTAGGATTAACATTGTCGTGTTGGGGTTTAACGGTTTAACGTTTAGGGTAGTGTAGTCAGAGGCCATGCAAAGGCTCGTTGGTCAGCATCTGGTATTGTCCTGCACAAAACATATCCTAAATGCCATAAAATCAACCTGAAACGAGCAAACTGTCACTGCCAACATCATCTTTGGCTGGCAGGGACTCTACATTCCATACTCTATACCCTCAACCCGATGATGTTCAGGGGTTTGGGGTGTAGGGTTCAGGGTTAGGAGAGAGCTTCGAATCTGGGTTATCGTTGAGCAGCACTCCCCAAATCATGTTCGGGCTCCTGTAATCCTTACAAGGCCGCGAACAACTTGAGACCATGAAACAACATCCGCCATGCCAGCATGATGTGGAGACTACTTTGGGGTTTGGGGTTTCCTTTTCTAGCTAGCCCCAAGTGACATCCCTGGCCCTCTAGACCCGATCAAGGGAATCCAAAATCCTGGTTTTATGTTACAGGTTGAAACAAAGGCGTTTAGGGCTCAGGGTTAGTTGGACTTGAACCTTTTAAAATGCAGGGCTTTGGGTTCTCCTCCTCCTCGACCGTATACCCAGGAGCGGCAACAACTGCCACCAGACAAACCAGCAGAATCGGCCTCCGCCAACTCCTTGGTCAGGAGCGCGGTTGGTGTCCTCGAGTTGTTTGGTTTTTGTTGTTTCCGTTTGTTTGTGAATACAAAAGTCCGGCGTTTTGTGGTTTTACGCCATTTAGGGATTTGGGGTTTTGTGCCTTGCAGGTTTTGGAGGTGTCGGTGCTTTCAGGAAGCCTGTTTTGAGGGTCCTGTAAGGCCTTGTAGGCGCACTGTAGGATTCGGGTATAGGGGTTCATGGATTAAGTCTGCAAAAAGCTGATTCGTAGAGCTGGGTTTAAACAGGCGGAGCGTGAGCCTTTGTAACATGATCTGTTCTTCAGGTCTATCATGAAACTTCGTACGCCGCGAATCCCCGTACATCCTTCAACCGCAGGTATTGGTCTCCTTTCAATACAGGACCCAAGCGAAAGCTTGAAGCCTTGTCCCGGCAGCAGGAGATGCCACTGAGTTCTTCAAAGACTACCGGAACCTGCTTCTGAGCTGCGGTAATATGCGCTAGGGTCTATGTTACCCTGAGGGTTCATGTTCCCAGACAGTATGTATTTACTTAGGCCTGAAAAGGGGTCCCTATGTTAGAGCCCGCAGCCCCATATCCCAGATTTCTAAAATTCAAAACTTATAAATTTACAGGACTAGATCCCTGGCCTGCGAGGTTTCGCGGGTAATGTGGAACCCTGATTAATCAAGCTCGCCAAAATGTCTTAGGGTTTACTTATGATGTCTTGAAGGTTAGATCGTTGAGAGCCTATGGCAGTGATGTCGGGCGAGAATCTACCCTGACGACAGTTGATAGCCATGTGCTGCTGAGGCATGACATCAACCGCGGCTTGGCTGCAGTAGCCTTTTTGCACGTCATGTTGCTGCATGCAATCTCCAAAGCCCTTGAAACCTGCACACAACACCTGAGAACCAGCAAGGGGCTTAGGGCTTTTGTTCTCAGACCGCGTTGCTCCGTTACTTGTCGTGAAGCTTTTCGAATTTCCACAATCATGTTTGAACGTACAACCACACGGAATGTCGGTTTGTGGTTGGCTGGCTGCGCATTCCTCAAAACCCAATCCGAAAGCAAAGCATTAAGTTCAAATGCCATAGAACCCTGAAGCCCCAACAATGCGACCCTTCAATGTTTCTCAATATAAGGTTTGCAGACACTTCAATGAAGATAGCCATACTTCTCGTTACAACAGCAAAGATAGAACTAGTAAGCATAGTGATCATAACAGCATCAATATCACAACAAGTGTCGGTAGTGATTACTGTATGATCAGAAATTTAAGTGTGATTGAACACTATGATTTCTGCACAACGCCAAAGCCTAAAGTAGGAACCTTTGGAGTTTGTGGGTTTCCAGGCTTCATGGCGAAGTTGGCGCAGGAGAATCCCCGCTTCGTGGTGTTCCTTGGCACATCTGGGAGTTTCCGAAATTAGGGGTACCTTAAGGTTCCTTTAAAGGGTTACTACAAGGGTACTATGAGCGCTCCTTCAAAGGGATCCATAAGGGTTTGGAGTTTCCGAAATTAGGGATACCTTTGGGGTCCTTATAATAAGGAGGGTGCTATATTAGGGTGCTAAGTCCCCGAAGCGGAAAGGTAAGGGCGTTACGAACTAGAACAGGCTACCGTAGGGTTTCGGGGTATGTGACACTGTAAGCATGTTGAAGCCTACGAACAGATACTATTAGTCCTTGAAGGGGTGCCTACAACCACCGTCAACTGCGATATAGTTCTTATTTATGGCTGAGGGTACAGGGTTTATAGGGTTGGTTGGCATTAAGAGCCCAGCTGCAAACGGGTTTATAGGGTGTAGGATTTTGAGGTTCAGGTCGGGGTTGGGGCTGTGTTGGGGGTTCCCTTTCTCTTGTGAAACTACAGTGCCACCTTAACCAGGTCGCCCGATTCAGATCTCAGCCGTTAGGGATGTGAAGCCCAAACTCTGCCGAAGCCTGAAGACTGCAAGGAGGCGATTTGAGAACGAACCTTAAATCCCTAAACCAAAAAGCAGACCCCTGGCTGTCTGTCCTTTAGTCACTATTCCGTGCCGTAGATGGCCCAAACCCGAAACCCTTATGAGCCCTATCAATCCTAAACACTGAACCCCTTCATTCCTGAACATCCTTGTAGGACCCTTATTACCATCCCCGGAACAGTTATTACCAGCCCCTGAACAGTTTGATGTAGTAGGACCTACCAGTTGATGTAGGATCTTCCGAACCCCGTCTCCTTCATGCACAACCATCACCTCGAAGCTCTGCAATCAGGCTCCGAGAGATCGGGCGCTCTTGGGAGGGAAGACCTCTTCAGGCGCTTCGTCCTTCCGCAGATTCTGCGACTACTCGTAGATATCTGAACGTGCATGTGCATTTTTACCGTATGGCTATCTACAGCGCATGGCTATATAAATATAACAAAACTATATGTACATATATATATATATATATATATATGTGTGTGTGTGTGTATGTGTATCGTACACGTGCTTGGTCTATGGGTGTGCATAAATGCGTGTTTTGGGGGTTTGTAGGTGCACATGTATGTAGAAGCGCATATCTATACGTATGTGTGCGTGCATGTATGTATCTATGTAGATATACATATAAGCCGCTATGTCGGTGTGTATATATATATATAGATATTCTACCAGGAGTTGCTCTTGGCTTGTACCCCAAAGCCCCCCACCCTCCAAGACACAACTTAACTCCTGAGGTTTCAATCCCTTCTATGTCCAGCAAACTAAAACCCCTTCAATCCCAGGGCCAGACCCCCCTGACTCAGAAATTCCTCTGGCTCAGTAGCGGGAGCTGAGATCCCAAACCACTGTCTGGCTCAGGTGCTTGAGATCACCGACCACCACTCTGGGAATGTCGCTGCAGCCGGGCCGGAAGTAAGCTTACCCCCCAATAAGTGTACGGGCCTGAGTAAGTGAAAAAAGGAGCATGGTATACAATATACCGTATACCCTTATGGTCCCTGTGTAATATCACTATTGCAGTATGCCCCCGAGCTCTATTCCCCGAAACCTCGAACACGCTTCAGGACAAGCCGTGCATCTTCCTGGAGGGCGGCATCCACGCACGACGCTTGGATTTAGGGTATTTCCTGAATTTGAGACGTTTACGAGTGGGACGTTGTTCCATGTAATTAGCCCTAACCATGGTGATGTTGATTATTGCTGTTGCTGTTGCAGCTGCTCGCGATGATTATCGCAGCCATCCCTCACTAGCAGCCGCTAGCATGCAATACCGACCGCAGCAGCGACATGAACGAGATTTCGTCTTCCTTCAAGCTCAAGGACACAAGCTAGTTCTTCATGTTGGTTATTTTCAAGGCCGGGATCCTTGTCTAGATCTGTCATCGTCGAGCAACTTCCACGGGTGGAGCCTGGCCTTTGCCAAGGAGAGTGGATTGCACCTGCTGCGGTTCTGTACATCGCAGGCATAGAAAGTTTTCCAGCCTACACCGTTCGGCTCCTCTAATCCATTCCCACCTTCCTCACTAAGTAAGGCACGAGGTGGTAATGTTCAACCCGTGCATTGGAGTGCCATGCGATTCATGGCGCATTTGCTAGCAGGGTTCACATCTAGTGTTCAACAGCACCACTTGGCTTGTTTAGCGGGGCTTTGTCGGTTTGAGTAGATTTCATGCTTGACACTTCATGGGTAGCTGCTGAAAGATTGTGAGCGCCGTCATCACGGCGACCCGTACTAATACTGTGGCTGCAAGAACCTCCCATGTCGTCGGAACTAGCTTGAGACCTCTGGGACTCCCTGTAGGACGAAAGAGTCAGGGGGTAAGGGTGGGGTGCTTCCGGGAAGGCTAGCTATTAGGCCGATTCGGGTTCAGGATCTCAGTAAGCCTCGGGGACTCTAAGCCCTGGGCCGTTTATGGTGTGACCCTCCTTGCGTCCTGCAGTAAGGAGTGTGTGACTTGCGTGGAAGTCTAGAGAGCCTGAGTCACAGCCAGGAGTTTAGTTCTTAGGGGGGTCTAGTCCAGGGCCCCGTATTGTCGCATACATTTGCTGACGTACCTTGCAAGGGCGCGAATCGTCAAAACATAGGCATTCTCAGGCATGCATGCGCCGCAGACATACCTCGAGCAGGCAACCACGTCCCAACACAAGCCCTGAACCCTGTTTACTGTACGAAGTGTGCATTCGAAAGAAAACCGAGAGTCAACAGCCACTCTCCTGCAGAGCTCGGAATGGCTAGCAACACTGTAGCAGTAGTAAATAGTAGTATCCTGTGCTCGTCCTGGCTTCTCGCGAAGGCGCGCTCGTGCGAGAGTCCAGCTCTGCCGAAGTGCAAAAGTACTTGCAGGATTCTCGGCTCAGGGTTTGGTTGTCAGATGTTTCTCAATATGCTGAAACCTTAAATCCAAAGCCCTTGACGCGTAATTTGGATTGTAGTTATAATGAGGCAGCATCTTGCTGGCAGGCATTCTCTGCAAGTTCTGAACAGTAGTGCGTGATGCGTGATGCAGCGGCCCGACTTTGCCAGTTGCAGCTGAACACCAGCAGCACACCTCCTATTCTGAGGACCCCATCAAGCTGTGATCTGAATTTGATAAACCCCCCAAACAGGCACCTTGTAACGTAAGTAAAGATGCCGTCCAATGCCCTCCCTGGCCTCTTCACCTCCCCAATCCCCGTAAAATCCGCGATGCTGAGACTCCTCGCAGCCTGGAACCAGGAGCCTCCAAACCGAGGCAAAAGTTTCGAAACGACCACCGCAACACCCTAAAGCCTGAAACTACAGTAGTAGTAGTAGTAGTAGTAGTAGTAGTAGTAGTAGTAGTAGTAGTAGCAGCAGCCTCAGCTCTGGAGGACTTCGTTTTCACGCTCTTGGTTCCGGTGAACCCCGACGGCTACGTCTACTCCTGGGAGGTGAACCGAATGTGGCGAAAGACGAGGCGGAAATCCGAATTTAGTCGGTCAAGTGGTTGTTGGGGTTGAAGAATAAGGTAGAATAAGGTAGAGGAGCCGAACAAAAAATACGGAGATGATTATTTCAGAGGGCTTCTTACAATGATTCCCCACAACCCTATTCCGATTATTGAGGTCCGTTAATTTCCGAATTTAAGGCCAAAAGAAGACGGGCAAGGGCTTGGAGCTTCTTGAACTTTGACTCGTGTCCGTCAAGTTTCGCTCGCTTCTAGCTTTCGGCAGGTTGTTGAGTCCCCCCGCCAAACGAAAAAGACCAAGGGTTCAGACGTCGATGCCCCTCCGCCTAAAGTCGAGATCCATAAAGCCGAACAGGAGCAATCGGACGGACTACTTGTGCCGTGGACACGTTGCCGGAGTAGTTACTTCGGCCGCAGTTATCTGCGTCCTAATTGTGTTTTAGGGTTTGGTACCTTTGGATGTAGGGGTTCTTAGATTAGAGTAGCGGTCTCTTTAAGCAGGATGTGCTAGGGCCTCTCCGGACCGAAGATTCTTACACCAGTCCCTCATGGCGACTCTTACCGTATGGGCCTTTATGGGGTTTGCTTTGACTTAGGCCCTACATGGGAAATACCGTTGAAGCCTTGGATAACCCTCTACAACACCTTCGAAACCCCTCGAGGGCCCAAAGGTCTCAGGTCGCAACCGAGAAGGCCCGAGTTCATGTGAGATCCAGGACTTTAGGGTGCCCAGAACCAGGGCTTTAGGGTGCCCACAACCTTCAGCCCGTGCTTCAACGAACCCTTTCGGGCTCATTATAGCGTATTGTAGAAGCTGGTGTGCGAAGTTTACGGTCTATAGGGCTTGAAGGCCTAGGCTTCAAAGAAGCGGGCTTTCGAGATTTTTGGGCTTGAGGGTTTGGGGTTAAAGGTTCACATGAGGTCGAATCACAGGCCAGCCGTCTGATCAGCCAAGGATGCGAACAGAAACTGGGGCCTTACATTCGGCGTCACAAACGATGCGTACTACGTGGCTGGGACAGTTAAACAGGCATTAAAAGGGCGTTAAATTGATGTGGTGGTCATGATGCAGGGCTTGCATGGAGTGGCAGATTCATTATGAAGTACACATGTTGCTGTCGGAGTTGAAACATGACATGGAAAGTTTACTGTCGGGAGCACCGGATGGACAGTCCACTTCGTTTACCCGCCTCAGCCATCGACCTTGCTCAAGGCAGGGAAGGGTTTGTCCAGCCAGGGCCTTCTTTGCTCCTTGACATTAAGTAGCCTTTCTAGAAGCTCTGATGCTCCTGATGTAAATCTGGAAGTAGGTGGTTCTTACAGACCCTGACAGTGGATCGCCCAAACGCGCAGGCGACACGTTTCAGTTTGCCCAGAAAGCATTGCCGCATGTGGGATGCTCCGATTGCACCCAAGTCTGATGAACAGCCATGACAGTGCCAAACGTCCAAGCGCGTCCCAGCAGTCTTGCCTTTGGCGAAGATGACTCGTCTTTCTATCTGAAATTTGAAATCAATTCGTTGTCCACGAGCCATTGGTACGGTCTCATTCCAGACGAACTGAAGAATTCGCTGGATGAGCATGGCGACATAAATGTTCACCAAGTCGCGTTAGGTCCTGCCGGGGAGTGGTTCTTGAATTACGAAAATCAAGACCGGTCAACCTTTTGCGGCAACGTGTCCGATCTATTTGTGGCAGCGCTGCATGCCACGAAGGACACTGATGGCAAGATGCAGATCTCATGGGTGGCCTTCGGCCCGCAGCATTCTTTTTTTGTTCAGCGGGTCGAAGGCGAGCCGTTTTGGCATGGCTTACCGCGGGATTTGGAAGAGTTAGTGGCGAAGGCTCCTAGGGAGGTAAAGCATCTTACGCTGGGTCGTCCAACTGGTTGGTGTGTGTTGTTCAGCGACGGCTCTTGCAAGTGGAGTTTACCATCGGAACATGATCTTCCAGACTTGCTGAGGATCTTTGAGGCCCTCACATTGGAGCATGTTTGCCTCGGAAACAACGGAAACTTTTTCTTGGAGACGGCGTGGCACACTTATTTTTTTAAAGCAACAGGAAGCCTGGAGGTCGTTTTGTCGTATTTCCGCAACAGAAATAAACGACAGGAGAAGGTCAAGTAAGCTCTAGCTGACAGCCCGACTCTGTCTCGTACACATACAGCCCTCATGACGGTTTTTGCGAGGGTGTTTGAGGAACATCGTGAGGATTGCTACTTCGACCAGATCTTGGAGGATATCAAGACCAAGCTACTTTTTGATCCACAGTTCACTCGGTTGTACTCGTTCACTCCTGCATGCTATGGTCAGCGAGGAGGACACCCATACTTCAAGCCATGCGGATGGCGAAGGTGCTCTTTGGCAATCGGTAGCTTCGAAGAGTACTCAGGTTGGTGCGTCGCATATCATGGGACAAGTTGCCACAATGTCGCATCCATCATGCTCCGTGGACTCCGAAGGCCAGGCGATGAAGGCGTCCGTGTTGCACACGGTCAGGCTTACAGCGACACCGGTTGCAGCATTTACGTCAGTCCATCTATTGAGTATGCTGCTTTTCCAGTTTACGCAACGTTTTTTGAAATTCAGCTCTTCAAACATTGGGCACAGCTTGTTCTTGAGTGCCGCGTTCGTCCGGGCTCGTTCGTAGTGAAGCCTGGGTCCCTGGGGACCAAGTATTGGCCACCACATCTTCGCATGGACTCAAACTTCGAAACGAATTCTGAGCTGGAGTGGCTGATTGACAGTCCAGATGACGTCGCGTTCACTGGGCTCATGATCCGTGAATTCGGAGAAGCAGCAAGCGAAGAAATCTACGGAAGCTTGGTGCGCCAAGTGACGTGGACTCCGGACAGCCAGGGCCAGGGGCCGCAGTTTGAATGGACAAAGCTTCGAGCAGCGGAGTACGAGCGACTGCAGTATTGCATCTGAGGCACAAACCAGACATGAGTGATAGGAAGGTCTTAGTGCATGCCACGGGCCCGCCGCAGAGTAGTGGTCCTCTGGAATACGGATCGCATGATGCGGGACCTAAACAGAACTTGGTTTTACTATCTCTTGGCATCCACGTGCAGCCAACAGATTTAATTGCAAGAGACGGTGGGTACAAGTAATGAGTACAGGACGCGAAGAGAATCTATCGGTTTGGGGGTTTTGTTGCCAGTCTTTTGGATACACTGACTACTGGTAGCTGTTTCACCGTCTGAAAAGTTCTCGCCCATGGATCCGGAAGTGTACACCTCAGGTCCTCAGGGCCCATCAGACAGACTGAGAGCTCATAAGCTGCACCTGTAGTTGGATCTGCTGTTTTCGCTTGTTGGGATTTTTCTATTTGTTTTACAAATTCCACTTTCTAAGTAGGGCAAGTTCCAGTCAGCGTTCAGCAATTATTCTGCTGTGCTGGTGTGTCAACTCTAGTTTTGTTGGGGGTGCAAGGTTTAGAGATGTTCAGAGTTTAGAGCCCTCGGTTTAGGGTTCAACAGCTTTCGGGCAGTCTAACTTCTAGAGTTGAGAATCGAGAGCTTTGGGTTGATCAGGGTGATTTGAGGGCAGCCAAGGGTTGAGAGTTGAGGGCCAGGGCTTCGGGTACGTGGCCCCTGCGCAGCCGATGATCTCTTCGGATTACTGGCTTGCTTGGGATCTCAGTATTTGGATACCTGCTATAGTTTGTGTGAAAGAAGGATGTCCTTAGCCAGTAAATAGCACCACCAGCCGCAAACAGCAGATCCGAAACCCTAAACCCCGAAACCCACTCTGTGGAGCTTTGTTTAGTGTTGTGCGCGCGTGAGCGTCGAAAGCCCGAGACTTGTCAACTGAGGACCAACAGCTGCACAGTCCCTGCACCGAGGTCTCACCATGGCATTGGTTGTGAGTGTCTGGGGATGAGGTGTGTAAGCCTCATAAATATAGGAGCCCGATTAAGAAACCCAGGGTCTTTAGTGGGATGCTTAGTACGAACACGCATGTTCTGCGGGTAGAGGGCCAGGATTTGTTCGTGAGGTTCCTACATCAGCCTGAATCTGCGACTTGGGGGGGGGGGGGGGTGCATGTGACATTGGCGATCGATGTTGTATTTATGCATAGAGAGGGGAGAGAACGAACATACTAGTTACTAGTCAAGATCTGATGCAGTACTTGGTGTGTCGAAAGTCTAGACCTTTTACCTAGAACACTTAGACTGCGACTTGGAGTTCAAGTGAGGCATACATGTACAGGGATTCATGGTTGATAAGTCTGGGGCACGGGTGTGCTTGGCCTTTGGGACATGGGTTTGCGGTGCGGTCCTCCCTCTTCAGACCCCTCAACCATGAACCTTGCCCATAGCAGAGCCTAGCGGCACACCCGCATCTTCTCGTCGTGGCCGTTCTGGAAGGTAACCAAACAGTGATCTTCTCATGGCTTTCTGGATATGAAGGTGGAAGCCCTAAACCCTAAACCGGAAGGAGACTATCTTATTTGGAGTTTGGGCTGTGTGCCCAAGGAACTGCACCTTCAGTCCAAACTGCGAGTGCGAAGTGCTTTAGCCACATTTGCGCAGGGGTTTAGGGTTATTCAAGCCTTTAAGCGTCCTCAAAGGTTTCGTGTTTCGATATGTAGCGGGGCTCTGAACATCTCTCTAGACTCTGCAGGTTTTCATTGGGCCAAACGCTTTCTCCGAGCCGGAGACACAGGCGACATCATGCAAAGACATCCTTACTTGGCAGAATAATGTAAGCTTGGTTTAGGGCATCTGGTGGGGAGTGCAGGGGCATTAACCCAAGTTTAGGGCGATTCTAGAGACAACCCGCTATCCTCAAGTCTTGAGCTCGAAATCCCACGCCCGAGTTCCTCAAAGGCTTTGAGGGCTCGGTTCTCTTTCCTGTTTAGTTTGCCCTACACCCTAACAGACAGAACCGTGAACCCTACACACTTGTCGGGGTGCACCCCTAAACCCTAAACCCCTGCAAGCTCCTGCTCCGTCATTCGGACTCATGGCAGAAGTCATGTAGAAGCTTGCGTCAAGGCTCTCGGTCTCCCTCCAGGCCTTGTAAGCCAGGATCGCGATCTTTAAGAGCGTTGGCAAACTGGCCAAACCCTACTAAACCACCAGGCTGTCAAACCCCCCGTGCCCTTGCGCCAGAAAACCCTGAGCCTTGTAGGCCGCGGCTTACTTTTCCTAGCAGCCGAGAGCAGTCGTGAAGTCCGGAATCCCTATGCAGCAGTCATCGCCACAGCATGTGTTGACTTCGCGGACTAAACAGGCCCAGATATTCGAAGCGTCGTCGAACAAAGGCCATCCAGCACACCCACAGAGCTGTTTGTAGAAATGGGTCGAGATAGACTGGCACCGGAGTAAGCCTGTATACACCTGCGCCCTACACCCGAAAACCAAGCCCACAAATAAGCTCAACCTCAAACACCCAACCCTTAACTCTGATCAACAGGCGTTCTTGATGCGAGTGTCCATTCAGTAGAGCGTCTGCATGGGGTTGAAAATTCGGATTTGCTTCAACACTGCATCCCGTATACTAACCTCAAATAACCCCAAATGCATATAATCGCATAACACTATTAGACTAAAGGTTAAGCCCTCACAAATCCCGAAACTTAATTAAACACAGATCAATGACTCCGAAGGCTGCGTCCGGCTACCTCCAGAAGAGGCAACAGGGCAGCCTCCATGCTTCAAAGGCCCCGGCTTGGGTCGAGAGCTTGGGGCTTTGGAGTGTTTCATGGTTTGGGGTTTCAGGATTCTGGTTCGCAGGGTTTTCTCAAGAAGAGGGGCTAGTGACGGATGGTTGGTGTGTAGTAGTCAGTACGGGGAGCGTCGCCCCGTGAGAATAGTTTGCGGTGCTGTCATTAGCCGGTAGTCGAACTACTTGAATTCCGCGAAAGTATGCCCAAATCACAAACTTATCCGTCCCGGAAGAGGCAAGTGAGGGGCTGACTCAGACAACTCGGGGTATTGTCTTGTGGTGCAGCTTGAGATACGCAGCAGTCGTTCGGTTTGGGTTTTGGCAACAAGATCTGTGCGGCCCAACGCCCCAATAAGCCTGAAACTCCATCCCTACAGCCCGAGACCCAAGCCCGACTCCCATGTTGCCTGGTCGGTTGCAGGCCAGAGGCCGCAATCCTTAAATCTTAACCCTACACTCCCAAACTCTCGGCCCCAAAGACCCCCCCAAAAATCTTGCCGCCCTTATCATAGGCTGGTTGTCTAAATCTTATAACTTGTAGTCGCTCCGAGAAATTTTCGAATTCTCCAAGACCTTAAAGCGCCAAACCTTAGAGCAACAACTTCTACGCCACGAACGTAAAGCCTGAAATCTGTGAGAGTGAAAAAGCGAACCTCTAAATCTCGCATGCAAAAGGGTCGTGGGTTGCGCATCTTTTTTGATGTTGCACAAAGTTTCTGTTTTTGCTTTCAGGTTTCGGGTCCGAGGGGTTTTGAGCTTACCCATTCGGGTCCCGCATTTATTCGTCCGTAAGTCATCGTTTTTGCACTGCCCAGCCTTGGTTGTCAAAATTCGGTGCTGCTGTTGGTTTCCTTCGATATTGCTGCAGCATTAATCTGAGCGCATCCTGGAACCCCTAACCAGGTTGAGGAGAGCGCCTGACCCCCCATGTAGGTTGAGGCTGCGCGCCCGGGCCCGAAATACCAAATCTTGAACTTTGAGCCTTCATACTCGAACCTTGAAATCCTTGTGACATGTGTGGACGGTTCTACACTCCAAAACTCAGCTCAAGTATTGAGGCCCCCATATTCGACCACTCATGCACTCCTGAAGCTCTATTCGATATCACCCCTAGAAACCTGCAAGGACGGCAAGATGGGGCCGGGTCACATTGCCGCCTTCATCGACTACCACTCCTACGCCCAGGCATGTCGCGCATGTCAGAATTTGTCTCGGGTTTTGAAGCCGACTCCGAACCTGAAGAAGACTAAGTGCCCAAGCATGCACAAGACCCCGACGCCTACACACTCCAAGCCTAAACACATTGAAGCTGAAGCTTGAGCTTCTAGGTACTCAGTCTGATCTGAGCACCCAGAAATTCCAATCGATGCTAGGCCCCGACGTCTTTGAACCCAACAGCTCCAGGCTTTGAGGCGAACTGACCTGGCTTCCAAAGCAATCGAGGCCATGTTGCCCCCTTGGGCTGTGACTGGGAAGACGCCCACAAACCCGGATGGCGCCTACCAGACGGCGATGACCTCGGCGCTGCCGCTGTGCAAATTGATGGGTCTGCCCTGGAAAGGATCGTGGAGTGTTTTTGGTCCAGGGAGTGGGCTCCTAAGCCCCCAAACCCGATCGGAATTCAGGAATGCCCAGTACCGCTACTAAGCTACTAACTCTGGCTGCCAGCTCGAATGTCGCAGGCCGCGGACGCAAGAGAAGCAGAAGCCGACGTGCACTTCGGGTCTAGGGATACAGCTGCAGCTCGAAACTATGTACAATCCTAGACAAGCTCTTAAGCCCGATTTTTGGGAAACCCTCCCTCTCTTTTGGAGGACTTTGTTACCCTTCCTAGGAACGCCGCCTTTCAGCAGAGCTCCGGGCGCACCTTCCGAGCTGGCGCCGACGTCTTCCCGCCGGACCCAGGCACCGGGAAGCTTGGAACACAGCTGGCCAAAGGGGGTTTGCCTAAACTCTAAACTCTAAGGGCGCTAACTGCAAGGTTTTTGGGGCGGGTGTTGCGGGGAAGGGCTTACGTAGTAGTCAGTTTTCGTGAGATTCCGTCCTTGGCCCTTACACAGCTTCAAAATCTGAATAATTCTTAAGCCCCAGAGCAGCCCAAAAGGAACCCCCAAGAAACCTTGTAAAACCCTATGAAATTCTCCCAAAGCCCTCGAGCTCTAAGCCCAAGCCCTCCGCCCCAGACCTTTCACTCCTCAGACCACGAAGCAAATGCCTCGCCTGGATTTGAGAGCGCCGAACCCTAAAACCCTGAAACTATAAAATTAGATCATATCATTACTTAAACCGAGATTCATATTCTATTGAAAATATATTCGCATATAATTATGTATATATATATAGAGATCTAGATCTATATACATATGTATGTATCTACATATAATTTGTCTTTTGCAAACAATATATGAGTATGTTAACTATCACCCCCAAAGCCGCGAAGAGAGGTACCGGCCCCGACTGGGCCTTCGGTCACTTGGGCCCCCCGGCCACTGAAGCCCAGAAGTTGAGGGCGAAGGGTTCCTCTAAGGGTCTCTTTGCAGGGTTCCTTTATGGGAGTTTCCGAAAATAGGGGAGCACCCCAAGTAGTAGGATCCTTATTATAAGGGCTCCAAAATAAGGTACCCCTAATTTTCGGAAACTCCCCTGTAGGCTTCCTTTAAATTCAAGGCTTCGCTTCCTTTAAGGATTCCGCTTACGGAGTCCTTTAGGGTTTCCTTTAGGTGTTCTTTTCCAGGCTCCTTGGCAGGGTTGCTTTAATTAGAGGGTTCCTGCAAGGGCTGCAATAGCGAGGATTTGGATCGTAGAGAGGCCACCGACAAAGGTTTTGTTTTTTTGCATCTTTAAGGGTTGTTCAGGGTGCAGGGATTTTTCAGGATTGGAGGGGTTTCTGAGGCTAAAACCATAGACCCTAAACCCCAAAACCCTGAAACGGTGCTGTGCAAACACCGCAGTCAACATTCCTCCCAGTGTCAGACCTCGCGAGCCGGCATAGACTTCCACGCAATGCGAGAGGGAAACAAACCCTGAAACCTTAACCTAAACAAACAAACCCGGTAAGAGGGTGTAGGGCAAAGGGTTCTGCTGGGCTTGTTTACTGATTCGTCGTGTAGAAGATCAAAGGCTGCCTGGGAACATGTAGGTTCCCTACATGAAGAGTGACTTATCTACACTACTTATTGCCCAAAATTGGTCCGAATTTGGACAACTTATGCATGAAGCTGTGACGCTGAAGGATCGGATGGCCACAGTTCTCTGAAGATGCAGGTCCTCTATAAACAGAGTTTTGACGGAGTTCTTCTACGACCGAGTTCTTCTGGCTTTGTGCCAGTAAGCCTCGTTTTTGCAGTCGCAGAAAAGGTTCTTGGGAGAGCAGCTGCACTTTGCGGCGAAACCCGATATACAACCTTGTAGCTTGGGACTCCGGCAAGGGGAAGCTAGTTTCAAGAACCTCCACCCATTTCATGATGTCAGAACCGGATTTTGCGTACGCCTTTTGACCAAAGACTAAACTACACTTCCCAAGGGATCCGAGCGACGATGACGGTCGAGCTGGAGGGCAGAAGCAGCTCGGTGATACAATTGCTGTTTGCGTTATTAGAAAGCCTTAGTCGGAATATTTCGGACTCAATTTGGGCGCCCAAGGTTTTGACACTTTAAGCCCTGAAGCCCTGAGCCCATCACCCCAAGGCCTTATCCCAAGAAGAAAACCTGCACTTCGGGGTGCGGTTCGGACCTTCGAGGCTCCCAACTTCAATCGTGTATCAGAGTCTAAGGTGAGTGATCGAGGTGCTTGGTGTGGCTTTTTTGAACGGGGGGGAAGGACGGGGGGAGGGGGGGGGAGGCCTGGAAACTTTAAGACCAAAGCCCCACAGAAAGGATTGCTTTGGCCACCCGTAAAACCAAAAAACACATCAGGGCCTCTGGACAGTCGGAAACATAGATGCCATACGTCGGGTTACTGATTGTGAGCTAATGATCGTGAACACCCAAGTAGCCCTTTTCTCAACAGGCCCGCATTCTGTAATTGGCCTGCTTCGGGTTCTCTGCTAGTTGAGGGATTGTGCAGTGCACATCAGAAATCCAAGCCCTAGATTTTGAAACCTTGTCTCTTAAATCCTCAACCGACACAAACCTAAGCACCCAAAGCGCACTTAACCTTCAATCTGAGGCCTCATTTACGACCTATAACCCTACATCCGAATCCTGAAGCATGACCCTGTTGGAGGCTTTTGCCTTCCTTCCACTCAGATCGAGTTTGTGGGCTCGGAGCAGTGGGCCGCATGTCCCGATTCTTTTTTGTATTTGAACTCTTTTGTGGGCGTTTTGGCATTCAGACGTTGTCCGGTGTGTTTTATTGCTGCTTTTAGTTTTGGTTTGCTAGACCCTCTGGATGCAACGGCAGAGAGAATGAGAGAGACAGAATTTTGGTTTGGGTGGAGCTGTTAAATTGATAAGAAATGTCAGTTAGGGGGGGTTGCAATTTGATACTTCTCCTAAAGCAGGGTTCTCGCATGAGCTGCTTTCACCCGCTTGCCATCTACAAGTGCCTCGAGGCCCAGGCACCTTCAACAACCCCTCCGAAACCCTGTGCAGAGAGGTGCAGTTAGCAACCTACCAGTATGCAGTCCAATGAAGATTGTTCCACATCTTGAGTGCGGTTATAGTCTCAGTACAGAAGCCCAAAACCCCAGTAGGATCTTTCAGGCCCTAACGCCGTAAAGCGGCCTTGAGCTTATATCCCAAATCTTAAGAGTTCCTACACCCCAAGACCTAACCCCAAAATCCTAAACTCCGCGTCCTGAGCCCCGGCGCTGCCATGGTCGCACCGCTGACAGACGACAAGCGTGCGCGCGAGCTGTCGAAGTGCCTGCACAGCTGGTTCTCCGAGGCCCGATTGGGGTTCAGGGGTCTTGGGTAAAGCTGAGGGTTAGGGCTGAATCAGGTTATGTGTAGGTCTTGATGTCCGCTCGTGGCTTGTGAAGGCTTCGGAATGGACATGTCCCATGCACCAGCTTAAACGACCCTTAATCACTAAACCCTACACACTTAAACTTCAAAGTGCGACGGAGGAGCTGCAGATCCCGATCCAGAAGCGGGACGCAGGGCAAGAGGTGTTCGCAGCTTTCCTCGGTGCCTCATCGGCGAGTCCCCACTCCTGTGTAGTTCCTGTGTGCATGAAACAGGAGTTTAATAAGGTCACTTTAAAAGGCCTTGTATAGCACTGCCTATACTTATGTTGTAATCTGCCTGCACAACATGTCCTCGCCGTCTAGGAGTCTATAGTAGACGTGCTTTGAAACAGAACCAGCGTTTTGTTGACCGGCGGCCTCGCGCCTCGGTGCAGGCAATGAGGCGTGCTGCGCAGCTCCAACCCACTCTTCAGCCGGAGAGCCGCCAAAAGAGACCTGCGCAAGCCCTGCCTTTTGACACAGCGCTTCCCAACCGTCCACACTGGACGATTGCTGCATTACCCGGATGTGTACGTGGCCAAGCAAGAAATCCTGGACGCAGACAACGAAGCTATGCACGAGAGCAAGCTCTGGCGATTGCTGTTGTGGCTTTTTCTGGGCAATGGCGGATGTCAGCACAGAGCTTGGCATGCAATCAAATGTATGCCTTGTGCCAAGTCGTACACAGGGCAGAAGACTCAACCGCTGGAGGTGCTTCGCTTTGTTTGCGCAGCTGTAGCTGCCCGCGGCTCGCTCATGAGCGTGATCGGCTCGGACGGCCTGGACAAGAAATCTCGCCTCGCCACCAAGAGGTTTTTCTACTTGTGCGAGTGGCACGCACAAGTTCCTGCTCTGGTCCACGCGTTTCAAGATGGCCCGGAGCAGTTCCACGGCATGGTGGCCAAGATGCCAGGGCTCCGCGGTGAGCTGTCCAGTAAGGAGCTGTACGTCATCATGGCTGTGGCAAAGAACAACAGCATTGCCAGGGTGGGGCGATTCTCGTTGCCTTTTGGCCAGGGCGCTAAGAACGGCGCCAAGACATTCCTGAAGGTGCCACTCAAAGCTGGCAGGGCATCCGCCGCCTACTATAAGGATCACCTGGCCAAGCTCTGTCCCAAGCTGGAGAAGACAATCGGGAAACTGTATCCACAACTTCCTGCCAAGCTGAAGAAAGTTGACATCTTCGACGTCGAGCCAGCCCTCTGTGGTGCGTTTATCTATGCGAAGCAGGCTGCTTGACTTTCCGTAGAAGCGACCGCAAACCCTTTAATTTTCAACCCTAAAGCACGAAGAGCTTAAAGCCTAAACCGTGTGAGCCAAGGTTCAGGCCCTGCGCGCCATGGGCAGCACTGATTGGAATGCGGTGAGGCGACTGCCCGTTCCCGCGGGCTTCATCGCTTACACGGCTGCGGGCGTGCCTGAGCCGGAGAACGTGCAGCCTTTTCCTGATGCTTGGCTTTGACCACTCGGGTCTATAGCTTTATGATGTTCTACTCGTACGAAGGCATATATGCTTGAATAGGAATGCGAAGCCGTAGTTTTTGTTTTGTGAAAGAAGTTGCGTGGACGAAGTTGCCTAGCTGTTGCGCGGTGGTGTTGCGCCGCTTAAGGACATGTCCTACAAGGACATCAAGATCAGCAAGCTGCCGAAAGCACCGATGACAAAGGCAGCACTGTTGAAGAGCTTTGGTTGCATCATTAGATCACCCTTTGATTTTTGGCGCTGCGAACCAAAGCCCTCAACCTTAAACCAAGTTTGGAAAGCCGTCTTGCTCACATCAAAGGCAGTGGAAGCTGAAGATGCCTGTGCGCAAGACGGGCACGAAAACGTGTGTTCTGCTGCGGCCCTGCCCAATTCCATGAGCCCAACCTGGCAGAAACACATTCCACCTATAGTATCCAAGATCCAAAACCATTCCCAACCCGAAGCCCTGTAGCGGATTTACAGGTGATATTACAACGTTCTCAGCAAAAGAAGACGGCTTCGGGTTCGCTCTGCTTGGGCTTGCCAACTCCGAAGGCCGTTCTCTGCGGTAGTTGGGCAGATGAAGCTGCACATGCCTTGTTGATCCCGTATATACTGGCTTCTAGATTCTCTCAAGATCCATAGTAGAAGCGTCAAAAGACGATAAACCCACTGTGAGGCCATCTTGCTTGCACTAAACCCACAGATGGCCAAGTCCCTGCCAAACTGCAATCTGTAAACCCTGCTACAACCACAGACCCCCAGGGTGGTGCCGGAAGACCGTGTTGACAGTGTTAAGGCCCGCTTGTTTTAAGCTTCATCCTGTTAAGTCTGCTGAGGCTGGCGTGAAGGCACTTGCTGGCTTTCTGACTGTGCCTCGACTCGAACGTTGTAATTAAGCGGGTCTCAATCAGGAGAATGCGAGTGCCTCGAAGGTCTTAGGAATGTCATTCGTTTGTGCCGATACACTAGGTATGGGCTATTCGGGCTTGGCACGTTTCCGTCATTGTTATGCCAGTTTAAATGGATGCAGATATTGCCCGGGGTGCCAAGATGCCCATACCTGGAATATGTGTGCCATTGACACGGATACTTCTTTGTCGAGCGAATACTGCTGCACAAATTGGGACGTGCTGGTCGGCTTAGACGTGACCCCGTCGGGCTGCCCCATCATTGCTCGTCTACAGGACTCGCATTAAGTAGCATGACAAGACTGGTAACCACAGAAAAGATCAACCATGAACGTTCACTGCCAGCCTGTCCGAAAGCCTAGAGGCCTTACAGCCCACATGATAAAGCCGCAAAACTACCCGACAATTTTAAACCTTGAAGCCTCAAGGTACAGGGTAGCCAACCTTCGTCCAGCTTCGGGATCTTCGCGGACCGAGCTACCAACCGTGGCTTGGCAGAATGGATATGCCCAAACCTGCATACATCTGAGCCCCGTAAACCCTGCAACCTATACCTTCGCCCCATAAGACTTGTGTTTACTTTGGCCATATATCCATAGATATACATATATAATCTCAGGAACCTCAGAAGGTAGGGTTTCGTGGTGTTGGAATAAACTATGGACGCTACAGAAGGTCTGAAGAGGGTTCAGGGTCAAGTGATCTAGGATCACGGGTTTGTATAAGACTTCGAAGCTTTGATGCTGGGGCTTTTGCTACTTGTATGCGAACAGGGCATAGGGTTGGTAGGTACGATTTCGGATTTTGGAGTCTTGGACTGTGATCATATGCCTGGAGCTCGTCGGCTTTCAGGGTGCAACCATTCCTGATCAAGCAACGTATTTTCGTTTCGGCTTTCTTTTGCGAGCGCATCCGGTTCACGAGCCCCAAAATTGCCATAAACCTCACGGGCAAACCTTATACAGCATTAGCCGCCAAACCTTGTGGCCCACGTTCGAGGTCCCAGCCGGAGGCATCATTTGAGGGTTGAAAGAATTTAGTTTTGAGGGTTCATGAGTCGAGGGCTATGAGTGTAGGGCCTGGTGTGGCCGGTAGGTTTGTACAAGACTTCTACAACTTCTATATTCTATAGACCCTGAACCTTAGGTTCCCGTGGACCCTAGCCCAAACCAAAAGAAGCACCGAATGTACAAACGCCGCGCCAGGTGGTTCCACGACCATCTCCGAGCTTTTGGGTTCGGAGGTTCATCCGAAGCCCTCAGCTATAGGTCGGCGGGAGGGGTTTGTCGATCCCTAAGCCCGCACCTCGCACTCTGAAGCCGGGGGCATGGGCTCTGAGAAGTGTTCGGGGGTCCCTGCCCTGGTCCTTCTTGAGTAGAACCGTCTAACCTTAATAACGATCTCAAAATCCCCACCACCCAGGAACGACAGAGAGAGCAAACACGAATTCACAGGACAGGGTGTTGAATTTTTAAATTTGTTGTTGACTCATGTTCTTCGTATTCTCTGCCAGGTTCTTCCACGAGCTTCTCTCAGCTCGGCGCTTTGGACGGTCAGGGAGGTCAGCGAGGTCAGGAAACCCTCGGCACCACCGCAAGCCCGGGCGGAGGCCGGACGTTTGTTCATTTGGTTTGTTGGATTTGTAGGGTTTAGGGTGTGCAATGTACGGCCCGGTATGGTTAAGGAAGAAATCCGGAAGCTGAAATGGAAAGTATTCTGGGGGATTCCTCAGGGGAGTCCTGTGAATGAAGATCAGTTTGAAAATTTGAATTTAGGATTGAATGGATTCGTTTCAGGTTTCGTCCAAGACTGTGCATATGTGCATATATATATGTATGTATATATGTTATGTGCGTATCTTGTTTCGTGTTTGTCGCGAATTTCCGAGGAGTCGAGATTCGAACTATACCCAACTACTCGAATCCATCAACACGAAATCCTATAAGCCCAAATAACCCTAAAGACCCTAGGCCACTTGTAGGAACCCTTGAAGAGCCATTGCCAGAGCCTTCACAGGAGACCTCGAAGCTTTAAGCTGCACCGATCAAGCAAAACTTCAAATTCTTTGGGCTCCAAGTCAGGTCTACCCTCCTTCGTCGTCGTTCTTCTGATCCTGGCCTGGTTCCCGGCGGTTTGCCACGGTGAGGATATATAGGGCTTTATAGGAGCTTTGTGGTGTTCTATACAGGCTACCAAGAGGGCCCATATATGGTACTAGTATGGATGGTTTTTTAGGGACCATGCCGTTACTGTAGTACATATGGACCGTCTCGGTTTCGAGGTTGGTGCATTACTTTCATCGAACGGGTTCAGGATTTAGGGTTGGATCTGGGACACATGGTGTGTCTTAGACTACCAGGAGGAGCCCCAGGGATAAGTATGGGGATGATTAGTTTGGCTTTTCCAGATAGCGACTTCAGATCCGAAACCGTAAGCACCAAATCCTGAAGCCCGCAGATTTGAAATCCAAACCACAGGCCTGTGGGCTTTGGCAGGTTCATGATGGAGCGGAGGCAGACGGAAAAAATACCTACACATCGTAGACGTTCGATTTGCGCATTTACTTCAAGCTCTGAAAAAGAGTCAGACCACAAACACCCCAGACACTAAACTCTGAGCCGTACACCCTTCATGATGCAGGGAGCCATCATGCTCATGGCACCCATCGCGATTTTCTGGCCACTCGCGGGGTTAAGGTGTTTGTGTCTTTGGGCTTCCGGGTTTGGTGTCGGGGAGCTCGCTGGTTGATTTCGCAGGAGATGAGTGCCAGATCCCTTTCATGTCAAATACGACTTTGACATGATCTCGGCCCCACAGCCCGGAATCCTAAACACGAGAGGCTCTTAAACCTGAGTCAGACCCTACAGCAAAAAACGGGGCCCGCAGCACAGCACACAATCGCAAATTCCGAGGCCCTCAGCACTGAGCCTCCCGCCCGGAGAGCCGCAAACAGGGGAAGCCTCTAAGCCGAGGTTCGGCCGTGAGAAGCGAAAGCCGTACGTACGCGATGCCTCGCAGATCGGCGAAACAGCGCACATCGAATTGGAGTGATGAAGATGACCCTCAACCCGAATCCCGAAGCCCTACACTTCAATCCCAAAGCCCCTAAACCCTGACAGAAGAACCCTGAACATTCGACCCTAAATTTGCAACCGGGGTTCCGAAAGTTCAGGCAGATGGGTTTTAGAAAGTATATACTACTCGAGCTCCTCAATGTGCGGGAGCACTCCAAAGCTCCCGAAGCTTTCGTTTCACCGCTCGCGCGCGCCATTCAGGCGATGCCGGCTGCCTTGAGCATAAGAGTCTCAGGGGCCTTCTTTGGATTTCTGCACGGACCCTAAAGTCGAAGCATGCCATGGAGGTTTGAATAGTTCGTGATATGTAACCCTTATAAGGGTTTCCGAACGTGCTTGTAGCAGAAGGACCCCTCAACGCCCTAAACCCCAAGCTGTGGTCGCGAGATGGGAGCTCTTTTGTCTGATCCTGGGCCCAAGGAATTTCTTGATCCCAGGTCTTCCTGGGAAGTATTTTCCGTGCAGCGTCTTGGGCCTGGAGTATCAGAGTTGTCGTGTAGGTTACGTTCCGCTCTACGTTCCACCGCCGCCTGCGGAAAAAAGATACATCCTGCAACGAAGCAATTGTGCTCTGTGGTAAAAGGCCGACGCTTCGGAGGCTTTTGGCATTTGCGTAAGCAGCTTGGAGTTTTGACACCTGCAGGGCTGTTTGATCCGTACTCAGTATCTTTTCAATACGGCTCAGGATCAGAGTCATCTAATTTCATAGAGGGGTTGGCTGCCTTGGGCACCTGCTATCCTTCTGGCAGGTCCTGCTTTGGTTTCTGTTTCGGGCCTGCCAAGGAGTGAAGGGGTATTTGGGATTGGCCTTTCGGCGAGGATGACAGCAGGTTTTAGGGTGTCTTACAGAAAAGCTTCTATAATAGCTATAGGTGCTAGAAGAGGATACGGTTATTCATTAAGCTCCATAACGGATCTTTTCAATTCAGAATTTGCCATTTTGTGCTGTGTCCTGTCGTGCAGGTAGGCATACTAGTTAAGTATGGTTGAGAGTTTATCCGCTAGATGAGCTCAGTGGCAGATATTGTATGAGCTGAAAGGACGATGTGTTACAGTTTTGTGATGCGCAGGATCGTTTTCAGCGGGGATGGTCCGGAGTAATGGGAGTGTTTCGAGCAAGTCTTGGCCGAAATGTTCGAAGATTCGTGATTCACCGGTACGCGCCGATGAGGTCTCGTCAGACTCCGCCATTCGCCAAGTGAAGGGCGAAAAGGCATCTTAGCCGACAGCGGAGGAAAAGCAACATCATAGCACTTGCCGAGTGGGAAGACATCAGCCAGAGTCACAATGCCAAGTTTCAAATCTTGAGTGCAACATCCGTAGTCGTACTTGCCAAGTGCCTCAAGAGTGTTGCCACGCACATAGGATATAAGTATACATATGTGACCTGTATATATATATATATATATATACATGTATTTATGTAGACATGTACATATATATATATATATAGATCAACAGACAGATATATTTTTGTGTTAATATTGTTCATCTATATATATATATATATGTAGAGACATATGGTATGTATGTGTATATGTATATGTATATGTATATGTATATGTATATGTATATGTATATGTATATGTGTATGTGTATGTATATGTATATGTATATGTATATGTATATGTATATGTATATGTATATGTATATGTATATGTATATGTATATGTGTATGTGTATGTGTATGTGTATGTGTATGTGTATGTGTATGTATGTGTATGTGTATGTGTATGTGTATGTGTATGTTTGTGTGTGCGTGTGTGTGTGTGTTTAATGATGTAGAGTGTTTGGAGTTTGCCTTGTCGGGGCTTCTGGACCCGAACTCGGGGCCCCAACCTTACGTTCACCCGAAGCCCTAACCCAGAACGTCCTATGCCAAACCCCAAATTGGAGTTCACAAACCAGTGGTTTGTGAGACTGTAAATGCCAGATGAGCCTTGGAATCCGTAGAAGCCACAGCTGAACGCTAGACCCAGAATCGCAAACCTTTGAACCATGCCCCTTTACACTCCAACTCATCTCAGTGGTCCGCTTTTCTTGGGGTGGTTGACAAACTACATGCGCTTAGGAAACCAGGCACCGGGCACTGAAGTAGATCCTACGCTTCCATCTCCTTTTAGTTGCTGTTGCTGCCGCCTCGGATGCTCAGCAGTTTCATGAGTCGAGTCTTCATGCGGACGCTCAGTCAAAGCAAGAAGGCTCCCGAAGACTTCAACCAACCATCCCGAGCCCTAGCCTCCGAACGCAGAGCCCATTTGCCAGCGTGGCAAACCCACGGCCGTAAACCTGTAAACCCCGGGTTCCTAAGCCCCAAAACCTCAGCCCTAAACCCAAGACCCCATATTTCTGAACTCTAAACTCTAAATCCCGGAGCCTGGAGCATTGAACTACAGCATCTACATCTGACATGCCCCGGAACTGCGATTGCGGCACGACCCTGCAGGCTCTTCCGAATTGCAAGTATCTTCTATAAGCCCTCCATGTTAAACAGCCAAATAGACGCTAAACCCTAAACCCTGAGCGAAACAAGACACATGAACCCCAACGTTCATACACACTACGACTAAAACTCTGAACCCCGAGCCCTATTTCAACGATTCTTGGAGGCTGGGGATATCAGATTTTGGATGCCTGAGGTTTCTCGTCTTACGGGCGTAGGGGTTCGGAGTTTTGGGGGCTGAGGGGTTAGTACTTAGGTTGAGATGTAAAGTCTGTGCATGGTTACTTACTTCCTGTTGATATCGGCACGTCTGTCATCCAAGTTTCCTCAACACCTGGACAATCGTAGTGGGCCTGCTTGCGCAAGCCTTGCAGCTCTGTGCATGGGAGCCCTATATAAGCTAGGATAGAGCTGTTGAAGGGGTTGTTGATAAGATCCCTGCAAACCTGAGCATCTAAAAGCCCACGGCCGAAAACCACCAACCCCAAACCCGAAGCCTTTTTAGCTGGGCAGGTGGCACAAACCTAGCCTTTCTCGGGGCTCGGCAAAAACCGACTACCAACGAAGAAACAGGCACCTGCTCGGGGTACCTTGCCCGAGCAACCCGATTGGGCAGGATGCCCCATCTGCCCAGTCTGCGAAGGGCGGCAGACTCAAACGAGGCACGCTTCTGCTCTTCTGCTTTTGTTGTTTTAGGGGGTGGTATTCCAATGTTCGTGCTTTGAGATTTGCGGGTTTACACGGATTGTCCTAAATCCTAAACCCTCAGCACACTGGGACATGTCTCACCAGGGCTTGGGGTTTCAAGGTTTTCACGGTCCCTCGGTCGGCACGACATTGCGGTAGCCCTGATTCTTTGCCGGTTCATCCTAGCCTCCACGAACCTATAGTCAATCAATCCAAAGGCGCAGAGGTGCGGGAACCCTTGATTGCAGGATCTGGCCGTTCAAGAGATCGAGGATTCTCCGACACAGCGATCGCAGGTGCCATGCTTTAGGACTTCTGTGGCTTAAGGCTGAGAGCGGAGTGCCGCACGAGAAAATGGTTCGAGGTAGAACGCCGAGTTTTAAGCTCGCTGGCTGACGAAAGCATAACTCACCTCGTTAGATCATTTGGCCATCTTAAGTGTCCGAGTGTTGGGTGAGAAAAAGCAGGCACTGCCCCATCGTTAACCTGAGAAGCTCTGAGTCTAAGCCCGGAGACAATGCGAAATGCACAGACTTTGTATCCATCAATCTACCGGTCGACCGATCTACCCATCCATCCGCACATCCATATCTGCAGCTGTAAACACACATGCATACAAAAGTAATTCAATACATTGATATTTAACTACATATATATATATATATATGCATACATACATGTTTGCATACATACATATATACACACACACATATATATGTATACATATATATATATATATATATGTACATCTGTATATGTGTATATATTTATACACATGTTTATGTACATGTATATGTGTAGTTATAGCTAAATTTCCATTTACACACATGCATTCACATATATTTCCCCACCCCTAAGGCCCCAGAGCCCAAGGCGTCTTCGAAGGCTAGCTCCCAGCAGCTTCGTGCATGCTACATGTGCGGTCATGGTCTGAGGGTATTTCTACTAGACCTTTGAAGAAAAACCTAGTAGGAGCTTTTTCCTCACAAACCTAGTTGTGGTGTGTCTGGTGCCATACTCTACCAAAGAGCTTGCTCGCGGGTTGTCGTCTTCGATATTTGAAAAGGACTTGCAATGTAGACACGGTTGCTAGGATCTTGAAGTACAGTCTCAGGCTGCACTGTTCTCATTGATTCTCAGGAGGTTCGCATCGCTTTGCTACGCCTGCGCCACCATGTCAGTCCAGACACCCGACTACATTCTGGAGCTGCAGCTTCAAAGCATATGTGGAGGATAGTGCAGGTCTCCCTTCAACAAAAAGCTACAAGATTGAGAATTGGCGTCAGACAAAGAACGATAGACCGTCTACACTTCAGATATATCTTTGTCCATGTCAACACGCACGACACAACGACGCATCGAACCAGCAATCGGCGTAAGCTATCCTGGGCTTGAGAACGCCCAGAGCCCTGCAACCCAAGTCCAGCATACAACTTAGGGTGTGCATGGGGCCGAAGCCCTACGTCACGCCGCTATCAATGCGAATTCTCTGAGCCTTTGCCATGGGTTGCGGCGCAACGACGTCGCGAGTAGCCCCTCAGGCGCCGGGAGAGTGTGGCGAGAAATTGCATCAATCCTGGTTCGGGGGCAGATCTCGAAACAAGAGCAGTACCTTAGATGAGTTCTGCATGTTCTTGTAACTCTGACCGGAGCGACCGGGTTGCAAGAGCATGTAGCCACCAACTTGAAAGCCGTGTGCGCCTAGTGACCTATTTAGCAGGACTGGAGGGTTTGGTAGAAATATGTATATATATATATACCGACACACACAGGAATACGGTTGTCAGGATGAGGTTTTCTGAAGGTGTGCTCGGGGGAGTGCAACAAGAGTACGCGTCGCATGTTCTTGCCGGCGTTGTTTTCCATGCATGCAACTGTCACCGCCGCTCGAAGTTTTGAGCCCTCAGTCGAACCCCTTGTCCAAACTTTTTAGAGCTCTGCGCACCAGTAGAATCCAGGTGAGCCATTGGGAGATGCATTTTGTTTTCCTTACTTTGCGTTTAGGAGGATCCGATTTAATTACAAACTGTTTTTCGAGAGGCCTCAAGGGGCCTACCTAGGAATGGGAGTTTGGCGAATTGCTCTCTTGCTGGCGGCGGGGGTAGCTGCGGACTTGGTGGAAGCAGAAGACTCTGGTCCGAAAGCTCACGTGAGACTAGTATAGGGGCTTCAAAAATTGCCTATACGATCTCGGGGGGTTCCTTATTCCTGATTTGAACTATAGTATACTGGGCCCCAAAACCCTATTCAAAACCCCAGTCTAATTATTCAGGCCCCTATATCACCATCGCCTGCATTTTGCAGGGTCGTATGATAAGTCCTAGCAGGTTCTGGCATGTCACTCATAGGTGCTGTGTAGGACTCAGATTTCAGGGGTCTGGGCCCAAAGATCATACTGCAGCAGGCGTTGTATTATGAAGCCTTAAACCCTACACCGGCTTTCTTAGAAGCAAATGCAGATAAAACAGGATACATAAAACCATGAATACATGGGGCCGGGGGCTGCGCACATGGAGGGAGAACCACGTAGCTGCGGCGCATAATGCAGCAAGCTCAGCAAAGCGCCACCCTGGAGAAAACTGAATGTGGGACAAAACCCGAGGTGACGGCAGCCAGCAGGCGTATACCTCTGAGAAATGCAGCATGCTTTTCCGAATGTTCTCTTACACTGCTTCTACTACTGCGCACCGTACAACTGTGAATCATGCTGAGTCTCCATCGTTTTAGTTCAAGGGGTATTTCTTGCTTATATTAACGGGCATTTGACTCTCCGGGTCCCTTTCAAACTATGTAAGTTAACCCTCCATGTCACGTGTCTAGGGCCTGCTGGATGACTCTGGAGTTGCATTTTGGGGTCATCCCTTCCCACTGACCCAAGGACGGCTATGGTTCCGACGAGAGAGTCGCACTCCTTCAGCTGCACGACGGCAGTGCGGCGAAGACTATCTGGAGGAAGTCTCATTATGGCAATGCAGGTGACTATTATGACCTGCGCACCTGGCGCAACGGCGGCATTCTGTACTATCCTTGGATGTTTTCAAAGACCCTTCCCCACGATCCTGAGACGGGCTTCCCGACGAAGAAGCATGTGGACCGGGTGCTCGCCACAGAGAAGGCAGGTGTCTCCGAAAGAATCACGAACAGACTGAGCCCTCCCACTTTTTCCCATTCAGGAGCCGACAAGCAGCAACCTCGATGCCATCGTCCTATCCGACTCTGAACACCGTGTTCGCAAGCTCGAGGGGCTCACGAACAGCCGCAGCGGCAGTGACATGGGCGACCCTCCAGAAAAAGACCCTCGCAAGCAAGTAAGGGCGCAAACCCTAAAGAAAGAAAAACATGACCCCCCACACCGGCAACCCTTAACACAAACAACGGTCCTACCCAGACCTTCGAAGACCGCCACGGGACCAGATTCTAAGCAGGCGGATTTCCAGATATAATCGATTGTCGACTTATGTCGACGTGAAAAAAGGTTCCGTGTATGTATTGCTTCGTCCTTCGGTGATATAGACTGTTCGCATCACAACACAGCAAGAAGTGACGGCATGCGTCCCGCGATGCTAATTGCATCATATCCCATAGCTGGAGGCTGCAGGCAGAAGCAGCATCTCGTTCCCTCGGAATGTTGAGGTCCTCCTTTGCTGTAGCTGACAACACCACGTCGGTGGTGCTGTAACTGTTTCTGCATGCGATTATGGTCGATGTGCCAGGCTGGTGGTGATGATAATGGTGATACCTCTTGCGACACCGGACGCAAAACCCTGCTTCTTCTCGCCCATACTGTGTATGTACTGTTCTCGGCTTCATCTTTGTAGCCTTTTTTCCGTTCGTTTCGGTGATTCCTATTTAGGATCACTAGAGCCCTATAGGCCTCAGACCCCAACCAATCCTTATTCCAGCAGCGATGCCTTCAAGCCTGTAAATCCCATGCGCGACCCAAAGACCGAAAACTGAACCCTAAACTGAACCGTGCTGTGATGCTGCACGTTTGGGATGCACAGCTCCACACACCACGAGCTATTGAGCCTATACGCCCTGTGGCGCGCCTAGGTCAGCTGTGCGGATGGGAACAAGAACCCTAAGCCGTTGCTCGCCTGAGGTCCTTGTTTGCCCCTACTTCTACCCGATCGAGTCAAGCGAGTCTGCCTTCGAGATGGCCGAGGACTTCTGGATATCTTGGGTGCTGTATAATTCAAAGCAGCATATAAGGTTACATGCTCATATACACATAAATATACATACATACATATAATATGTATGTATGTGTATGTATATATATAGATATATATATATATATATTCGTTTTTGTTGTTTTAGTTATCTGTGCTTTTCTTACTTGTATTATGTAGAGAGTGTGTGTTATTCTTATTCATGTGTGTATGCAGTTTTGAGACTGGGTCTTTTAGGGGCGACCTATAGGGTTACATGGGTCTTGTGGTTCAAGGTTTTTGGGGTTTAGGCTTGGGCCTCGGTGAGACGAGGTTTCAGGGCTTTGATCTCAGCTGTTGCGGCTCCGGAGCCTTTTGGCATGTATGGGGGTGTTGGGGGGGGGCTGTTTAGGGAAGCTGTCGGTTGCGAATTAATGCTGTAGCAGTTTAAGCGTTTTTTTTTCGGAAGGGGTTCAGTACTCGCGGAGTTCGTGAACGCAGGAGCTTTAAACTACTTTAAACCCCGGCCTGGCTAAGCAAAAGTTGAAGTTGAAAACTCGGTTTCGAGGTTTCTCCGTTAGAGGTTGGGAGTCTGGTTTAGAGTCGCTGAAGCTCACAGCCATAAGCCCTGAACCCAAAAGGGTGTTCCTGATGCAGTTTGGGTTTGGGTTGCGAGGTGTACGGAATGGCACTGCTGCGAGATGTGCCATTCGCCGAGTACGGCATGCGCTCCGGACTGGTTTTGGCATCGATACTGGTTCGGTGGGTTTGCATAGAGTTTACCTTGTTTCCGGTACTATAAGTTGGTCCCCAAACTGACTTTCGACGAGGGTGCAGGTACATACCTGTGAAACTATACTACTACTACTACTACTACTACTACTACTACTACTACTACTACTACTACTACTACCACCAGCAGCATTATACCACAAAGAAAACTATGCACCGGGCAACACAAACCGGTACAACATCCGGGCTGTTCAACCGATGTTTGATAAGAGAGCCCCAGGAATCCGACAGTCCAGATGGTCCTCAGAAATCTGAACAAGTTTCCTTCGAAGACAAGCGCACCGACCGTTTCCGGACGCATCACAGCCAAGACGCTCTTCCGTGGGCCAGGGCCTGGCGCCTCGGGAGTATTGTTCAGCAGTTTATTGACTCCGGGCACAGAGGTGGTAACTCTGAGCCCCTATCCCTGAACCTGACACCACGAGTCCTAATTAGACCTTAAACCCTAGAATAAGAAAAATAAATTACCTAAGCCCTGTAATGCCTAAAAGGCTTAAACTTTGGGCCTAAGCCTCAGACTGAAGGTGAAGATGTCGGCCCCTACATCTCCCAGTTCCTGTACAAGTCCTACAACTATGGGGCCATGCCCATAGAACAGATGTACAACGAGAATCTCGATCCGAGCAACATGCTTGACATGATCGGTTGGCTCGCAGTGCAGAACGGAGAGGACCGCGATGAACCACTGCGACTGAGCCCAGCTGTTTGAAGCGATTGTTGATGGAAGAGGGTATGTTCCTGGCACTTTCTTGTTGCTGTGTATAGAAGGAATAATATGCCTGCACACATATATGTATATACACATACACATACACATTATACGTATACATGTATATATGTATGTATGTATGTATATATATATATATACATATGTATATGCCCAATAGGCCCAGAACTTGTAAATATTTGTCAGCGTCAACTTCTTGGAGCCGGCACAAACAGGACCCCGGGAGCGTCGTCACCAAAAGGAAGGCCTATGCAGTGAGCGGGCGAGTCTTGGGGTCCATCGTGCACCGCGACCCTGCTTATCAGTGTTACTATGCAGCTGCGTTGATCGCCTTCCAACAAGGTATTGAGACGGAGGGCTACAGAACAAACCAGATCTCCACAGCTTGGATGACTACTGGCCCACCCGATCTCTTCACCTCCGTTGCGCATGTTGCGGCCGGTGCGCTGCGCACAGCCTGGCTGCAGAAATGGGGCATCACCATGCGCATCCGACCAGAAGTCTTCGCTCAGCGGTACGAGCTGGCACGCAGGCGCACCGACCTCCTTGACAAGCGGACTGGAGTGCCAGGGCTGGCAGAGCTGAAAGCGAACGTCGAAACAGCTTCTGAGCTCCTGGAGGCTGTGCTGGCGGACAACGAAGCACGCGTCGGCAAGGAGACCGCGCTGCTTGCCGTCCAATACCCGGAAGGCTCACCAACACATCCGTCCCTTCCGGCCGGCCATGCCGTCATAGCTGGGGCGTGCGTGACTGTACTGAAGGCCATGCTCAAGACCTTCGACGACGATGCAGCCACCATCGAGACTAAGTGGGTCGATAGCAGTCGCACCGCGGTGCACTCTATCGACGGCACGACGCTTCTTGACTACACGGCGGCCGATGCCCCCGAGATGACAGTCAACGGCGAAGCCAAAGTAAGCATTGAGCAACTCTGTGAACTTTTCCCACCATGAAGCAACATGAGGTGAGGCGTATATATCAGTTTGCTTATATGTTGCCTTTACAGAATTGTCAAGTCCGCATATATGCAATTGAAGAAGAGCCCCCCGGTTCGTCCCTACACTGAACCAGCCGGTCCGGTTGAGGGTTGTAGGATGTGGTATCCCAGGTAGACCACACCCGTCCTCTCTGATAGTACCTGATGAAACTCCCGAACACCAAAAGCAGGCCTACATCATCCTACGCCCATAGACTTCCCAAACATAAAGCCTTGAATCCTAGACGGCCATGCAAGGAACTGAACAAGCTGGCCTCCAACATTGCCTTGGGCCGAGATTTCGCAGGTGTCCACTATCGGGCTGATGGAGACGGCGGCTTGCGGGTGGGCGAGGACAGTAGTTTTTTTGTTTTGTTTAAGTTTTGGGGTTATGGGGTCTGGGTTTGGGTTCAGGATCAAGGATGATCTTGATGGGGAGAAGGTAACTCTTAAGCTTTTCAGATTGATATACTCTTGGAGCTCTTCAATGTAACATTAGGTCCCAGACCTAGTGACCTAGTGTGTGACATCTGTTTCTTCGTAAAGATGGTTGCTTTCTGAGGTAGAAATTGATGCTGTTCAAGTTGTTCTAGGGTCAGCGTTCATGGTTAGGTGTGACACGTGTCCGCCCCGTCATCGTCTCTGATTGGAGACTTTGGCTCAACTTTGCTTGACTGTACGCCCGAGCGAAACCCTGATGAGGATAGGATCTCTTCGTGAGCCTTTGGGGTATAAGTAGGGCCATTAAGAAGGCGAAGTCCAGGGCGAAATTTCCCTTGGCCTCCTGTGCTTTGTTGGCCCCCCCCCCCCTCCGCAGCAGCGAGGACTATGCCATCTCCTACCTGGCGGAGAAGATACACACCTACAGGGAGGCTAGCGGCTCGGAAGTTCTTGGAAACAGGTTTATGCTTCATCTAGGAGTCTAGGAGTGATTATATCATATCCCTACTAAGAAGGTCTGAGCTACCAACACTGAATGCTGATTTTGCAGGGTTTCTTTGCAGAAAACCTTTTCTTTTTTGCAAGAGCGGCAAAGACCCAGGCAAGAAGTACGACCTATTTCAAGGATGGGTCCTCAAGAAGTTCGACGGCTCCGTCGTTTCGATCACGCGCAAGGGCGTTCGACCGCTTAGGCACCGGCGAGGCGTCTCGGGGAGGACCGGGCGCCTCAACAGTGGCCCTTGAAGTGCTCACTTTCGGGCTTGAAGTTTTCTAGGAAAGGTGTTAGGGCTTTGGGGTTGAGGGGGCCTTCTTTGTCGTGGTACGTATTGTGTGGGAAGGGCTCAGGCGTTCAGGTTTTTGGGCCCTGCTGAGGGATCTAGTTTTTGTTGGATAACACCGACCTTCTGCAGCATCCTCCCGAAGCTGCTTGAAGAGCAGCATGTTCCCTGGAGGAGGAGGAAAAGGAGAAGCCATTCTGACTCAGACTGAGTGGTTATACCATGTACGGCAGTGCACAGCTCCCGTTTTAGCGCACGTCGAAGACGTTCATGAGTCGCGCTGTGCAGGACCTAACTTTTTAAAGATCCGTTACCTTTGGCCCAAGACAGGGCATCCAACCGTCACGACTTCTGAGGCAACCTGAGAAAATGCTGCTGTCCTCAAATCCGAGACCCCTAAACCCGAATGAAGTATATCCAGGCACTCGTGGGCCCTGGCAGAGGGCTGGGTTGGAACACCGAGGCACTGAGTAAGCAGGGTTAGACGTTAGGATATAGGCTACACGCACGGGTGACTATATACGAGACCGACATGTCAGTCCTAATTATCATGTGGGACCGGTCTAGATCCCAAAGAGAAGGATGCGAAGTGGCTTTGCGTTGACTGCATGGTCTACCTCCTACCTTATGGCTTGTCCATCAGCAGTAGTGTCAAGACCGGCTGCGCCTGTAGAAATTGCTTCCATTGTGATTGACTTGATCATCAACGTTCGGTTCGGGATGTCTGTGTTGGCCAGCACCATCACGACTGGGGAGAAGGAACAAGACCCCCTGGCTTCTGTTTGAATGTTTGTTCTTTGAAGTGTGTAATTGGGAAGTTCAGGATCTAGTGGGTTTGACTTATGGACGATAGCCGGCGATGGTACACAAGTGCCGCAAAGCCGCCGCAATCATCCTGTTGGCACCATTTCTCAGGGCCGCTGCAGGGTGGCCAAGGTAAACCGCCGGACAGTGGAGAGCAACCTAATCCTCGTGTAGCCTTATACGCTTAAACCCTGCGGTCAGGTTCAAGACGAGCCGCCCAAGGTAGTGGCAAATTTCCACCACAAGGAGGCGTCGACATGGGACACAGCAGCTGTGGTCAAGGTCGTTATCTAATTGAAGGTTGAAGGATAGCTCAAGTAATTAGGAGCACTTCCAACTAAGGCGCGTTGGTAAGAAGGCATTGAGTAAGGTCTTAAACACAACGAGGGTACTTTAAACTTAGAGCCACCTCACTGGTGTTTGTGACATTCGTGGTTTGGGGCTTTGGCCGCGAAGACTTCTAGACTTTCGGGATCCTTACAAAACCCTAGGGACCCGATAAAAACTCTCCCAAAAGGGGTTTGGCAGCACTCCTGTGCAGGCATCCGCCAAAGTCGCGCCTGCTTCAGAAGCCTCCTCGCCTGCGCAGGCCCGCCGGTTAGTTGATCTATGGGGTTGATGGGGCCCGCTTCAGAAGTCGTGTCGCGTTAGTTGCAGGTTCTTCGTTGAGGTTCTACCTCATGGGTCTTCAAGAAGTTTCAGGTAGAGCATAGGAAGGAAACCTGAATCCTTCGCAGGCGAAGGTTCGGTCTGACTCTTTGGAGCTCTGTCGGTTGAGTGTCTGTAGGGATGGTTGCACATATTGTGGTCCATAAAAATGCCACCCTACCTGCATCCGTTGGTCATAATCGCAGAAAACTCATGATTCTTAGGTGTCACTTACATTCTAGAGTTGTGCAGAGCTGCAGCTGCGTGACCATTCACCTGATCAATCAAGATCCTTCCTTTACAGGCCTCAATAACACTCGGACCCCAGTTGTCTCACTGAGTGCGGGGCTTCTTTACCAGGGGTGTACATGACTTTTCCCACAGACTCCAACCTCCCTAAACTAGTGAAATTTCGCTGAATCACCGTATGCATCGGACCTTATGTCAAACTAGACATTGGGCTGCAGAACTGAGCAGAGCAGCCTGGAGGCCAAGCGAGCAGTCCAGACAGCCACGGAAACGTCGCTGGAGGCAGGTGCAGCTCTGCAGTCAGCTATCTTGGGATTTCCCGCACTTGCTTCGGGTGAGGGTCCTACTATGTAGACCAGGGGCCCTGACCAAAATCGTCCCGACAATCGACTTGAATGCCGAGATCCGTTTATCAGTTTTGCAGGATGCGGAAGCTTCGAGCCCATCCAGATTAAATGCTGCAAAATCGACAAGTGTACCATACCTGAGAGACGATATCCTGAAAAGGTGGCTGGCGCGACCATGCGCCCGCCATCTGTGGCTAGCTCCCAAGCCACGGCGCCCTCCTCGAGTGACCTGGGCCTTGCAATTTTGAAGCACCTAGGTAACTGAAAAAGGGTCAACGCCAGTGGAGAGCTTCAATCCCAAATCGCTAAACCTGAACCCATACCAGTGATGCACTGAAAGCCAGCTGGTAGTACCGACCGTCACAGCACACAGCACCAAAGACCTCGTCAGGCTTGTCCGAGTTGCGAGAGCGTAAAACCATACCAGTTCGGGATTTTATCAGAACCCTTAGCTCCGGATAATCTCTGTAATTTTCTTTACGACCGTATGCTCCAAAGCCCATTTAAAAGCATCAGCAGGCAGTCTGAATCGTAGCTCCAAGCCGTTTGCCCGGGTGAGATTACTCTGGGGGCCCAGCTGTCCATCTAGCAGCAGGCTCCCGCATAAAACCTTATGCGCAACGTGAAGTATCTGTAGCCCAGTCACTGGGCTCTCAAGACTTTGTCGGCCGCGAAACTGCGACCCTTAAACTAGACTAAACCCTACAGGTAAAGGGTCCCAAGAGTCTCATCAAAAAAGGCCTTGGCCTTTCCAATGCCTTGCCCCTGAACTGTAGGATGACTAGTCTGAGGACCCCCTGAAAGGGACTCCTCAGTTGGAAGACACCCCTGTGCCATTATGAAAGACCCACAAAAAGCCTTTGAAGCTTCGACCAAACCCCTCTTATATCCCCCTAAATCTCGCGGTAGAACAAGAGCTGGCGTCTCAAAGGATCGGCCGTCAAGAGCTTCATGCGGCTCTTCAGGGCCTACCACATGGAAGGCCGACACAACGAAGCCCAAAGGGGATGTAGCCAGTGCGGGTTTAGCAGTAGTTTTAAGTAGGGCTCATATAAATTGTCCCCAAACCCGGCCATCTTGACGGCATTTCAGGTTTCCAATCGACGAGGACTTCAAAGGGTTGGAGGTAAAAGCGGTTGAGTTCATGGTGCAGGGTTTTGTGCCCAGGAGGAGGCGATTCTTGCGGTTCCTTGAATGCTTTCCCTGAACTCCAAAAAAAGGAGTTCAAAAAAAAAAAAAAACCATGAAGCCCTTTGACCCTGAAGCTCGAAGCCCTAAACGAAGCCCGTGAAATCTGGCGGTCGAATGCCGCCTAGGTTCGAACGTCGAGGCGTCCAGGGCTGTTCCGCAGTACGAGCCGTGGCTGGCAGAATGCAGAGCCAGGTCATGACTTGAGGGGCTTCATTCTTAGAGTCAGGGGGAAATGGGAAAGAAAGGTTGAGAGTTGAAGCTTTAGGGTTTGACTCAACCCGTAGATACTTTCTTCCTCTACCAGTTCAAGCACATCCCGAACTCAACGTCACTCCCACTTGTCCTTGAACCCCTAAAATCCTGACCGCTATGAACCCTCAACCCTAAAGCCTAAACCGCTCTTCGTCATACCATGGCAGAAAACTAGGAGCGTTAACAAAAACACCCTAAACCGTTAAAGGACCACTAAGCCGAAGATCAAGTCCCGAGGATCCCTTGCTCGAGGAGCTTTACGCCACCCCCCAACAAGGGGCCCCGGGCCCAATGGCGGAGAAGGAGCCCTTGGTGTCGCCAAAGTACGCCGCCCGTCTTCAGGAACTCAAGAGGTTAAGTGTGCTTTAAAAGGTTGTCTTTTGCAGGGTTCCACAAGGGTTCTGCAAGGGCATTGGAGGGTTTCCGGATTTGAGGGTTTGGAGGCTCGGAACGATGGAACTGGGCTTTAGCAAGGGTTGGCAAGTTGGATGTTTCTAAGACTTGTGCGGCTTCAAGTCTAGATGTCCACAATGCTTATAGGTGCTCGTCTGCAACAGCTGCCTAGTGATCGCATCGACTCAGTCTTCCGGACGGGTACATACTACCATGAAGTTACAGAGTGCTGTCCACTTCAATTCAGGCTGTTTGGGGTACTGACATGTACTGACCCTAAGCCTTATCTCCTAAACCCTATACACCCCAAAACCCCAAAGCCTATTTAGTGTACCTGAAGCCTCAACCCCTGAACCTTGGATCCTCTTTAGTCTTTTTGTGTTCGGGAGGCTGAGGTCTTCTTCTTGGAATCGGCGAAGGTGACTTGCATATGAGGGGCCGAAGCTCCAGTTCAAGCCTATAAGGCCTGATTTGCCCTAAACCCGAAACATAATCAAGTTGCCCTAAACCCTTAACCCCTATAAACTTTAAACCCTATACCCTATCATGAGGTGCTTCAATCAAGTCTTTTCAAACTCTGCCTTTGCAGCTCGCAAGGTGATGCTGGCAGCCGAAATCCTCGGGGTGGACCTCATCGAGGTACGGCTTTGGACACTAAGTATTAGAACAGGGTTTTGGGACCTATTGTACTATGTCATGTAACAAGGAACACCCATGAGAGTGATGGTATTTAAATATTTATGCCCCTATATTGGGGCTTTGGGGATTTCGATGCTAGGTATCGACTTGGGATAGTTTTTAGTTCTCTTTACTCCTATATAGCGAGCCCCAACTATAAATAACTTTTGGGGCTAGTTTAGACTTTCTATCAGCCTTCCTTCGGGGTTAGTGCTTTGGGCTCTGAGGGTGGGAAGGATCGCTACTTCAGGGTTTGGGGTTTCCGAGTGCTAAGGTGTAAAGATTTCGGTTTTTGCTCAAACCTTCAGGCGATTGCACAAGACACGTCCTGATGCAAAAAGGGCGACAGTTTGCAGTCTGTGCCATTTAGAATTTAGGCCAGGTTTAGCACAACATGGAGAGGTTTGATTGCACACCCCATGCACCGACAGAGCAGAAGCCTTCTTTTTGTGCAGTGCAGATGCTTTCCGGTTATGGAGCCCTAAATGCCCTAAATGACCCCGAGTCCTAAACTGCAATACCGTAAACTCCCGAACCCAAGCTCCTAGAATCCTCAGTACGCTAGACCCCGAGTCTTGTGCCCTGAACCGCAACTTGTGAAGCCATCCTCTTGCTTTTGCAAAGAAGATGGACACCCGAACACCAAAAACCTATTCCGATCATAACGACCGCAATTCTAGGCCGCCTCACTGACTCAATCTCGTGGTCCCCGTCGCCTTTGTTCGCCAGGATTCCTTTCTCGTGCCGCCGCTGACGCTTGGGCCAACAGAGTCACGAGGGAGTTTCGCATCGTTTGGGATTCCTTGTCTGGGGTTTCTGGGTGTTGTGAGGCTAGGTTCCCTGCACAGACCTTACAGCTTTCATTGTGAGGCCCTTCTTCAAATGAAAACCCGTCTTTGCTTCAAGGGATTGTTGCTATGCAACTCGGGCTGAGGATCCGGTGTCTGGTTTACGGTATGGCTTGGGTTTAGGGTTTTGAGGGTTTTGTAACAGAATCTGACCTTGTAGGGCGAGCTTAGCTTCCTTTACTGTATGAAGGGTTCTCTTCTGCGGCTGTCGTCGCGAGGATCCCACTTCGGCAGATCTCTATCCGCGATTATTCGGGTGGAGTCGCCATATTTTTTCGAATCCTTGTGTTCATGGCAGTAGTAACTACTGCAGGCTTTGATTCGTACGTTGTGTTCTCAACCTTTTGTGATGATATCCCCAAGCCATACCCGGCAGGCCCTAGTTGTTAGTTGACTCCAGGTGCGTGTGAGTCCTCTTGGAGCATTCTCAGTGTGATCCCCCTGATGCGGGGAGGCTGTCCCCTCTCCCGGCAACCCTAAATGCCTATGCTTCAAAAGCATCCTAGAAGATGTGCCCGTGAAACAAGCACCATTATAGACGGCTTTAACTTTCCACCTCAAACCCATGCATCTTCGGGCCTGACACGCAACTTCTTGCATGGAGGGAGATCGGAGCCCGAAACGTGAGTCTGAGCCCCAAAACGCCTCACTAAACCTTCGATCCGGAGCCCTTCGAACCCTACATCCTCAAACCCTACCCTGCCAAACCCCAGACCCTTAAACCCTATATAGAACTGAGAGTGGAGTTTGTAGGGTTGTGTGTCGAGTGCCGGCAGGTACAAGAAAGGTGCGCCTTCACAACTTGAAAAACAAAAAAGGGCCCTAAACCCTAAACCCACCTCAATCCGAGCCGAGCATCTCAGAGCCAAACGCCCCGAAGGAAGCTCGCACTGCCTGCCTTGGCCGCCACCTTCCAGCGGGGAGAGCTCAACGAGGACCATCGGATACCGTTTAAGGTTTTTAGGGACCAGTTTATGGTGTACAGGTGGGTGTATAGTTAGCATAAGTCTAGGCTAGGGTTTTGGGGAGTGTTTGTGAGTTTCACCGAAGTTCTTTCGTATCATGTCCTCTCTCTCTCTCTCTTTTTTCTCTCCCTCTCTCTGTGTCTCTTTTTCCTACATATACATGTTCATCTACACATGCTGATACTTAATACTTGTACATAGGCGTGTACATATACAGATGCTTACAAATGAGACAATGCATGTACATACGTATACATCTATATATATATATATATATATATATATATGTGTGTGTGTGTGTACATGCCGGTTCTTCTTACAGCTATACACATGCCGTGCATGGTGTGAAAAGTCCTCGCACTCGCAGCAGGTTCAGTAGACCCTGAGCTTAGCAAGTGGAGATTGAAGTCCGTCGCCAGGAGAGTGTGGACGAGATTTACAAGGCTCGGGGAATCACGGAAAGGGAAGCAAGCCCGCGCATTCAAAGCTTTGAGCCCTGCACGAGTTTCGACATGTCGGCCCCATGCGACGTCCCACGCTTCCGCGGCCCGTGGACTCCCCACCCTGGAACTCTCCAACATTCATTTTGCCTATGTGCGTTGCCATACGGTGCCCAGCGAGTCGTAAAAATTTGTGAAATCAAGGTGATCAAGCTAAGTCATTGCAGCTTAAGGCTTAAGGTGCACTCTACGATTGGTTCTAAACTCCAAACAATGCCGTACTTCTTGGCAAGTTCTTTCAAGCGCCCTTACATCACAACCCGGACAAGGCACATGGAAACACAACGCCTGGAACCCCGAAGCCCCTAAAACATCCAAAACTCGAAGTCATGAACCCAGAGAGAATTGCAGGTACGTTGGAGCCTCAGTATTGCTGGAAGAGCCCCGAGAAAGCCCCAAAGCCCTAATCCCTAATCTGTCAACCTCGACAACCGGCCTCTAAACCCGTAAACGCTAGCCCTAGAAACCGTCGTGACCCTGCACCGCATGCCCTTGAACCCCAGACTGCTTTTTTTGGGGGACTTCTAGAGACCCCCTTATGGAACCCTACACCCCTAAACCCTAAACCCTCATAGAACTCTAAGCCCCTAAAGCCGGTTTCGGGAGGCCTTGGCCTCAGCTCGGGCCTCCGCGAAGACCGAGGAGGCCGAAGCAGAGGCCTCGCAAGATACTGTAGGATGCGGACTGCTCGCCTCGCACCACAGGTCTAGATAGCACCCGAAGGCCATGCAAAATGACTAATATAAGTCCAAAACCTTATAGATCCTACACTGTCGAGCGCGAAGGAGGGCCCTACCAGTCCCGCTGTGCAGAATTGCGAGGCAGGTTCCTGCTTCTCTGGGCTGTGGATGATGGGGTTTAAGTAAGGCTTTCCCTGTAGCTGCAAGGCCTTGCAGCAGTAGGCTACGGAGCCATAGTTAGGTGGGCCTAAAATTGCAGCAGTAGCGCATGCTGAGCACCACGAGTTTCTGCGGGTACTG